>CM076652.1:12637427-12653814 GCA_038496675.1 Rachycentron canadum
CCCCCCCTCCAAGCTGAGAAGGTATTGTGGTTTATGTAAACCACAGAGCTCTGAGCTCTATTCTGGGCCTGGAGCTTCCCAGTAAGACAGAAAGAGAAGGCAGAGATGGTGAAGGTAGACTGCTGTGCTATACAGCAGGAATACTGTGTGGGTGAGAGCACAAGGCTTAAAAATGTTGTCAGCTGGTATAATATGACCTGATTTTAGTTGCTATAGTGGGTTTGTGTACCAACCTACAACCCAACCTACATATACAGGATAGGATTCACGATAAATTTCCAGTCAGGTTCTGAAATATTGTATTTCATTTAATATAGAAAACTTTTTTATTTATCTGAATATATACCCAGAATCTGAAACCTGTGTTATGCCTTGAATGCAGGTGTCTGCTTTCAGAAAAACTTTGCAAAAACACATAAATCTGTTTGTATAAACTTTGTCTAAACTACTATTAGAAACAGTATTTAAACTGTAAAAATTCTATCAAATAATTTTTCTAAATGATTCAATCTTCTGAATACATGTTTTATAGTTATAGTTTTTTGTAACTATTCACAAGTCTCATAGGGTTGACCCATTCAGACAAACAACCATTCACATCTATGGGCAATTAATGTCTTTCAACAGTGGGAGAAAGTCAGAGTGGTTTCCCATCACAGGCACTAGAGAACAGGCAATCTTCACAACTGGGCACCGCTGGGGACTCGAACCCAGAACATTGTTGCTGTTAGGTAATAGTTCAAACCAGTGCACCGTGCCACTTTTTGCAATCTTTCAAATATTGAAACCATAAGGTTTTAAGAGTAAAAGACCAGAGTTAAAATATCTGTGGTGAGAATGATAAAACCCAAATCTTCTCAGTACTGATTAAGTTCAGATATAAAACCAGGCGTTTGTAATTATTTATTTATTTATCCATGCTTCATATCAGGTTAAGTCTGAAAGACTTTTTGACTTAAAAGGTGACAGGTCCTGACTCGTGGATTTTTTGCCCAGTATCCATCACTGTGGCTCTTTTTTTGTTTTGTCAAAGTATTTGGCTCAGTGAGGAATTGTGCATCAATACATTTAACAAAAACACAGATATTTGGTTGAAGACTATTGAAATGATATTTAGTATCTGCTCTTTTTATGGCAAGCATTTCTGCTGGTTCTCTTGTGTGACAGGCTGTTAGTGTATTGGTCTCACTTGTTCAATAAAAGTTTCCATTTTGTGTTGTAGCCGATGCAAAATGCCACTAATTCTGTTACTCGAAGCAGCTGTGTTTGTGTACCAGCTCACTGCAGTGTCCTTTGTTTTGGTGTTGTAATTGTGTCTAGTTGAGGGTTTAATGCTCTTGCTAAGTCACACTGGGGACTGGAGCAGGTTTAGCCTTTTTCCTGCATTGCTTTGCATAAACACAAAGATAAATCTTTGTCTAATATGGGTGGAAAAGCTGTTAGTATGATCTGCATTGTTTTGAAGATGAGTGTAGTTATAGTTGTTGATTATTGCATCATATAATTGATGTAATGCATTTATTTTGATTTGATCCTTGTTCATCTGCCACCTTTCAAAAAATACTTTTCCACCTTCACTTTACTCAAAGGTTCTGTATATATTGAGCTCTTGATACACCTAATAGTACATCCACGGAGACTCACTCATTACTGAACGCTAATTAAAGGCATATTCTCTGTCTCCTGTTTTGCTGTAGGCTCGTATGGGACGGACATGAAGGCATCCTTGTTGAGTGTAGGGGGAGGGGAGCTACATAAGGTGGGATGAGTTGATTTTTCATGGGTGCAGACATGCAGCAGGAAGTGGCAGCCAGACAAGGGGGTAGTCAAAGCATCCTTCATGTAATTTAAATGCAATTATGCATTCCCCAACCCTGTTCCTCACATGGCTTACGGTGCTGGGGTGAATAACGTGGGCGTATCTTCATCTAGTCCTGCCCAGGGAACTAGTGTTTCCATTTGGGCCAGTCGGCTTCTTGCCTCTGCTCCAGTCACCTGCTCCGCTTATTATTGAACATTATTCCACTGGCAGAGCAGAAAGGAAGAGAGGAGGGGAACTTTAATAGCACACCTGAATAGAGGGTGTCATATAATCAATGCATACAGACCTGCATTACAGGCTGTCACTGAGACTCCATCACACACCAGCAGAAAGGAGGAGGGAGAATGGGATATTAACTCTTGTGAAAGGAGGGATGGGTATCAGCGGCCTGCAGTTAAATGGCTTGCTCTAAAGGAGATGAGGCCAGAAATGAGGCACCCATTTGAGTTGGACTTGGGCGTACGTGTTTTGCACAATATTTGCCTCTCTACTTGAGATCTGTGCCCTTTAATCTGCTCTTTGTTTCACTCTATTTCTCTTTATGTTAGCTAGCTCTTGTTTTCCGCGTGCTTTCAGTGGTGTATTGTGAAGATGTCTCTAATCATGCATATGATGAAAGATACTGCTTTCCACTGTTTCCATACATCTGACATCCAGTCAGAACTTCCTCAAACAGAACTTCTCTTAAGAAGTTTTCTATGTTTTTATGCCTGTGTGTGTATTCAACTGCTGTCGTCAGCAGACTGTAATCCCTCTGAGCCTTTCCCGTTTGTGCGTATGTGTGTGTGTGTGTGTGTGTGTGTGTGTTTGTGTGTGCGTGTGTATGTTTGTGTCAGTCCATTTTTTCCTGGTTTGGAAAATGCCGGACTGCATGTTTATGTGTGTCTGTGTGTGTGTGTGAGATGTTCAGCGGAATGCCCTTTGATACAGAGAGAGTTTTAGAAATGCAATTTCCTCCCTTTCAGTATATTCGTGTATTCATGTTGGGTTTATTAGAATATGAAAGTGTTGCGCCGCAGTGCCAGGGTTAGCCTCTCCCTCCGTCCGCTCTCGCTCCCTCGCTCTCCCCTTTCGCTCGTTCTTTGGCCTCTGCGGTCTCTCTGGCTGGATCATGCATTAGAGATGAGGGGCTGGAGAGAAGAGGGAGACCAACGCCAGGGGAGGCCAACGGCTTACACCAGGAAACTTGCCATTATAAACAGGATCAACACGCCTTGCATATCAGACACTTTCAAGTCTGTGTGTGTATGTGTGTGTTTGTGAAGGGGTATAGGTGGGAGGGGATGTAGTAGTTAGGAATAGATGAGTGCATGCTTTTGGGTTTTTATGTGATCTTTTTTTAAAATTGTTTTACTTTTTAGTTTAGTTTAGGATTTGAACCTGGATTAAAAGGTCTCAAGTCTTAAAAGGCTCAAAGAATGACATAACAAACACAATCATCATCATCATCATCACATTCTTCATCATCATCATCATCATCATCATCATCATCATCATCATCATCATCACCACTTTGCAGTGGAAGATTGTATGATGACAGAATGAGAGGGAATTAGTGAGTGAGTGGTTGTGTAGAGAAAAGACACTTTTCTGTTTCATAAAATACTTGCTGATGACCAGTCATTCTCTCCAGCCTTGTGCGTGTTCACTGATACAAATAAGTCTTCCTTCTTCGGGCTCTTCTTCCCTCTGCTTGTCTCCTTCTTTTCACACTCACTCTCTGTAACTTTTGTGTGTGTTCCCTGTTCATTGAACAGTTTGATAATGCCAGGGAAAGAGTTGGGTCTCTGTTCTTAGTAGGTGCTTCAGACAGAGGGTCTGCCTGTTCAGGCTATTCTTCCCCTGGACAACAGATGGGGAGAGAAGGCACAAAAAGGCAGCCTCACCCCTGGGAGCTAGGTCTCTTTTCTTCTCCCATCAGCGGGCTGGGATGAGGTCAGTTCTGGGGTGATCTTCACGGTGGCACAGACTGGATCTGTAAGAACCAAAACCACATCTTTCCTGTCACTATAAGTGGAATGATACCAGTCTGTCTTGTTTATGATATTTAATACGATACCTTATTACTAGTGTCCTAAATCTGACCTGCAGGATTAGAATCAAGGCAATACATCTTATAAATCAGTAACTGCAATGTAAAGCATGATCCATTTGTGGCCTTTTGTTGATCTATCTCTGGATATGGTAGCTGTCAGAAACATTTCATTGTGCTTCTTTAAAATGCTGAAACCTTTTTTTAATGCATAGTGTTGTGACCAGATGAAGCACAGAGCAAAGCACAAATAAATAGCAGCCTTCAGTTTCAATGAAACATGTGATTAATGAGTCATATGAGTGAAGAAGCTTTGGGTAAAAAAGGATTGCTTTGCTCCAGTGGTGAATTTGTTTTGCATCATTTCTCAAGTAAATCAACAACCCAATATGCATTTTTAAATTTTTTGATTTGGATGAGAAGAAGCTTCTGATTGTGTTACCTTTGTGTCATGAAGGTTTGTGCACAAATTAAAGGTCATAAAAAGAATTATAGGAGACAGTAAAATGATGTAAGGCCATTTGTCTTAATTAGAATTGTTTATCTACCAAACACAACTTCCCTAAGTTGAACTTTGCTAGTTATAATATGTATATAATATAGGACTAATATACCACCTAATATTGTGCAGTTGTGTTATGGAGTATGATAGAAATATCAGATCAGCCCCTGTAGTTATGTCATGCAGGCCCTTGCAGACCTTCATGGCCTTGTGCATGTGAAAGGTATATGCTGCTCTATTCATTTGAAACAGCACAAATGAAGGCTGCACAAATGGTAACAAAGCGGTTGCATTTAAGAGAATGTATCTTTTTAGGGAATACGTCTTTTTTTTTTTTTTATTATCTAAAAAAAAGCCTGATTGTTAATTTCCAATTGTCAATTTGTCTATGGTGGCTTCCGCCTTCAGATTCCCTCAGAAATCACTTTCCTTTTTCTAATCACTGACCTCTTGCAGTCAGTATGGGGTGGTCTCTCCACTGCCTCCGCCCCACTGGCCAGGGGCTAATGTTCACAAGGCCCTCATCCAGACAGGGGCACTCCTCTAGCCTCTGACCCCAGCCTCCCCCTCCCTTACCTGGGTCAGCCCGCAGAGGACAGGGCCTCGGAGAAGATTAATGGAACCCACTGTTGGAGCAGGTGTGTATTTGCATCTGTGTGTGTGTGTGTATGTGTGTGTATGTGTGTGTGCGCGCGTGTGTGTGTGTGTGTGTGTGCGCGCGCACAAGAGCAAGAGAGAAAATGCACACAGGTCAGTGTGTGTGGGAATGTGAGAACATAAACTGCAAATGGAAACAAAAGTTTGTTTAAGGTCCATATAAAATAGACAAAGGTGGTATAATTTCATTTTTGAGGATTTATGGTCAATTATTCAATAGTCATTTACAGCAAGCAGGTAATTCTTGCCTTTTCCAGGTAACAAGTATGTGTGCGCTTATTTAGAAGGTGATTATGCAGCCTCACATGGCACAAACCCCTGTCTTTTCTCATGCTCTCTCTCTCTCTTTCCCTCCCTCCCTCCCTCCCTCACTCTCTCTCTCTCTCCCTCTCTCTCTCTCCCCTCCTGTGTGTGAAGAGTGCTGTTTCAGCAAGGTCTTCTGTTCATTCTCAAGGTGTCCTCCGCACTGGCTCTTTTCTGAAGGCCCTTTTAATGGATTGGCCTGATATACCTTCCAAATGGAGCACTTTGAGCGTTAATTCGCTTTCTGATAAAGATCCCCCCTTTTTACCTTCCCTTTCTATAAGTCTTCTCCCTGATATGAAGTACACAAGGAAGGGCAGATGAGCACAAAATCCTCTCTCTGTGTCAGGCTGGGTGGGAAAATGGACTAGGGTGAAAAAGAATCAATTGGATCCCCATTCATGTGTTAGTGGGGTGGAATGAGGAGAGTGTATTGTGGAGAATGGTTGGAGGTTGTCTCTCTACCCCCCTGCTGCCTCCACAGACTGGCCCAGTGTCTGGGGGGGAAATTGGAGCCTTTCTGTCGGCTTTGTGGCGACAGCAAGGGTTATCAATGGGATCTGGCCATTGGCAGGTATAGCTGTCAAAGCTGTCACTACCTCTGAACTTAGGAGCATGTCTGCACACATACAGTATGAGCACACACTCATACACACACACACACACACACACACACACACACACACACACACACACACACACACACACACACACACACACAAAAGGAACATGCTTGGACCTTGCCAACACACACACAGTGCACATGCACAAACAAATGAAAACATGCACACACAGACATGCAAACAGCATCTAAATTATGGAAGTATGCTATATAAGATAAGCTGCACATTTTTTGACAACCTATTACTGCTCCAAAGCTCATTCAATCTGTTAACCCTTGGCATGCCAGAGTCCCACACTGCATTTTGGCTGTTCCTGAAGGAACACAATGGAGGTGGTTTGACCTGTTTGCCCACTCAAGTGTGACATTATTGTGCCATATTTGCAGCTGGACTTGAAAACTTCTTTTGCTCAAAGTACAAATTAAACATCATGTTTCTACACAAGTGCTTACACGGTCAGATTCTTATGAATAACTTCCCACCCGCCTTCATTACCCGTCTCTGCAGGAAAGTACTCTGTGTCTACTGGCCCTCTGATGCAATGTGGTGAGCTAGAAGCCTCTGACTCTTCAAACAGTTTCTCTTGCGCTCAATTATTTATTTATTTTGTCTGTCATTGACTGAGCGGGAGCCGTGCTCTGAGCAGTTTGTGTTTCTTTGTTCATCGCTGGAAATAGAAGGTTGGAGTAAAGCCCCTTTTCTTGTCATCTTGGCTGGTAGTTTATTTGTTTGATTGGTGCACTATATTGTGTTTGCAGCTTGTGTGTGCGTGTGTGTGTGTGCGTGTGTGTGTGTGTGTGTTAGAGCCAGAGAGAGAAACAGAGAGAGAGAGAGAGAGAGAGACAGAGAGAGATCTGTGAACTGCTCTCCCACCTAGAGAGAAAGAGATAGAGAGAGTAAACTCATGTTTACAGTGGTGTCCCAGTGGATGAGGACTCCCTGCGGTTCAGCCCAATTATGAGCAGAGAAAGTAAAGCAGCCCAAAACATATGCACATCTTGGCTCTGGAGTGGAAGAGAAAGAGAGAACAGGAAGGAGTGGAGGAAGAGGGCAAAAAGTGCAGAGCACAGGACCCAATGGGCTCTCACTTGGACCATTTGGCAAACACACTAATTAATACCTTCAAACACACACGCGCACGCATACACACACACACACACACACACACACACACACACACACACACACACAAACACGCAAACAGATGCTTTGTCACATTTTTCAGAGGGCCGACTTAATTTAAATAATTCCTTTTCC
The DNA here is from genome assembly GCA_038496675.1 of Rachycentron canadum. Lineage (NCBI taxonomy): Eukaryota > Metazoa > Chordata > Actinopteri > Carangiformes > Rachycentridae > Rachycentron > Rachycentron canadum. The sequence goes on from CM076652.1 coordinate 12,644,624, forward strand.
ATTCGTTTCATTATTAAGTGTGCTTTGACTTCTTCATTATCATATTTGTTTTCTGTCAGACACACCACCATTTGTCTCATTTGTGAAAGAGTTTATTCTGTCTTTCCCCCCCTCCCCTCACTCCTCCTACCCCCTCTGCATGGCCTGGTCCTCCTCTCTCTCTCTTCAGCAAGACATTGAAAGGCCAAGACAGAGAGCTAATCCAACAGCGTGTTTGATGCATTTTTAAACAGCTCTGGACTTTTTCAAGTTTCCAGCCAACAGAAGATCTCATCTGCTATAATTTAATCAGCGGGTGGAATCACACTGCATATTTAAGCAACATTAAATATCTCCCGTTCTCCCTCTTCGGCCACTTAACTGAGAGCAGAAAAAAAATGAATTTTATTTTATTTCCTGCGTATTTCCCCCCATTTACTCTCTTTCATCTGGCACTTAAAAGAGGCAGTGATTTGTCAAGTAATTACCATCTCTTTTTGGAAAGAGGGAATGTTCATGTGCTGTTAGGAGAGCTGTGGATGTTCTGGCACACAGGGTGGAAAGCTGTAGAAGGACTTTAAAAGCACTGTGTGTGCACAGAGGTCAAAAAGCTGCTTTTATGCACTATATTCAATCTGTTCAAAGTATAACACAGTTAAACCACAGTAAATCTAGTGTTATTTATTCTGCATTAAATGATGCATGTGTGGACTTGCATTACTGTTGCTATCTGATTATTTGTAAACTGTGAGTTTATCTTTTAGCGTGTTTTCATGTTTGTGTGTGTGTGGGTGTGTGTTGCACAAGGCTTTGTTGGGGAGGCTTTCCTATTTTGCCCATCGCAGCTTTTTTCTGTAACATAAATATAAAAAAATGAATATTTATCAGCGGTCCAGGGCTGTGTGCTGTGGGATAGGGAGAGTGGAGAGTAGGCTGTCTGTGTGGATGAGGGGAGGACCAGGGGAATTGATTTTTGACCAAATGTGTTTTGGATTTAATTCAGCTGCTGCATTTTTCTCCGCCACTCTATTTGCATAGAAATCATTTGAGGTGAGTGAATTTTTGAGGACAGCCAAGTTGCGAAAAGCTACAACCCTTCTTTGTGCGTCTGCAATTGACTGTGTATGTTTGTGTGTATCTGTCTACAAAACATGCATGTGTCTCAGGTTTGTTTTTGCATGAGTGTGTGTTTTCTGTTGGCTCCAGCCTGTGCTGTTACATATGCTGCCCATGTGAAGGCAGCACTCCACATAATCAAGTGGTCTGACACTCATACACTCACACAAATACAAACACACACACACACACACCAGATCTTCACAGTTCCTTTTTACACTCGGCTCAGAAGGGGAACATTCTGATGACAGTCAATCGCCCAGACAGCAAAGCTCTGTCAATATTTAGACAGTACTATAGTGTTGTAAAATGAACCAATACACAACGGATGAGGCTGCTCACTGGATTAATGATGCCTGACTGACTGGCTGCTGCAGACACAAGTGAAGATGAAGATGTTATTTACCCCTTTTTGCTCTCTCTCTCTCTCTCCTCCTCTCCTTCTGTCTCGCACCTTCCTTCGTTTGGAAGCTGCTCTTGTGTAGTTTCGCCGTGATCGATGAGTCTATGTTCAGTTAAAGAGGAATCTGATTCCAATAGAATAATGCTGGGCTTTGTTCACTTTGCATTTGTGCCTCTCTCAACACTGTCTTAGCTTCACAAGAGTGCTGTTTATACAGTAATACACTGTCAAGAGTTGTAGTTGCACTGGTTTGGATTGAGGGGGTGTGTGTAAGTGGAAATGCTGATATTGATCCCAAAATGTCTTCAACAAAAATCATAAGGAATACAGCTAATGACTCAAACACTCTAATAATCATTTTGATTTTCTTCTTGCCAAGCCTCTGTCACCTCAAAGTCACTCTTTGGTTTGTGTCTTTCTTTCCACTCTGGTGACGCAATGTCGGCCCTTGTGTGACTTCTTCCAAATGGGCATTAGAATCACCACGCTGCCATTGGCTGTAATGGAATGTGACGATTAGCACTCTCGTCGCTAGGCTAATGGGCCTGACTTCTCTGTTGGGGCCTGTGGGAGGTGCATTGTGGGATAGCCTAAATGATAGTCGGCACACAGCGGATGGGTGTGAAGGCTGGGCTAAGCGCCACTTTTCTCCTTTTAGCCTTTCCTGTCTCTTTCCTCATTTCTCATGGAAGAGCACAGATTGTTAGAGAACGAAAAAACCCTGTCTTTCTAAATGTCAAGTCCCGATGCTGGCCAGTGGGATTGTGCTCTAACTGGTGTGTTACAGGGGTGGGTAAGAGTAAAATATGGCACAGAGAAGTTCTTGTAAGGACAGCTCTTCACAGATTAAAAAAAAATGCCCAGGACTGAGATAAACAGTATAGTCTCCATCTGTACACAGAAACATCAGAGGGGTTGGAGGTTAAGAGAACATGAATGTGACTGTGTGAAATGTCATGTTTTGGAAAAAGCCTAGTACCTGCTCCTTCAATGCTGTTGTGCTGTTGGATGGAAGCTCTTTCATTCCTCCAACTTGTCTTTTATATTCAGACTTACAATTCCCCACCTGTCTAGTTCCAATACAAGTAGAACCGAGAACAACTGTAACATCACAGCTGGGATGTGTGTCTCCTAATCTTCTGGAAGTCATGCAGTTTTTTGATTGCCGCTTTAGTTGGTTTCAGTGCCTCTTGACGGTGGTGGTTAGGCTCCTGCCCCACCACTCTGCCACTATCTTTCAGCTCCATACACCAGCTTCACTGGAACAGATTAAATGAACACAATGATTCTTTAATCAGATAACCCACGCTCCGAATAGATTAACCTTCCTAACGCAGGTCCTCTTCCCTGTCTCTTCGTCTCCTCTCCTCCTTTCTCCTCAACCAGAGAGAGAATGGAGGTCCACAAACTTTAATCTTCATTACCTGCTTTGATTTCTCTGCTAAAGGAAGAAATGCATAATTTACATCCTTTGAAGTAGCTCCACTATTACTGACAACATGTTACCTTTAATCTTAAGAGCCCTGCAACATTAAATATTTAGTCATTTACCGAACAAAGGAGGACCGAGGCGATGCCTTCCTACCTCTTTGACTTTCACTGTCATGTGCACTCAATGTCCCCAGTAAGAAGCAATTAATTTTGCGGGGAGAAACAGCTTTTACTGAAGTGCAGGTAACTTTAAGTTGTTTTCACACTTTTACCTTGTTATTTAATCCTGCTGAAAGGAGAGAGCTTTAAAGTAAAGTGCTATCGTTAGCGAAACTGGTTGTGGGTGACCGGAAGGCTAACAAGTTAGTGCCAGTCTCTCTCTCTCTCTCTCTCTCTCTCTTTCAGTCTGTCTGATTTGTCACTTTTAGACCTGTCCTGTTCAGTCTTGTTTATCCTCCCAGAGAAGATGGATTTAGTGGTAAAACCTCCAATTCATGATGACAGTATGTTTTTCTTCTTCTTCTTGTCTCATAAAGCTGCACAGTGCTGTGACTGTGCCATGCGTGAATTTGCGTTTGTATTGTTGTCTGAGGGAGCTTGTGTGCTGCTGACAGATGGTGTGTGTATGCATACACATATGTGTGTTTGTGCATGTAGGCGTGTGTCCTACTTGGGTCTCTTCCAGGAAGTGTACTCCTATTTCCCTGTGTTTTGCTTGTGTAAGTGTGTGAGCTGAAGGTTTCTTTTCTTTCCTTTTTATATCACCAATAAAACAATGAATGGTATTTTTGTCCCCACATCTCTCTCAGGTATAATCCTTTAACAGAAGAAGCTACAATTGCAGTACATGTCATATTTTTGAATGTTTATCAGTGCATTTGGGTCACAAACAGTCTGTGCCCTCTTGGGTAAGTTTAAACATTTAGTCATTAGAGACAAAATATTACATTAACAACAGATGGTTTCTGTAATTTTTATACTTCTAATGAATGGTGGATGCTTTGATAGCTGTCCTCATCTTTTAGCTGTAGAACAAAGCAACTGCACTAGCAGTTTGTTTTCCAATTCCTCGTTGGGCTCTCTGAAGGAAAATTAGACAATTATCCAGACTCATAATATTGTTCCACCCTACAACCCCCCCTCCTCTACCCCCCTTCTTTCTTCATCTCCTCCCGCTCTCCGCCTTTTATGATTAATTACTCTGTGAACATCATATGCCGGTTGAACAGAAACATAAGTGTGAGACCACGTAATTGTGTGTCTCTGTTAATGAGTGTTGAACACACTTGTAGTAGTTGCTCAATCCCTCTGTGTTGTCTTTCTCCCTATCTCTTGTACACGTATACACAAAACTTGTTTAAGTATATACGTACACACAGACACATATACACACAGGCCAGGGGTATAGATTACCATAGTAATAGCTGCTGAGTAGCTTAGGGCTGGTGACTGATGGCCTTATGCAGCACCTCTGTCTGCCACTTGGTCAGTGAAATTAATATCAGCTCCAGTCTAAGCCGGGCTCCGAGCCTGAAGTTGCTGGTAGGAATCGTGAGCTGTAGCCTCAGGCTAAGATCTACCTAACTTCCCCTCTGAGCTCCAGCGGGCACCAGACGCACTGCTGCGACTGAGGTCATTAAGACATAGGCCCACCTCTTTCTCTCAGCGTCTTTCTTTCTTTGCTTCCTCCTTCTCTCGGCCCTTCAAACATCTCTATGAGGGCCTGCAGGAATAGAAATGCTCTATTGATCAGAATAAACAGTGGAATAATCTTTAGTAATCAGCCTGGGCCCTGGCTTTATTAACAATTGATGTGGTCGGAGTGGAGATCAAGAGAAGTGCGGCTACGATGGACTGCTGTGTATGTTTATGTGTATATGTTAGTGCGAACAAAATGAAGTATGGTTTGTTTGTATGTGTGTGTGTGTGTGTGTGTGTGTGTGTGTGTGTGTGTGTGTGTGTTTCTTCTCCTTTTCTTTTTTCAGTCACCCAGTTCATCTCCATCTATAGGGCCCTGTCTCTTTGCCCCATAAATTATTAAACATTTTCTCTCCTGGAGCCTGCCATGCACTCTGTGCCTTTTGAAATACAGAATGCAAACAAATACTCATATGGAAACGTACAGTCTGGAGCATGCACGCACACTTACTAAGACAACAACATTGATAAACAACTTAGAAGCAACAGAGGTGAAGAAATATGACACTTGCAGGAATATTTGATAGCCTTGACAGCCTAGTTTGGCGTTTCTCTCTCCTTATTGTACTTGACATATCACTGACTCATTTTTCAGCATGGTTTGGCTTTTTGTCCTTTTTGCTCATCGTAGTTTGTCTCATTCTTAAGTGTGTATGTGTGTTTGTGTGCGGGCCCGTGTGCAACCACCCCTGGGCAGGGCATTTTTCTCCTTTCAATACGACATTGATTTCCTGTATGACTTCATCAGACTAATACCCGCTTTGCCTCCCTCTACGCTTGCACACTTTCTCTCTCCTTCTCTCTCTCTCTCTCCCTCCCTCTCTCTCTCTCTCATATAAACACACACACACACACACACACACACACACACACACACACACACACAGATGCCCATAATGCCAGTGTTTCCTCCCAGCAATCAGTCAAGGCAGCTTGTCTTTGGATCAATGGCCTCTATGAGCAGACTTCAACACTGGAAATGGAAAATGGACCATTCAGAAAAGCTGATCATATAACATAATGAGCAGTTAGGCTGTCACTCCAGAGAGAGAGAGAGAGAGAGAGAGAGAGAGAGAGAGAGCAAGAGAGCAAGCATCGTGAAGATATCCTGACACATCTGAATTTCTATTTGCATTATGTATTGTCTTGAGACATTATTTGTGTTAGTCTGTCCTGTTTGTATTTTCCATGCATGATATCAAAAAAAGCCCACATAATCTCTGTAGATATTTCATTGCAAAGCTCTTTAACAAGACAGATTCCCCCTAAAATAACATATGACAACACAGAGCCATAAAGCATTGAAGGGGGTTGGAAAAAAGATGAACTCACCATAAACCTTTGTTGTGAGTCTGCAGAGACAATACCGTAGGGAGCTAATAGTGACCAGATCAAGGCTTTTTGGGCTGTTTAAAAGAGCTGGATAGTCTGTTTATTAACCCCACAACCACCCACCCATATGGCATGTGTGCACACATGCACAGACAGCTAGTAACACTTCCCACTTTGATAGCGCAGCCCATACTCCCTGTGATAATACACTCAGTGATCCTTATCAGCAGTGCATGAAGTGTCAGACAGAAAAGAAAAGGCGGGAGATTGGACAGAGAGAGAAGCTAGTTATCCTTATGCGAACATGCAGATTAGAGCCCTGCTGGGTTCACTACATGTAATTGAAGTGCGGTGCTTATCTGTGGATTCAATGGAGAATATAACCTCCCGTACATTTCAGGATGTTATGAATAGAACGAATATGTTAAAAATGTGGTTAAAATGCTCAAGCAGGTATGTGCAGGAGTGTATGTGTGTGTCAGGTACAAGTTGTGTATGTGTGTTTGAGTGCGCTCAGGGATGTAGTGCATTACCTGACAGTGATATGAGAATGAGTGTAAAGCTGGAAGAAGGGGGAAGCCAAGTGGTGTCAGGTGTCAGGAGTAGTGAATGAGCGGGATACCTGGTATTTTTGGCTCCCCGAGGCTCAGAGTGACAAGATACAGTGTCCTGGTGTTATCACAATGTTTGTTTCAAGCCTTCGCATTATTGTAGCTGGCGTGGAGGGAACACTTGTAACATCAGACACAAAAGCCCCTTCAGGAATAACCCTCATTTCTGTTCCTCTCTGATCCCTGTTTGTACACAGTTCTTAGATGTGTTTTCTCCCACAGTCACACACACTTTTCTCCTGCTTTATGTCTGCCTTTCTTTTTCGCTCAGACTGGCTCTTTGTCAGCAGTCCAACCCCCCCACCCCTACCCCCCCACATTCTCTCCTCACAAACCAGGTCATACTGTCCTGTAGGGTGTCTCCACTTTTAAGCTTTCGCTCTACTCTCCTGATGCATCACCTTACTGGCCAAGAGCCAAAGGGGAAGGACAGAGATTTTAAGATAAGAGAGTGAGAGAGAGGTAAGGAGAAAGACAGAGAGAGAGTGAAAGAGAGAGAGACACCTTTTACTCTGTGAATAAAGAGCTTTTTATGGGGTTGATCAGCAACAAAATACACCATCTCTTCAACTTTGATCAAAATGATGTAGTGTTTGTTCAGTGTTATTCTTATATTTTTACATTATTACTATTGGTCAAAATAGCATTTGACTTATCATCTCTGTTAAAGGTTGATGATTGAGATGATGATTGAGGCAAGAGGAACAATTATCTTTCACCTTTTCAAATAAGTAGCAAATAAGTTTTTAAGTTTTTAGTTGAATACAAAAAATGTCAGACTTCAGTGTAAAAATACTCTCCTACTGTTCTGCAAGCTCTGCATTCAAAATTTTACTTGAGTTCATATAGTAAAAGTAATAAAAATAAAATAGTAAAACTATTAGCATATATACATAACGAAGTCATTATGCTGAATGGCCCATTTCAGAAAATTACATATAATTATATGTTGATTGATGTTGATTATTGATGCATTCATGTGTAAGCAGCCCTTTAATGTTGCAGCTGGTAAAGGTGGATAACTTTAACTATTCATCATTGGTAAAGTTTTATTATGATCAGCAGACATAATGCACAGAATTGTGAGAATGAGAGTCCTGGTTGACTCTGAAAGAAGTTTGAAATGTTGAACCTTAATTTCTGTGTCATTAAGCTTATCAATGAAATGTTTTATATCACAGTAACTGCATTTATATAGCAGTAAAGTTATAAACGAATTCATTGTAGAAGGAAAATAAGTCCAGTTGAAACTGTCCCTGGTGCTGACACAGGGTTTTCCAGGGTTTTCCAGGGTTATCTGTTCTTATTTTGTTTTCTTTCTTTCTTTTTTTTTTTCTTTTCTTCTTGCTTAGATAAAACAGACCTGTTTCCCTCTAAGTCTCTCCAGATATCCTATTGTTACTGTAGACTCTTTGACCTGGTGGTGCAGTGTGAACAGAGTGTACATTGGCCCTTTATGATGCTGCCTGTGTTTCTGGCTATAAGTTCAGGTTGTTAAAGTTTATCCCCTTTATGTACTTTAACAGCCTTTAATATCAGCTCATAAACTAGCACCAAACAGGCCACTGAGGCCCGCTCTCCCTTAGAGAGATGACACACTGATGAACGCTCTGCCAATTAACAGCTCCACTTGACTGCCTCAACTGGGAGGAGTGGGAAGGAGGCGGGTGTGGGTTTGTAAACATGTGCTTGAGTGTGAGCATTGGCAACAAATACACAGAAATGCATGAGGATTTTTCCTCTGAGGTAAAACAACTCTGTGTGTGTGTGTGTGTGTGTGTGTGTGTGTGTGTGTGTGTGTGTGTGTGTGTGTGTGTGTGTGTGTGCGAGAGAGCGAGAGTCAGTGTATATGTGTGTGTCCCAGTGCAGTGTGTAATCTCTGCTGTCTGTCTCCTGCTTGGCTGTGACGCAGAGGGAGGATGTGATGGAAATCTCCCTCTATTTAAATCCACCGCCGGCACATCAAAGCCTGCTGCTGGTGGAATAACAGAAATAATTAGACACAAACGCCTCATTTACATAAAAATGTTAATTAATCTCTTCTCTCTTAGCCCATTCAGGCTGCGATGGCCCTGTGTACTGTATATCTGGCTGTGTGATCTTTGTGTATGGAGACCGAAGCACTTTTTTTTGGTCAGTTATGAATGAGGAGTCAGTCACCCCCTCCTCTTTGTCTTTCTCTCTTTGTATGTGCCAGTTAACTCTTAGTCAACTCTCATTAAAGCTGTCCCATACATGGCCATATGTGTGAACTGTGTTGGACTCCCTGCATGATTGGCCTGACTAAGAGGCCTCTTCCTATTTGTCCCTGTCCAACGTGTTTGTTCAGATTCCTTCCTCTTGTCTTCATCTTATGGAGACAAGCTTTCCACAGAGATTACACAAACTCTCAAACTGGTTATTTCAAACTGGCACTGCAAATGAATGCTACAGTTTGTGCATATATTTTGCGTTGTAACGTTCATCTTCATGTGAAGAACTCTTATTCCAAATTATGAGGATGACATTTGAGATTAATAGTTATAGCACGTGTTTGGGTTTTTCTAATTTTTATTAATAATTAATAATAATTTTTTGTATGTCCACTACTTGTTCTATACTAATTATATATATATATATAT
>CM076652.1:12656709-12824612 GCA_038496675.1 Rachycentron canadum
GCAAATAAAGTCAGACCTACTGTCACATCTGAGTGCAGAGAAGCAACAAGCCTTGCTTGGTCACAGGAAGGAGAGGATGCGATGGAGAAGGGTAAGATACTGGGGGAGAAATGGGCAGCTGGGGGAAGGGGAGAGTGGGGCTTCTTGTTTGTTTAATATCTTTATCTTAATCTCTGCCCTCGGGACACAAAGGCGAATTCATCCGGAAAACTGGATTATCTCACTTAGATGAGTCAAACACACATAAGGCTGCACTCCGCGTGTGTGTGTGTGTGTGTGTGTGTGTGTGTGTGTGTGTGTGTGTGTGTGAGAGCAGGAGTTGGAAAAGGAAAGAGGTGTATGAGGGTGAGGGCCTTTTTTATTATTTCAATGCTATGTGGATCCGAGGTTAATAACTACAAATAAAGTAGTTTATTCAATGGAATTTGTTCTTGAAAGCTCAGATAATTTCTGCATTGGAGTTGTTTTCTAATGTAGTCACATAGATGGTAGAAAACATCCTTACCTTTACCAATATGTTTTCAAACAGATGAATTTAGTTTATCATTAACCACCATGTGCCAGTTGTTTAAGCAACTGGCAGCAAACACAGACACTGACTGTGGTAGCACAAGACATCGTCAGTCAGGAAGCCTGCCCCCTATAAACCTTAATATTTTTAAGACATTGTTTTCTATTTCGGCTTTATCACAGGACTGGTTTATTTAACCCTTATCAACCCTTTCCAACACAGCAACAGAAAGCGGGCAATTTTGTCACTTGCATATTTTACTATTGTATCTCCAGGTTGGAACCAGTGAAACACTTTAACAGGTTTATAAAAAGCCTGGCTTTTGTTTGAAATATTTGGCTTTGTCTTTCTACAGAGAATTTGCAAAATTTTTAGCCTGATTTCAATAGTTGGGGTTTCCTTAGAGACAGCATGTAGTGGCTAGTAGATGATCTGCACCATTCAAATTTCACATTGTTTCTAACAGAGGTCAAATCTCCAGCAGCCCATGTCATATAAAGAACAGCTTTATTAGGCCATAGATGACCTTGAGGAAGGTCACAAGTCAAAATGTGTTGTTTCCCACCTTTGTCTGCTGGGGTTTTGTCCTTTTCTGACTATTTCCTTCTTCCATATTGGAAGTAGTGAAGTTGACAGAAATCCCTGCTCTCCTCCCACACTGGCTTCATCAACCACCTGTGCTGGCTGCTTCTCATTCAGGCCCTTTAGTTGTGATAGTTTGAAATCCAGCTCAATGGCAGAGGATGGCCATAAAAAACAAAGGCTCATCATTTGAGTTTGAATTGACATCAGTTCCTCTCTTTCCTCTCTTTTCCCTATGGTAATGAATCTAGCCCTGATTCCAGCAATTCCTGGAACAGCAGTGAATATGTGGCATGAGGGCCACAGAGTGTTTATGGGGGGAGGCTGAGAGGTGCTTTCATGTACTAACTCATCCCTTAGTTGTTAGGTTTCATGTCCAAACTAACAAAATACAACCCACTGCAGTTCCCGCAGGATTACACTGAGCTTGACATTACGTTCATTAGATGTGTGCTTTACATAGATATGCGTGTGTCCCCATGTGTGTTTAAGCACTAAATCATTCATATTTCCCCTTGCTTTCACTTTAATTGGCCCTCTTTCCACATTTGCCAGGATGCCACCCCCTGCCCTCATCCTTCCTCTCTCCTACCCCCCCCCCACTCCTCCCTCTTACTCCTCCCTCTCACCACCCAGCTCTGCTCTCAACTTGACCCTAATTGATTGTAATGAGCACAAGCTCTTATACCCTCCTCCTAGTATCCCATCATCTCTGTCTTCTTCCTGTTTCCTTTATTGTGTGTGTGTGTAGCAATGTGTGAGACATGAATTCCTTCTGTATCCATACAAGTATTGAGTAGCTGTAAATGTCTGTATTTGTCAGGACATACGCACTCGCCAATGAAAGGCTCAAGTGTAAAACAATTATTAGTTTGCCACTTTTGGGAAACCTCTTAAATGTGTAAAGTGAAGGGCTGATGTCTGACTCTCCTCTGTCTATATGGTTATTTTCCCACCAGTTGTCTTGTTGTTTAGCTTCAGGTGGGGTCCAGTCAGGATGAGGTTATGCTCAAAAGTTACAGAAAGTGTTGTAAAAGTGTTGGAGCAATGGTTTCAGACACTGTTTGACCATATAACAAGCACTGACTTTAGTCATTTTGTCTGTTTCATTGTTAGTATTGTGTGGTTTGCTGGGTAAGCAGTTGAATCTAACTTGTACAACAGCAGCTTTGGGTGAATCAGAAGCTCTGTGTCTCAGACCCTGTCTTGAAGACAATGTCTTCACTGCCTGTGTGTCAGGGTGTGAACCTGTCAGACAAGGCGATGTAGCTGTCAGAAAAACCTGCACCTTTCCAGTAGGAGATTTATACTGACAGATTTCTACAACCCAGTCCGTTCTTGAGTTTTACTCTTGTGGTCCTACACTTCACTTGTCTCCTTCTTTCTCTTGACCTTTTATCACACATTGTCAGACTCACCCATCTAAAATCCTCCATGACTCCTATAGTTCCCAGTTTCAGAACTGCAGCTAATGAATGACCCCTACATGATGTCACCATGCAGATCCATTAAAAAACCTTTTTCTTTGCTTTGAATTGATTAAACACTGTCTCAAGGCTAACTATCAATCTATGATTTTGTAATCAGTAATAAAGGGATTGAGAAATACATACATGCAGTATGGACATAAGTGGACACTTAAGGACATAGTGCTGTAGTGTAACATTAAAACTAGGTGGTGGAGTTATGGTGGTGTTTTAATCGCATCAAGTATGAGCTCTAACATACAGACGATGACAAAGTGCAGGGGCATTTACAGTAGAGGGCCCTTACACTCTGTTAACGCAGCGCTATTTACATGCATGACAATGTACCCACACTTACTCTCTTGCACAATCAATAGTTTCACAGCATGGCATGCATATACTGTAGTTGCAATATGAAGTGCAAGTCCTTGCACTCTTCAACCCGGCAACTACCAAAATACAGGTCCGAAAGTAATAATCTTCATCTGTAGCAGAAGATTCATTTTCCTATAAAGTCCATAGATAGACAACATACACATAAATTGTTAGTTTGATTGATGGTAAGGTGGAATTTACATTAAAGTACAGATGATCATCAGGGTTTCAAGTGACAGGTCGATATGGCTGAGAGCTTTCAGCCTCAGTTGCAGCCCAACATCCATCCATTGACTTATGGATTAATGGGAACACTGATGATAGCCCACAGAGAATGTGGTAATGACAAACAGTACACACACACACACACGCACACACACACACACACACACACACACACACACACACACACACACACACACACACACACACACACACACACACACAATCACGCACACAATCACGCACACAATCCCAGACAGGCAGGTTTAGGTGACCTCTAAGCTTCTAAGGTGAGTCCATTCGGTCAGAGAGGACATCAGGGTTGAGACACTGAGGTGTGTGGCAGTCTGACATCGACCTGTCTGTCAAATGTCTGATCCCCACCCATCATGTGGCGGCTCATGTCAAAAGTTGATAGGCAAAATAAAAACCCAATTTTCTCCCTGACACAGTGGAGTAAAATTCTATTGCTTTCAGTGTGTAGTTCCTGTATTCATTATCATGCCATAATGTACTGTTAATTTAATGCAGTGTAAAAATCAACACTGTGTCAGGTTTTATTCATGTCCACGGCTATTAGGTGCAATTTGCTGTGCACCCACAGATTCCCTGAAAATGCTCTTGCTGTGCTACAGCTACAGATTAAAGCCATATGCAGAGGGGTATAATTTTTGGTACTTTTTTCTGAACTTGTTGGATTATCAACATAGATGTAGACAGATTTATTTTCTATTGTCTATCAGTGCACATGATATGAAATAGTACATAAGACAAGAAACATTTAATGATTACTTGTAAAAATAAAACAATAAAAAACATATTTAACTTGAAAATTAAATGTAGAAATTGAAGAAGTATTTTCTGACACCATACTTTACCTCAGCCTTTATACATCTTGAGTTGGGGTGATGGCAGGTTGATGTCAGGGTCCTACACTCAGCACCCATCTGTACCGCAACATACACACTTGTCTGTGCTTATACATATATATGTGTATACATGGTACAATCTGGTTCGAGTATGAGGTGGGTAAGATCGATAAATCTGAACGAGATATGTGCATTTCTAACCTCCGCTATCACAAACACACACACGTTACCACAGACACACAAACACACAAACACTTACTTAGACAAACACACACACACACACACACACACACACACAAACACACACACACACACAGTCAGTCACCCACCCTTCCCCCTGTCTTCACCTGTCTGTAGAGGTAAACACATGCATTTAAATCAGTTGTGGGGTGCCGTGGTAACAAAGACAAATGATGTTGTATGTAATATTTTTCTATTAACATAAAGTAATATAAAGTGAAGGGCAGTGGTGTATGGAGGGAGTTAGGGGCTAATGTCCCGTATCAGATGTGGACAATGTCAGGGCTGCATACTGAGCAGTCTGTGTCCTTCTCTCCTGCTGTGTGTGTGTGTGTGTGTGTGTGTGTGTGTGTGTGTGTGTGTGTGTATGTGTGTGTGTGTGTGTGTGTGTGTGTCCAGGTTTTTCAGGGGACTTGAAGGTACTGACACACTGAGCTGCCAACGCTCGTATTATTCCCACTGCCTTATTAACCCTTCTGCCCTCACCTCTCTCTCCTCACTCTCTTCCCTGCTCTCTCAGATGAGCTGAGTCCATGTCTAAACTAACCTGAGCTCCTCTTCAGCCACCTCTTTTTTTCTTGTCACAGCTAGCAACACGTACATAACATTTGTCAACAGATAAGACGTCAAAGTTTCTCCCTCTCTGTTACTGGTTCTCATTTGCTTGCAGTTTTGCCCTCTCTGTGTATACTTACATTTCCCACTGTTGGAAATTGTGTGAAAATTAAACTAGCAAGCAAGTGAGACAATGTACAAAGAGAGAAAATTAAAACCCCAAATTAGCAACTAATGGTTACTGATCTTTTTTAATCAACAATCAATACTTTATCCATCAATGTGTGCTGTGATGATGTCTCAGATGGTGGATAGGGTGATAACATCAATAACATACACATTGAGTATCTTATACACACAAACAAACAGTCAAGATATGAAGCTGCAGTCAGAAAATATCTAAAATGATTTATTGTTATATTGTTAATTAGTAAAATGAAGAGTGTATTGTGAAAATTATGATCTTCCTGAATTGATTATTTGCCCTAGACCATGTGTTTATCTGTCTGCAGGAGTCAGAACCGATTTGCACCTACTTGGTTTAGGGATTGCACTTGGGTCTGGGAAGAATCCATAAAATATTGGGGGCAGATCTGGATCATTTACTGTGAATCAGAATTTGTTCCTCTGAAACCTGTCGTATGTTACATGAGGTTATCCTTGGCAGAGGTCTGGACTCTCTGAGTGACTCACTTGACTCATTTTTTAATTTCCTTTCTAACAAAGTGTACATATGTTACGCAAACAGCACATAGCTGCTCTTCAGGATCTGTGTTGGTGTCACTAGTGAATTCCACCTCTTGCCCAGGATGAAGAGATGTTCCTACCACAATATCATTAATTTTTTCTTGTACTGTGTGAGGAAGAAGTGGGGTGTGGCTGTGAATGAGTGTACGAGCCATGATGAATGTGTTACACATTTAGACTGACAGACTGACGGCCCCAGCACTGATAACTGATCTAATATTCATCCCTCTACATGCTGTTACGCACTGTCACAGCTTTACTCTGACTCTAGCTCTTCCTGAGTTCCCTCTTCTGTTTTCCACCTTGTTTTTGAGGGTGTGTGGCTGCATTTAAGCTGTGTGTATATGTGTGTGTGTTCCCCCATTATTATCCCCCTTATGCTGTGGGATAGACAGGAATAGAGAGCCGGTCTGGTTGAGCCTGATGGGCGTATGGATTGGATCCACTGTAATCTACTGTAAGACACTGCTATCTTTGAGAGGCTCACAGAACGCCAACTCAGCCCTTATTCACACACACATACACACACGCACACGTTCTACTAACGCAGGGGGATTTCAGGGGAAGTGAGTGAATAGTTTCAGGTCACCAGCTAGATTCCAGTCGCAGGATGCTGTGTCAGCAGGAATAGCAGTGAGGATGTGATCAGAGCAGCCTTCACTGTCCTCAACTCCACTGCCGCCCAGGTTTACAAAAACATGTAAAGGGGAGCGCATAAAAACACATGGCTTACAGAAAAAAATGTGTAGTCCAGATATTCTTGTGTGTGTTGTTGTTGATATCACTTTATCCACCACTGGAGACATCATCACAGGTGCAGTAACACAGAGTGATGCAGGGTAAATGTTCATCTGATCTCCACTGAACAGTAGGAAGGTTGTCTGAGTGTGTTGAGACAGCAGAAGTGGAGCGATATCTGTTTTAGGGCTTTCCTTGCCTTTGTTGAGCAGTAGTGTCTGGATCAAACATGAATATTCATTCATCAGACTGAGGAGATGTTAGCACCGGGAAAGAAAAATGTCTAGAGGGCTCATTCTTTATCGTTCTCTGTCTGTATCACAGACTCTCTCTCTTTTGCTTCTCTCCTCACATCTAATACTTCAAGGACGGCAGTTAATTTAAGATCTATTATAAATGATTAATTCAATATTTATGAATATTTTAAACTTCCTATTAAATTACTTTGTATCTGTTTAGCATTTTTTATGTATATTCTCTCAAAGAGACAAAACTGTTACTATTACTATACTCTTTCATCCTCTGTTGTTCCTTTGATGTGTTTCACAATTAAACCAATGTTGTTTCTGCCATCATCCTGCAGCAGATATACAGTTTGTGTCTGTGCATGCGTGCCGATATAAAGATGCCTCTGACTGTGTGTGAGGGTGAGAGTTTGCTCCATTGACTGTCGGTGTTAAGAGATAAGAGTAGAGGAAAGTCTCTTTTCTTCCTCTTTCAGGATCATTACCTTTCATTCCAATCACAGAGGAGAGACCAGGGGAGGAGGAGGAGGAGTGGGTGGAGTGTATATGACTTGTCCTGCACGATGCATATAAGAAAAGTGGGGGAGTAATATATAAGATATTGGTAGGTACTACCATGTTGTAAGGGGCAGTGTACTGGTTACAGTTATTATTTATTTTTGGGCACCTAAATTACTCCATTCTGTATTTTTCATTTGTTTCCCTTGGTTAGTGGAATTAATGTTTAGATATTGCAACACAAACATTTTAACTGCTCTTTAGACAACATAGCTTTAATTTAATTGGTCAAGGATGTTATACTGATTATAAATCCAGTCTCGTTTGCAAGATGGCCCACATATGCTTTGTAGCTTCACCAAAAATTGGTTAAAATCCACAGCAAAGCTTTTGATCATGCTTTTCTTACCACATAACTTATTGCATTAATACTCACTAACTTATAGTGATTATTATTATTATTATTATTACAGTTGGGTGGTTTCAGTTACAGTTGGTCTCAGAAACACTTTTTTTCACATCTTGCACATGTTCATGTTTGACATAAGAAACATACAGATACATACAAAACTACGTCCAATTTATGACCAGGTCTCATGGGGCTTTGAAGAAACAATAAAAAATATTTGAAATATCCAGCATTTCAAGAGTGAAAAAAGAAAATGAAAGATATCAGCATCAACTAAGAAGTATCAGAACAATACAAATGAAGAAAAGGTAACTACAGTAACAATGGAACAAAGTAAAAGAGATAAAACACTGCAATGCAGCACAGTTTAAATGAAAGTTTCTAAAAAATAATCAAACACGTTACTGGCCATTTTAATTGCTCTGTCTTTGTGCTGGAGTTTGGTATTTTGCTGAGGCCTGTGCCTGTATGAAAGAATCTTTACCTCAATCCACACATGGATGGGATCATCATGTCAAGCTTCTTAACGGATCAAATTTTGAATCGAAGTTCATCAAGTTTTTCACATTGACACTACCCTGTTGAAAAGAGACAGAAAGAGTCACCTACACGTGTGGTGATGGCATGCTGCAGTGAGAGGAAGCTGAGTCTTAACTGGGTTATCTTACTTCTTCCTCACCTCTGGCATTAGACTGCAGTGCCATCGCACAGGAAATGTGGTTGATCTCAGAGAGGCTGATCAGAGTGTGCGATCGATCAGAAAGCAATAGATCTTGTGGGAGGCGTGTATTGATCCCTGTACCTTCACCATCTTTGTGATTGTCTGCACCATGGATAGATTACTGATGTCTGTGGTTCACTGTGGTAAATATTTAAAACTTTAAAGTGTAAGCAACTTAAGTAATTTCCTTAAACTGTAGTGTAGAACGAACAAAAAAAAAAAAAAAAAAAAAAAACATTTTTCTGCGGCAGTTTTTGTTCTCAAAATGTTTATTTTTGTTACTGAATTTATTTTTCATAAAAACGACCTCTATTTGTTTTGTTTTCTCCAAGTTGAATCTGACCTTAAAATGTTTGGTACCATGAGTTGAAATATTTCACAGGTTTAGTTTGTTTGAAAATCTATTTCCTTTTATAAAAAAAAAAAAAAAAAAGTAAAAAAGTAAAAAAGTGCTCTGCAATATTTTTCCACACTGATATGAGCAGGAATATTCTGATGATGGTGGATCATCCAGCTGGAGTTTTTATTCATGGTTTATGCTGCTGAATACACCGTCTGTTAAGGTTAAGTGGAAGGCATAAACAAAAGCAGGAGTACATTTTTCAGAGTGAAACATTATTGAAGAAAGTGAGAAATTTCATATTCACCTCAATACTATACTGTCATAGACCAGCTATCATTCATTTTCTCTCTGGTTTCTTCAGTCGTGTCATCTGCTTAAGTAAGGGAAACCATACATTCCCAATTTGTGTGTGTGTGTGTTTTTGGGTTTGTGTTTGTGTGTATTTGTATGGGGGTGGTGGTGGGGGTTTTGACATCATGTAAGGGTGACACCAGTGATGTGTGACCATGGGTCGGCCAGGTGACAACAGTGAAGGCTGATTTACTAAAAGGACAGGAGCATCAGAGTAGAACCTGACCACACATCCTTCACTCTGTCAGACAGATAAACCCCTATCTCTCTGAGAGAGAGAGAGAGAGCGAGAGAGAGAGAGAGAGAGAGAGGCCCTCATCTGTTCATTTTTAGGACAGGGCTTAACTGTCTTTGTCTTTATCTCCGTGTCAACATGTCCTTTCCATGTCAGACTCTCACAGTGTTCAAACACCTGCATGCCACATTCAGCTTCAAGTAGGACACCTTCAGTTTCTGTGTGTATGTGTACTTGGGTGTGTGTTTACTCACACACAGGCATTTGTGCGTTTTTGTGGAAGCTCAGAGGTGTGTCTGCTTTAGATGGACTTTCTCCATCCTCCCACTGAGCTGATCTGGAATGTGAGGCTGTGTTCATGTATGTGTTATCAATATGCCCTTGTGCTGTAAGTATCTTAATCAATAGCCATATGATTATCCATGTAGGGAAGGTATAAATGATTTAAAACAGGGCGAGGGTGACGGATGTTTGCTTTTCACATTGAAGTTACTGTCAATAATTAATGCATGTGATTAATCTGTCAGCAACTTCACATGTGAGGAAGGATGAGAAGGGTCTGTGTAAGAGTGTGTGTGTGTGTGGGTGTTTGTGTGTGGCCTTGAGGCCCTGGATCCCCTAAAAGAGAATACAACTCTGGGGCTTTTGACAGTCGTACCTGTGTGTGGTGATGGCGCTGTCATTACATATATGATCTGAGGTTTTACATTTAAGCCATTCGTCAATAATCAGAACGATGGACACATGCTGTACCTAAGATGATGACACAGTCAATAAACTATAAATAATTTACAATGACACATGTTGGGCTGATGGAACAAGACCAAAATGCTTGAATCAAATGTCTGTTGAGCTCCATCTTCCTGTAAAAAGTGTTCTGTTTTTTCTTTTAAATAAGCCAAATTATGTTTACTTTCAGTGTTGCAGCAAAACACATTGTGTGTATCTTTGAGTCTCAACAAATGTACTGAATGGATTTCCTTCCGTATGTAATGTTGAAAAGTGTGATTTATTTTCAACGTTCAAAATCTTGCATTGTTTACAGCCATGCTTACCAGCTTCCAGTCGTCTTGCCGTGCTATGTTTGCATATTGCTCCATTTTTTGATGCACTAACACCTCCCCCTCACAAAACTTAGGAATACCATCAAATAAGACTAATTTAAAAAAACACACACTGGTCACATTGTGGAGTGTTGCATCATTTCAAACCTCTAACACATACAGACAGAAGAAGTAGTAATGGGACAGTAGGAGCAATTTTTTTTGGTTCAGAGATGTGATAAGATTTTGAAGTGATGAGTTGACGTGTGTTGACACTGGTAATTTTGACATGTCCCATTATAGGTTGAGACATGTCAAGACTATGTTATCAGGCCGGTATAGTAAACAACAGGTGAAAATCTAATGATGAACCTCTGGTATTATGTGTATGTGATGCCCTTTGTTGCCCTTTGTCCTTACCTCAGATCTTCCCTTATAAAAAAAGATGAGTTTACCAATTTGAGAACTTTGGCTTCTATGATTCAATTTTAGAAAAATGTTTTTTGTAGAAAAACGTATTTATATTTCTCAGAGTACACTATCATTGTTGTTGTATTGTTTTGGTATCAGTATTGAAACTGCTCTATGCAGTCTTTTTCTCAAAGCCGCATACTCAAGTGCACAACTTTCTTCTTCTTTTTACCTTCTCAAACTTACCAAAGTCAAAGAGGAAAACCTTAGAAAGGTTTAGCAATTCAAGGATCCTATGCCCCCCATGTTTCTACATCCTCCTTGCACACGCTCACTCTCTGTCTGTGTGTTTGTGTGTGTGTGTGTGCACATGGAGGAGAAGCCTATCTTGCCTGCTATCATTTCCTGAATGACCTCTGCTTTCAGCCTATGATGGATTGTATTGCGCTCATAGACATTAATTTTCCTGAACCAGGCAAAAAAAGCTTTACTCACAGGAAGAGCATGTTGGTACAAGGGTAATTCCGTAAAACAACAACTAAGATACAGCAGAGAGTCGGTGGTATCAAGAGCGAGCCTGTGAGACTTTACACACCTCCCTCCTCCTTCATCTCCATATCATTCTCTCTCTCTCTCTCTCTCTCTCTCTCTCTCACTTTGAGCCTCTCACTCTCTGAGGTACAATCAAGTGTATTTGCTTGTCTCAGTAGTTAGTTGCTGGTATTTACATGCATTCTCCTGTGAGTGTGAGTGCGTGTGTGTGTGCAGCGTTCAGGTAAGTTGCAGCTGCTGTCTCAGTGGTGCTGTCTTCTCATTAAGGCAGGTAATGAGCTCAGTCACATCCACCTCTGCAGGTCACCCCACGAGAGAGAGAAAGAGAGACGGGAGAGAGGATTAGAAACAGCAGAAGAGTGTAACAGAGAGGAGGTACTCTGTGTGAGCATGAGGTAGAAAGGGGATGTCTTAATCACGTCACCTTCCTGCCGTTCCACTCGACTGAAGCACCTTTGGGTTCCTCCCTGTTTACACCACTGTACGGTCCTCTGCTCTATGTGCTCTGGAAAGGCTGTGGAAGGATGATGCGGAAGAGGAACAGGAGTTGAGGTTAATCAGGATACTGCAGAAAGTGAGTCTGAAGGTGGAGGAGGGACAGAGACAGAATGAGGTTGCTGGAAGGAAAGGCAGGTAAGGGTTAAAAACAAGCAGGAGACTGGAGGGAGAGGGAAGTGTTAAATAAGAAGGCGAAGGAGTGGAGGAGCGGGGAATAGAGGGGGTGTGTCTTCCCAGGAGTGAGCAGGCTGTCTTGTCGAGTAGTTCATCATTGTGTCCCCGGTGACTGTGTCTGTGGCCTGGCCCCGCTGTAGCTATAATAAGACATAAATAAGGAACAAGACTGCCTTATCTACACTGTGGCCCCCATCTCTTTCTCTCTCTCTGTCTCTCTCTCTCTCTTCTGCTCATCCTCGCGCTGCAGCAGATGTAGAGTTGTGCTTTTAAGAAGTGTTTTCCCACCATGTTCACCATTTGCCACTATCTGATGACCCACGGTCATGATGAACCCAGGACTCGCACGTACACAAACACACACCATGGTGGAGTCTGCCTGTCCTTACTTCAGTGCTGCAAAGTGCCCATCACTCTTTGCAACAGTTTTAAACAGCATAGCAGTCACATCAGCACACACACAAATGCCTACACACAGAGGACGTGTTCCAGGGCCCCAGACCACAGAAGGCCCCTGAATAATGAATTATCATGTGATTATATACATAGAAAAATGTATAAGTTTACTTCATTGTAAACTATATATCAACATTTTTAAGACTGCATTTTATCATGTCTTTGCATAGGTCTGTAATTATCCCATGCATATGAGTCATATTAGTCTCATCTATTTAATTTATTTTCCTTAAATATATGGAAACAGATTTGCAGGTTTGGTTCTACAAGTAATAAAACCAGATTTACAACAACGCTTATATATATGTAATAACACAAATAGCTAAAATTAAAAAAATAAAAAATCGCATACTATATATTTCTGTTTGTAGTTATCAAATGTCACAGCTTGATAGAAGAGGACAAGTTGTAGAACAGCGCTTCCAAAGCTACCATGCAGGTACATACATGGAGTAAGTTTTTAATATTAAATTAAATTAAATATTGTTTATAATGTTATGTTACAGAGGTTTCAACATAAAAAGTAAGGTGTTGATCAGGAAGAAATGATCAAATGATCAGTTTTTCACTTTCATCTTATTTTTTTTTTTTTTCATCAACTTCTATTTTTCTGTGTTTGGATGGAACCTCTTGACTGTTTTTCCAGCTCAGTGCTCTTTCTTTCTACCTCTATGTGTGTGTGTATGTGTGTGTTGATGAAGGTGCTATATCAAGCCATGTTATTAATGTGTGTGTTTATTAGTTGGATGTGTGGTTTCATTGGGGAGTTAGATCTCAATTGATGTCTCAATTTAGTTTACACAACTTAACGCTGCTTGACTTTGTGTCAGGCATGTCTGTTTGTGTGTGTGTGTGTGTGTGTGTGTGTGTGTGTGTGTGTATGAATGTGGAGAGCAGGGAGCGAGTGGAGTCAGAGCCTGAAAAAGAGAGAGAGGGAGGGACCTCAGGAGACTGGGGTTTTTGCAGGGGCTTTGGTTGTTCCTGCATCATTACCCTGACTGCAGACAAAGCCTACTTATGTCCCTCTTCCCCCTCCCCATCCATACTCTCACTCACTCATACACACACACACACACTTGGTGTACTGTATGTGTCAACAGAGGCTGAGGGAGTCCTGCACAGGGGAGAAGAGAGGAAATATGAGAGAGGAGGCGAAGGAGGCGATCTAGAGAAAGGAGAAGGGAGAATAGATTTATGAAATGAAGCATTCCAAACAGCACTATCTGCCTGCTGTGAGAAACGCCTTTCATAAATCACCACACAGCAGCAGAAAATAGAGCATTTGGTAGGGTTCTTGTCTATGTGTGTGTATTTGTCAGTGTGTATGTTTGTGCATATGTGGGTGTGTGTGAGAGAAACAGGAACAGAGTAGGAGAATCCTTTATTCCCATCACTGGTCTCAGTAAAAACTATAGTAGAGGGTAGTCTTGCAGTTGATGTATATATGTGTCTGTGTGTCTGTGTGTGTGTGTGTGTGTGTGTGTGTGTGTGTGTGTGTGTGTGTGTGCGCACAGGCACGTCAATGTCAATGTGAGTGTGTACAGTCAGTGTGTGCGGTTGTGTTTGTTAGATACTGCCCTCCCACAGGGTATCTTTACAAAGAGCGTGTTATAAAAAGAGACAGATAGGGTTAGAGAACGAAAACCGAAAAAGAAAAGGGGAGAGGGAGAGCTGAGTACAGTAGCTCAGGGGGATCTCTGTCTGGGTCAGAGACAGAGGAGTCAGAGAGAGAAGGAGAGAGAGAGCGAGAGAGCGAATAAGTAGAAAGGCAGAAAGAGAAAAGGACGACGTGCTGAGAGGAGTTTTTCCTCAGGTGAGTTGTTCTGTAAGTGAGCGCTGATCTGCCCTGATCCTGTCACTGGGAAGAACGCCGGGTCGACTGCG
The DNA here is from genome assembly GCA_038496675.1 of Rachycentron canadum. Lineage (NCBI taxonomy): Eukaryota > Metazoa > Chordata > Actinopteri > Carangiformes > Rachycentridae > Rachycentron > Rachycentron canadum. Next base: position 12,670,835 of record CM076652.1, read on the forward strand.
CTGAGAATACAAACAGCACCTTACTCAACGCGTGCACACAAACACACACTCAGGAGCACACACTCTGTACAGCATCTTTCAGAGCTATTCAGATTCAACAGTGGAGCCAGTGAACTATTCACCTAGCTGTTGAACACATTCAGAGCTTATTAAGTGTCTTTGCCAACCATAGAAAGGCCAAGGATGTAATTTGCCAGTCACACACTGGTCTCACAGTCTGTCTCTTTAACACATCTAGTGCCCATCTAGCATCCTTAAGTCCTCAGAATGAGACAATTAGCGCTCAGAGACAAGGCCAGTGTAGTCAATGGACGAGGAATGGCAATGTGGGGAGAGACAATTTAGAGGAATACATTGTGAACCAGGAAGAAAGAGAGAAAAAAATGAAGGAGAGACAGACAGTCGAGGAATAGTCTTTTTAGATTTTCTAAGATGCTACAGGAGGAGGAGAGAGAGACTTTTATGAGTCTGACAGTGGCATTCAGATGGGAGTGATTGGAAATAAGAGAAAGCTAGAGTGTGTTCAGCAGCAGACTAATTTCATGAACCTCCTTTACTAATTGCTAGTGTGGGGGTGAAGAGTGATGAGAGTAAGTGATTTGAAGGAGCAGGAGAAGTAGAGGTGATGGATGGAGGAAACATCAGTAATGGTTTTGACCTTTAACCCTGTCTGGCCTGTGGCTGGTTGAATGAACTTTGTAGATTCTTTTTTTCTTAAATCAGTGAAACAATCATCAATTTAGAAGAATATTTAATGCAATTTTAAGCAACATGAACTAGATCCCCCCTGTGGTGTCAACATATCACTGGTACTGCAGCAATTAACCATAACACAATTTAAGGGGTTTTAATTTGGTGGGGTCGCTGGTGGCCATGTCTTCAGTTGGCACAGCAACAAAATGCCCTAGAAAAGAATTACTGCAGACAAAGAAGTTTTAATTTGAATAACTAACTCTGATGTACTTTATTGCGTAACTTCTCCCAATGCTACAACTGGTCAGGGCTTTGGACACAGGACGGTAATGTAGCATGCAGCTGAATTAAAGGGGTGGGTATTTAATTGCGGCCCACAGATGGCCTTATGCATCTTTGGATCATTTAAAGGGGCGGTGGGCTGAGTAATGTGTGTGTGACACGGCGCTGTGTTTTATAAGAGAGCCCCTATTACGCAGACTGCTCTATAAAGACACAGTCAGCGGGGGAGAGGTGTGGTTAAAGGCCCGGTTTGTAATTGTAGTGTGACACCCTCCGTTTAAACTCTGTCACCCTAACGCTGGCATTGTTTACATGGAGATTTATTAAAGACATTGAAGTAATTCTTTCATTCTGGGGTATAGACATCAGTAAGAACAGAGCAGTATAATGTGCTGAAATCAGAAACAAAATAATAATTAGAAATTATATCAGTAAAGCCACAAAGAAAAAACTTTCCACTTTTCCACTTTTGTATTTCAGTACTGTCATACTCAGTCTGAGACAAATAAGTAGGATATACATATAGGCCACATATAAAAGTGTGGAAAAAAATAAAAGAAAACAAATTTACAAAAAATACAAGGAGTGAATGGAGAATCTGTGAATAGGAAGCAATAAAACCAGAGTTTGAATAGGGGGAATCGCAGCTTAATGAATGGAAAGAGAAGCTGGAGGGAAAGATGAGGCCAGGGGTGGAGGGATATGAAGATGGTTAAGGAGAAATGAAATGAAGGATATGTAGAGACGTGTGTGTTTGTGGTGGGGTCCCAGCTGTTATCTCCCTGGGGGTTGAAACAGCTGTCATGCACTGTAATGACAAACACATACATGCACTTGCTTTGTTCCTTTCCCCATATTTATACACTCCTTTTTATTCTCAGTTTCCCTCTTTTTTATTTTCAGATTTTGATTTCTTTTTCTTTTAATTGCACCCTGGGTCTCTTCATTTTTTTTCAGCCCACATGTCTCTGTTTTCTACACCCCTCCATTTCAGAGAGAGATACAGACGAAAGAGAGCAGCAATGATGGTAAGGAAGGGTGAAGGAAAGAGAAAAGAGGCATAGGAAGCAGGAGGACAGGCCTTTCATGTGTCCGTATCCTCCAGTCTGCATAGTCCAGATTACATTCCCTCCCCTTGGCTAGACAGCTTTTCCAATTTCTCCCAACCAAGGGAAGACAGGTTGAGAAGAAGCATCTGGTTAACTGCATTAACTCATTTTGGCCTCCTCAATATGCCTGGTACCCTAATCCCCCTCTGTTGACATGGCAGGATGAGGTAGTGTGCTGTTGGTTGATAGGGAGGTCCTCCTGCCACTCTGGAAGACACTTGCCCTCCCATCTTCTTCTCATCATGCACCGCTCTTCTCTTTCTCCAGCATTAAGCGGCTCCAACTCACAAAATTCAAACAGACAAATTGGAAATTTGTCTTCGTGTTCAGCTTTGGCTCTTTAGCTCAAGCACAACACAGTCAGACAAGGAGAGAAATTGGATTGGAGTTTATGAAGGGGAGAGCGAAAAGGGGTCTTCCAGAGAGGAGTGAGTATCAGGGACGAGGTGGATGGAGTGGGTAGAGGTTGGGAAGAGTCAGGTAGAGGTTGGATAGACATGTACATGCACCGCCATATAAGACTTTGGTGTTGGGGGATGGAGAGCATTGTTGTAGGGGTGGATACAGGGGAGATCTAGAGGGATAGAGGGGGATCAGCAGTGGAAAAGGAGGAGGGGTAAGAGAAGAGTGATTATGGTGGGTCTGGGCTGCCAGGCCTGATAAATGACTAATCAGGAGAACAGGGCCTTAGGTCCCTCTCAGGACCACTACTACCACAGGCTTATCACATGCACGGCGGCAGAAACACACACACAAACACACACACCCACACACACACACTTCAACTTGCCTCTGCAAATACTCTGCACACATGCAGCCTTACACACTTGGACACAAAAGGAGAGAAAAGAGAGGGATGGGTTGAATCCATAGCTGCCTCTCCTTGAGCAGTGCTCTGCTTGGAGAGCAGTTATAGATCCACCTCTGCCTCCTCTTCACGCCTGTCTCACCTCTCTGACTCCTTGCTCCAGGTCTAATAGTCTGCCAAGGCTGGGACAAAGAGCAGGTCACATAACCGACAAACTGTGGTTCAGTTACACATTGATATATGCACTGGTATAGAATCACAGCTCACATGACACTTATTAACCATTATGAGGAGTTACTAATATATTTTTTATTTTTTTTGTTTGAGTCAGACTTTTCTGTTTGAATGAGTGTGTAGCTTTTCATATGCTACAGAAGACAGCACCAGATGTATTGGAAAAAAATACAGTTAGTCTGGCTACTTAAATCCAATCTGGCTGCAATCCAAGCTAATGATCAGGAAGGGATGGGAAAAGGCAGGAGAGAGAATTATTGAGAGGAGGGAGTAGGAGGAAGCAGTGGCGATGGGGGTATATGGACGTCTTTGTGCGCCACGCTCCATTGACTCGGCTTCTATACCTCAGCAGCTATGTGATCCTGGTGTGATGTTGCTAATAGTGACACTAGCAGGATCGAGAGCAAGTGCGAGGGCGAGACAATCAGGCGGGGGCAGGGTAGAGGCAGGAGGGATGGCACAGGGCGGATGGCAGGAGGAAGAGAGGGAGGATGGGAAGAGGGAATGGGAAAGTAGGAGGATAAGGAGAAAGAGGAGAGGGGAGAGCTGGAAGAATAAAAGAATAGAAGGAACATGGAGAAGGAGAGGTGGATGGGACTATGGTCTCTGAGGGATTATGTGCAAGGACGGCCAAGTTGGTTTCTCTGTCCCCTTGTACCTTTATGTCCCCCCATGTCCCTTTATGTCCAGCCTTGTCCCTGGACACAAAGTCACTCACGCAGCCAGATCACCTCTGTTGTGTATATACCTGAATGAGCTACCCATGTTTTTACTCTTGTGGCTACTGTTGTGCTGGTGATATGGCTCTGTGTGTGTGTGTGTGACATTAACCTACACAAGCATGGTTTGTCTGCCTCCCTTTGGGGCTCAAGGGCATATACATCAGTTCTTATACCCATTCATTTGTTTTATACTGTGCCTTTTGTGTGTGCTTTCAAGGTGTCTTTTGTTTTTTAAATGATTCATCTTAACTTTTTTTTTCTAATTATTTGGATTATCTTTTGTTTTTCTATTTTTTGTGTGCTCCTGGGGCTGAAATACACTTACCAACTAAAATGTATGTTGTGAAACATTTTTTAGGCTTTTTTTTTTCCTGTTAAATCTTGATATTTATGTACTGTTTGTACACCGCACCCCAACCTCCACACCCCCAAGCCCTGTGCTCAACAGTAGATAAAGATGAAATCCTACCGCCTAATTCATATTTCACACCCAATATGTATCCGTGCCGTTCCTGGGGCAGCAGCCATTACATGGGAAGCATTGGTTAAGCCTTCCTGCTTTCTGACTGTCACTCCTGGCTAACTCCAAGCCATGTTGAAGCCTTGTGATGCCTACTTCCCTCTGACTTTCTGTCTCCACCAATCACAACCAGCAGCCCCATGATGTCCTGTGATGTGGTTCCTGCAGATGCCGGTGTCTGTGGCGATAAAGCCTCACAGATGAACAATCTGATTGGATTAGTAGGCCCTTTGAACAAGCTCTGACTGGCTGTTTGCCGGCGGGATGCAAATGAGCTCCTTAAGAGGAAGGCAAAGCCTTGACCCTTATTGGGCATGGCAGTATTGACGGTGGCACGGACAGAGGAAGGAGGGGTAGAGTGTAGACTCCAAAAGCTCAATTGTGGGAAGTTAAGAGGTAAAAGTACATCAACTGGCAGACAATCCTTCTCTCTCTCTCTGTCTTCCTCTTGTTCTCTCTCAGTTTGTGTAAGTGTCTTCTTGGTGCCACTGTCCTGCCTGGCTGGTCGACCTTCTGGCTGGCTGACTTTGCTCATTTGTGTCTGTGTGTCAGAGCCATTTGCTGCTGTGTTATACCATCTTTGACAGCCACTTAACCTCTAGGCCTGGCAGCATCCACTGTTAAGATTCCTAATCTAGTGGACTGGAGCTCAGCATAGTTAACACCGGTGTTGAAACAAAGATGTGTTCAGATGAGCTAAGTCAAAACTGAGACCCCAAACAACCAAGACAAGACTGATTTTTAATGCTAAAGTTTGAAGCTGGGTTCATGATAGTAGCACTGTAAACAAAAAAGTTTCATGGCCACTAAGTCCACTCCAACATCAGAGCAGACCGTGGTTTGACTTCTACATTAAGCAATGTAATGACATCCATAAAGATGTGCCAATAAAATATGTGCAAATGCATATTTCTGATTCTGATTTCTGATTACTTTGTAAAGATACTGGAATAATTGCAACTGAAGATAGATAGATTCTTAGTTTCAATCTTGTTTCCGATTAAACAGAACAGTAGAAAAGCAGTACACTGACTTAGACCACTAACAATTGTAAGGTTGTGGAGTAAATGTTCTGATACTGATGTTCAAGGTGTGGATGATGGCCTTTGTTTCCCGATACACACACAAGTATATCCGGTCTTATAGCAGCCTCTTTGTTGGAGATCAGAACATTACGGCTTCAACTAGTGGTTATTTTAATTACAGGGTACAATCATCATGTATTTATGCTATTAGTCAATTCATTATTCATTTTATAAAAAGGTAGAAATGCACAACTAACAGTCCCAGGGTCTTTTTTTTACCAGTGACCGTTTGGCATTTTTACCTGGTAAGTCATGAAAAAACATATTTTATAGTCAGTGAAAAAAGAGTATTGCACCGTTTGAGTTCAAGACTGAGATGAGACTTTAAGACAAATGGGGTCAAGACCAAGAGAAAGACAATCTCAGAGCCTTGGGTCTAATTCACTTGACTTAAAACTACTACTCTTGTGTGCAACATGTCAACTCTGCCTCAGTGTCCCTTAGGTATAGTACTGTGAGTATTAAATGTTTAAGAGTTACTGTACAGTCGGGGCTTAGAGGAATCTTTTACTATTTTATGTGAACACACACTCTCTCACACACACACACACACACACACACACACACACACACACACACACACACACACACACACACACACACACACTCTCATACACACTATCTCACTTGTGTGCACTCACACATGCTATATGACCTCATACTGCCAACAGAGGAAGAAAGTCAGGTAGGGGCTGTAAGTCATGCTAGATAAATCCTGCTTTTGTTCCAGAGAGACAAGGTTGTTTTGGGCGTGGAGGGATGGAGGACTGAATGGATGGAGTGGTGCCTATACAGTTTTAAGAGCAGGTCCCACTGTTAAAGGCTTTGTAGGCAACGTGGCCCTTCTCTCACCCGCCTCCTATCCCCTGGGGGGTTTTATCTGCCCATTTCCTCCTTTCGTGCTGGGCCCTTGGGACGCCTTAATGGCGCCATGTTCCCTGTCAGTCAGATATTTAAATGGAAACCGACCATGAAAGTATGGCTGCTCAGGGCTGGCTCACTGTGCTACGTCCTTGCTCTTAGCAGCAGAGTCAAATGCAGGGGCCCAAACCCCAGCCAGGAACTCCAGACAAGCCTGGGGAGGGGGAGTTGGGCTTAATCTGCAAGTTTAATATCCCCCATCAGGTTTTAAACCTGTTTACCTTGCAGATTTGATCAAGGATACTGATGCAAATGGAGGCAAAGGCTCCTCGCTCTGGAAACCTTCTGTCCAGTGGTTCATTGATTCATGCTAAATGGGTTCAAGCATCATTCTTAATCACTCACTTGACTCAATTGATATTGTCCTAAACACAAAAGAATATTGGTTTCTCTTCACAAACCTGCATCTGTAAAAACGCACTATTTGTTTGTTTGGCTGTTGTTGCATCACCGTTGTCATTCCCCACAGTTATAATAATCACTGTGACAACTGACAGCTGCAGGTGGTCTTACCAACTCTCACCAGACAACCTAATTTAACCCAGTAATAAATCTTTGTGCCCAGTTGGCCATTTTAGCTGTTTGGCACAGGGCACTGTAAATTCACCCTAATTAGATCCTCCCTCTACTCCTCCCATTCTCTTCCCCCGTCTTTTTTCTCTCCTCTGATTCCGTCCCTCTCCCCTGTCTCCTCCCCTGCTCATTGGTACATATGCTCATACACCTGGCCTGCATCGTTACCTGTTTACAAATGACCAGGCTGGTTCTGCTGGCTTCAGCATCCACTCCACCGCACAGTACTGAATCTCTCTCCCTCTCTCGCTCTCTAACCTCCCCTGTGTCATAATTAGACCTCAGAGCTCATGTTTGCTTAATATCATAATCCAGTACACCTGCATTTCTCTCTCTATAGTGCTTATGTGTACCACGCACCCAAACCACACCCCCACTCCCCCACCTCTGACCTCATGCAGATAGTTTTAGAATTGATGTTACCAGAAACTGTTATCGAGTATTTTGTTTTCACATTTTCTCCCCACCAACGCAGCAGTAAGGCCAACAACACACCCCTCCTTTTTGCAGTGTCTAAAAGGTATGAGTGTTGAGCATGTGTATGAACTGTGTGTGTGTGTGTGTGTGTGTGTGTGTGTGTGTGTGTGTCAGGGGTGTCAGCGTCGGGCTAATGGTCTCTAGCAGGGGCACCAGGCTGAAGATTTATGCCACAAATTAGTCAAATGTGATCAAACAGCAACTCAGTTAATCATGCAGGACCCACGCTTGTCCCTGCTTTATCTGCAGGCATAATTATAGACACCCATTCCTGTGACAGGCCAACGGCAGGCCCCTGTGGAGTGATATTGGGGGGTCGCCACGCAGTGTTGTCACAGTGATAAATGTCTGAGGGTTGCGGGGAGTGTTTTAAACACATATATACTTAACACCCCCTTGTGAATACTGTGAGTGAAGGCATGTCCCCTGCAGAACTGGTCTAACTGTAAGATGGACCAGCTTCCTAAATAAATATTGGTGTAAATGAGTCAGGTCCCCCTTCCCTCCCCAGCCTCACAATTTGAAGCACTTCAGCCATTAAGAACAAGCGTTGCCATAAATCCAATTCATCATATGACTCCCAATTCATTATGTGTTAAGTGTTGACTGGTTAAAGTGAGCTCTATCACTCATCCCCTCCCTTTGTAACTGCCTCCTCTGCAGTCTTTCACAACTTGGAATGTGGGAATGGGACTCATCCAGCAGTATTCTGTTATTCCAGACCATTACCATGTGCCAAGCTGGGAAAGAGATCCAGTGATGTGTGCTGCAGTTTGTGATTGGAGTGGATCCTCTCTCTCTCCCCCTCTGACAGCCATTTTAAACACTCGTTTATGCAGCGCTTTTAATATCAATAAGAGAAGCAGGCAGGCAGGCGGACAGGCAGCAGTTTCTCACACACACACACACACACACACACACACACACACACACACACACACACACACACACNACACACACACACACACACACACACACACACACACACACACACACACAGAGTGACACACACGGCCTGGCTGGAAATCAGCAGCCTCCATCTCCCTGGTATGACAGGGTGTGGTAATTATGTCTCTGTGAGAGTGTGTGCTGTTTGCTGGGTGAAAAATGATAATGGGGTGATTTTTAAGTGCCATATCTCCCGCACGGGTAATGAAAAGTACTTTTAATCCAGTTCGGAGGAACGGAGGGGAGGAGGAGAGGAATGGCTGGGGAGAGGAAGCAGAAGGGTCTCTTGTGATGGGAGGAGAGGAGGAGAAGTGGAGGAATAAGAGGGTGCTCTGAGGGTGGAGGGATGCTGATAGAGGGAGCTGAGGAAAAGAGAGATGGGGGAGTTCTGTATGGAGATGAGGGGAGAGGATGGAACGATGAGCGAGGAGAGGTTTCAAGGCAATGCAGAGGCTGAATCGTGTGTGTGTGCGTGTGATAGGGGGGCTTGTGTTGTTGTGCCAGGGGAATGCCTAAGCCTTGGCATGAAGCTTGAGCTCAGCAATTAGAATAATTAAGAGGGACTGACAAGCTTTTAGAGTCTCTCTCTTTCCCCTCTCTTACCCTTTCCATTTCTCTCTCCCTCCTTTTCTCTCTCAATCCTGTGCCAGCTGTAAACGTGGAGTGTGTCAGACAACATTATGTCAGTTGTGTCAGGTTAACACACATGCATTTGTTAGAAGTCTGCGTGTGTCAGGTGCATGAACACAAGTGAAGAGGGAAACCCTGCAACTGTGTCGACTCATTTTTCTCACCCACACATTCCCCTGAAGTCATGCACACAAAGCTTGCATTAACAGCACCCGTGTATGATACACTGATGCTGTGGAAATCTGTTTTTGTGGGGCTGCTCTGTAAAACATAGTTCACTAATAATACCCTGGAGTCAGGATTGCGTAAAAAGGCTTATCACAATCACACCTCACAAGTAAAGACTGAAAGAATAGGTGTGTTGTTACGCACACACAAGGGTGTGTGTGTCTGTGTGTTTGAGAGAGAGAGAGTTCACTAATGACTTCACACCCCATTAGCGCCTTTGCTTGATATGTCACACTTCATTATGTACTTAGATCAGTGGTGCATGAACTTGGAAACGGGTGCGTGCATGTATGAAGCATGTTTGTGCTGGGGTATGTGTGGTTATGCCAACTTTTGACCGTATTTCTCGTCTTACGCAGCAGACCAGTGGGTAATACAGCTTTTTTTGGGATGCACTTTTTTTCCCACATTTTATATGATTAAGTCCAGGCTACAACTTTTGCTAATGACACAATCTGCCACATTACTTGAAGATACTGTTGTCTGAAAGATTACACTGTGTTTAGATGTATTTTATGCTCTCTCATGTAAATATGTTACAGTAACGTATGCTCTTATAACTTACAGTAGACAATGACTTTGCATAACATTAATTTTCTTCAGTGAAGGCTCTTTAACCTGCAATTAGTCCAGAATAATTTTGGGACCAATTTCGCCGTCCTCTATCCAAAGCTTGGCTCTGAACCCAGATTGTGATTGTCTACATAATCTGTATGCAGGACACCTGAGAGTGAAAAATAAATGTCCTTGTCTAAGCAGATACATTTCTATCGGTTTAAATCTGCTTAATATTTTATAATAGGGGACTGATATATGGATAGTTTATTTGTCTTCATAATTTACAAGATCTCTTATGTGTGATTCATAGATCAATTACTCAAAGAGCCACTGTCCAAACATTTTTTCCACTGTTTAAGCATGCCTTTGTATATAAATCCATCATAAAAAGAAGTGTAAACTACCTCTGTGTGTGTTTGCATGCATGCATATAAGTGTCAGTGGTTGCGTGCACATTTGTGCACGCTTGTATGTGTAGACATGTGATATGTTTTAATTCATGGTAAACAGACAACAGCGCAACCAGAGTGTGTTTATCTTAATTCCCCTCAGTCTCTCTCAGTCCTACCATCCATTACCTGTCTGAGCAGGCAGCGTGCTCTCCTGGGCCCCACACACAAACACACACAGTTGCCTTGGCACTTAAAATATGATGATATGACTGTATGCCTATGTATGTATTGTTCACAGCGTATGACTAACTGCCTGTGTCTTTGTCAGTTTCATGTGCATTGTTGCCTTGGCTCATGGAGAGGATGATGTTTTCATAGCGGTCCATCATGACCTTGGTGGTGTAAACGGGTTTGTAATGTAATCATGGGCGGAAGGAACCATAAACAGGCTAATAGATGCATGCCATGCTAACATGACACATCTCACACATCACAGCAAATGCCATGGCACACAGATGTGGTATGTTGAGGTCAGATGTGATAGAATTGCCATTTTTGCTCCTCAATCTGCACTCAATAATTAATTAATAAGAGTCAGAGTCTTTATCAGTCTTTATCAGTTATTTTGTGTCAAAATTTATTAAAAAAAAAGAATTAACAATTCTTTATGGACGCTCCTGTGGCAGCAATTAAAGCTTCCATTCGTCTTGGGTAAGTCTCTACAAGCTTTGCACACTTTGATTTCGGTAGATCCTCTGAAGCTCTGATTGGACAGGAAGTGTCTGTGAACCACTATCTTCAGGTATCTCCATAGATATTTTTGAGAGTTTAAGTCTGGGCTGCAGTCAGAGACTTGTTTCCAAGTGACTTCAGCATTGTCTTGGCTAGATGCTTCAGGTCATTTTGCTGAAAGGTGAATTATCTCCCCAGTCTTTGCAGCTGTGCTCTGGGGCAGCTTTTCTTGGATGTGTATGTGTTTGGTTTCTCACCACTATGGTTCACAATAGTGATGACATTATCCAGATGATGAGGTGACATAGTGCTTGCAGTTCTGCTCCAAGGGTTATATTTTTGTCTTAGCAGACGAAAGTATTTTTTCCTCATGCTCTTAGTTCTTTAAATACTGCTTGGCAAATTTTAAGCAAGCTGTCAAATGCCTTTTACTGAAAGTGGCTTCCATGTAGCCACTCCACCATAAAAACCTGATTGCTGGAGTGCTACTGAGATGGTCGTCCTTCTGGTTCTACTATCTTCAGCACTCCTGAGGCTCTTTTAGAGTGACTGCTTGGTTCTTGCGAAGTCTTCTAAAGTAAGAGTCCTGGTGGTTACAAAAAATGCCAATTTCATCTTTTAAAATGAAATCTGACACAATGTGTGCAATGGGTTCTGAATACTTTCTGTTTGCAAAAGAGAGACAGAATCAACATGTAAATATGAAAAATCCAGACACTAATCCAGACAAATCTGCTTAATATTTTATAATAGGGGACTGATATATGGATAGTTTGTTTGTCTTCATAATTTACAAGATCTCTTGTGTGTGATTCATAGATCAATTACTCAAAGAGCCACTGTCCAAACATTTTTTCCACTGTTTAAGCATGCCTTTGTATATAAATCCATCATAAAAAGAAGTGTAAACTACCTCTGTGGCTCTTTTAGAGTGACTGCTTGGTTCTTGCAAAGTCTTCTAAAGTAAGAGTCCTGGTGGTTACAAAAAATGCCAATTTCATCTTTTAAAATGAAATCTGACACAATGTGTGCAATGGGTTCTGAATACTTTCTGTTTGCAAAAGAGAGACAGAACATGTAAATATCAGAACATGTAAATATGAAAAATCCAGACACTTTCATGCATACACTGTATGTATACTCACACTACATTACCCCCTGTGTGGAGAGTGACAGGCTCTTTTGGGGGTGCGACTTTCTCCCCATGCTGTTTGTCTATAAGGTCACGTCCTGCCCTCTAACTCCAGACCCCTGACCTTTGACTTTAGTCCGTCAGCCAGCAGACACCAGCACTGAGCTGACAGCTCCCAAAGCCCACTGACCCCAAAAGCGGGGGGGGGGGGGCAAAGCTGTGATCGTCGACCTCTCCTGGAGGGGGAGCAGTGTACACCCAGCTAGAGTGACAGTTTACCTGTTCAAAGAGGTCAAGAAGAGAGAGAGAAACAAAAAAAAAACAGAACTCATTTATGAAATATGGAAATCAAAGTGAGGGTAAATGAAAAAAGAGGAGGATGTGAGGATTTAGGAGAGGGAGTAGAAGAAGGGGGGTAGAAGGTGAGGAATGAAGGGGGAGGACAAACATCGGTGAACCTGGCTAGTGGAGGTCACACTCTGCCTGAGGAGACAGGTGCCTCAAGATTAGCCTCCACATTAATGGCCTTTACTTACTCTCTCTCTCTGACACACACACGCACACACGGCACAAGCCAGTGCTAGAGAACTCCTATACCACAGGGACGTTGAACTAGTGAGAACACAGCTCTGACTCTCATATCCTATTTATACATCCTTTCCTGTACATTACAATCCTATTTAGCTCGCCCTGCTTCCTACACAATCCTATTTATGGACTCACCCCCACCCCGCCACCTCCACACACCCCCCTTCCACTCTCGAATCCTATTTGTGTGCCCTCTCCTCCCGTATGCAGGTGCCATCTATCCAAAAGGCTGCCTACTGGGTGTGTAAGCTGTGAATCAGACCAGTGTGTGTGTTTGTGTGTATTCACTAGTGATTTGTGTGTTAATGTAGCATTGAAATTGGAGTGTTCCACCCAGGAATAAAAGAAACACTGTTCTTGGACTCTTGTGTTTGTGAACATCAATCAGTTGTTCTCTGGCTAACAAAGATGCTTTCTTTTGTTCTTTAAAACTAAACAAGGTTGAAATTTCCTTTTACATCACATCATTCGAAACAGTGTCTAGAGTCTTTCTCCTAAAGATGATACAAACCCAAAGAGTTAATGTGAGAATGCAATAGTTTGCCCTCTACCACAACCTCTGCTATCTGATGTAATACATTGCACATCCCGATATCGGCATTCATAAATCGTCCATAAGTAAAGATGAGTGTCTGTGTCTTCTGTCCTGTCCTATCTCCACCTGTCCCTGGGACAGGCCTCTTATCCCCCATTAGTGTATTTAAACAGGACAAAGTGCCTGTCTATATCAGGGACCTGTCTCCACCTGACTCCTCTACCTGTCACTCACCCAGCCTTATGAAAGCATCCTCATTCTGTTTGAAGGTGGGAGATGAAAGGAGAACAGCAGTCAGGGACCTGGTTGGCCTGACAGACCAGATTAGAGTGGCCGATCCTGGAGAGAGGTATGAGGGAGGAGAGAGAAGGGCGAGGATGGTTGTGCCTAACTGCATTAGAGGAGGAGGTGAAGGAAAGGTATATGTAGAGCAAGGGTCTGCGCCTGTCTTTATTAGGGGGAGGAAAGTGTTGCAGGACGAAAGGCGTGGGGGACTGGTGCGCTGATCCATTTGAGAAAGACAGGTGCTGGTTGCAAATGAAGGGATTTGTGTCTCTCAGACACAGGTGATGATGAGCCAACAACAAAAACCTTAACACGCCGAAACGCCAAACAGAGAGGAAGATAGACGGTCTGCCGTAGCACAAGGTTAAACCACTCACTGCATGCTGCTGTATCACTCCTACTTTGTATACACATCTGGACTAGTTCAAGTTATATTGATGCTCAACGTGCGGTTTAGGCAAAGGATTTCAAACAAGTGATATATGGCGTCTCCCATTTGGCAGACATTTTTATCCAAAGCCAACACTGGAGTGAAATAGTGTGAGTGAGCTAAATTTATTAATCATTTAATTAACTAAATGTTCCTTCTTGGTATGGTTCAGATGAATGGACTGTCAGTCTTTAATGCAATCTAATTCTCAGCACACCTCAAGAGAGATGCTGTGAACATAACTGCTCTGCAACTCTTTAATTTCTCTCACTCTCTCACTGCCTTTCACCTGCATTAGTCATTCCCCGGTACACTTTTGTCACATTCATTTTTTACTTTATTATTTCTCTGCATCTTGCAGTCTACATCCAGACTCTTTTCTCTAGTAGCAACAGTTTAAGTGGCCCTGTAGCCTACTATCTTTATCTTTCTCCCTGTGTGTCTCTTTCTTACCTTCCCTCCTCAGATAGAGTCTTCCTCTGTGTCTTTGGGGCCGGCTGGTAAAGACAGTCAGGGCAGTCGATCGTATCAGACTATCAGGCCAGTTCAACCATAAATTACCTGCAGCTAACAAAGCGTGCTGCTGTAACTATTACACAGGCAGTCAAAGTCACCCCGGCCCACACGGCTCGGCTACACACTCTCACACACTGAATGATTGCAGGCCAAATAGGGTACTGTGTTTGTGTGGATCGGGCCAGCCACACACTGAGATTTCAATATTCACCAGATGCAACTTCAAACACAGGGGGTAAAAAGGGTAATAATGCAGTGTAGTCAGAGGCAGATAATGACTGAATATTATTACAGGAGCTTAGTAACAAGCAGCAAAACCTTTATATTATTTTGGAATTATCATTTAAGCCAGAGACCTTTGTGATCAACCATTCTGACATAAAAATCATTATTTTTCATTGTAAAACTTGGTATTATTATGTCAGTGTGTTCTTTTAATAACACTGCTGCATTTGAAATACCTTTTCAACTTAACAAATGACACTTTTCAAAGAAATATTTAAGAAAAAAAATCAAATCATTATTTCAGATGAAAACCACAATTGACACAAACAACACTTACCTCTTAAGAGGCAGGGAATTTGTCAATTCAATTCATGTAAACAAGAATATCCAAGACAATTGTGTTACACTACAACTGCTCTTTGAAACATGACACAAGATCTGCCAAATTGTTTGAGTTGGTCTTTTATGCCAAAGTTTTGCAAATGATCAGTGAGTCTCAATAACTCTGAGCATCACGTTCTTCTGTCATTAGCCATAACCACCCAAGTTATTAATTGAATGGTATTGGAAATTAACTAGAAACGTATCCACAGCTAATCATGCAGCTGGTGTTGGCGGCAGTGACTACTGTTCCTGTGTGTTTAACTATTTGTTGTGTAGAGACAGAGCAGTGGCTCTCTCTCTCCTAACTATATGTGAATCTCTGTGTTACTGGCTAATTGAGAGCGTGTTCTGTGCTGGAGCTCTGCCCTGGAGGTTAGTGTTAGCACACACACACACTGTAGCAGGACAAATGAGAATACACCCCACCATCTGCCCAAGAGAGACACTCCCTTGCCCTCTCCTTGTCCCTCTACCCTTGCACCCTCCCCCCCTCCTTTTACTCTTTTTGGCTCATTTTTATTCCTTCCCTCATGCTCCCACCTCACCCACACCTGTGCCCCTCTTTTCACTGTATGTTCTATCCCATCCTGCTACAGTTTGATCCTCCCCTCTCTCTATACTCCCTCTTCATTCCTGCCACTCCTGTTTCCAATGTCCTATTTTCTGCCACCTGCCTCTCTACATCCTGGGTGAGTCAGTGGGAGGTGTGTTTGTGTTGTGGTGTGGGGGTTCAGCCTGTCGTGTTAAGGTGTTACCGTACTCTGACCGCAGACTTTCAGAACGCTCCGTGGGCGCGATCCATAGGGGCTGACACCGAAGGTGACCCCCGGTCGGTAACCTTGGAGACCAACTTTATTAAAATGAATTTGAGTAGAGGGGCCGTCCTGACAGCAGCATAATTACATCGCAGAGCATCAGCACTAATTTATGCAGCCCGCATTCAACCGGTCAGGAGTGCCGAGATGGGGTCAGCATAGATACACATACGCACACACATACACACACACACCCACACACACACTCTCACATTGACTCAAAAACACACACACATACAACTGGATCAGCATACCAATAAAAATAGGTAAATACATTCAGTTTCTTCTTACACTGCACTATACACTGGCTCATCTCTCTGTTTTTACTGCTTTGAGAGTCAATATGTGTTTGAATGTGAATAGACATGCATGTAAGACCTGTGTGTGTGTGTGTGTGTGTGTGTGTGTGTGTGTGTGTGTGTACTCCAGAGAGTCAGTCCGTGTGAGCATATTTAGCAGTGTTATAGAGACAGGTGCTGGACAAGTCTTATTAGTGTCACAGCTGGAAAAGTGCAGCAGAGTGACTGCTCAAAGGCACATCAAATACAGACCGCAAATTCACACATCAAAAACTGCAACTTTGCTCTTGTGTCCCTCTCTCTAAAGTGTATGTGTTTAATCAATAAATTAAATGACAAAAAAAAAAAATCTGAATTTTCACACATTGTCGTGGCAGAATTCCCTTGGATCTTATCCTTCTTATTGGTTAGGCTCAGTCTGTTTTGATCATAAGTGTCAAACACTCCTTGAAGCTTGGGATGTCCTCTCCTCCCTTTACAATATACTCTAATGTTGTTATATGGCCCATGAAATATCCACACTGACCCACTCAAATGTCAGTATTTATCCCAAACCTCTGGATTTGACCATAAATGACTAAAAGTATTTTTTCACAGTCTTGTTTTTGACAGCTTATAGATAACTCTTTGTGATTTCATCACTTTGACTCACATATTGATTAGTAAATTCCACTTTTAATAAAGATCCACAATGAGGAAAAACAAATCTGGCTTGGTTTGCAACCTTGCTACAGCACAAACTGTTCAGGCCACCTCTCCTTGATCACAACTCTGCTCCAAGTTTCCGCCACCCAGTCCTGAACCTTGTTCATTAAGAGATGGACTGAAATTAAATGAAATTTAATTTCACTGAAATGAAGCTGGGATGAGAAGAAGAAGAGGGGGTCAGTGGAAGAGGAGCAGGAGAAAGTACGGTAGCGGAGAGTAAAAGGAGGTGAAGAGGAGGAAGGTGGGGTGGGGGTTTGGGGGGGGGGGGCAGCTGACATGGATATATGTCACAGCTCCAGTCTCTCCATTGTAACCGTTGTGACCAAGGGCACACTAATCTATCCCATTAGCAGATCTCTCCAACTCTCTCATAATGTTACCGCTAGCTGCTCTCCTGTGACGTGTTCCTGGTTTGTGTGTGTGTGTGAGGGAAGAAAGAGGGAGAGAGGATAAGTTTGTGTGAGTGTGTGTGAGAGACAGTGTGAATGAGACAGAATGCTTTTGCCGGTGTAAGTGTGTGTGTGAGTGTGCGTAATGACAGTTCAGCTAGTTGCTCTCCTGTGAAAATGACACGTTCCTGCCAAATTAATATCATTACTATCAGAGTTTAATGGGCCAGTGCTGCCTTCTTATTTAAAACAGAACATCCCTCTCTCGACCTCCATCATGAGGTAAAGCGGGTGTGGGGGGTAGGAGAGTGGGTGATGGGCTAAATGAGCAGGATAGACAATGTGAAAAGAAATTTTTTGCTCTACCTTGGCCACAAAGAGGAAAATGAATTGAAGTCAGGTTGAGATGAGCTTGAAAGCATGAAAAGAAAATATTGAGGATTAAAAATAAACACAGGATTCATCTGTGAAGACATTTTAACATGCAACTGAAACCCACTGTTTCTGCATTCAACTGGACCACTACTTTTACTCTTTTTTTCCCCAACCATATCCCTCATTAGCCTAAAAATACATTTCCCTTTGCCTCTCTGTGTTTTTAAAATGTATCTGTATTCTGCTGAATAATGGGACTTTCCATCCAGTTGTAATGTTAAATTTTGGGATTGTGTTCTTACTAAGTGTTACAGCCTGGTGCATGTCTGCTGTTGGAGTGACGGCCCCTATCGTCACTGGTACTTAACATAACAAAAAGCCAGATAATGTTGTGTTCAGGGGCTTCTGCCTTTTCTGTGGAGAATTTTGGAGGTGTCTGGCTCTTGGGTGCATTTTCTTTCATAGTTTGTGTTTTACAGTACGGCTTTCTGGTCATTGAATTTTATTTTCTTCTTTGGTACTTTACAGTCAGTGTATGTACAGTGTGAGCAGTCTGTTTGGGTGTCATTCTTCACTTGGAGTCGGCACTGTGATAATGAGTTCATTTGGAAACACACTCTGCGGGCTGTCTGTGCATGTGGGTGTGCACATATTTGCACAGTTTGTATATGTGTGAATATATGTGTGATTTTTGGTCTGTGCGTGCACCTGAATGTGTGTGAGAGAGATTTTGAGTGTGTGAATATGTCAGATTGCCGCAGGAGACCAATTAGCTGGTGCATCAGTGAGGAGGTGAGCATACACACACCTGTGTGTGGCCCTATTACACCAGCTCATCACACACTCACATACCAACACACAGACAGCATTGCTCTGCTCATAATAACAACATACTGACACTTACAGTACATTGACCATATGGAATAATGACTCCGCTGTGCCAAACTGTCAGATGTGAGTCACCATCATGTGTTATTTCAACCAGGTGTTACTAACTTAACCAACTTTTCTGAATTATGGGTTATCTTACTGCGGCTGAATGGTTGTCGTTAGCAATATGTACTTTACATTAGAGCATTTCTTTGCTCAAAACTGCATGACTTGTAGCATTCATACAAAGTAGATGTGATCAAAGAGTGATTTAGTCCAAACTTTGAGGTGTCGTGCACTGACGCAATCAGGTGAGAGTGAAAAAGCAGATCACAGCCAATAAAGCAGGCAGGCCTCTTCATGTATAATTCAGATCTTTTATGACAGGCTATGCATCCATATGGGCATGCTAAAGGAAGACTAAGGCCATTTCCAGCCAGAGAAAAGCCCTTTTAAAAGCTAATCCCTGTGCCAGAGTCCTGCTCCTTTTACTGCTCCTCTTTAATGAATAGGTGTCCAATAAGGCCTTTTATTGTCTTAGCATATGTTGCTTTTATTAGGGGAAAATAATTAGGTTGTGCGGATCACTTCGAAAGTCCTCTCGCAAGATAAAAATGAGATAGTTTCACAGTCGCTGCGCAAGTCCTTCTGACTCCCTGTCGTTTTCCCCTTGGATGCCTTGTGTCCTAGCTCCCTCATCTCCTCCTCTCCTTCTTTCTATACTCCTTCTCCTTGTCCCTCCTCTCATCGTTATGCCCCCCCACCCTCCTCTACCTCTTGTCCTTTGCATTCCCTCCACCTCGTTCCTCACTTCCTCTTCTATTGTTCCCCGAACATGTGGGCATTAAATGTATGCAGGGATGTCGCATTGGACTGCACATTTACACACACACACACACACACACACACACACACACACACACATGCATAACAGATGAACAATCACAGTGTGACAGGAGGCTGTTGATGACTGACACTTGGTTGATCTTATCTGGCGCAGAAGGGGTGAAGGGAGGGCCGCAGAGAAAGAGAAGTAGCACAGAGGGGGTTTCGGTGATGCTTTGTGTTGTGTTCCTGTCACTCCTACATGGTTTACCCCTCTGCTCCTTTCTCTCTCTGCCTTCTCGTCTTCAACAACATCAGTCTGCTCACTTATATGGGAAGAAAGACTGTCATCTGTGGCTCATCTGTGATCTGGGACTCCAGGGAAAGAGATCCATTTACTCACCTACTATGACTGTTTACCCATGAGACTTCAGCTGCAACAGCACTCTGTGCCCATCCTGAGGGTTATGAGGCTGGAGGGGGGATGGGACTGCAGGGGAATAGGGATCTGTTGAGGGCTGATGGAAAAGAAGGGGCCGAGGAAGGAGCAGGGGGGCGAGGCAGGCAGACAGACAGAGAGCGATTGAGCGGGCATGTTGAAGGAATGGATAGAGAAGCAGGGAGAGAGGAAGCTGGTCCTTCCATCTTGTCCTTAATGCCCCTCAAGGGAGCATACTGCCTGTAGGTGAGTATTAGCCATCAGCTAGTGGGCTAATGGAGGGTATGAAATAGAGTTTAGTACATACAGATGACCAAGGGTTGACTACTCGCTTGGGAGGCCCATGATGAGGATAGCAAGTCAGGTTATGCACATGGATTTACCTTGTATTCCAGGCTGCTGGGTGTGTAGAGATGAATAATCTGTTCCCCTCATAATACTGTTTTACTGAAATGATTTTAATTGTGCTATAAAATACAAAAAGGACCGTACAGTTACTTGCTTTTGTCTGATATGACCTTTGGCCCACCTCAGTCAGGGTGACAGAGGTCACCATAGAGTCAGAGGGGTGAGTGTCAGGGTGCTTTCTGAAGTGTGCGCTGAGGTGTTTGAGGTGCTAATCTTCCCTTCTCTTGGTTGAGTGGTCAAGCTGAATGGAGAGACAGCTTGTTTATTTGAGAGGACCGCATTACCCAGGATTCCCTCTACAGCTGGGCCAGGCACGCTCAGCTGAGCTGTCAGCTCGCAGAGGTTACTACTGCTGAGACACACACACACACACACACACACACACACACACACACACACACACACACACACACACACACACACACACACACTAAAACTTACACTTTCACACATAAACTACAGGGAGAAGTGTAAGATTTCAACGGTTATTTATTAAATGTAAAATATCTTTAGCACAGATTAAAAATCAGACACCTCCATCTATTTTAAACATCACAGGTTGAAAAAAAACATTCCTGAAACAGAATCACAATCCCTTTGAGTCCCACTTTCAGGATAGTTAGTCCACGAGGCTGGGCAGAGGGCTGAGGCAAAACCGCACTCCTCCTGATCCCTTTGCTGGGGCTACAAGCCAGGAAATACATTCCAAATGCATGCTGTAGCCTTTTTACTTCAGATTGTACAAAATGCTTCTTATTCAGCAAGTACCTTATGAATTCAGGTGTTTTAGTGGTTATACAGCTCATTTAAAAAAAATCTGTAGTTTACATGTCCTTTTCCTAAAACCTGACTGTGTCTAAAACAGGATAAAATTGCATTTCCAAGAAATTGTGTTTTCCCTTTAGAACACCACAGTGGGTACTTCAAATATCAGGATGTTGCTTGTCTGTGATTGACAGGTTACCAAACTTCAAGCAGACAAAAGTTATTTCTGGATCTGACCAAAAATGTTTCCTGGGCCCACTGCATATTCAGTGGGCCTTCACATGACAAATATCGACATATGTTGTAATGATCTGTGGTTCATGCCAGAAACTGAACCTCTCACATTGTGTCCCAGGCATAAAAAGCTCTGTCCGTTATGCCAACGTTTAGCACTGCTGCTGAATTGGAGTGCCATCACAGAGGTCAGCTGGTGAATGCTCCCCCTCTTCTCTCTGCTCTGCCTCAACCCTCGCTGCTGTACAAATGCCAACTGACAACAACTGACACAGATGGTGAGCAGAAACACAGAAGGACAGGCAAAGGAAGAGAACCACCCACAGGAGTAAGAAAACAGGAAGACTCTACACACACTGTCCAAGAGAGGATATTGCCTGACAACATTATCAACTCATTTATTTTAAACCTTTTTAATTGGAATCTTTTCTCTTTTTTTTTTTCTTTTTTAAATAATTATTTTTTTCAGCACATGCCATATGAGAATTTGGGGATTATAAAAGTACCTGAAAGAATTGCTAGGTTTTCAGCATGCATAGCTGTTTGTATTTACAGGTTTGTATGTACAGGGATGGGCCAAAAACAGACTGCTCTACAGTACTGGGTTTATTTACATCCAGGTCAGAGGAAGAGGTCAATGTCATAACTACAAATGTGGGGGTGAGGGGTCACATGCATAGGATCAGAGAAAGCTCATAGGGAGAGATTACAACTTGGATGATGAAGACACAGAACAGAACACGGCAAAGTAACATTACTGTTATTTCAACAACATCACATCTCCCCCACTTCCCCTTTTTGCTTTTGAATACGCTCAATAAGGAGTTTTTAACAACTGATTATTGCGTAACACTATACAAGGACATTTCTATTGCAAGTCCATGAGGTCCTTGGGTAATGAGTCAATACTGACATTGGAAGACTTGGATCTGATCCCAGAGCAGTTCCAGAGCCATAGTAGTGGAGCCCGGGCTAAGTGCAGGCTCATTGCTGCTTATCTACAGTCAGCTTATTGCAGGGTTTTGTCTGTATTTCCCCTGTATTTGGGTGTTTTTATTTCCCATGAAAGCAGATATACACAAAAGTAAGTAAAAGCTGCTCACACTTGATATTGTCCCGCTCCTTTGGTTTGTCATATTGCTGCGATCTATGTTTTATTTTTAGCATAGAGGAAAATTATAGATTTAGGGTTGATCTGGTGAACCTCTTGTGCCCCACCTTCTCCCTTCCCCCAAATCAGTGTGGTAGTAGCAGAGCTGTTTTTCTTTTGGGGAATGTCTAAGTAAAGTCTTGAGTCATTCAAAACAAGTCTTGCGTCTTCATCTGAATCTCTTAGGTCTCACTAATGACGTTGCACAAATTCTAGAGGATTTAAGTTTAATTTCAAAGCTCAGACCATACTGTAAAAAAGCTATACATGTGAAACTAAAATGCTGAAGCCAATTCTTCTTTCAAAGAGGACTTAGAGGGGTTAGAATAAAATATCTCAGGTGGGACCATGTGAGTGGCTTTCTGAACAGGCCATTTGCACAGCAATGAGCGGGGAACCACACATTGTATTTTATCACGGTGATTATGTAAATGCACTTTAGTTACTACAAGACTACACTACTAGAAAGTCTTTGCAATACCTGCAACAGGGCAAACTGCTGCATTTTGTTGTGATTAGTCTTTGTCTCATAGATGAGGTCTGATTTTTGCAACTTAAGTCAGAGTCAGTTCTGGGTAGAGAACGACTCTTAAACTCTTTTTTCTGAAAACTACTGTACACAAGGTAATGATTCACATTTAGTTGCAAAAGATAAAAAGACACACAGCAAAATCCAGTTTGTAGACAGCTAAACTTACAGGCATAATCTACAGCTTCACATGGGTTAGAAATGGCTGTTATATCAGGGATGTGTATGATGCACGCAGGTTCGGTGACATTACCTTTCATATAGATTGTCCCAAGTGCTTCTCTGTTCGTGCTTGTGTGCAGGCGCATGCACATATGAATATGGGGTTGTGTGTACTTGGGTAATGCAAATGTGTCAAGGTTGTTGCGCAACCCCTCTTGTTCTTTTTACCACTACCTCACACATGCCTTGCATCCTATCTGCAAACAGACATGCGCACACACACACACACACACAATGATAGATGGCTGTGGTGGGTGGCTGAGCATGTTAATGCCTAATCTCATCAGCCTTATCTTCTTCAGAGGTCGCAAGGTCAAGTGGTGAGGGGGGATGAGCTAAACACCAATAAGATAGCACATAGCTGGACAGCACATGCTTGTGTTGTGTCCTCGTACCAATAACTGGACTGCAGCATCCCAAGAAGAAATAGTACCACAGACTTTCTTTTTGAGGAAAAATCTGCAAAAATGTAGAAGTACTTTTGGAAAAATACTGAAGCCTCAATTATAAATTCAGCTACATAAATCTTTATGAACATGAAAGTTTTTTCTATCAATATTTCAACATACTGCAAGACCAGTGTTCGGTAGCTGGACACAAACAAACTGCTCTGAAAGTCAGCCAAGTTCAAGGGGGAGTCAGCAAATCAGTGCCTGCAGCACTGAAATCTTCAGTGGAGTTTAAAAGGCATTTAGCTTTCAGACGAACTAAATCAGATGCCCTAAGCAAGGGAGATGAGTTAAACTGAGCGCGTGTGAACCTGCAACTCGGAGACACTGCTTGGCATTTGTCTGTCTTTGATATGGCGACATGTGATGTGGATGAAGTTATCGCCTCACTGGCAGGTGAGACAGACAGCGGCACACAGAGAGATGCTGCCTTTTCATCTGCTGTTTACCAGCTCTCTCATCACCCTACACTTCAAACACACTCAATCTGCTGCTGCAACGTTACACACCAGGGCTCCTCCTGGCGGAAGTTTACTTAGAGCTTAGAGGGGGTTGCGCGCGCGCGTGTGTGTGTGTGTGTGCACTGATGGGAAAAATATTTCTTGGAATCTGACTTGTGTGTGTTTTTTGTTCCTCAAATTTGCATTTCTGTGCATATTTTTGTACTTCCATGTGAAAGTATAAATACTTTAGACCTTGATGGATATTTCCACTTCATGTGTATTGGTCTTGCAGCTGCTGTAGGAAGCTGTTCAAACAGTTGGCATGTAATGTGGTGCCATTATGCATATGTGTATGTTTGTGTGTCTTGCCCATATTTGACGACTGCATATATGAGGTTGTCTCAGTGTGAGCCAGTGCTCTGTGCTAGACACAAGTCCTCAGTCGTCACATCAGTGTTCCCTCTCACTCTCTCTTTGCCCTCCATCTGACTCTCGCTCCCTCTCATTGGGAGATAAAGACACAAGCCATTTCATGTGGCCGTATAGAAGTCGTCTCCAGCCTTGGAGTTTGCAGGGAAGCTGTCACAGCAGCTTTTAGCCGGAGCTGCAACATGAAAGATCCCTCTTTGAGCAGTTGGGTTATGTGTGTAATTCTCTCTGACGTGTATATTCTGCTGCAGTTTCAGCTTTCATTTTCAGATGTCACAGAAATCTCTCCTCCAAGAATATCCCTACTAATTACTGACTATCCGAGAACTTAGCAGGTTGTGCCCAAATACTGTTTCTTTTTCTCTGCTTTAGACAACATGAAACAGAATCATTTTCAGGGTTGAGACTTGAGTGATCTTCAGGTTTTAACTTGCCTATAAAATGAGAGAGAGGCCTGACTGAGAGAGAGAGCAGGAGGGAAAGCCTTGTGGCATGTGTGTGTTTGTGTATTGTATGTGAAAATATCACTATCTATAACGAACCAACCTCTGATTTAAACACATAGATACAGAATTGTACACAATTTTCAATACTCATTCAAAATTCAACTTTGAAAGCTTGGCTGAGCCCATATGCACATCATGTGAATATATACATATTCATAACCATGGCATTAAAACCTGCTCTTTTACATTTTACATAGTAGTTGTGGTTTCCCTGTTGATTCCTTTCCAAACAGGAGCTGGTGTAATTTTCTTGTCCATGTTCTAATGTTTCCCATTGTAAGTCTATACATCTGTAGCATTCACATGGTCCCATATAGCCAGAGGTCCTGTACACACCGGGTAGAGAAATAAATAAATAAATAAATATATGTATATAAATATATGTACAGTTAGGTGTTATGCTGTTCCCATGGTAATATGACCCAGTCGTGGGCTACAGAGGGAGGATAGGGAAGAGACGGCGTGTGGAGTCTTTCTTCCTGTGGACACACTCTTTCCTGCTGTCTTTTTGTCTGTGTATATATGTGTGTGTCTCATAGAGGGCAAAGCCATGTAGTCGTGATGCGGTGTTCGCCGTTTCGTCCTCTCTCCTTTTCTCTGGGTAGGACACGTCCTCCAGTCTGTGTGTCAGTAGATGAGTTTTCCATAATTTGTCTCCTCCTGCAGGTCGGCGCTGTCTTGTTGTCTTAGTCTTGTAATTCGCCCACTGAACGTTTGTGTCCTGTGTGTTTCTCTGTCCACAGCAACAAGGGGCGGCCACCACGGTGTACTGTGCTGTAGCCCCGGAGCTGGAGGGGTTAGGAGGCATGTACTTCAACAACTGTTTCCGCTGCCTGCCGTCCATCCAGGCCCAGGACCAGAGCAGTGCTGCCAGTCTGTGGGAGCTGAGTGAACGCCTGGTTGCAGATAGGTCAGCAGGGATACAGGCCCTCTGATAATCGAAGGAGGGGAAGAAGAAGGGGGACGAGCCAAACAGGGAAAAAAAAGGAAGGATGATGGGTCGCTGTAATGTCCAGTTAGGTATAAACTAAATAAAAGGTAACTGCACTCTGACTGCACTGTACAAGAGAGCTGCCAAACCACAGAAGTCCACCTGGATGTGTCACATCGCTATGAGGGGGTAAAACACACTACATATACAGCACATTAATGGGTTTCATATACACTTAATTGATAAAATATAAATCAAAGTCTGAGTTGTGTTTAGCTCTGCTGTGGTAGTTTACAGTGGGGGGCTGGGGGACAGGAGAAGATTTGGGACAAATTCAGGGATCTCTTAAAGTATCTTCTTTCTCTGTTTTTGTCTCTGTAGCTTTTTTAAAACTCTGTCATCTCTTCTGTATTTCATGACAGTCTATTTAAAACAGCAATGTCCAGAAAAGCAAATTACCTGTAATGTTAACAATACAGGGTTACCTAATAAGCATATACTCTGTGGCATATGCATCTGATTCCAGCAATAGTGCACTATATGGCAAACATTGTGTCTTCCCAATTAATATCTGTATATTCAGTATCCTCTTCTCTAGCTCTACGTAGATGTTGATGTTTCCTATTGAGATACAGCGAGCATTGGTTAATCATTGTGCTAAATCTTTTTTGGGCACAGAAGAAATAAAGAGTAATGGACATGTGACATGTATGGATATATAAACACACTAGAGGTATGACTCTTATGGCTATATACATTATTCTGCAATAGTTTTATTTCTTATCAATGTCCCTATTTGTTTACTGTACAATATTTACAACATCCTGATTTCTAGGCATGTGCTAAAGGGGTAAGGACATCATATTTTTTGTGTTTGCTATTTGACTCAACCTAAGTATTAATAATCTATACTCTGGTAAGTCTTAATTACAATTTGGAGGTATTTATGGGATGATCGATGTCCATTTGAATACCAAATACAGATGGTGGATTATTCTATTTCCAGAGTCTTTAATTTCTGTGTTTGTTTCCTTGGTGGTTTGACGAGAAAAATATGCGTGATTTCAGTCTCTTGGTTTTTTTTTTTTTTTGTTTTGTTTTTTTTTTGTAATCATTGTTTTAATATTGAACTCTGGCTTTGGGTTTGCTGTGGATTGGTTGCCCTGAAGCAGCTGTTGGGACGCTGTTGAGACATTGTGCTTTATGGCAGTCTGGTTGCCGTAGGTTGCTCTTGAAACATCAGCATTCCAGTGTCATGATATCTGTAAAAACAAGCAAAAGAACAAACAAGAGAAAGAGAACGTTCAATAAAAATCTGTTTTGAGGTAAAAATGTGTTTGAAATTCTTTTGACCACAGACAGTGAAAAGTCCGTTCATTTGCAGGCCATTAGGGGGAGATATTTGTGTAGAAACACTTACTGTACACACTTAGTGTATTAAAGCACCTACGCAGCCACTGTGTTTGATGATGAATTTAATGAATATATCATCATGCTCTCTGTGTCAGCAGAAAGCATTGTTCTGTCTCCGACTGCCCAGACGACCTGCACTCTCACACATGGACACTCATCTACGTGGTATCACTCCTTCATTTAGAAAAACATCAGGATAACACACAAAACACCACAATTGCACCATCTCTCTCATACGCTCTCATTTTTTTTCCTCCTGTTTTTTCTGGCCCTCCTGTGCAGACACACTCACACATTGAGTCAGAAACAGGCCGTGCCTTTACACAGCTGTGGCCTGCACAGAAAACTGATACCAGAGTCATGCCCTCTTATAATCTGTACTTTACCCAGAGCACAGGTGTCTTATCATTGTCCTTTCACAGCACAGGACATACATGGAGCAGAGATACACATACATACAGACACACACGCTAACAACAGTTGGTGTCTCACATGTACACAGTGAGGAATTAAGTGTGAAAAATGTTTATATAATAATTATAAAAAAATATTTTTATAAAACTGGATCAACATACCAGAATAAAAAATAGTCAGAATAATATCTATGTTCAGGAACAAATTTGACACCCGTGAGAATTCGTCTGCTTGTTAATCAGTGATCGAACATACAGTATATTCACAATGTGTGTTTTTAGTCTTAGTTTTTAGGCTGCTGAAGCCTTGAGCCTTGAGTCTCTTTCTCTAGTGTCTGCCTGGTTCAGTTTTGAACAGATTAGTGAGTGTTTAGCATGTCGCCTGTTAATTTCCATCTGCCTGTCTCACTGCGTTTTGTTTTTTCCCCCCATAGCGCTTTTCAATTTGCCTCTCATTTACCCATTTCCCACACACACTCACACTTCGATTGCAGAGGTGCCATGCAAGCTGCTGGTTTTGGAGCAAGGGTTTAGTGTCCTTGCCCAAGGGCACTTAAACATTTGGACACCTTCATTGTGTCACTCTCTACTTCATGGTTACAATCCATAGACTTACAACTGTGAATCTGTGATGGTTCTAAAGACAGTAATTTCACATCTGAGATTTTCGTTTGTTACCTCCTCTCTACCCACCGTGAAAGGAAGAAGTCTCCAACTGGGAATAAAATAAGCAGAATAATTTTAACTGTTTGTGACCACACTGCATAACAGGAAAGCTGCAGTCTGGAAACACTAGTTTGATTTTAGTAAATATTCTCAGGTCACAGGCAAGTTCTTAAGACAAACTGTTGCTGAAGTAAGAATAACACTTTAACCAGTTTACACAGGCATATGTCAAAATTCACAGAGAAGTGAATTCTGAGCAGCAAAGCTTAGCTCATCGATGACAACTCTATAAAAGTGGAGCCATAGAAAACAGACAGAGTGTTTGAGGAAGCCTTCGATTGGAGGGGTGGACTCAAGACACAAAGGAGCATCGCCAGGAGAACAACAAACAACCAGACATCTGTGTGGCTGGACACTGCAGTGGCAGATCCATGGGTGTGTGTGCCTGAGTGAAGAGGGAGGGTCCTGCCTGGCTTTCATACAAAGTCCTATTGATCAGACTGTATCGGAATAATCTGATAGCTAATCAATAAGCTACACTTCCTCTCAGCGAGCAGGGAGGAGAGTGAAGCACCGCTCTCACAGGAGGAGGACCTTGATCCTTTGACCCCACAGTCTAGCCCTCGAACACTCACACTCACTTTCTCTACTAATCATGTCTCTGTCTCTCTCTTATAATAACAGAACAAGACAATACAATAACTGAAAGCCAGCGTAAACCCAATAACCAAGATACATTCAACTGCTATTTTAATTAGTTGGATTTACAGTTGATTTTTTCCCTTCACCGAGTTTATTTCAATTTGGGCAGTAATTGTTTACGACTGACCATTTCATTTTCCATTATTGTTTTTATTTCTTCATGTGATTAATTTCACCTCTCAAAGAATAATTATGAGAGGATTGATTTGATTCTGCCTTTGTTCTGCTCCTATTGGCTCCATTGACTGAGGGAATGCCATGTTGCCATTTCGAGCGGATATATTTAATGATCACAATCAATGTTAAAGCTCTCTCTAGACTCAACTAACTCAATAAATATCTGCCAGGAGGAAATTTACCATCTAACTACAGCAGGCAATAAAGTCTTGCTTCCTGTTCTCCTCCCTCCTCCCTGCTCTCGTTCCATCTCCGTCTTTCTGAAGATGACATTGTGATTAAAACTGTTGATCAATTTTCATTAAGTGCCACTGTAGAGTCGATGAAAATATTATTTCCTTTCAATATCTGCACATGTGCTTTGCTTGCAGACAGTTTTTTTTTTTGTTTTTTTTTTTGGTCAGAGCCTGAAATTATATATTCTTAATAACTGTAGGCAGAAGAAAAATTAGCTGATCGTTCCCCCAGACGCATCTATACTAAATTAGTACATTTTAATATAAAAATCTGCTTGTCAAAATAAAATCTCTCTGTTTTATGACAGATTTTTTAAGATCTGCTTGCAGGATGATAAAACCACTATAGCCAGTGTGCATGTGTGTAGAAGTAAACAGGTAAACACAAGTTGTCTCGCTGTGCCAGATGCACATCTCTATGAGATATAAGGAACCAGCAGCACTAAAATAGAGATACTTCACTGTTTGGCACAATATTAAAACAACACACTGCTCAGAACCACACTGGAAATAAGCTGTGGGCGTTCTGTAAGACAGGAAGTATTGCATTTGCAGTTTTCTCTTTGCAAATGATGAAGGTTGAATTATAAAAATCCTGGACTTGCTGGTACAGGCAACAAAGTAATGCTTTTCTCCACTTCAGTCTTTTGCATGCTCTTTTATTTAAAAAGTCTTAGAGGCAGCATTGATAACATTTGGATCCAGATAACTGTGATTCACTGAGCCTTTTCACTATCAAATGCACTTATTTCCCCCAGTAGATCTGCTTGTGCAATCTATAACTTTCTCTGTTTTTATTGAAGTCTCAACACGGCACCTTTGAGGAAATCCTTCCAGCCCCAAATCCCCAGCGTGTCCTCACTGCTAGACAGCATGACCTTGTAAACCCTGAGTTATTTTACTCACCCATTGTGTGAAGATAGAAAGAAAAGAGAGAGAGAGGGAGGGAGAGGGGAAGAGAGGAGGGATGGGGGGGTAGAGAAAAAAAGAGCTCCTGCCTGTCACAGCTTTCAAACACAAAGAAAAATGGGCACTTGGGCTGAAGTACAATTATTAGCCCCTGTCCACAGATTCATCACACTATAGAGAAGGAGGGAGGGGAGAGATAGAGGGAGGAGCGGAGCAAGAAGTGGGGTGGAGGAAGGTAGAAAAAGAGCTGTATAGGTGTGAGCGGAGCTGTACACTAGATGGAAAGACAATGAGGAGAAAACACTGAGGAAATAGAAAATAGGGCTGTTAAACTGAGAGCGAGCCAGGCGGGGTGCAAGGTCTAGCACAGAAAGCCACTGCAGAGTCAGAAGGAAAGAGGGGGAGGGAGGTTTTAGGGAAATAAAAGAGTGAGGAAAAGAGAAAGAGCAAGGCAGAGGTAAAGGAAGGTAAAATGAAATAAGAGGATTTGTCAGGCCAGTGGTTGGTGGCAGTAATAAAGCCTGCTAATCTGAGGGAGAACGCTTGGCTGCTCACACACTGACTCTCTTGACGCCCCACTTTACCACCAGGCCAAGCCAAGGTCACACACACACATGTGATCATGCCAGTCCACACACACACACAGTTCATGCATGTTTTCAGTGAGTCCCATCTCTTTTTTGTGAATCAAGTGCACATTTTGCGGATGCTTTTGACCTGAGCTTCATCCTCTTAAGGTTCTGGCATCGCAGCTGACCTCACTGCTCTAAGTGCACTCTCTTTTTCTCCATCACCTTTTCCACCCTATGTCTCTCACTGTCTTGTTAGGCATCATCTCCACCAAACACACCCCTCACCCCCCACCCCCAGCCATGTTGATTTTGAAATCTCATTTTTCTCTGTTTCTTAACTGGCTCTGCTGTGAGAATCAATACCTATCAAAACCATTACATAAATACATCTGTCACAAGCAGATAGCAGAGTGGGGATGTAACGTGTCTGGTTAAGGCCACCATAGATGAAAGGCGATATGGGCTGTGTGTGTGTGTGTTCTTTGAGGACAGTGAGTGTCATTTTGTGTGACCAGGTGTGTCGGGCAGAGAGAAAGGTTGTTATTGAGCCGTGGTAAATGACGCATAACCTGGTGCACCACTTACTTAGCCCCGGACCCCTGCTCTCTCTGTCTCTTTTTTTGTCAGTCACTGTTTGTGTATGTGTGTGTATTTGTGGTCTTGGTTTGTATGATTTCTTGTCTGCAACAAGTTTGGGTAGTCCGCACAACTCAGGATGGCTATGGTTGGAAGTTTTTAATACCAATGCAGATAATAATATTTTTTAAGTATGCTACTTTTGTTTTTAAAATAAAACTGTTTTTAAAATGTAACCAAAATAAGTCAAATTTCTCAAATATTGAATTTTGTCTAAATGGATGTAGGAAAAAAATGAAATAATTTTTAAGTAAAAATTTTTAAATAAAGTAAATAATAAAAATTATTTAAAGATCTTAATCAACCATGTTGTCAAAGAATCAAAATTATGATTCTGATCAGATTTTGAACACATTTATACCTAGTACTGAAAATATCTTGTGGCCATACTTACAATACACACATGTGGTACATAAACCCAAAAGACTTTACTGGTTATGTTGAAATGGTGAATGTTGAAAACAAGTATATGTTGAAAACTATGGGCATCTACACTAAAAGTCAAAGAAAGCAAGGCAGGAGGCAGAAGAAGAGATTGATAGGGGGAGAGAGATGGGGTGAGGGAACGAAGAGGGAAGTGTTAAATGTCCTCTTCTATTTGGGACCATTTGGAGCTAATCATCCATCCAGACTGTCCAGACTCATATAATAAATTCGATAAAAGTATTACGTGCATTACATCATAATCAGCATATAAATTGTTGAGTTATGGCCAAAAATGTGCTTTGTCAGGTCAGAGTGACCTTGACCTTTGACCTACAAATTCTCAGTTCATCATTAATTTTTGTGCCAAATTTGAAGATAGTCGTTGCCGAGATTTTGTTCATGATTGAGGCAGAGACACCATACACAGCGATCGACATACGTACATATGTACGTACGCACACACACGCACACACACGCACACACACACACACACACTTAGCAGCAACAAACAGCAGAGATAAAGGGACAAGAGATAGGATAGCGAGACAACCTGAAAAAAAAATACATCTGGTGCACATGAAAAAAAAATATATAAAAAATAAATAAAATAAAAATTTTTTCTTTCTCTCAAACACATTTTTCTTGCTCTATTCTTTTCTCTTTGTCATCTATTAGTGTTGTCATTGGCATTTTCACGCATCACTGCGCTGACAGCAGACTCAAGCTGTGATTGACTGTGTGATGCAGATTTACATGTCATGCTGAAATAGCACAATAACCTGCACGTGGATAATCACCTCATTGAGAAACGCTCCGGCCTCTCTCCACTCACGATTACTATTGTGTATTTGATCATATAACCACCCTCCAACAATGCACTTAATGGGCTTATTGGCAGTGGACCAGAACTTGCTTGTAAATAAGCCTGATGGTGTTTGATTCTAATAAATTAGGCTCATATATGCAAACACGGTAAAATCATAACAATATCCAAATGTGTGTACGCAGAGGAGGGGTGGTGACAGGTGCAGATTTATGCTGCTACCAATTGGCCAGCCTCATCACTCACTCAGCTATCTTCAACTTTTTTATTTGTTTAATTTCCAAATGTGATTGCTGCACCACTCGAGCTGATAAATGCAAAGGATCATGGGTAGAGGAGGCCAAGATTAATATGCGTAATTTTTCAAGTGGACCAATCCAAAAAAGAAATGAAAGGAATGTGCTAAGAGCTCTGAGGAGGAATAAAAGCCATGCCTGTCGGGACGTGATGTAACTGAACATTACACTGGTACATTTTCACTCTGTCTCTCTCCCTAATTGGGGCTGTTTGGGTTTTGACCAAATAAAGCACAAAGCCAAAATAAATGGAAAAGCTTGAGGACCTGATTAGTTCATCTATCACTTTATTTACCTGCATAATGTTCCATTGTTTTACAGTCTATTCTGTGAAATACATGTCACCTGTGGGTATGTAAGGTTACCCACACATACTGTTTTGATTAAATCTTCATTAAAATATACAGATTTTTACCTTAATTCAACCTTTGGATAATGACTTTGGGTATTTCACATAACATAAATGGTTCAGTAAAGGTAAATTTTAGGGAAATTGACAATAAAACGTATAATTTTCACCTGAATTAATAGATAGGAGACAAAAAATTATGTTTAACAGCAATAAAATTACAGTTAAATACTTACAAATACATACCTTTTAAAAAAGAATATGGTGTAAAAGACTGATTTACTGTAGGCAAGACAAACAAACAATGACTTAATTAATAAAAAGACATTTGTAGTTTTTGGACCACTGAGAAAGTCTGGAAAGTAATACTGAAAGAACAGAAATGTGTGTGTTTGCTCGATGAGCGATTGTGTGTATATTATAAATGGAAGACAGAAGAGTCACCTCTCAAAAACACACTCGCATACCTACGAGATTAATTACAAGTACCGTGAATCACTGT
This sequence comes from Rachycentron canadum, assembly GCA_038496675.1. Classification (NCBI taxonomy): domain Eukaryota; kingdom Metazoa; phylum Chordata; class Actinopteri; order Carangiformes; family Rachycentridae; genus Rachycentron; species Rachycentron canadum. The sequence continues at coordinate 12,704,748 of CM076652.1, forward strand.
GCAATTAATTAACTCATCCTTAGTAATGAGTGTGTGTGTGTGTGTGTGTGTGTGTGTGAGTGTGAGAGAGGGAAAGAGAGAGTCTGTGTGTGAACTGTGCGTACTGTGTCACACAGACAGCCCCTCCATCTCTCCACCTCTCGCCCTGTCCCCTCTCTAATTGCTTCCCTCTCTATTAAAATGCAGTCTGCTGTGACATCACTCAACCCTCTGTTAGAGCAGGCCAGGGCACTGGCCACACACACACACACATACACACACACAGTTTATTTTATAGTGTAGATTGTGTGGATTTTGGGGAGGATTTCAGATACTGGGAGAAAACAGGAGAGATTTTGTCTCTTCTAAAGTGAGACAGGAATTAAAGCTCCAGCAGAGTCAACAGAGCTTTAAGAGTTCAGGTCCAATAGGAAACATTGTGGCCCTAATGACGCATTAGATCTGATGTCTCCCTGCTTGTGCACACACACACTCTGTGTGTGTGTGCCACTGGAAACTACTAGAAATACTGACAAGACAAAACATGAAGTGTGTGTGTTTTGTAGATCTGGTTAATAATGTTTATTAGGTTTCAGGGGAATCATATGCTGGTGATGTGTCCATATAATGTAACATTCAAATTAAACGATTGAAGTCTCTGTTTTACACTTGCAGTTTTTTGTAATTCCTGTAGTTCTTCCATCACTTTGATTATTTAATTTATTTTATTTCAGTCATTCTGTCACAGACATTCTTGATGGGAACTGGCCTGGCTGTTGTGGTTCAGTCAAAGTGGAGTGAAAAAAAAAAACCCAAAACAAAACAATTTGTCCAGTTGAAAAATACTTTTTTATCCTTTCTAATATGGACTTCAATGCATGAAATGAAGTGATGGGCTGAATTCACCTTTGTGTCACCACCTCTGTTATGTATCAATATCTGAAAATATTTGTATGAATGTGAAGGTGTTGATTTCATATTTCTGTATCCCATAGCACCACTGGGTTGTTTGGCAGGTACTGTAGCCTCTATATGCTCCTCACCCTGGTCATCTGTATGTACAGTGATCGAGCATGTGAGTCAAGTACAAAAATGCATCAATGAAAATGATTGTTAGTTATTGTTAGATTCGGATTCATTCCGATATGAAGTGAAAAACAGGATGATAAACCAGCAGTCTGATGCCCCCTCCCCACTCTCTTTCTCTCATTCTCTCTCTCTCAGCGCTAATCTGATTGGTGCATAAATCATGCTGACATCAGCATGGATGGAAGTTGGCCTACTCCTACCTACACACACACACACACACACACACACACACAGAACAGCAGCATGCTCCACGGTGATCATGAGGACAGTGGATAACAGATCTCTCTTTTATCATTCCCTGACTTTCCCTGACATTTAAAAAGCCATTAACACCACTGAGATTCACCCTCGTGTACATTTCATATGGAAGCACCTCCTAACACACATACCCATACACACACACACACACACGCTTTCTTGCCACTCACTCACAGGGTTTCTACACTCTTGTGTGTGGGAATGATCTCAGTGATAACACAAAGCCCAAATGACACAGACAGAGCAGTGAATTGTACCTTAATAAGCTTTTCACACCACTTTTTCTGTAAGATTAAAGGAAAGAGATCCAACCCACTGCTGCTGTATTTTAATAGTGGTAAGACACAGTGATACATTTATTGATCCCTTGTTGAAATCAATGAGGTTTGGGGGGCATTGATATCCTGATGAGAATGCAGTCCTTCCCTCCTCGAAACCCCCCGGCATGGTGACAAATGGACAGTAAGTGGCTGTTGTCTTGGAGTGACTGCCTTTGTGAATGGTAATTATCCACCAATTCAGCCATATATAAATGGGTATACTGTAAACACTAACAGCATAATAGTATTTACTGCTGAGCACTGTATTAATTTATAGCCCATTATTGTAAAGCCCATCGTTACAATGTGAAGGAGCATTTATTGTAATCAGAGGACTGATACACTGAAACACTGCTAATGTATGTAATGTACTCACACAGTCTGCCTGACAAAACTGTACAATAGCTAATGCAGTGAATGACATACGGCCTGACTCTTTGTTGTTAGCATTTATTAGCAGCGAGCAGAAGCTTGAGTGTGAAACAGCAATCGACTAAATTATACTCCATTGTGTCTGCGTGGAAAACAAGAAGCAAACATGCTCCGCAGTGATACACTGGTCACCCCACCACTTAATCTGCAGGGTGTTAACATGAAACTGAAACTACGTGTGCAGCTCGACGGGGCCTGCAGTATGAGTCATGACTAAGAGTGATATACAGCAGATACAGATATTGAGCTCAGTCTTTTAAATGCATGTTATTGTAATTCTGCAGATGGCAGAGGCACTTTTGGTGATTATGGATTGGACCTTTTTAAACTCCTCTCAAAATGGCTTTAAATCTTTCAGCCCCAGGGGCATACAGAGACGTTAAGAAGACATGAACCATGTGTGCATTTGGAAAGTCATGAGAGGGAGGGAAGAGACAAAGTCATAGAGGGCTTTAAGGTAAGGTTGACTCTTGGTTTAAGGCAGTAGGGGTCACAATTGTAAACTAACTGGCATATTCAAAGATAAAAGGGAGAAGAGTTACATGAGAGAAGGGATGGGTCTTTGGACTATTTAAATATATCTAATGTCAAGGAAAGAGGCAAAAATACTGTTCTTTTAAAGAGAGAGAAAGGTTCAATGCACTATTCAATGTCTGTAAAACACATTCCTGGAGTAGTGTTTGTAATTTTCATTCTATGTGGGTGTACCTGCTCGTGCGAGGGTATTGCAGAATTAAAGTTTCTCAGTTTAGGGCAACTAAGGCTTGGAGCATGTGTTGGAAACAACAGCTGGATTCTGGGTGAATACTGAGGAGATGGTGGAGGAGGAAAGGACGTAAACAAAGAAAGTCCCATTCTCTCTATCATCTCTACGAAGGTCTGCTCAGCTGAAGATATAGTGCTGACAGTTTGACTTGCTCTTAGCTGCACTTTTAATGCTGCTGGCCAAACAGCCTGCAACTCCAGATAGTAGGTGTATTTACTCACATCTGTTTTCATCTACTGTGAGAAAGTTTGGCATTAATTCACATCACTATTAAAGTTTCCACTTGCGCTGATATGCGGCTGCGTTTATATCTGCTCATTAACATAATGAGCTCAAAGACTGAAGATGCTCCCCCAGAGTAAATCATTCCTTCTCCACTCCAGCTCTATTTTGTCTATCATCCTCCTCTGTGCATCATTTTGTATTCGGCGCAGTGTTATTCTGTAGTGTCTGGTCTCTGTTGTGCTTTGTTGCAGAGGAGTGTAATGCACTGGGTCTCGCCTCTTGTCCATCACTCTGCCTGCTGTAAGGCAGGCAGGCAGCCAGACAACCTCCCACCAGAGATAAATAGATGAATGGTGGGATTTGGAAGAGATGCACAACAAGAGGTGGGGAGGTGCTGCTATTACTTGAAGCACTAGAGCTACATCCAAAGTGGATCTGAAAATTGTTTAGAGAAAGAAAGAGACAGAAGTTGAGGAAGGAGGAGGAGAAACAAAAGCGTTACAAGGATATAATCATGAATGACTATGAGAGAGGAGTGAGCAAGTAGCTTAGAGATGGAGAGAGACCCAGTGAGTTATGTGAGAGATTGAGTGAGTGAGATTGTGGGGTGAGAGAAGGAAAGAGAGAGAGCAGCGAGACAGACAGGGTGAGTTATAGACCCAGAGAGGGAGAGAGAGCTTTCACACATGGAGACAGCCTGGTGATTTAGGGCTAAAGGACACTGAGACAAGCTCTGCTGCGAAAGGTGATAGACCTAAAGAGTAGTAACAGATCCACCGCAACACTACAGCAAAGACTGTGTGAGCACTGGAGCATCTGTGCCTCCCCCCTTATCTTATCTACGCAAGCATTCATGCACCACGAGTTATGAAGACAAGAGCATCAGGAGAGCACTTCACTACTCGAAAGAGACACTTTCAAATGAGAGCAGCAAGCACATGTTTATCTTGTGAATGAGTGAAATGATAATGTGCACATCCAGAAAAAAATGCAGAATGGAAAGAAAACAATCTAATTTCCACTAAAAATACTAAAAAAAACTAAACAACAAAATATAGGAATTTTGTTTTTGCCTTTCAAATGAGTTTGTCAGTGCCTTGTAAAACAGATTTAAAAATCATAAACAATCAACATGGTCACAGTTGAAAGAGAAACTGCTTAGTTTAAAGGACACTCCAGTAATTTCATATTTGGCTTCAAAGTTTGTCGGTTTGCAAGAGACTGATCAAACAATAAATAAGCAGCAGAGGTTACGACACCCTGAATTTGAGTCCTTAGAATAAGTCGAGCTTCACAAGGCCTGGATTCAAATATTCTTATAATGCTGTTCAGTGATGTTTATTATTAGTCCCTCTCTGCCTGGTGAACTCTTTCTAACTCAGTCTTACCCTCAAGATCATCCAGGTGACACCATCAGGCTTCCTTTTTAGACTAGATAGCTCCTCCAGTGCCACAGAGGGCATTATAAATCCATTACCACAGGCTGAGCACCACTCCTCAAAACAAGTAAACTGACACGTGTGAAACATTAGTGGAGTGCCTTTTTAAAGTTAAGAAAAGATCGTGGTTATAGTTAAAGAAACCAATGGAAATGACACGTGGACTGCAGTTGATATCACAGCCAGATGCTTGGCCTGCTCACCCAAATGTTTACCAGGCATTTGAACCAAAGACCCATGTTTTTTTCTACTTTGTGTGTGTGTGTGTGTGTGTGTGTGTGTATGTGTTGGTAAGGAGACAGCGCCTTAATAGTTTCAGGTATTTGTATGGCAGCACGGTCGTGTCCATATTTGGGCAGTGTGAGGCGGTCACTAATCCTTCTGACCTTCTGGCTCATTTGCATGCGCTGCCCCCCCCCCTTGACTGAGAGATGCCATGACCTTTATTAGCTAATTAAGAAACATAACAGAAATAAACCTGACAGAATGGGAATGGACAGGCATACACACACTCTCTCACTCTCAGTGTGTTTGCCGACAGAATGAGGATGGGGAGATAAAGGAGCAGACTGGGGCCAGACTGGTAAAAAGACACGAGTGAAGAGAAATTTGGCATTCATCAAATGGAAACAACCGCAGCTACACGTCCACATACAACTCTGTGCAGAGTCTCTTTCTCTTTCTCTTAGAAGAAGTGTTACCCCCCCACACACATGCGTCTTAATCGTTACATTTGCCAGCAGGCATTCAAGCATTATAGTATTATAGAAGTAGTTTCTCTTAATCACATACTGAGCTCCTTTAAATCTCTCTGTGTGCTGGAATAAGAGAAGTAAATCTCTCTGTCTCTGCTGTCTGCTGCCACTTAAGTGTAGTCGGTCTCTTGTTCTCTCCTCCCTCTCCCACTAAGGACTCATAATAAGCTGCTAGACCCCTCAGGCTATAGGAGGAAGTGTGTGTGTGTGTGTGTGTGTGTGTGTGCATGCATGCGTGCATGCGCGTGTGTTCCCTCAGAGAGAGACAGCAAAGTGTATGAATACAAACAAACACACAACTACAGCATGCAGATACAAGCATTTTGGACAAGTGTTTGCACACATCTGCAATGGTGCAAATATTTAAGTGCTCATATACTGGCATACGTGCACACATTAAAAAGACACAAATACACACTGACTCACAAATTGTGGGTGTTATCTCCCACACCTTTCTGGAATTCACTATGTGTTAATCTAAATCGTAATCTGCTGAGTGGGCAGATTATCACAAGTACCATTTTGAGGTATGTAGAATTACGCAATCAACTCCCCTCCTACAGAAGCAATATCACAGGGCTGAGGATACAGTGGAAAAACACACACTCTGTCACACAAGTACACATATTTGCTCTTATTGCTAATGCCACTAAATCTTAGGGACTTTTTTAAAAAACAAATTATAGATTGTCTTTCTGTCATTTGTGTAACGTGGCACCGACTTTCACGAAGTCAGACCTATATACCTATATTGACTTTGTGATTTTGACTTTGTGAAAACACCCACACTCAGTTTCCAAACACCACCAAGGAAAATTAATGAGACAAAGGGAGGAAGGTGAGCATCTCTATGATCTGGTTATTGAGAGAAACTGAGAAACATATATGGACAAGTGGAAAACGGAGACACACCGAAGGCTGCGACTGCTCAGCGCTACAGTGTGTCAGTCTGTCTCTGTCACCATGACAAGCCGGCAACAACGGGGAACAGTGAACAGCTCGGCCCACACTGCTGCACACAGAGGCTTCACACACTGACAGACAGAGCCAAGGGCTGTCCTGTCCACGGCATATCACAGTCTACGCTGAAGCCCTACAGTCCGAATGCCTGTCTGACTCACACTAGCCCACCCTTCTGTTTCCTTCACCCGTATATAGGCAGAAAACATTTTATTGCAGAATAAGTGTGATAGCCTGCACAAGCTCTAAAAAAAAAAAAAAAAAATCTGAAAATGAAGGCTGAGATTCATGTTCTTGTTTTGAGAAATCAGAAAGGAAGCTTGTTTAACTGATTCCTCAGTTCTTTTACATGAATGCATCGGAGGTGTGCAGTGAAATCAGTTCAAGGAAATGTGACAAATTGTCGTGATACATGTTATTGGCATCATCAGGGAATCATCATCATGTAAAGTTAAACACAGGTCTTACCAATGACAACTATTAGAACTAAAGTTCATTAGAGATCATGAGTTCCACCAATGATTTTCTTGCAATGTCAAAATGTGAATAAACCTGTTTAGGTTCAGGTTTGTATAATTCATTTATAAAAAAATGAATTAATTTAAATTCACAGTGATTTCTTGCCCAGCTATTAAAAGGAAGCAAGACAGAAAGAGTTTCAGAACCACTGGTTTAAATAAAGATGCACAAAATGTTATTGATCCCTGGAAAGACTGGCACATGTACAGTACAATGTGTGGCTTTAACACGTATGCTGTTTGTCTGTGCATTGCATGTGTTTATGATACAGTATGTCTGCCTCTTTGTGCTGTATGATTGCTCTCTCCTTCTGTGTGCCCATGTGTCTGTTTGTGTGGGCTTCCTCTGGCTCTCTGTTTGTTTGTGTTTGCCACTCTGCCTCTGTAGTGTGATGGCTGAGGCTGTGATTATTATTATTTTTTTTTTATCCTCCCAACATTCCAGTAAATACCCAGACAAAATGCAACGCATTTTGAGGAGCCTCAGGCCAGGGCAATCAATCAGAGAGAAAACAACACAGAGATCAGGCTGTTTCTGCTCCATAAAACGGCCTTCAGAACAACAGCAGCCATTCAATGTCTGGGATGTGGAATTAATACTCTCGCTTTCTCGCGCTGCATTTTTCCACCATCCTCCCTCTCAATCACGATATCAAAAACTGTCACAAATCCCGCCGTGAGAGCTGTAAACAGTATTTGTGACGGAGCAGCTTCTTTACTGTATAATTTACCCAGCAGGTTTTCAGCGCAACCAGTTGAGCCTTCCTCAGGAAATCCTGGTGGTAGATGAAAGGCAATGAATTTGTAACGACTCTAAAGACCAAGACCAGAGCTTGAATCCTGGACCTCTGTAACGCAATGAAAGTCAGCAGAGTGTTTTCTTTACTTACAGGCTATAGGATCAGGGATAATGTTGTATAAATATTTGATGGTTTCCTAGCAGGGTCTTATATGGCTGAGAGAGTGCAGCATTAAGCGTGATGATCAAGGAGAACTTCAAGGCATGCTTTCACACACGCAAACACAGAAGCAGCACTGCATGCACGCAATCAGGTATGGTCAACATATACATTGATGACAGTGCACACCCAGATACACACACACGTGCACACACTCACGCAGCACTGCTCAGTCTGTCTGTCTGTCTCTGCACTGCATTGGGTTTCACTTTCTGCATGTGCTTAGTTTACAGATGTTGATCATGTCTCGCTGAGCTTGCAGTGAAAAGGCAGATTCTTTACATCTTTGAGACCACTGACACTCTCACAGAGCAACTTCTTATGCTTTTGATAAAAACTGTGGAAAAGCATTGACTGTCTGCAGAGGCTACAAACATCAGAAGGCCTGTGTGAAGTTCTGTTAATGTACTCTAAGACAAGAAAAAAAATTTTGTTTTAGCTCTGGCTTTTCTTAAAATGGATCATTATAAACTAACGTCTCAAAAATCACATTGTATACGCTTCTGAATAAAGAGAAAATATCACTGCCAGAGAGACTTTTTGTTAAATTACTGAGTCGTTATGGCTTTCCCCTCTACACCGCTAAAAGAAAGTGTCCAAATTTTTCTCCATCTAGCAAGTGGGAAATGTCAGCTGTTGTATAATCTTACAGCGATCAACCCTACCGAGAGCAGGGAGACAAAGAGTGTTTTTCTCCTTCAGAGGTGTATGCAGATGGCGGCTGATGTATGATATTAACCTTTGCTATTATAACTCTTGTCTATACCCCCACTGTCTCTCGCTCTCTCTCACACACACACGGCATACTAAACATATTGATCTGGAAAAACAGCTCTGTCGTTTTTCTCCCTCTTGGTCAAAATCTGTGGTTGAATTGTTAGGAAATGATGCAAAATTGTCACATATGTAGGCTACTACAAGTGTGTAATAACTTTTCCTTAGCACCCCAAAGTAGGTAAACCTGCCATATGTGCAACACATTTTGCACAAATTAATTTGATAAATGTGTCAGTCCTCGGGTATTTTCTTTAGTTTGGATTGCTTGTCAGTGGCAACATTTGTTAGACAAATGGCCTCCTCGGTTTTAATATCACTCCTCTCTTTGTCTACTGAATTGTCAGTTTTAGCAAGGAGGGGGAAAAAAAGAGCACAGGGAGGATGAGAAAGGAGGCAAAGTATAAAAACAAATTGGCGCAGAGGGATGAGAGTGAGATATCAAAAGACTGGATGGTGAGGGATGAATGAAATAGAGTATCAGACGTGCTGTGGTCTCTGAGGTCAGGCTCTATATCACTCTCTGCTTCTGAAACAACAACCACCACAACAAACACCAGGGAGCCAACCAATCTAGGCTACTGCATTGTTCACTATCTGCTGAAGAAAACAGCTCGGTCTCTGTCTCCTTCTCTCTCCCTCTCTCCCTCTCTCTTTCTCTCTCTCTGACACACACACACACACACACACACACACACACACACACACACACACAAACACACAAAATCACTTCTCACTGTTCATATCTGGAGAGAGAGAATAGAGCGTGTTCCTTATTGTCCCCTTAGTGGTGATGTGGGGGTGTGTGTTAGGGCTTGATTGTTACTGGTTTACATAAGGGTATTAAACTCTAGCATAGCCCTATCTATCTGAGCCAGGCAGATATATTTGTGTTGTGGCTCCTTTATGCATTTGTTATTTCCAAAGAGGATTGGGATGCACCAGTGGAAGAGAGGATAGATAGCCTGCTGATATTACCCTCTTCCTCTCTCCCTTGCTTCCTCCTTTTTCCTCTAAAAACCAAACTCTTGTGTGTTTGTGAATGTGTATATGAGTGCGATTATCTTTGTGTGTATGTATGTGTGTGTTTGTGTAGTGCCTCCAGAAACAAAAGCGGGTAATTAATTAAAGAGAAGTGCACTTTGGCGCCATTGTCCTGTTCAACAACTCCAACAGCACTCAGCAAAACAGCATTCAGTGATATTACTCTTAATAATAGCTGTTCTTTCAATCTGAAATAGTCTGAAATTGGGGATGTATTAGCTAACATTTTGGAGATGCATTTAGCTAAACCAACATAATGTGTGGAGAAAGATTCACTATTTACAAGTCAAAGAAAGCCATTTGCAGTCATGCACATGAAAGTGCAATACATTCATACAAGGAAATGTATAAACTGCCATTATAGATCTAAGGTGCTTTATCTGAGTGAACACATTTCTATTGCTTTCTACTTCTATTTGACTACATTTCAGAAGAAACTGCTACCACCATATACTTACTTCCACTTGCTTGTTTGTTGTATTGTAATTAAATTGATAATTAAAGCTTAAGTTTTATTTCTTGTTCTGGAAGTTTTAGCTTCCAGTAAATTTAGAGTTGTCTTTACATGTTGTATGTTCTAAACTGGCTTACTAATGTTAGCCTACATTATACTACGTTAGCTGTGATTGTTGACTGTTTCAGTGTGTGTAAATCCTGTGGCTGTAAGAATCTGACCTTATGAGTGACTGCAGCTACGCTAGCTGTTGATGAACACATCTCAACTATAGGCTGGTTACGTACACCACTTAATCTAGTTTTCTGTTTCTATAGGTCAAAACAGAAGACGTGACATAGAATAATAGAGGCTTTTATTTATAGACCCAGAAATAATGCCACTTTTTACTAACTTAAAAATGCTTAATAGGGGGATTAAGTAATGTTAAAGTAATACCCTAAATGGTGCCATTCTGCGTCACATACTTTTGATTCTTGGGTACAAATTTGTGTATGTTATTTCTATTTTCACTTAAGTAAAGGATCCAAATACTTCTTTTTCTTCTTCCAACACTGATAAATAGAAATATTTCCTGAATTACAGGCCTGAAGTTGTATCTTTTTAACATGCACATCCCAAAGAAGGCAGCTGTTATTTAGAGAAATCCCAAATCTGCATGTGTCTGCGCACTTCTGAGGATCAGGCAAGAGAGGTTAAATCAAAGTGGAGTCAATAACTTCATCCCTCCCTCCTGGTCTGCTCTGCTGTGCTGCTGGGAACGCCTGCTACTCGCTCTCTGGCTCGTGAAAGAAGAGGACAGGATGGGGTTCAACACTTTCACAAACACTAAAGGAGGGAAAAGCCGTGCTGCTAATACAGAGAATGATCTAAGACTCTGGCACACACATACAGACACACATTCATCCTCACGGACACACACACACACACACACACACACACACACACACACACACACACACACACACACACACACACACAGTGAGAGAAAGGCTTCCTCACAGTGTCTGGGAATGATAATGAGCTAAATTCTCTTTTCTCCCAACCTGAGAGCCAGAGTCCAGTCATGGCCACAGCCTCAGCTAAATCAATATCATCATCCATAATCTTTATTGTGGGATGAAACAGGGCATAAATCAGCTCAAGCCTTTCACACATCCCTCTCTTTAGCAGCCTCCAATTGCATGCAGCACTCTCCTGGGCAAACAACACTTTCTTTTCAGTACAGAGTGGTTGTCTCCCAGTGTGTCCAGACTCTGCTGTAGCTGCTTCTGCATCATATCAGATGTTTGTTTGGTGGTTTTGACTGCGCTCCGTTTGCAGCAGGCATGAAAGGTGAGCTGGCAAATTGTGCAGGTGTCTGTTTGTGAGCAAACGAATTGTCTTTTAGTGGAGTGGGATGGTGTTTAAATTGTTAAATCTCCCATGGAAAGGTGTGTTTAAGCAGGACAGGACCATCTGTGGGTACCAGTGTCATTCTGTATTTGTGTTTGAGTGAGTGTGTGTGTGCTCTCTGCTCTCTTTGAGTGTGAGTGTGAGTAATGAGGTTGGAGAAGAAAGCTTAGCCAAATCCTCTCATCAGTCTTCACTCCTTCAATACCCAATCAGAGAGCTAATTCAATACCCAATCACGGCGCTAATAGCATCCAGTCAAGAGAAGAACCAATGAGAACTCACCTAATGGACCTTGGGGACTAACTATCTGGACAAAAAGTTAGCACAAAAAGATGGCAGAATTAGTTTTTCTCTAAAAGAAATCTACTGTTGAGTGATCTCAGTTTAGTGTCCAACTGCACGCAGCTGTGAAGCAGAGGAAAGACATTTGTGTCAACTTGATTATGTCAAATGAATAAATGCGATGTTACATTCAAATCAGCAACCAAGATTAAAGAATAAATATTTTCATCAATTCCCCCAGTATCTAAGTTTAATGCTTGTTGTATTATAGAATTACAGCCTTGTTCCAGCTTTATGCTACACCCAGCTCTCTGACATTTAACATGCAAACAGATTCACATCGCCCTCACTCATTTTTCCCTCCGGAGCTGTGAATGGTGGGTGCATAAGTGCACATAGCTGCAGGAGTGTCCCAGCCATTGTAGTGTCACAAATCCCCCCCTTCCTGACATGCACTGAATAAACTGTCACAGGCGTTATATAGTGTCTCCATAAAGCCTACCATCAAACAGTTACTACCGCCACAGCTTCAGTCCACTGCACCAACAACACAAACAAATCACACTGCGGTGCGTCCTGGTGTTTTCAGGTGAGTGTGTGTTTGTGTGTGTGATATACTGTAAAGTGGGGTGCATACAAGACTGTGTTTTTCTGATATAATCATACACCATATAACCTTCTATATCTTGCTCCGTTGCAATCCATATTGACCTCCCTCTCTCAGCCTCCCTCGCTGAAAGCTTTCCAGTGTGTTTCATGGCACATATACAGTTTCCTGCTCTTCTTCACAGTTTTGTGCTTGGTCATTAAACGACTACATCAGCATTCATGACATTTATTTTGGTGGTGTGATTCCAAGGCTGATTTAATATAAGCACTGTTGTCCATCACAAAGGTAGGACATTTTTGAATCTATTTTAAAACACAGCAGAGAAAATATGGACATTTCTGGCCCTGTGTTGCTGTTGTCGTTGAACTTGTCTTTGTCTAGTTAACACATTAAAAAACATGGACATGAGTTAAGGTCAAAATAGCTACTGTGGAGTTAGGAGTATTGTATCTTATAGAGAATATACATTTTTAATGTTAGGTGCAGGAGTCAAGTCTCGACCATTTTTCAGAGACATACCACCAGAGAAATCCAGAGAAACGTCTGCTCTGCAATTATCCTCAAAAGACTGGAGTTAAATGCAGCTACAAGGGGTTTAAATTTTTAAGCTGCAACATGTTGTGGCTTCAGAGCTTTTTTCTGCGATGTGCAAGAGATTGTGTACTGAGGAAGTGGACAAGGCCATTGTAGAGTATTTATGTATAGTATGAAAATACATTTCTGTATATACCCATAGCTGCCTTTAGGCTCTGAAGATCACACACTAATGATACACTCTACAACAGTGTGAAAGCAGGTGAGGAGGAAATTTCCCTTTAATCTTCTTTATAGCTACATCATCTTGTACTGGTGGACAAAGTGAATCTCAGCCCCCAGTATCATCCCCACAGAAATGACAATTGATTTGAAGGTTATTTCCTGCTTCCTGTGAGCTAATTGAAATAAAGTGGGACCATAGACTCAGGCTCTGCAGCATCTATCAATACTGCAGTTGTACAAGCGAGAGCCTCGTGCCTACAGCTGTGCCTTAACCAGTCCCACAGAATATTTGTTTCATTGGTTGGCTCATCACCCAGCCACTACTTTATGTGTGATTATATTACCTGGTGTATAAGCATCCCCTTTAATGACAGTAAATAAGGTACAATGCATGGCTTGCAAGTGTATATGCTCTCTCTCTGTGTGTGTGTGTGTGTGTGTGTATGTGTGTGTGTGTGTGTGTGTGTGCTTGTTCTCTTTGTAAGTCTGAGGTTGTGAAATCTGTAGAAATGGCCATGCATGCAGAGTTTTGCAATAAACTTAAACTCATTCTCTAACTTAGTATTGTGCAGTATTAGGGTTATGTTAGACTTATATTACAAATTATGAATGGATGCCAAAGTTATGGGTAATTTGAGTCCATGCCATTGGAGAAAAAAGAAATGTCTGCAAAATCCAAATAATTTTGCAGCCATGAATATTGTTTTATAGTTATTTGAATAAAGCCTAAAAAAACTAAAAAATAAAACTTTAGCACCCCAAACACACACAAATACAAATACAGATACACACACATGCACACACACACACACTGATTCGCTCATAACGCCTTTTCCCATCAATCTAATTATGGTAAACATACTATAGATAAAAATACAGTATCCAGCGGTGCACATCTGTCCAGGCGTATGTACAGCAGTAGAGAGCGAAGGAAACAACTCGTTGTTCATGAATGGAAGGCAACAGAAGAATAAGTGTTGACATGTGTGCATGCCTGTATGTGCAAACTCAGGAGCTGCGTTTTATTTACTTATAATGTCCCAGCTGTCGTGAGCAGCTGGATTTTACACAGAATTAACTGGTGAGTGTATGGAATTGGATGTACAGTACAGTGTCTTCGCTTTCAGATGGAGAAATATATTCTGAACAAGATTTGTACTTGCACTGTCCCACTTCACATGACCAGACTGCAGAAAGACTGCAGTTTTCTAAAAAAGCCTTTGGCCAAAGAAACTTACAATAACTTTTAATATTTAATTTTCACTCTGTATAAATATAGCTTAAATGTAAAAACATTTTTTGAAGATTTTAACACACCATATTTCAAAACAGTGGAGAATTCTCTAAATGACATTTTAGAAAACTATAATTTTGAAAACATGAATTTTATTTAAATGTAATTTAAATAAAACAGCTTACTTTTCTTTCCTCTTTCGGCTGCTTTTCTCTCAGTAATGATTGAAACCAGAATCTTCCAATAGTCTAATCAAACTCTCGTTAGACTGCAAGATACACTGAATCATCATTAAATCTATCTGCATATTACCTGTGCTGCTACAATTAGCTATGAATCTCATTTGAATCTCATTTAAATTCCTCTTATGAATCTCAATTAAACATAGAGATTCAAACAAACAGGCATAGCATTGAAAATGTGGATGCGTGTATACACACACACATACACACAGACACTGCACCTGCTGTTATCATTGCTGTTGTTTTAAATGTGTTCAGTTTAATTAATTTGTGTTGATACTCAAGACAAATCCTTATACAAATCCTCATTTGGTAATTAACAATTATCGTACATTTAATAAGCACACTGAGATAATGAAACAATTAGAGAGAAACAAGCTGTTTAAAGACTGAAGCAGGGCTTTGAACTAGTGTATATGCTTTAATTGTCTTTCAGTGGTTTCCGACTTCAATGAGCTTCCAGATCATAATAAATGTCCTCACAGCGTAGAAATCAAACACCCTTCAAAGCAGAATTACAAACTAATAAATTATTACTTGTAGAAAATATAAGCGTTCAGTGGTGGTGTAATGCTGAAACACTAACACACAACATTCCCTTTCTCTCTGGTGTTATCACAGGAGCCAATTAGTGGGCCCCGGCTTTCTGCTCAGGCATGTGCCAGGGGACCTATAGGGAGCCCGCTAGGCTGCGAGAGGCCTCAGGGTAGCAGGAGAATTATCACTCTTTTCATCTCTCTGTCTCTCATGCATCCTTGCATACACACATCCACTGCTCAGAGTGAGCACGTTCCCTTTCTCTGTTTTCTGGCTTCGCAGGCCTTCAGAGCAGGGAACAAAGGACAAACCTGAACATCATCGCACACAAATACTTCAAGCTAATTTGCTCAGGTAAGGAGGCCGAATTGGACGAGGTTCAATAAACATATGCATAAGCATTTGGATGCAGATGAATCAGTCTGTGGTGTTTATGGATAACCTCTGATCCTTCTCAGCTGAACATACAGGAAGGCTTTGTGCATGTGTGTGTGTTTTTAGGGAACAAAAAGTTATCACTAGATATCCTGATCAGATCCTGTGTTTGTGCTGCACTTTATAATGTGACTAATAGTGAAGTGTTCAGGGGGACCCAGCAGATTGCTGGAGCATGTGCTGTGTACAGTGTTTGTGTATCTGTGTACCTGTGTGTGCAGTTGGTAACTGCGTGTTTGTTCTTGCTGAGAGTTTTATCCCTATCACACTCCTTCCCACCCCTTCATCCTTCTTTCTTTCCTCTCATCCCTCAGTGGCCCCCTGCTGTGTGCCTGGTAGGTGGTTTGTACACACACACACACACGCGTGCGCACACACACACACACACAAAGACAAAAACACACAGTAAGCCCTCCGCAGGCTGTGGATAGCTGGTAGATCCCTCTCTCTCCTCCACACCACAGGGAGGACAGAAGAAGGGGATGACAAGAGAGGAGGAGGAGAAAGAGAGGAAGGAAGGTGGGGGTGGGGGTGGGGACAGAACAGAATGAGTGGACACCTGTCCACTGTCAAGCCTCCATCTACCTGTGTGTGTGCTACACTGTGGGCTGATTTCTCTCTTTCTGGCAGGTCTTTGAAGAGTTGGTAGAAATTAAAATGTTGCTGAATGAGACTGAATAATTAAGACACCGGTTGAGAAAATTCATTGTAGTTAAAAAGGACAGTAATTAGGAATGTACCAGCAGGTCTAAGATCCTAGTCTATAAATGTGATGTTTATCTATGTTTGTTGTCCAAAAATTGTTTATTTGTGTTTGTGTGTGTTTTTGTGTGTGTAATGGTGGCAGGGATGGAGACAGCAGAGTGGAGGCAGCAGATAAGATAAGTGCTCTTTATTTCTGACAGAGTCATTTAGCTGTGGATGAAGAGAAGAGAGCAGGAGAGGACGGGGTGGAGAGAGTTATAGTTATGGAGCTGTCGGAGGTTTGGGAGTGTTGAATGAAATGAGGTCCAGAGGAGCAGCAGCAAACAAAGGTGGAGAGGGAGAGAGAGGGAGGCGTCTACGTGACCTTGCAGTCACAGAAACAGACAGATGAGGGAGGAGAACCTGTTTCCTCTAAATCATGTGCTGTGCTGGGTTTTTTTTCTCTCATTGTAACTCAGTTAACATGTCAGCCTGCAGGCCACTTGCTATATCTCCCTTCTCCTCAGCCCAGTGATCTTTGAATCACTGTCTTCCTCACTCTTAATCCCCCACAATGACTGAGGATGTACCTGTGTTTTAGCACTAAATTGCACCACACTCACATGGTCTCTCACACACACTCGTACAGACTTATAGAAGGTGTTTCTTTGTCATATATTTGCTTGTATTGAGGCATCAAACTGTCAGAGACCTCCTGTCACTTCTGCTATTTTCTTCTCTCCCCTTCTGTTCCTCGTGTGAGGAAAAGTATTTATTTTCACTTATCAAAGCCTTTTACCCTTGAGAGACAGAAAAATGCAGTGTTTGCAATACTCAGTGTGTGTGTGTGTGTGTGTGTGTGTGTGTGTGTGTGTGTGTGTGTGTGTCAGGGGGATGTGGAGCAAAGCTGGGGGTTATTATGAAGAGACTGAGATACGACAGGAGAGTCCTCTGATTGGGAATAAAACACTATCTTATCTATTTAAATAAACCCCACTGCAACTTCATCTACACACACAACAAACACATGCATGCACACATACACTAAAAATAAGAAGGAATATACTGAAAATTGCAGGAAAGTAAAGACATTCACTGAAGAAAAAAAAACTGCAGCAGCTGGCAAATCTATGCATGTAAACAAACATAAGAGCAAATTCACAAAGGGATTTATAGTAATTAAATTGCAATGATCGCCCTATTTTAGCTTTCACTTTGAAGATGAAAAAATAGTGTTCAAGCAGAGACATAAGGAAAAGCAGTCCTAATAGAACATGAAAAGAACATCTAATTATTCAAAGGAGAGTAGTTACTTTAGGAATAAAAAAGAGATAAACAAATAAAAAGGTTCCATGCAGAAACTCAGCAGAAAAAAACAGAAGAATCCTTCAAAGCTCCGCAAATCAGCATAAACTGTGAATTTTTGAATTGCTAGTGGCTGCTAAGCTGCACTGTGATAAACTGGTTAGATGTGATTATCCAGTCCACCAACACTAACCTGCTAACCTTTGACCTCTGGCTGACCAGAAGAGCAGAACCTGTACTTGACCTGTGACCCTGTGGCATCTTTAATAAGCAGCCCCCCCCCTGCAGGAATGCACAACAGCGCATATGTCAATAAGACATAAGACATGCAAAAGATGGAAAAGCTAGAGCTGTGTGTGTGTGTGTGTGTGTTTGTGTGTGTGTGTGTGTGTGTGTGTGTGTGTGTGTGTGTGTGTGTGTGTGTGTGTGTGTGAGAGAGACAGTTATTAGTGTGAGGAGAAACATTGATGTATGTTGGGCCGGCAGTCTGAGGCTGCAGATGTTCACCCCAGGTGGTCTGATGCTAATAACATTCCACTTTTTACAGGCCCTTTAATTCACTCAAGATAAAGCCACATAAAAGACACAGAATAGAAGATTGTGCATGAGTGCTAGAAATTGGATTTTTAAACATGCTTTCTCTTCATTGAAATTGCAGCATGCTTGATTTTATCCCTCTTCAGATGATTATCATAAATTAGTAGAAAAATGTGCCTATTTTAGATATAAGCACTGATGCAGAGGCGTAATTACAGATTCCTACCCCTTAAAGACAGTGGTATCATGTCTACTTACTACACCTGCTGTGTGACTTATGTGATGCTGTGTTTGATCCAGTCTGTTTAATGCATCTGCTACATGAGCAATAGATGGGGACCTGACGAAGTATGTGGCCAAAATCAGTATTCAAACAATTACCCCTGTGTGAGATTAAACATGGATTATCAACGATATTTACAATCCTCTTGTCTGTGAACTCTTTTGATTTATTTCTCTGAGCAGGAAAAGGGCAGCTTTCGTTGTTAAAAACCATGGAGCATCACAGTTTAAAGCTTTAGGCCTCTTCTGAAAATACATATTACTGGTGAGGTCGCTCCACTTTTGGAAGAAAGAAATCGTAAGAGAAAGAGGGTGCATGTGGAACTGATATAGACACTCCTCCCCCTCGGTTTGTATAGGTGGGACGTTATGTTCACACATGCCCAGAGAGAAACATGGCTCTATTTGCCCCTCCCTCCGTCCCTCGCTCGTTTTGCCTCTCCCTCTATCTGTCCCCATGTGTGGCAACCTCAAACCACCGCAGATGAGAAAGTTAAAAAAAAGCATCTGCACCCTGCCATTATCACAAGTGTAAAGCAAAAAAACAAACAAACGTCAGAGATTTGGAGGATGGTGGTATTAACCTCTGCAGAAAGTAAATCAAGAGAAATTTGCTGCACAAACTCTCAGGCACTGTGATTATGATACATTTTATTAATAAAAATAATCAATAATAAATGAGAAATCTCAAACAGATATTTGTCTTATTCTTATTTGTTCTTGTTACTTTACTGACTGTAAGTAAGCCAGTAGGCAGCAAAGATCGGTGATACTGTAGAGCTTCACACTGTCTCTCTATACTCTGGAAAAATGAAAGATTTTTGCATGCTAGAGAGTCTTTGGCAATACTTGACATACCGCACAAGTGCAAATACACACACTCACAGTGTTGACTTTGTGTTCTGGTGCAGTTAATGTGTACACAATTTATTTCTCTACCCAGAATAGCTGCTCTTGTCACAGGCTTTCATAATTATTCCACTGGTAAAACCACCAACAGCAGGGTCCTGCTCCTGTTGAATGAATGCACACTCACACACACGAACACACACTACCATAAGATATATTTCTACAGAATAGAAATCACTAATTAATTTGAAATTTTAAAAAAAATTCAACTGTTTAAATAAGAAAAACACCCTCAAACAGAAGAAGGCTGATGGTGTGTTATCGTACTCACTCAAGAGCAGGAAACCAGACTAACTCAACTCCACTGAATGGTCTCATTGTGAAGACATGTTCAGTCAGTTAGTGACCACTGTCTTTAATGCATGAGAGTTCAGACTGTTGGGAAAGAAACCACAGCTCTCTCCTCCACACTTCTCTCTTCTTCTAGCCTATTAGAAACGGGCTGTTTTTTTTTTCTTTTTTTGTCATGAATCTTTAAACAGCCTTTTCGAGTGAGTGGGCAGACTGAGTCTCTGCAGAGCACCGACCTGGGCTGCTGAAACAAATATTCTGATGTAACTTATACAGACTCTACATGGGTTAGACCACGTTCACATCCCAGGGCCTCTCTAAGACTTTTGTGTGATCAGCAGCTAAAGCTCACAGTTAGGTGTTATGTCTTAATTTCTATTCCAGCAAAAAAAAAAGAAAAAGAAAAAAGAAGAGAGAAATAAAGTATGTCTGACTTTAAATATTGCGTTATATGAAATATTTCCAGTGACACTCAAAAATAAATTATTTAGTTTAGTTAAATTCCAGCACTGTTTGGTAAGTGGAAAAGCTACGCACAGCACCATCAGTGTGTCTGCTCTCCTGTTTAGACTGAGAGGAAATCCATCAGCAGGAGCCTGAGAGAGAGGGGGAACTGATGGTTGTGTATGTATAGTCTCTGCATCTGTTTCTCTGTCATGACACAAATGCATTTGCTTGTGCAGGAATGTACACAGCTGCACACAAGAACACAGACACACGCACACACACACACACACACCTCCAACAGTAAATAAAGCAGTGTAGTCAGGTCACAATCACAGTAAACCACACAAACGACTACCATCTGTCTCTTTGTCTCTGCCTGTACGAGTCAATGAGCCTCACTGGCAACAGTTCATACTACACTGCCCAAACACAATAACATTCAACATCATGTTTTAAAAAAATGAAAGAATAAAATATCTGCGCAGGAGTACAGGCTATTCATTATTCCTCTCCCCCGCTCTTATCACTCTCTCGTTTCCTCTTTGCCAGGCTTCATCCTTCCTTCTCTTCCTGTAAATGAGTGATTTATCAGCCTTAATTGCTGGCAGTGGTTCATGTGGTCATGTGACCGCAACATGACAGCATGTGATAAATACACCCTGAAAATTAAACCCTGTGATGCAAACAGAAACACACACTGCTTGCATCGTATCTGCAGAGTGAGAGCGTGTTTGGACACTGACAAAAATAGAACTGGTCTAATAAAAGTGATGCTTTAAAAACAAAATATCAGCTCATGATGCACTTTAAAAGCAAAACGTTGTCATAATAAATGACATTTATCAAAGTGTAGCAAAGGGCATAAGGGGAAAAAAATGTACAATCAATAATGATAGACCAAGTAAATTTATTGTTATGAGGTGTTTCACAGCAGTACACCATAAACACTGAATGCATGCACACACTTAAGTACACACACACAGCCTAGAGTAGAATCTATCATCCTAGCTCACATGTGTTTCGTCCTCGCAGCGTTTGGTGGCAGGATGCTGACTGAAGGGCCTGCTGTGCTCAGTTCATGCATCTTATTGTTACATGGAGCCAGTTCTCAACCACTGACCTTTTTATTCACCACACTATACATTGTTAAAATAATGTATGAGGTGTCTTAGCCAGAGCCACTTCCTTCTGTTGTGTATAACACAACAGAAGGAAGTGCATGTGTGTATGTGAGTGTGTGTGTGTGTGTGTGTGTGTGTGTGTGTGTGTGTGTGTGTACATTGTACATAGATTTGCCAAAAAAATGTGAATGCACAGAAGCAAATACATGTTATGTCAATACACTGAACATGATTTTTAAAAAAAAAAAAAAAAAAAAAATCAACAAAGTATATATTTATGTGTTTGTTTCTGCAGTGGCAACTAACTGCTAGTCATACATTTTAGTATAATTTTGCATGTTCTGACCAATAAAAGTAGATTCACATCCTCAGTAGTGCTGTGTTTGTCCTATCGACATCCTTGTGCTTCTTGTTTATAGACTAGGCAGTAAAACACATTTATGGCTGTGCTTTTGCTGCTGTCATGTGACAAATGCTTTTTTTCTAAATGTAAAGTCATCTTGGGTTTTGTGAGCTCAAAACAGTAAAGCTGAAAAAAAAAACAGGAGGAAGATTAAATGCAGCGTGATTAAAAAAGAAAGAACAGCAAGCAAAATGTATGGACATCAAGATTTAAAAAAAGCTAAATATGAGAGAAGTTGATATTTCAGGAGATTCAACTTTAATCTTGTGAATTATTCTAATTCACTCCATGACTCCAAAAGCATGAGGAGAAACAAGCTACTCAGGCTGTTACTGACATAAGCAATTATCAATTACAAACAGAAATATTACTACCCTTTTATTCATGTGGTTTATACTTAAATATAATTATTTTATTTTTCCTGCCATTCTCATCTTTTTTTTTAAATTTTTATCTCAATATTTAAAACGGCAGCAATGTAGATTCACACCTGATCTCTGTCATGATTTTGAGATAATTGATAAATGTGATTCAGCCACTGTGATTTGTGCACTGTGATCGGCCACCACATTAGCGCCACATTAATCTCTTCTGATAAAACACAGAATCTAGGAAAAGTGAATGAGAGAGAGGAGGGAGAGACACGGACAGTTTTACTTTCTGACTGAATGGGAACATGTCAAACTTAGTTTGATCTCTGCAGGAATCGCACTAATAATGGCACAACATAATTTCACTTTTTGGACAACAGCAGAAGCATCTATTGAGAAAGGGCCTGTGTATGTGTGTGTGTGTGTGTGTGCCTTGACCCGCTCGTGTGTACTGTGCAATTTTGCATGTTTGCATATTGCATATACAGATGCCTGTGTATAAACAGGTATTGGGGGGTGGGGGTGGGGGGCACAGCAGAGTGAGTCCAGCACCTCTGCACCTTCTCTTCCTCCTCCTTATTTATTTGTCTGTATTAGTTAGCTCCTTCTCAGCACTTAAAATTAATGTCATCCAGCAGAAAATAGAGGCTGAAAGCTAAAATTCAGCACTTTCCCAGCAGCCCGGTTATTTATCAAGCTAACAAGGAGAAGATGCATCCCGTTTCAGCCGGGCCCAGGAAATATGTGCCATTAAAGCCCAGAGCCAATGTTTGAGAGCCAGGAATAAAAGTGAGGGTGTCAGGAAGAAGGGGATGGACGGCATCGCCAGCAATATGGATGCAGAGAGACCGGCAGACACATTTATATAAGGGACAATAGATACACTCTGGTAGAAGCAAGAAAAGAAAGATGAAACACATACATTCTGTCTACCAATGGCATAGCCACAAAACATATTCTGCATGTGCTGCATGTGTGTATATGAAGTGCTGATTCGCTGATGGCTATAAAAGATGATCCTTTAGGGGATACAGGAGACACAGTTTGGAGCTTTGAATAAATCATGTGTTGCTTAGCTCTAATTTTCTCTTTAGGAGCAAGGTGTTGAAACACATCCTGAGGACTGTTAGTATTGTGCCGTGTTAACATCTCTATAGCATCAGGAGCTAACGCTGGAGTGTTGGAATTCAATTAGACACTGAGTGCAACGCTAAGCAACTAGCAGTGGGCAGTCACCGCAGGGGAGAGGGGATGGTGACGCAAGGAAGAAGAGTGTATGTCTGTGTGTGTGTGTGCGCGTGTGTGAGTGTGTGTGAAGAAGGAGGCTGCGGGCAAGAGGAAGGCCCTGGGCTGCTGGCTGCGGTGATTCAGGGGAATACATTATATCACAGTAACCTCCGGCTGATCACAAGTTCCTCTCGCAATCATGCTGTGAAAACACAGTCACAACCTGAGGAAAACTGCCTCTGAGGCTCACACACACACACACACACACACACACACACACACACACACACACACAGAGGTAACGGCTTTACAACTAATTATGTTTGCCTAAAACAACACAATCCAGGCTTAAACAACTGAAACATCGGAGAGAAAATTGTATATTATCACAAGTTAAAAAGAGGAGCGGGTTGGTGTTTAGAGGTCTGGCTTGAGGGTGCAGCTTTCCCCCAAAGTATCATCTTCACTGTAATTTAGAAGAAAGAAAGAACACACAACACATTTTTAAAAACAATCCAAATCTAAACACAGTTGTTCTGTGTTCAGTTTGTGTATCTTTACAACTGCAGAGAATTAAAACTTCTTTTCCCCTTTTCCTCATTTCTAACACACAGCCAATTCTGCTTCCTTCCTCTCTTTTCAGACCAGGGCTGATAATGAGCATACATCCTGTTCATATCCTCCCTATCATTTGGATTTTCTGGAGTGAGGGATGGCGACTGTGTCACTATCAAGATGGTAACAATGTAACGAGTTGAACACTGGGCAGCTAGAAGTTATATATAACCCTGGCAGTGAAGGATTGTGAAGTGTGTCAAACTGGGAATGGAGCAAATCCTGTTCGCTGCAGAATATAAAAGACCTTAATACAGCTGCAGTGTTTCATAGAAGTGACACATAAAAATTGAATGTTTGAATTAAGTGAATTAAGCTATGCATTCAGGTGTATTTTTATCATCTGAAATCATACTGTGGAATTTTTGCTTGCTTTTGTGAGAATTAATGACACAATGTGTATTGTCTATTAGAAATTTTAATTGTCGTCTGAATTTAACCAAGATGTTTTCTGAGAAGCTTAAAATGTCCCAGTGACATTTTCATAACTAGTAATAATAATATAAAAAGTTGGCCAGTGTGATGAAGATTAACCAGCCAAAACACACTGTGGTAATTCAATGTATTCTGCTTATTTGATTTTTTTTTTTTTTTTTACTTTTCCCTATCAGCAAGTCATATTTGAAGCTTTGATATTAATCACCATCTAATGGTGAAAGTGTTCAGGTGTTTATTTACACAGTTGTCTGCATGCATTTAAATATATGCTATTCCTTTTTGTCTGTCTTACACTCACACACAACTTGATGTGTCTATGTATGTGTGCGCATGTGTCCTTCCTCCTCTGCCATGTCTACAAAAACCTGACCTGCCTTCTGTCAGCCACAGAGGCACCTTGCCTCCCTATGCCCCCTCCCCCCTGAGTGGCCGACTCACCCCGTCACCATGAGGGGGAAGATGACTTGGAAGGGGGGAAGGAGAGGGACTGCCAGGGAATAACAGGGAAGTGGGGGTTGGGGTGGTGGGAGACACAAGGGGAGAGATGGTGGAGGTGTGTTGTGTTGGTAGGTGGCTCTGAAGCTTCTTCTAATGTGCCCTCTCCACTCCCATACCTGTGACCTCAGAGCTCCTGACAGCCAGAAAGTGCTGAAGCATGCAGGTGTTCTAACACTGCAGCCACACACGCTATTGCAAGAACTCACGGTCTGCTCATGAGTCTGAACACACACACACACACACACACACACACACACACACACACACACACACACACACACACACACACACACACACACACACACACACACACCACGTGTCCTACCTTAGCACTCTGCATTCTGTCATTCTTGACTCCTTCGGCACCTCCATCCATCCACGCTGTTGATAGCATTGCATCTTAATATGTGCATCACACTGTCTATTTATAATTAGTCAACATGGAAAAAATGGACAGTGATGGAGTGCATATTGAATGCGAAACAAGCATGTGCCTCACAATGCTGAGCACATGAGGAAAGTAGAGTATTGTACTGTCTGCTGCACAGTAAAATTAGCCGATGCTGATGCAGTAGTTTCCTCTGTCCAGCCTCTCGACTGTACAGTGTAAGATCTGAGGTGTCCAGAGAGTGTCCTGTATGTGTGTGTGTGTGTGTGTGTGTGTGTGTGTGTGTGTGTGTGTGTGTGTGTGTGTGTATGAGATGAGTGTTAGGGTTAGAGAGTTGTATTACACTGGTGATGAGTCGCCTGGCTGCGAGGCTGATACCTCAGCAGCACCCAGCATTGACCAGGCCTTTAAATAAAGCCTTCGATCCTCCAGCAGCAGAGAAGGTCACCGCCTGCCTCTGGTTACCCTGCCTGTCTGTCTGCATCCATGGCCAGGAGCCCTCCCGCCATCCCTTCCTCCCTTCCCTTGTCTCCTCACTTCCTCCTGTCCTCTCACCCTGGTGTTCATTTCTGTATTTAAATCCAGGTGCCTTCCTTTCTTCAGTCCCTTGACTCCTCCCCTAAATTTGCAGCGATTCCATCCTCCACTTCTAGTTGTCTTTTTACCCTCATCACGCTCTCTTTTTCCTCCATTTTCCAACTGGTACATGAAAGCACAAAAAACTAGCCCTCACTTTCCCGCACTCACTCCATCATCCTCTGCCATCCTCTTCAATCCCCACATCCATCCATCTGTGTGTCAGCCAGAAATAAAAAATAACGTACAGTGTTTGTCTCCACAGAGAGAGCAGAGAGGGTGAAGTAAAGTCAGGAGTTCAGGAAAGAGGTCAAAGGTGTTGGACCTCATCCCATGAGCTCTGTGCATGTCACCCAGCTGTCAATCAAGGAACACTTTCCAAGCCCAAAACAGAGAACTGCATAACATCAAACACAATAAAGAGCAAGAGAGGAAGGTGTTTGGTTTTCATAGAGCTAAATACGAAGTGAGAAAAAAAATCCATCCAACAACAAAACTCTCCCAAATGTCTGAAGTCCCAAATGAGTGATTCCTTATTAAATCAAATCAATATTAACAAGTGGTTTGTGGTTCTGATTTTACTCAGGAGAAAGATACAACAATCTTACTTCATGCCTGAGGTATTATACTAAATTTTGTCAGATTTATACTAATATTGGAAATATCAGGATGTTATACAGCTACAGATTTAAAGCTCCTGTTTGAATTGTTTGACCGTGTAAAGAAAAATTTTATTCAAACTGTTGAATTAAAAATCTGAATTTAATAGTTACTGTTTATATTTGTTTCCCTAAACATAATCAAAGGTTTTAAAGATTAAAAATCCTTTCCAGCATTTTACAGTGTGTTGTACATTTTATATTGTACTATGTCAATAACTTGTTGCTTAGATGCAAACCTCACTTTTGTTTTTAAATAATGGCTGTTCTATGTATGATCATTTGTGTGCATATCAAAATTTTGAAAATGTAAACAAAATAAATGACAAAATACACTAACTCAGTGTGAACTCTGTATTTTAACAAGCCTCCAGCAGACATGATATTTTTCTGACTTCTGCATCACTAAACATGACATATATATATATATATATATATATATATATATATTTTTTTTACATTAGATTTAAAAATTCATAACAATCAATAACATGTATATAATGAATTAATGATTGGACAAGTTACCTCACACTCCAGGGTGGTGGGACGGAGAGGTCACAGCTCTCTATCACAGATGAAGGAATTTTCTCGACGTCCTAGAAACACAGGAAACAGGGATGAACATAAAAACACACTGTGATCCAGCGACAGTGAATTTCTGCTGACATAACATACTTTAAACATTAAGTCTCGAAAGTGTTTTGTTTAAAAAGTGGCCTTGAAAGTAAGGGAAAGTTACAGAATGATCAAGGAAGCAAAGATCAAATTGCAAATTTTCTGAAGGGAAAGAAAGTAACTGTGGTCAGTTTATGAGAAAATTTATAAAACTTTAACAGAATCAGTATTTTAGAGCCACAGAAGGATGTTTTTCACAACAATAGACAATTAAGTTCACAACAAGCTACCAAAAATTTGGAATGATTGAAATTAGGAAGGAGGTATAAACAATTTCAAGAAACAGATAAAAAGAGCTATAGACGAACAGAACAACAGCACTAAACAAAAACAATAATAAATTAAATTTTCAGTCAATCAGATATTTATAAATTTTAATGAAATAGTTAGTTTGGTTTAGAAGTTTTCTTTTACTCATGAATGTAGAACCGTCTTTCATACAACTCCCTTTCCAAGACGCAGTTAGCAGAGCAGTTGCATGTGGATGCACCCAAACAAACACACATGCAAAATCAATAGATATCAAAATAATTTTGGTTATCACAGTTTAGTCTGATAATAAATAATCATTTTATAATTACCCCTGTCTTTATAAAAAATAATCATAATTTGATTGAAGTATAATAATTATATTCATAAGTAAAATGCTTTATTTTGAGATGACGAAATGCAGCATTAGCTCAGGAGCATATCTGTATGTTGACATTGTGTGAGTACATGTGTGAGACTATGGCACTGACACACATGTATGTGAGCATAGCATATGTGAGCATTATACTGTATGAACATATCAGGGATGAAGTGTGGATGAGAAAATCTGGTGTAGAAACCAAGTGACGAATCATCCTGAAAAACTTTTTACTGGGCCTCAGTGGAGAGGAATGAGGCGAAGGAGCCACAAAGTATATTAATGCCCCCCAATCCATCTTTAACCAACAATGAGAACCATTCATTTCCCTGTAATCCGATTCACACTGGGGCCAAATGGACTCTGACCCATTCAGCTGCAGAGGGGCTCCCGGTGACAGACCTACAGCAGAGAGAAGGCTGCCGTCACCTGAGAAATGTTCTGAAACATCAGCATAGACAGATTCCCAGGTGTCCCTGCACTCAGAGAATTTACAGTTTCAACCCTGAAGAAATGAATCTACAGAGAAGTAGCACAGAGAGCTTGATAAACACACACAGAGGACCGGTCACACACACACACACACACACACACACACACACACACACACACACACACACACACACACACACAGAGTCATGTATACATGCTGTAGCCTCCTCCCACACATACACTCACTGTGCACACATACTTGCACACATGTGTCTACTCTGTGTGTACTCTTGCTAAATCAAACAAGCACACACACTGTCCCATATGCACATGAACACACACGCACAGGGCTTGATACAGGGGTGAGGTCCACGTGCAGAGGGCTGCTACATGGCAGCACTGTGTGGGGTCAAGGCCTTTCCCAGGTACAAATGAAAGGGAGAGGAGAGACTTTGGAAGAGCTGAACAACACTGTGGGTCACCTTGCCTGGCAAAGAGATCAATGTCTGTTTGACTGGCTGAGAGACAAAGAGAGAGAGAGAGCGAGAGAGCGAGAGAGAGAGAGAATGAGAGAGATTGACTGCAGTAGAGGGGTAATTCACCTCTTGCTTCATTGAGATGCAGGTAAAACACACAGGGGTCGGGCTCGGCTCCAGCTCCACCCTGCATAACACAAACATGTGCATGCGCAGACTTAAAAAGTGCACACACAAACACGCACACGCACACAGACACACACACATTCGCATATAGCACTCAGTTTTCAACAAGCCCCCCACCACGTTTGCTGCGGTCATAAACACACCCCTCCGCTGACTCTGTGCCCTGCAACTCAACTCACTGTTGAAAACAGCCTCAGCTATGTTTATCTGTGAGTCAGAATATTGTGATCACATATAATTAAATCATAATTAGCTTTCATCTATTGCCCTTTAGTTATACATTCTGAGGAGAGCCTATTATACAGGCAAATGCAGATCTACTATTTGAATTCCAACATACACAAATCATGAGACACAGTTCATGTGCTTCTTTTACAGCTGAGAATTTTGAAGAGAGATATCAATTCACCACAGGACTGTGGGATTGGATTCAGACAATCACATTACCTCTGCTCTGCCCATGCTTCTATTTACTGGGAAAAAATCACCATGTTAAGCCAATAAGATACAAACACAGACGGTGGAACAAACCTTCTTTACAGCTGCTGCATTGTTACCACATGCACAGCAGCGACAGGAGGGGACAAGTTAAATTATTAGGGTTTCAAATAAATGACACATAACTCAGGACACAGGAAGACAGAGAGGGAGAGGGAGACAAGCTCTGGCATTGCAGGTCTAGATGATGGACGGACCACAGAGAAACATAAATGCAGCTGATTTAAATCACTTTAAATGTAAATGTTTATCGCATGGAGTGATGCAGATGCGGACTGAGTGGAAGAGATTGAAATTGTTTCCTCTTTTGAATACGAATATGTTTTTAACCCTTTGGGAGGTTTGTCATTGGGTGGGGAAAAAAGAAAATGAACTTACACAGAAAGAAAAAAATGTATTACAAAATGAGCTCTGTGACTCCTATTTTTACAAACTAAATTTTATAAACATTAAACATTTCATTTTTTTATTGAACAATTGTATGTAGCTTTTGATTAAATGACGACAGATGATTCTATATATGTATGATTTAGATATTGACACCTTCAGTGCTTCTTCAGAAGTGTCTTGAGAAATAAACTGTTTTAAACTGAGTGCCTGACTGAGTGTAACAGTTATAAATCACGATTCACTTGGTGTTAGATAAACTAATATATTTCTATAGTAAAAAAAAAAGGTGCAAAAAGTTTTTTTTGCACCTGTTATCTTTTGAGATTTAAAGGAGATTATATCTAATTTTTTTGCTTTACTTAGATTTACTAATTTCCCTTTGATTGGCATAAAAAGATACCACAATGACTCATCCCTATAAATTCAATTCACTCACTTAAAGCATATATACACCCCTCCATCACAATGTCAAATAAAAAAAATGCCGACTGGTTATTGAGCACTCACACAAATAGACGCTGAACAGTGCGCTCATCCTTTGTCCTATTAATTCTGAGGCATTAAAGCAAAGTACATGACGAAGATTCAAATGTCAATACTGATAAATTTCAGAGTGATTTCCCATACTTGACCTGAAAGAGAGAGTCCAATATTGTGACAGCAGACAACTACATTATCTTTAATAACCTAATCATTGGACAGACTGCAAATGAATACAGCACAGAAGTCAATACACTGGGCCGGAGAATAGAATTACAGTTCATACTGATAAGATTAATAATGTGGTTTCTGTGTGCTACATGTACACACTTTTTCAGTCTACAAACGAAGGAGAGGAAGCAAATGACACATACAGAAGCAATGAATCTGATAGAGTGCTGAGAAATGAGGAGGAAGTGCTGAAATGTTGTTTCCTGTGTCTTCTGTCCTCCTTCAACACAGGAAGTGAATCAGTGCTACTGAATCCTCCTGCCCTATGGTGTGTCTAGAAGTCAAGACACCACACACACGAGAATAAAGCATCCTGCATATTTTCCACACCCCTCTAATGATCAGCAATTTTCCACTGTATCATTCCTACGCATTGAATAATGGAGCGCAAACACTGGAAACCTCTGAACCATAACACAAAGCAGACCCCCTGTCTGTCACATAGCACTGCTGCTGTACTGGCAGGTTCCAGGTCAGACAGTCCGAAGCAAAATCCTGAGACTACTGAGAAAACTCAACTCATCTTATCTGCCCCACAGAAGAAAGAGGTGCCATGAAAGAAGTATAGCATCTCCAGTTCTAGGTTATAACACAAATGTAATTAAACAGCACACTATATTGACCTAATCAGATAGGAGGGCCATAAATTAGTGGACACATGCTCACTAAAAGGCCCTCTCTCCTCAGCTAGGACGCATCTTTGATCGTTTATCATCTGAAAGGAGCAGGAAAGCAGCCAGCATCTCTCTCTCTCTCTCTCTCTCTCTCTCTGTGTGTGTCTCTAGCTTTATCTCTGTCTCTCACTCACTTTTAATCACAGAGGAAATCATTCCTCCAGGCATGGGGGCATTGTGCTCTCCCATCTTGTCCCTCACTCTGGGCTTTCATGGGAGCCAACATGGGCCAGGTGACTGAGCGTGTCACACTCATGTCCAGGTGAAAAGCACAGAGCTAGTACAGAGTCTTTGTGTTCAGCTCTGCACTCACACAAGCCCCCGCTGTGGTGTATCTGAAAGTTTCCAGACACTACACACACAATCGGGGAAAAAAATAAAATAAAGTAAAATAAAATGCTGCTCCCCTTTATGCACATACACACATCACTTAGCGCTCAGACCATCAAAGGTCCTGCAGTAGGAAAGGAGAACATCCCTCCTTCACACACACACACACACACACACACACACACACACACACACACACACATTCAGCTGCATGCATTGTGGTGGCAGTGACCTTGCATGGCAGGTCAACCCTGAGCCTGTGTAGCTTTTATCTCAACCGTACTTATATTCTATAGGATGCACTGAGGTCCCTGAGGAGGAAACACTCAGCAGGCCAGGCTCAGTCCAGAGCAGAGGCAAGGTACAGATTCCCGGACCTGCCAGTCCCCACAAAACCAGATCACCTCCAGAGATTCCTCTGGCTCAGACCTCTCAGGATTATTATGTCAGAAATCAAATAAAAGACACAGAGATGAACAAAGTCACAACGGTACCGAAAACTGCTGGGTTTAAAACCATGAAGCATAATATTTAAATATCTAGATAAAGAAATAATTTTTCAGATTCTGTCGTATCGTATGAGAAAGTTAAAATTCACATATTTATCAACGTTGTTTGCCTTATTTTGTTCAGTGATTTTTTATTTAAAAAAAGTTTGTTTGTTTTTTTTAACGCAGAGCTTTGTCTGCGGTCGATTTTAAAATAAAACTTTCCACAGACAATATTCAACAAGTGGATTTCCCGAGCAAAAAGTGCAAGTTTACTCTAAAATCAATCATTAACTAAACCTTTTCTAGGACACCTGCAGCACAGTTACTGGGCCCTGAGGAAGAAATGCAATTATTTCAGAAACCCTGCTCTGATATTCTGCACGGTTTTAAAACCTGAGAGGTCTTTTCTATCTTTAATTACACAACAGGTGAAGGCCGCGCGTTTATTCTCTGCGAAAGCAAAAAAAAAAAAAAAAAAATCTAAAGTAGAAAAGAAAACAAGTGGAAAGAATTCGTCGTGTAGTTACTTCACAGGAGGAAAAAAATTGAATGAAAAGCGCATATGAGGTGAAAGCATAAATTACCTGTCAGATACTGAACTGGACTTGGTCTTAGAGTTGTTATAATCGAAACCAAAACTAGATGTTTATGAACAAACGTTTATATCATCTCGCTGACTTTTGCACCTTGGCATTGTCTTTATCTGTTTACAGGCTATTTCAGTTTCAGGGATGGTGAGATTGAGAGTGTGTGGCATCGCCTCGAAGAGAAAAGTGACAAACAACATGCAAAACTAAAAAGAAGAATGAACAATAAACATTTTCGGGAGAGTGTGTTTTTTTCCATTCACGAAGGTTTATTGATGAGTGGTGCGGTTTTTTTCTTGTTGTTGTTGTTTGTTTTGTTTTTTTTAAATTCCATTTTAAGAGTGAACACGATATGAGCCAGTTAACTGTGCTGTCCACAGACAATAGAAACCCAGGGCATCACAAAAGATGCAAGTCTGTATGAAAGCACTTGCTTAATTATTCTGCAACACAGGAAGAACATTAAATCTCCATTTCCAAACAGTCCACAGTTTATTTAACGAATACGACCCACAGGGTTTCCGAGTAAACTTAATGAAGTTCCTTCAGTGAAAGGAAATCACATTATCAACGAACTACAGGGAAAACAGCATTTGTTGCAACACTTTTGCATGACAAATAGACTCTTTCTAATTTATTTCATGGCATGCATCGTAATCTGCTTCTGCTGTGCCCTAACATTTTATCTTCACCCCCACTTGTTGAACGCAGTCATCTATTTAGTTTGTGCACCAGTAAGGAAAAAAAAATATAGGTGTTTCTACTAAATATCCCGATGCTGTTCACTTTCATCTGCTGTCTGTCAGTATAAATCAATATTAAGTACAAATTTGTCTTATTCCTCAAAGTCATATCCCCCACGAGGCTCCAAAAGAAGCTGTGAGGATGATGAAGGGTTCATGTTCGCGGTGAACGTGTCGGAAAGCAAAGTGACGGATGAATGTAATTTTCCACACTTTTTTACAAAAGGTGATGAGGCTGAACAATGCAGTCATGGTATGATACAATCATTATACACAGGTTGACAAAAAAAAGAGGAAAAGGAAAAAAAAAAAAAAAAAAAGGAAAAACACAGTCCGTACATGACCAGCATGCATGACTTCACACAATCCTTACAGTCTGTCAATTTCCAAACTTCTCTGAGTTTGGATGTTTTATTATTTTTTTTATTATTATTATTATTTTATTGTTCTTACAAGACACATGGGATATATGAAAACGAGATAATTCATTTCAAAATAAACCGCCTTTGAGCAAAAAGGCAAAACAAAAAAGAAGTTTGAAATGAAGCTGCTGCGCCTGAGGATTGTTTTTAATTTCACACAACACATTTTTGAGTAAAGAGAAAAGGATGGACGAGGCGCAGGATGAGGAGAGGAGCGGACCTATGTGCTGCACGATGTCAAGCAATTTTGTGTGTCTAAAGACAAGAATCACGAACTGGACAAAAGTCCTTTAAGATATTTGTTGAAACTGAATTTCTTTTCAGAGTCTTAAAAAAAACCAGCCTATTTCTGCGCCCTTAAAATGTGATAAAGTAAATCAAACAAAACAAAATCCTCACCCTGAAACAAAACACTTCTGAAATACACAAAAGTGGAAAACCCTTTTGTAACTATCGCAGCTTCAACAAAACAACTTCAACACAAACACGCACAACTTATTATTATTATTTTTTTTTTTTAGCTGCGCGCAAATGAAAAGTTTTTATTTCCTGTTTCTTTGTGAGGGTCGGTTATTAAAACTTTTCAGCGCCGAGACTCACATGAAAAACTCCGGGGATGAGGGGTTGTTGTCGCTGCTGGACCCTCCGTTTTCTCTGAAGCCGGTGCTGATCAGCTTCTCGTATTTCTCCTTGTAGGCGTCCCTCTCCCTGGCCAGCCGGGAGATCTCCTGCTTGAGGTGGTCCACCTGCTGCATGAGTTGCGTCTTCTCTCCCTCCAAGACGTGCCGCTGCTGGACCCGCTTGTACCGGCAGGACTGGGCATAGCCCCTGTTCTTTAGTGTCCTCCTCTTCTGTTTCAGACGGATCACCTCTTCCTTGCTGACCCCCCGGAGCTGCCGGTTCAATTCCCGCACCGACATGGTCACCAGCTGCTCGTCCGAGAACCGCTCTTCCAAGCGCATGTGCTGGTGGTTTCCCCCCGCGCCGCCGCCGGACTGAGACCCGGAGGATGGGTGGTGTGCCCCTGTGTGGTGGTGGTGGTGATGGTGGTGGTGGTGGTGGGGAGCCCCGTTCTGAGCTGCGGCTGCGGCGATAACTGCGGACACCACGGCGGCCGCTGATCCCATCTCCTCCCCGGCCATGGCGCCTCCTGCCCCGGCTGCGCCGCCGAACTGCTGCCCTCTGGCATAGCCATCGAAGGTCTGGAGCTGGTGACTGCTGCTGATCAGCGCCTCTACTGCGTCCTCCGGGCTAAAGCCCAGAGCCTCGGGGTTCAACTGCTGTTGGTACCCGGTCATCCAGTAGAAATCCTCCAAGTGCGCCTTCTGTTCGCTCCCTGATCCCGGACTGGGCGCCGAGAAGCTTGGAGAGGGGGGAACCGAGCTGCAAGGCGTGCTCATCGGGGTGGAAGATAGGGATCCCCCGGCGACCAGGCGGCTGCACTGGCTGATGCTGCGATCGGGCTCCACCGGCTCCTTTTTCACTTCAAACTTCATCAGATCGAAGTCATTAACATATTCCATGGCCAGGGGACTGGTGGGCAGGTCGGAGTTGCTCATTGCCAGTTCTGATGCCATCCTCTTGCTGTTGACAGTCCTCCAAAGGGGGTGAGGAGCACCTGTCAAAGTGGGCTGCTGAGACACGCACTGAGCCAGCTTGATTTCTTTATTTATTTTCTTCAAAACCGGAGTAAAAAGTGGATTTTCTCGCACTAATTGCGCAGCGCAGGTTTTGGTTTTGTGAGTCGATAAGTTTTTTTTTTTCTTCAGTCTGTGTTGCACAGACGCATTGGAGCAGCGCTGTTTCCTCCCTCTCTCCCAGCGTGCGGGTGTCTGAGCGCCGCTCTCTCTGTTTCTACCATTTAACACTTCATGGCTCCTTTTAGGATTAGTGCGCCAATTTGAGGAGGTTCACGTACGTGTCCCGGGAAAATAGTTGCCTTGTGGAGAAAGAGGAAAAAAAAAAAAAAAAAAACTCCACCCAAGGATTGATAGATTTTTTTCCCTAAGGGATCAGTCAGCCGACGAGTTAAAAAGCATTGCTTAGTTTTATAGGCGCCCCGACGTCATGACTGAAATATGAAATTAACCGAGACTCAGCCAATGAGCAGCTCAGCCTCGGCTCCTAATTAGCATCACGGTATAGAAGCCAAAGTTTTCTGAAGTGTCCGAGCCTATCAGCAGATTGACACGAGACTAAATATTCATCTTTTTTGTCACTTTTCTTGGAAAAGAAAGAAAACAGATTGCGAGGATCACACGAAGATATGAGATGGTAAATACGCATGTCTACCTTTATTAGATGAGCACGTCCTTAACATTTTCACACGTGCGTAATCTTTATCCATCAATATTATTATATATTCACATGAAATATTATTTAAATGGACTGTCGCGTCGGTACAGTACAGCTCAACACTATTAGTTACAACATGCCCACTCGGATCTGCATCTTTCATGTTGATATAGTCTGAATATTCACAAATCATCTACATTTCATTCATTATTACACGCAGCTTTCTAATTAAAGCTGATTTCAAAAGACTTCTCAGTCAATACGACAACATTGTTGGTGTCTAACACAACTAATGTTGTGGTGTATATTGCAATGTATCAAAAACGCATTTAATGACTTTCATTGAGAAATATATAAATGCCCCATACATCACATATCACCGCATAAAAAGATAGGAGGGTTCAAGTGCTTGAGGGGCGCATGGCACCGTCCGGTTCACTGACATTGTTTGGAAAACCCAATGTCGCCACCTTTCGGTATAAAACACCATGTGGCTCTTGTGAGGGTTTGTCCGCCTTTCTCTTTCGGTGAACACACTGTGAGTGTGCTTAAGTGGGGTAGTGTTTTTTTTTTTTTTTTTTTTTTTTTAAATCACTTTGCTTTGTTTGTCATAGACTGGGACTAAAGTTGATATAACAAGGCAAACATTTACACTGACTGACCAGTTCAGAAAAGATCATTTGTAATTAGCCACAGAATAAAGGGGAGAAAAAATGTATGGAAAAAATATTAATTTATTATATAAACCATGCACAAGTTGTGTTTTTTAAGTAATCACATTGAATGGAGTTTTCTGTCAAAATAAAATCTCTTCTAATGAAATAGTTTATAGTGATGACACCTCCATCTGTGTCCTGGAGTCCATCCTCTCAATCCAATGTAATGATGAGAAGCATGAGACTCCCTCTCTCTCACTTTCTCTCTCTCTCTCCCTCTCTCACTTTCTCTCTCTCTCTCTCTCTCTCCTGGAGCACAGTCCTCACGAGTGGTGGCACATAAGAACAAACAATAAGGAGGGCTATACACAGAGGAATGGAGAGTAAATAAGAGCACTCTCCCTGGAACATGTCACACGGGGGAAGCTTCTGAAAACTACAAAGCCGCCAGCAGATAATCCAACTCCCTGGTGTCCTAACACAAGTAAATATTCTCTTGGTCCCTGTGACTGTTCATGGGGACTTAACGTTAAACAGGAAGGATAAACATTGTGTTTTATTCATTAGAACACACAACATCAGGTCCCTCTGATGCTTTTGAATAAATATTAAACAGATGAGATGTCCCATCTGATGCTGCTATATGTTGGTGCTGTTGTAGTGTAAATTCAGACTTGTAGTAGGATGTAGGAAATGAACTTGAAAGTAACAGCATATTATATATATATATTTAACATTTAAAAGTGATATTACATTTTAAACAGTCATTTGTGGATCTTTCAACCAGTGTCATGATATAATGCTTTCTCGCTTCATTTTCATTACAGGAAAATTAGTGACATGACTGAGGGAGGTGGACCAAGATAAAAGTGAATAAAGTGATCCTGTGGTGTGTAAGATGTCAATTTTAAGTCCTGTAAAACTGTCAAAACAGCAAAAAAAAAAAAAAACTCATCATAATTATCAATCTCCTATGTCTTATTTAAAATTGTTTCAAATGGTGTTTTTTCTTTTTTTTTTTTTTTTTTGCTTTGATGTTAATTGGTCTAATGTAATAATAATGTCACATACAAGTTTGATTGGTTCCAGCCTCCCCATGACCCTGCAAAGTGGAGGGGTATAGATAATGGATAGACATAGAAGTTCCTAACAGCGAGTGGTTTAATTTGTACAGGTGTATGTACAGAGCCATATTTGGTGCAGCAATGGACACTAGCTGCTGCTATGTGAGCTCTGGATTTACCAGATCTCTTAACCAGTATTTATCAGCCTGGGAGTCTTGAGGGTTAACCAGCAAAGTCCACAGCCAATGCATCAGCTGTGTTACTGAAGGCTAATAGTGTATGCACCTCATTTTGTCTCCCTTTGGAGTTTCACGTAGGCAGCTCACTGCCATGAAGTTTACTACTGTCTTTATTATATCCGGGATGAATTTTTTCCCCCCAAACTATACAGGAGTTGCACTTAGACATATATTATAAAATGAGCTTATACTGCAAAAGTAGCTCCACTTACACACTGTTAGTGCAGAGGAAAAGACCACCAGTGTTATATTACTTATACTTAAATATATTAAATAAAAACTACAGCAAGTTATATATGAAAATAAAGTTCTTCCTTTAACTCTAAATCGTCGCCATGCTTCCTTATTGTAAGAAATACATACACTTTAAAAAGTCTAAATATCAGCAGGTATTTATTTTGTGAATCAAGAACCTGTTGCCAAACAGTTTGAGGCTGAAAACAAACTTTTTGAGGCTGGTGACTCTTCTCTTATGCTGCTAATGCCTTGGACGCATGTTCACAATCCAGCTTTGTCTTAATAGTCTGGTCCTTAGATGTGAAGCCCAGCTACAGTAGGTGTTAATGAGACACTGGCTGACCTTTCAGAGTTCACCCCAGGAGAACACTGGTGCACCCTGGGTAAAGGATAACCAGTGCTCCCAGTCTTGTCTGTGATTTACTGGTACTGTGACTTTACTAATTGTTACATCTATTAAAAACATCCTCATTACAGTATGACTTATGTACCGTGTTACAACAGGCCTCACTTTTATTTTCAGCATGGTAACCTTTTGTTTGCCTCTGGGGTTGCCTGAAGTTACACACTAACAGAGTGTGTGCATGTTGTTTGCTTTGTTACCCACCTTTATTGTAGAAATGTGTGCCTCTGCTCACAGGTATTTAAGAAGCAGGAGCAATGTGTGAGGTCTGTAATATAGATAACATATTGTTATTTGATTATGATAAACAGTGTAAACCTTGTGATATGATTTAGATTATGTATAAAATATTATCACAATGTTCTGACAAAGAAAGGAAATAGAGGATTGAGAGCACTGAGAGAAAAAACTCATTAAAGCTCACTTTATGTATCTGCAAGATAAGCATTTTATAACCACACTCACTAGTCCAAATCTTAAGTGTGCCAAAAATAGCCAAAGACATTACCATATTTAACAGACAGTAACTTAAATAAAACGACAGAAACTAAAGGATTTCTGCATTACCAAGATTATGCCTTATAATCATTCATTACATTCCCAATGGGAGGTAGGCTTCATATTCATTCTCAATCCCTGTTTAATGCCATATATTAAACTCTGGTGGCACTCGAAATGGGGGACAACCAGACGAGTGGGCTCAGTGGGCTCATCTGAGACACATTTAATTAGCAGGACAGAAAATGAAATGTTTCGTGGGGTCTTAACTAACTGTTGTATCTTTTGTAATAAAATGAGGAGCTGTGAGAAGCTATTACAAGAAGGAGCGTGAAGACCGGTACCACACTTTCCTCTGCCAGTGTTTTATAGGGGGAATAAAAGAATGCATATTAAGATAATAAGCTTCCACATCATGGAAACAAAGTGCCATATTTGCAAAGTGTTTGACAGAACAGGCCTGTAGTCACTCTCTCTCTCTCCCTCACTATCTCACTGTCCTGTTACCTGATCCTGCATTAATCAGACTTTTACAACCGTTTTCAATTCATTTACCTGCTCAGGAAGCAGGCAGCAGCCCTCAGTGTGAACTGTCTGTTTATATGTGGACTTGACAAGCTGAAAAAACGTCTGCATGGTTAATGGAGGAGAAATGGGCCCTCAACAAGTGAGTCTGATCATTACCCAGGATTGTATACCTGCACACACACTCACAGTAGTACAGTGAAATGGTGTCTTCTGCGACAAGATATGGGCCTACCAGTGATACAGTGAATATGAAGGCCCAAGGTTCCTCTGTTAATTTTTTCCCCTCTTATCTTGTTCTGGTGGATAAGCTCAAGAGTGTGCCCAGTCACCATGGATAATCAAAAAAGAAAAATGGAAATATCGAGTAAAATACCTGCAAACACAAAATTCAAATTCAAATAATTGAATACACTTGATTAGAAAACCAGGCTGTGACACTCTTTGGCTCTGTGCCTGCCCAAAGGATGCTTCTATCTGGTAATTGGCCACAATGAGCAGACTTGCACATGTCAAACTCTCCTCTTCACATCTGGTGATTGTCTCTCACAGCAGGTGGACATCACAGGCATCGTCTGAGCAGCCTCATCTGCTCTCTGTCTCTGTGTTGCATGGGATGCATTTCTGTTTAAAAACCAGGAAAACTGCACGTCATTTAAAATATGGTATCTAGTGGGAATGGGTGACATGATGAAGACATGTGGGTCATTCATGTGTCATGTACAGTTTGGGAATGAATGATTTCAAGCACTTTATAAATAAGTGAAGAGAGACTGCACATTTTTTTGAATAAAGGAAATTGTTCAATGTGGATTCAACATTTTAGCGTTATGAATTTGAACATGTTAACACAAAAACACAAAAATCATAAGGAACCCAAGCTCATCTCCTCTCATCAAAGGCACACTGCTACATTATTGGCCTCATTAGCTATACACAGCATGCATCACCCGGCATGTGGAAGAGCAGGTAGAAGCAAACACACAAAACAACAAAAACAATAAAAATATACAAGCTATTTGTGTTCCCCCAAAGCTAATAGTTTCTAATGGCTGCCATAACAAAAAGACTATCTTTTCATGGCTAATGACAGTGATACTTTTAAGTTACTCTCAGCAACACACACCGGCTTGATGATTCATGTTGCAGTTGGAGGTTGTGAGTTGTTATTGATGTGGCCAGTATAGATATTGTCCTATATGCTCTCTGCAACAGTATACAGTTATTAATGTTCATGGTGTCCACTCTGTGCCGTTATTAATGTGACTCATATACATAAAGAGTTTCCCCATTAGTCAGAGTCGAACTGTGCCATCGTACAAAGGGGAGCAGCAAAGACCCTGCTTCTTCCTCCCTCACATCGTCATCACATTCATCCCACGTTTAAACCAGAGGATAACATTGCAAACACACACATACATATAAAGCAGGCAGCAGAGTCCACAGCTTCACTCACTGTGATTGAAACACACTCAATTTCATTCTCTTAAAACATCTTACAAAAAGTTATTTTAATGAAACTCAAGCAACAGTCTAGTTTAGAAGCAGGGATACATTAAATCAACATAAATAGTGAGGCCAAGGGCTATTGAAAGATCATTCAGTTAACTAAGTAAATGATTTGTCAATTGACAGATAATTAATCGACATTATTTATTTATTTGAATTATTCATCAGGCCAAAGAAGCAAATGATATATAGCTTATCTCTGGATATCTGTTTTTTTGTTTGTTTGTTTGTTTTTTACTGTTGGTGATACAAAACCAGCAATGTGAAGATGTGACTTTGGGCAGTGGGAACTCGTGATGACCATTTTTATTCATTTTCTACAATTCTCACTTCTACCACAGACAAATGATTGTGATCAGTATCAAAAATAGAAATATATTTTAATAATAATCAAAATATGTTGCTGTAGCCGTTAAAATTCAAAATTTGTAAGGTAGGCTAGAAAAATTAAAAGACAAACTATTCATACATCAAACAAACAATACAGTTATAAAATACATTAGAAATTTTCAAACACACTCACACAACAAGTTTCTGTGTGTGTCTTCAAGTGTCCACAGCTTCTATGGAGATCAGGGTGCAGTTGAACCAGACAGCAGTGATGTGCACATACAAACATGTCTCCCTGACCTCACCTACACCTCCTCTGAAGTCCCTCAACATGTACTCTCATTGTCTATCCCTTTGGAGACACTAAGAGATTCAGCCAAAAGAAAGATGACAGTGCAAACACCTCTGCTTGCAGTTTGATTTAAGATTATTGCAGATGAATGTAAATACTAATTTTAGCCTCCCTGTAATAATCCCCTCATCTGTTCCTCAGAAATTGAAGAATCATTTGCCTATAGCTCTTAGTAAGCAGAGGAGCGTTTGAGAGAGCAGACAAACTAAAGTCACATCTCTCTGCGTTATTCTGCACTCTGTCAGAGAGGAGGCTGCAGAGACAATACAGCCCACAGGACACCACAGCCTCATACAACAATCCTTTATATCTTCACTATATCGATGCCAGGAGACAAATGCACCTCCACTGGGATATTCACTACTCTGGGGGAGAATGAGGGAGGAGAATGGAGGGAAAAGAGGTTGATCGTTACTGGACCGAGGGATGAGTGAAGCAAGATGATGAACAGGCTTCATTTAATGGGTGGACTTTTGATTATGGCAATATTGAGTGTGGAAATGAGATGTTTATCTGATGTGGTTTTGAAGGAGAGACGGGAGGAGCGAGGGAGCAGGAGGAGGGCTGGGATAAGCGTTAATCTGGCTGCTAAATGGAGGATTTGACATGTTGTGTCTGCCTGGAGAACCCGACGGGACCCGTCTCCTCTTCATTCCCTGTCTGCACACTCTGATCAAACTCACAAAGGCTCACAATTAACACCTCGTGGTGATGAGTGGTGAGTGTGGGAGTGTTTGGAGAGTGATATACGCATTTCTGAAAGATCCTGGGAGTGACACATAAATTTGGAGAAAAAAGGAGGTTATGACAGCAAGAAGGAATGAGATGAAGAGGAGAGGAAAGTATCTTTAAGCTTTTCCTAAAAACGCACAAACAGACTTAGTAAGAGTTAGTCATGGTTCTTTGCGCACTCACAGTAGATTTGGATGCTTACACAGGAGCAGATACACCCTTCCTGTTGCTTATCCGCTTCCTGAGCCTCAATTTGTATTGAAATCCCTCACAGGCAATTATCCATATGCGAATGGTGTACTTACTCTGAGCTTATATAAGTTTCTTTCTCGGTAAGCCGCACCATTTTCATTTTCAAACTCTGATTAC
The DNA here is from genome assembly GCA_038496675.1 of Rachycentron canadum. Taxonomy (NCBI): domain Eukaryota; kingdom Metazoa; phylum Chordata; class Actinopteri; order Carangiformes; family Rachycentridae; genus Rachycentron; species Rachycentron canadum. The sequence goes on from CM076652.1 coordinate 12,747,417, forward strand.
AATTTCAGAGTTTATTCCTATGAGAAAATGGCAAAACTGGGTGCTCATAGTTAACACAGAGCATAAAATCCTAGTGGACCTCTTGCTGGCTTTAATTTGAAAGATTGAATAATCTTTCCCTGGCATGATGTCGAAAATCCCTTTGCAGCAAGGGAGATGTGGGCAGCAGCTGGCATCTATGCGGTCAGGAAGACATTTTGTTGAGTAAAGTGTTGGCAGGCAGGAGGAACCCCCCCACCCTCCTCACCCACCTCTCAGGCTGTCAGGAGTGTCATATATCTCGGGGATATCTGAGGGTGAGGGAGATTGGAGCCCAATTACGGGCTGATAACTAATCAATAGGCCGCTTATTCCTACAGCAGGAAGTAAAGGAATGGGCCCCTGGGACAAGTAGTTCAGATTACTCTCCCCTCAACATGGGACAGCCACTAATGATGAGACAGAAAAGGAGAGGAGAGGGGCAGACATAAGGCGGACATTAAAGAAGAAAAAAAAACAGGGAGGGGAAAGCTGCGCTGCTGCAGAGAGAAAAGAAGGAGAAAAGGGAGCATTCATGGGATAAGTCCCAACATGCAGAAAGCAGTTTGCCACACTAAGCAGCTGATGCACCTTATATACTCATACTAGATCTCTTTTTTTCCACTTATTCTAAATAATTCAAATTCTGCAGGTCGGTGTTGGGTCAAGGAAGGAAATGGTGTTGGGGGTTAGTAAGCAGAAACTGCAAAAGCTGGAATGCCCAGTGTCCAATTTGTAAATTATACAACATTTCACCATTTTCTCTCATCAAAGGGGCTATATGTAGGTTTTCTGCCAAACATGGTTTCTTGCCAGCAGTATGGTGCTGATGGTTGCTTGCCAAGCGCTTCAGCCATTGTTACATTTAAAATACAAGAGGTTATAATACGCTATCTGAGCAGTGATACTTCTACAGGGAAGACCCTACCTGTATTAATATTGCTTCTTTTATTCCTGTTAGTCACCCAAGTAAACTTGCCTAAAATGACTTGCTATCAGAAAGTAATGGGATGTCTTGGTCAGACTTGGGTTATCTGGGTGGCAAACTTACTTCAGCAGAAAAAAGGAGTAATATAAAAAGACACAAACAACATTGATGTTGCTTTCCACTTGGTGAGTAAAGAAATGGAGTTCAATACTGAACTTGCAATGTTTCTTCTAGACTGGTGAGTAAACAGATGTTAATGCTAACACTGGCTACGTAGCAATAGCAAAGCCAACAGCTAATTTTACCTTTGTCAGTGTCTTTACCATCACTGCTGCAAAACAGCTTCCTGTCTTTTCCTGTGCTTCTGTTATTTGGCTGTGCATTTAAAAAACAAAAAATAAAAAATAATACAATACAATTTCCTGGACATTTGAAAGCTTTGTGATTTCATGTATCAAAGTTCAATCAAAATGAATTTTGGAGATTTACAACCAGAAGCAAATGTGTGTGAATTTCTGGATCCGTTCCACACAGAAAAATATGAGAAAACACAGAATACACCCCCGCCCCTCAAAAAAACAAAAAAAAAAAACATATTCTGGCGGCCTCTACAGAGACTTGTGGTTCATAGTAGTTACTATGGCAGTCATGTTAACGGCAGACTTGGTCCTGGTTTCTGCTTCTAAACGAAACGCCCCTTGATGCTTGAAGGGTCCTCTTTCCCTGGAACACAGGAACTATTCGTTCTCATTTCTTTTGACAGGCCATTCGTTTTGTTGCTCCTCTGTCACTGTCGCCCTCATGAAGAAATATGGCAGCAGCCTCTGCCCCTGTCCCCCACACCCTCTGCCCTTAACTGACAACCTGACCAGATAGACCCCCTACATCCTTGGGCCCCTCATCCAAGGCCCCTGTCACTTAAACCAATCTACTACTAGTATTCTGTGAATAATCAGTTTCTGTTTTCATCACACACAACGAACCCCAGGCCCACATTTTGTCTGTGTTAGAAAGTTTATGCATAATCAGTCAGAGCTGAAGTAAAGTCTGATTTTTATAATGAGTCTATAGATGAGGAATGGAAACCATGGGCTTAGTTTTTCTCTAGCTCCTGTCTTTCTTTTTCAGCAGCACAGTCTAATCAGTAGAATGGTGTTGTTGGCTGTCGAGCAGAAGGCATCAGTGAAAGACGAAAGCCTAAACCATCATCATTAACACTGATCAGGTTTCTCCCAATCTGCTTGTTTATCCGCCTTCTCCCCAGATCAGTACAAAGCTACTTTACAGCCTCTTAAACCGATATGTTTCTCCTAGACAATACAGACGAACCACAAAACAGTCCTCAATGACTTTAGTGATTAAACGCAAACAGTAGTTTTGGATGAAACGAGACAGGAGAGAGCAATAGAGACAGAGAGAGTGAGTGAGGGAGAGTCACTCCTCCACACAACTTCATCTCCAAATCAGCTGCATTTGGCATTGGTACATTGGCCAGAGCCAAAGTTTTCCACTCAGAAGAACAATGCCATGCTCCCTCCAAATCGATTGGTAATACGTCTCATCCCATTGATGCCATCTCTAATCCATTCTGGGCTCCTTTGCAAGATGGAGATGGAGAGGCAGAGAGAGAGGTATGGCAAGGCACATAGAGAGAGAGAGAGAGAAAGAGAGAGTGTAAATACCAGCTGAGCGACCATGTATTCTGAAGAATTTGTGTTGTGACGGTTTTTTTTTCTCTCTCCCTCTATTGCGATGGGGCTGTGTCGTTAAGCTCTTTAGTCCGCGTGGCTAATGAAATAGGGTTGGCAGGATTACACAGGGCTAAAGCACTGTGCCTGGTGAGCCTTGGAGAAACCGCTGTAGCTCCGCCAAGTGAAAGAAAGGGGGAAGGATGGGAAAGGGGGAGGGGGTTTGTAGAGAGGAACAGGGCAAGGAAAGGGTTGGTAGGATAATTGTTGAAAGAAAAAACTCCTGGCAAAGTAAAACCATTATCACAGCTGTCGGGTCTCATTCTGGATTGTTTTTTAGAGGTTTGTCACAATGATCCAGATGTAGCTGGCCTTTAAGTTTGCTGAACTCTATGCTCCCTCAAGGCTCTTAATTTTTAAGATGGTCAATCGCTGGTGGAGAGAGAAAATAGAGTGAAGTAGAAGATAGCTTACAGTTGGCTTCTAATAGCCATAAAAGCAGCAGAAGGTTTTTAACTAGTCGTAAAATCAGTGGCAGGAGCAGGAGGATATTAATTAGATTAGCGCATTCATGGTCCTGTGATCACTACTTCTGCTTCCATGATCATTTCTGAGAGATGGAATTAGATTAGTTCATTATATAATATACTGTATATTGTGAATCATGTGAACACACTGACTTGCAGTGATACCAACAAACACATTTTTTAACATACTTTTAAAAGGCCGGGTTGAAATATGTCAGTGACTCAGAAAGTTTTGATGATTTTTTTTTTTAAATTTTTTATAACTTTGGCTTCTATTCTGCAATTATGAAACAACACTTATTTGCTATATAAACATGTAAAGGCGCATTTGACCAATTTCACAGTAAATTCAGTTTACTAATCTTGAGAGCTGCTCAGCCTATGAAAACAGTTGCATTGTGTTCTCTGTGGCTCTGGACTGAATGTCACCACAGCAGCCCTGTCTTGCAGCTATATAGACTCCTAGTAATTTGCAACAGCAAATACATATTTAAAGGAATGTATTGCTACTTGCGAAGCATTTATCATCAAGATAATTGGGAAACATTAGTAAATTACAAAATGTTGCATTACACGTATTTGGAAATTGTGCACTAAAAGTGAAGATCTGGCATCTGCTTCCATGGTTATGACCATACTGCTTTTAATATGCCTCTTTCAATTTCCCAAACTTTATGAATGCAGTTCTTAATCACTGCACTGACTTTTTAAAGCATCATTCTGTTTAACTTTATCAATCCAAGGGAGTCATCTCTGGCTTTCTCTGCCCTTAACTTCTCTCTTCTTCCTCTCCCTCCTCATTTGCCCTCCTCTTGTCACATCGTAGGAATAAATCTGTTTCCAAGCATAATGGAGCTCTCCAGGAGGGAGGGGCCTCAGTTTAGTATACCTCTCACTGATTGGCTGCTCGCTTGATGTCGTATATGATGATAAATCTGGCCCAGGTGTCACCTCCCCGGCAGCAGGTGAGGATTGATGGGATACAGGAGGACTATCCATCATCCTGGGCAGGTGGCATGCTATCGGAATTTGGGAAATCTGTTCCCAATCAGGGTCCCGCAGTGCTCGGCAGGGGTTTGCAACGCTGTTTGGTAGGCGTTACTGGAAATCAATGGCAAGCACTCAAGGTCAATGTACTGTTAGAAAACTCCTTAAGCTCTGACGGATAGATCCCGCTACTCTTTCTCTGCCTCTCTCTCACTTTCTTCTTGGGTGAATGTGAGGAGACACTGACATCTTCTATCCTCTGCCGCCCTGGCCCCTCTGTTAAAGGAAAGGTGGTTTTTCGGTGGATGTCATAGTGGCTGTCTGGAGTAATTTGCGACGTAGCTCTTCTCTAGGTGGAGCCAGCAAGTGCCAATCTGGGGCCGAGGCTGGGACTTAGGTTGGGGCTGGGGAGTATCGGAGATCTAATAAAAGCCCAGGGCGCCTGCCTGGCTCCTTATTCTTATAGATTACCTGTAAGTCACCTTGTCCCTGCTACTGTAAGGGTTAGGAGTTAAGCTGCATAAAAGCAGACATTCACCCTCACCTCCTTGGCTGGCTGAAAATCAATTCAAACTGCAGATCAGAGGAGAGGGAAACTTTGTTACAGATGTGCTGCAAGCCAGTGATTCAGCATCCTGTCAAACTGTGGGCTCAGTTGCAGCAAAAAAAAAAAAAAAAAAAAAATGACTCCCTTTTGTTGCCTTTTTTTTTTATCTTAAAAAGTGACTGATAGACCTGAAGTTGAGTTCAGTTATATTTTGTCAGATCAGTATTGTATCAACACAACATAGGTTGCCTGTTAAGTTGTGTTTTTAGCTTATCACTTCAACTTTTTCAAGCAGCCAGAACAGATTTGTTTTTGTTTAACATAAAAGAATAGAAAATGGTCATTTACAACCTATCAGCAGTTATAATCAGCATGGACACACTCACACACATAAACTTCACACCCTTTCTTTTCAGCATCGTCTGTAAAGTTTAAACTCATAGGTGATACACAATCAGCAAAATTCACAATCAGCGAAATTCACAAAGGAATCACCTCTGATGTCCATTAATGATAGGTGTTCATAAAGGAGCTCCTTAAACATTATCAGTCATCACATTCAGTGTTGTTGTCAGTTCTTCAGGAGATTTGCTGCAGATTTGCCAAAATATAAACAGTAACACTAAAAACAGAACTGTAGCTGAGTTCAGACAAGTGGTGACGCTCATCCTAAAACATTGTTTCATCGGTTTTTATCACATTACTGTAACTTTGTGCACAGTGGAGTGGCCTGACAGGGGACAGGAAACTGAGGGACCATCTCAAAAATGCATGCTTACAGGCCAAGGGAGAAATTTTGCCAATAGCCTTCTCAGTTTTTACAGGCAGACATTTCAAAATAAATGTCTTTGCACCTGGACATCCAGCAAAATCTACTTGGTAAAAAAAAAAAAAAAAATTTAACAAGATTCCTGTTGTATTGACATTTTAAATTTCGCATATGGCCATTAAGTTTTACACAGCTCTTATTTGACCTTCTTTCTTTCTTTCTTGATCAAAAAATTTCTAGATAAATGTGTGAGGAATCACTAAGAAAAAATGAACAGAGTTGAAAATTTAGAACAACTTTCAGTAAACGCCACGTTCTCCCTCAGACAGTTTGACTGTTAGATCTGAGAAGGTCTTTTGTCTTTTTTATTTTGTCTCTTTATCTCCAAAGATCCTGGATAATGAGGAAGTGATAAACATAACACTCAACTTTTTCTTTAAACAGCTACATTAAAAAGTGTTTTACTGAACTTTTTATGTTAAATGACTAATAATATTTGAATCTGACAACTACATCTACAAAAGTGTTTTTACACCTACCTTCAGTCTTGAGAAATGCAGGAGTAAGATAAGAGGACAGGAATTTAGGTTCTTAAATGTTGTTGAACTAATCTCCTCTCATGAGGCAAATAAAAGATTTTTTCAGATTTTAAGAAAAACATCAGTTTACAGATTCAGACAGATGCACTTCTAACCATATAAGTCTGTTTCTAATGTATTCAATGGGAAAATATTGACTAGGTGTACATTTACACAAAAGTGCCGCCACCCTTGTCTCTTTCAACGCGGTAGCTATCTGTCTCCTTATGCTGACCTCATTACTTGTCTGGAGGTCAGCTGCAGGGAAGGTCACAGACCTAACCAACTCTCTTTCTGTTCCTGTACACTCATATCTTCTTCTCTCACCTTTTACCTTTCATGCTCATTCTTCTTTTATCAACTTTCAACTGTACAGAACATTTCATATGTCTGTCTCTTCTGTCTAAGTCCATCTTACCTTTACCTCTACTAGTCTTCCCATTGCACATTTGCCACCCTGCCCCTCTATCCCAAGGTGACCCTGCCTCCCAATCCCCACTATCGGTCAGGCTTGGGCCCCCTATTAATCCTACTTCATTTGTCCTGCCTCTCCCCTTCACTTTGGGAGGAATTTATGACAGTACCTTAAATGCTAATGGAGTCTAATCTGTGAAGAGCTTCGCTCTTTTCTAAAGACTCCTATCACTCTTTGTGCCACATGCATACAATGAGTCCACACATACAGGGACAGAGCCAGACTTGTATTAAGAGAAAGTTCCCTTGGTGAATAGACAGCACATGTCCATTCAAATATATTTCCACCCAGGAAATCATGTCCTCTTTGTGGAATGGTGAAAATAATATTTTTTTTTGTCAGAATGCCTTAGTCTACGCTCAAAAGATGAATCCTCTATCAAAGTTCAATGGCTCAGGTTAAGAGTCACTGCAGTGAACTGAAGAGATTAATTTTGGCCTGGGGTACTTCACTGTGACTGAGTGTGCGTCTGTCCTGCTGTCCGTCTCGCTCCCCCTGTCCTTCTCTCACTGTGACAATTAACGTGGAAACTCCACGAGAATGTTTAGCCTCACTCAAGGATAAAACCTGTCAAAAATAAGTGCTTCCTTTTAGAAATGTGTGTTTATAAGGGAGAGGATAAAACTGGACAATTTTCTGCCTCACTAGTTTATTTAATGCAGGGGTAAAATAATGCACATTTTAAATGGATGTAATTACTAGTTATCACTGGCAGTTACTGCAAGTCACTTTGTGCTGGAATGGAGTGAAGAGACCAGTGGTTTCTCTTCAACACTGGAACCGATACACAAAACACACAATGGTTTTGTGAGGGGGACAATTGGGACACTTCAGTTCAGCACATAGATCCTCTCCATTTGGAGAGACACACTCAGTGAATCCTCTGTGAAGAGAAATACAACAGACCAAGCACAGACTAATAGACAAAAAGATGCTGTGCTAGAGATGGACTTTGCATATGCAGCACACACAAACAACAGGCTGTCTCAATATAAAGCCAAGTTAATTAGTGAAACGTTAGCCCTTTATTTATATGTATAACCTCATCTATCCTAATCCAAATGTTTTGATGTTGTAGCTCTGTCTGCCTGCAGAGACAGGTGATTTGTCTGTAATGGAGAGAATGGTTGGCATCGACACACATGCCTCATTTTTACACCAATATGATGCAGCATATATACAGATCTACATTAAAATCTAGTATTTATTTATCTTTATTCTATTCTTTATTAATCATTTCTTACATTATAAATAAACAGTTAAAGACACTTCATAACAGATCTAACTAAAATGAACTCTAACATTTACTCTATATGCATTACTTTACATGTATTTGTGACATATTTTATAATAAATACTGGTATGAAATATGGCTTGCATTGAATGTCACATGCTGAACAATTTTGTATATTTAGACATTTAGGAGGGATTCCACAGACAAATCGGCCTTAATAATCAACTCAGTATAATTACATCCATCATATCAATGGAGAAACATCATATTGGAATGCACTGAGGCATTTGTGGGGGGATTGTGTATGTGCAGGTGTGTGTGTGTGCGTGTGTGTGTGAGTGCACGTCCACGCACATGTTAATTCTCTGCTGGTCACTGGAGTAAGCTACGCTAGAGAAGGCAAAGCTGTGATTGCGTTGAGCGCTGTGCTGCGACCGAAAGACTTAATACCAGCCCCACTGGGCTGAGATCAGCTATTAAGATAAACCAGGCCAACTTAGTTTAATTCCTGGGCAGAATTACGTTCAGACCTGGCCTGCATTTGCATTCATGGAAATTTCATTAAAAGACTAATTTTGGCAAAGATTTAGGTTCTCCTGTTATTTCTGAAAGCAGAACATTGTCATTTGCATGAATGCATTATGTATGAGAGCACTGTGACATAAAGCAGTTTAGGAGAAGACACACCTTTTATTTCAAGCCCTTTTTATTTATATGAGAGATGAAGGAGTGGGTGTATGATCCAGTATCATGTGCAGGCCGCATCTATTACAAACCTTGTCAGCCGCGCTCTCTTTGTGGTCGTGACCTCTTTCAATATGCCTGTGTGGTACAATTGTTGGTTCATTTATCTGAATATAAATTGAAGCAGGTCATTGACCGATCCAGCAGTTCAGTGGAGCACCCAGGATAACAATGGCTGGTGAGACTTCAGTGAGGCTTCAATAATCAGATTGTAATAAAGCTAGTCATCCTACAGTTAAAACACAGCCTGACAGTGAGCTATTGTTTCCTGGAACTGTGGCTACCCATAAGGCAGTTCTATTCTCATAATCACCACACATAATGGATGATATGGGTCAATGTGGAGGTGGGGTATTTTTCATGCTCACTTTTAGCCAGCAAGCCTATTCTTTTATAGAACCTCTTCATGAGCGAGTTGGAACATCACTGAATCTCACACTGTATTTCTTCCTGTTTTAACCTTGGTTTGACTTGTTTACCTCAAAACGTCAGGGGGAGGTCACGCTTCAGGTTCTGCGGAGGAAAAGAAACACAGAAAGCAGCGCATTTTGGGCAGAGGTAGCACGTTTTACAAGATTGTTTTCTCACAGCTCTATGATACAGTGCACTAACTTGATTCTCCAAATTGAATTTTACAGGAGAAATAAAAGAAATGCATTTTTAAAATGTACTGAAAAATATAGGAACATCACCAGTGTCACCAAGCTGTTTTTAAAGATGTATTTCTGCTGAGCGTGATTAAGAAAAACATGAGGGCACAGTTTGTTATATAAACACATATATGTTTTCATATTAAGGCATGCATTTATAACTCTGTATTGAACATAAAACACAATAAACCATATGGCGTTTTTATTTGTTTTCTAGTGCAGGTTTACAGCAACAAATAAAAGTAAATGTATAGGAGTTTTATGACAAAGGAAATTACTCAAGACTTTTCACTGCACCCCAATGACTGAAGACAGTAAATGTGACAATCAACAGCTGAGACATGCAGCCTCAGAACATGGCCTTTGCACGCCATATCTATTCATTTGTATCATCAGACATGCATATTGTCAGTGTTGGCCACTGGTTCCTGCCCACATTTAAATTACTTGACTAGTCAAGCTAAGACTTTTTATATGGACATTACAGAATCATGCTCTTGCAGAAATAAATGCATTTATCAGATCCAGTGTCTTCTTCTCACATACTGTATGTCTACACACAGACCAACTGTAGCCTCATGCACTATTGCCTCCCACTCCCTAAATCTACACTGTAACACTGTCAGGGGCTTTAGTGAACATGTTTACAGTGCTGTACGCCTAGTGATCATGAAGTAGCCTCTTTTCCCCCAAGCTCCATCTCAACCGCCTTAAACTTTAATAGTGGACAGTTAAATATTAATAACTGATATCAGTGGGGGCTGCTTTACTGTTTTTGGCAGCAGTACAACATTAGCCTGCCTGAGCTCCATAACTACTGTGCTGGTCCTGCTCCAAAAAATGCACACACACACACTGACCACAAGACCATACACTGCACACACACACACACATGAACACACCACAGACAAAGACATACACACAAAAAAGACAAATCACTACCACATTTATAACTACTGTTATTACTGCCAGTATTAGAAGTTACAAAACACAATTGTATGCAAGATAACTAGTATTAACTAGCATAGTGAAAACTAGGCCAGACATAATAGACATGTACACGCTGCAAAGGACTTTACATTGCAGGCAGTTCTGTGGTTTCTTATAGGAAAAAGAGTGATTCTTTTTATTTTTCCCGAGCCTGAAATGAAATATAAATGGGGGCTGAGCTTTCTTCTGGGGGGATTTGTGTCTCTGCGAGTTTAACACACACAATAGAACATCTTATCTTAACATAAGAGATTATTAATTACATGCTAGTCGATAAAATTTACCATTTGAATAGTAAAGGAAAAAATATACTTTGCATGAGATTGCACAGAAGTATGCACCAGTGCAGGATAAAACTCATTCAAACAAAAAGGAGAGGTTGACCTTGTAGGTAAAAATTAAATCAATTAAAATTTGGGAAGCCTAAGAATCTATGTGTGCAGAAAGCCTTTCTTTTTGCCCTTACTTAATGTTTGTTGTCATTCTCCACAGTCCTATGTCTGTGTTTTTACATGCAAGTCTTGTAGTCAAAGTCTCTAAAAAAGCTTTCAGGCACTCTGTCACATCTCATCTTCACCTCTAATGCTCAGGTATACAGGTTTGTCAACAGAGATGTCTCAGTGTGTCTCTGTACATCTTTACCTAAACATGCAGGGTCTCCACAGGTCAGCAGACATCACCCACACGCTGTCTCCTGCTGCCCTGGAGGGTCTCAGGTTTGAGTACCTCCACCAGCCCAGCTATCAGCCTAGCGCTGCAAAAACACAACCTTTTCTGCCTCAAGGCTACACAAAAACAGGCCAGTCTTCAATCACAATTACCTTAATTAAGAGAGAAACTGAAGCTCAGCAACCACACAAGCAATAGACAGTGCTGGAGATAGTCAACAGGGGTTTACATCAAAATTTCAGCTATATGCCCAAACTTGTGCAGCCTTACTCCATCAGCAAAAACAAACTAGTTAACAAGACCTTGACTTGAGCCTTTGTGGCTCCAGTCCCTCTTTAATGTGGTCAATTGTTTTGAGGCCCCGTCATAGAAACTCTTTTAAATGATTTTTAAAATTCAAAGAGTTTGGAATGAAATTATTCTGGAGTATTACACAAATTTCAAAGTAAAAGTGGAGAGAAATATGAATAAATATTTCTCAGTTAAACACGTATTCTCATATTCCCAATGAGCATTTGCCTATTTATGTTTTATCTAAGGAAACGACTCATCCAGCTGGCACAGAAGAGCGAGTGTCAGCAGTTTTGGCCTGACTCTGTCTTCTCTCTTCTTGTTTTCTGTTTCTCTCCGTCTCTCACCCTCTCGCCTTATGTTGTGCTTTGCATTTCCCAGATGAATCAGATGGGTTAAGGAATGAAGTGAGCATATACACAATAATCCTTTATTTGCTTGATGAACATATTTGTTTACTCCAGGGTACTCATTCTTAGAGGTAATTACATCCCCCTATCTCAACCACTAATTACAGGTTTTGTACTACAATCAAGGTCTTCAAAGTCAAGCACGCTGAAACACCATTCTTTAAGCTTTCTTCATCTAAGTTCCTTCCACCCATATACCATATTTGTTTTCTTGAGAATTATTTAAAATATCCCTGACACACTTTGGAGCTGATGAACATTCCCTTCTAAAATTTTACAATAAAATTTCATCTCAATATACAACTCCCAAATGTCCTCTTTTCCACCCTCACACGTCCTGTGAATGTCTCATATAACTGTTCATCCGGTAAAACTTTGTTGACTAGCAGCTGCTGTGATGAAGCTCAGTCTTGTAGCTTGTAAGCCTGTTCTCATCCAGAGGTCATTGTGGAGGAGAGCTCAACGGGCCAGCACCGGCCCCTACTGCGCTGCCAAGACGAGAGCAGGAGCGCTGCTAATCTGAGAATTGGGGGGATTAGGCTGCACTGTTATTGTCTGTTTGATGAGGGATTAAATTTGGTTAATCCAGACCTTCATATGGGATTCCTTATTTAAGATAGCAGCGCAGTTCCATCACACAGCTTAACCAGGCCTCTCTCACTCACTCTCTCTGTCTCTCGCCCTTCTTTCTCATACCAGTCAATGTTTATTTTGCTCTCTCTCTCTCCTTCCCCATGTGACTTTCTGAGTCTACACCTCCACTCCTCATTTACCTGTGATTGTAATCACTTCTGATAAGGTCTGAAATTAATTCTGCTTAAATGCTTTTGTGATTTAATAATAGTTTAATAATAACTCAAAATACAATTAGGAATTTGGAAACAGAAGTAGTAAATCCAAAGAATAAAACTGTTCTTGGTATATATGAAAATATTTCAGATTAATTCTGAAGACCTTAATTCTGAAAAAATCATTCCTCATTCCTACATTGATCCAACATCCTTCAGCCAACAAGTTATTTATTTACTATAGTTTTGATTTATTTAGACAAGGTCAGAGGGTCCAGTATTTGGAAGTAAGACACATCATATTGGCCTAAAAGAGATATAAACAAATTGCAGTAATCACTTACAAGTAGTCTTTTATTTTGCAGGTTCTGGTCACTTTGTTGCAAAGACGACAGAATGCAAAAGACAAGACATGCTTACTTTGTGCTTTTCATTGTCTTAAGAAAAATATCCAGATTATAAACATGCAGATTCAGCTTCAGTGCAAGGTAGAGTTGATGTCTTTGCATAATTTCTCAGAGATGAAATATTGACATTGTTTCTCCTGTTCATAACACCGATTGATGCCTGTGAATAAATTATTTCTCAACTTCAAATATTCATGATTGGAATGTGATTTTCTGTTTATTTCTGTAGGTACAGCTGCTCTCAGGAGAGCACATACAAGGACAATAACAATACTCTAAGTGCCATTTTGCTGCATCATCACTGTCCTCGCTGGTGTATTCAGTTTTATTGTACTTTCCGTTCAGTCAATACAAAAAGAAAGTGGTTTTTAGATGGCCCGCCACTTGCCAATACAAAGGCGCAACCATAAAAGTATATGATCTAATTGATTCGTAGTGAAAATAAATTCCAGAGTTTTATGCATCCGAGTCGAGTCTGCACAGGAAACAGATGTAGATATATTTCATAATCTCCCAAAATATGCTTACTAGTGACAGGCAAATAAAGCCACATATGTACATTTAAACAGTTAATAAAACAAAGCCTGTTTAACAATCAGAGTGTGTGGGTGGGCAGGAGAGAGAGATGGGTGAAAGTCAGTATATCATCCATTTATATCTTGCACAGCAGCTTGTAAAATCCCAAGCATTGTCTTTGCCACACGTGCACTGCTTCCCTTTTGCTGACATTCCCTCCCTCCTCCCCCTCCTCCTTCGTTCACTCAGCTCTGACACCATTTAGAACAGTTGGCATCATTAATGGGAGGGATTGCCTCTAAATTGGCAACAATGAAAAGACAAATTATGAGTGGCAGAGTGCTGGAAAGAGAGAAAGGGCGGGTGGGAGGAAGAAGGGAAGAATTAGAGTATTTGAATAATTTAGCCCCCTGTGGCTGGGATGACAGGAGTGTTATTCTGAAGGAAGGCCCCGCTGCTAGAGAAATGAGAGGTTGTAATGAGATGTAAGTGTGCGCGTGTGTACGTGGGCAAAATGTGTGTGTTGCTTTTCCTCAGTGGCTCAGTGCATTTGATTTGGCAAGTATTTTCCCACATAGCAATCAGACTGGTTATAGAGAGGGCTGGTGTGACATGAGCCTTGTGTGTTTTTCTTTTTGTCAGAAACAGAGAGGTATTTGGCTTGTCAGCATTGAGCTTTTTGTTTTGTAAGCTCTGTACACACTTTCTCCAAGCCATTACTCTATTTACCCCTGAAACTATACATACAGCAGACCAGAGCTTCCATAACTTCAGTGTAACTTTTCAAAAATAATAATGGAAAAAAAAAAAAAAAAAGATACTCTACAAACTGTTACCCCCAAAATGTGGTGCAATCCATGGAACATTTGTACTGGACCAGTCAAACAGTCTCTGTCTTCTAAATGTGTGTGAATGTGGGCCTAGTGACAGCTCCGTCCCTCACCTGTCCCCCACAGCACTATCTAGGGACCCCCTCCCAGGCCCTTTCTGTAGGGAAGAGGGGAGACACCCCAGACACCTCCCCACGCTGCACTCCACTTCTGTCTTTGAACGCTTCCTCTACTTCAATGGCAACTTGTCTAAAAAAGCTCCTGCACTCCGTTCCTCACATAGCCACTTATAAGAAAGAATTCTCTCTTTCTCTCCTCGTTCACCAGCTCTCCTTCTCTCTGCCTTCCCTCTCTTTCTCTGCTGGCACTTGTAATTATCTTATGCCTGGGAGACAGGTTTTAAGCAGAGGTGTCAGGACAGGTGCTTCCTGACAGCTGGGGATGATTAGGAGAATTCTGGAGTTCTGTCACTGGTCTCCATGGTGCTCCCCACGGCGACCGGGATGCCTTGTTGTCACAGCAACAATAGCAACTCTTAATTTGTTGACGTGGAGAAATTCATCAAGGCCTAGGTGGCTCTGCAACCCTAAACAACCGGCCCTCTGGGGGGTAGGAAGGCACACTGAGGGACCAGGGACCGGGCTACTGATGGAGAAGCAAAACTTCTGCAGCTCTTCCTCACTTTGCTCATCACATATACTGCTGCCTCTCACTTTTTATTCAGTGCCTTCTCTCCCCCATCTCTCCCTCCATCTCTCTGTCCCACTGCTTTTTGTAAAACTGTAAAACTATCCATCCCACAAATTGACCTCCGCCCATCTATTGCTCTTTCTGTACACAGACATGCACAAACAGGCATATACAGACCTACAGAGCGAGAGACTTAACTTTCATGGTTCATTAGAGCCCAGCTCACTGTCCTTGGCATCTCCCAAGTGTCTGCGTCTGTGTGAGTGTCTGTGAATGGTATGCATGCCTGGTAATGTGCTGTCAACAGTACTAACAGCCATGTGTGCAACTCCTCCTGTGTTATAACCTGTGCTTCAGGACTACAAGAGGCCAGAGACTTACACAGAGACACAGAGGCCTCATAAATGTTGGATTGGAATCTCTCTGCTGTGACACACACACCTAACAATTGAACCATAGGGCTGCTGGGATACAGTTCAGCCTCAAATCACAAAAAACACATCCCACAGTCTGCACAGAGAGAATGTGGCCTACAATGTCTCTCAACGCACTTTTGAATTCAACATTAATTCTGTTTCCTACACTCTACAAAAAAAAAAAAAAGCAGAATCTGAAAAGGTAGAAGATATATGTGTCTACACCTGGACACATATATGTTGTTTCTGGTTTTAAATGAATTATTATCATACTGTGGATAAGGACAGCAACATTGAGTCTTCACCAAAAAAGCTTGGTGCTGGTGGTATTGGGGTAGCCCCGTCCCAACAACAACCATGACAAAAAGATAGAAAGATCCCATTGAGAACCATACAAATATAAGGTCAGACATGTTATATTTCGGTGAATCCAGGTTCAAAGACAACAAACTGTAGGTGAAGGAAAGAGGGGACGTGGCTGTGGAGAAGCTGCAGAGGATAGGAGGAGGAGAAAAGAGATGTGGAGAATCAGGGAAAGCTAACGAGTCGTGTGTGTCTATGAATTATCCTTTACTTCAGTTTTATTTCTAATTCACTACAATTTGTGCCATATTCCCTTTTTTTTAATCAGTTATGACATCACCA
This sequence comes from Rachycentron canadum, assembly GCA_038496675.1. NCBI lineage: Eukaryota > Metazoa > Chordata > Actinopteri > Carangiformes > Rachycentridae > Rachycentron > Rachycentron canadum. The sequence continues at coordinate 12,763,214 of CM076652.1, forward strand.
AAGTTATTTCTATTTGAAGGGAACATTGTGATACTGTTACAATTAAGTCCAATGGGGTAAAAACACATTCATCCACATATAATCAAACAAGGAGTTGTACAGTTTGACCAGACAATCAGATCCTAACTTAAAATCCTGACTGCCGTCTCCGGCCCATCCGGTTTCTTCTGTCTACCTGATAAAGTTCCTGCATCTCATCAATTACCTTGTCGATTAAAGCAATGTTGTTACTGATAGGAATGATGGTCAAAACCACAACAAATAGGAACCAAGTTGGAAAAAGTCAGAATGGCCCTTTTAAAACTGATCAGAATTTTTCTTTTTTGGTCAGTTATTGGCCACACAAACCTTGGCTTTGTCCTCTATTTTTTTGTTAAACAAACCTTTTAAAGGGCTGCATATCACTGCTCATTGAACACACACACATATACAGAGAGAGAGAGAGAGAGAGAGAGAGAAAGAGAGAGAAACTGCCTGTCCAATTACGTCTAGGTGATCAGTGAGAAAGATTTTCAGTGGAAACACTCCTCAGTTGCCGGGATGATGAACACAGCAGGATGAAGGCACACACTCACAGACGCACAAACATATATGCACACGCACTTTGTGGAGGCCCAGGGTGGTGAAGCGAGAGGGTCTAATTGAGGGGAGATAATGAGTGAGTTTGGGCCTCCCTGCTGGCACCACCATGGATGCTCTCTCACCTCTCATCACGTCTCCATTCACTGGCAAAGACAAGGTGCTCAACATGCAAAGGAGCCTCTTAGTGTTGCTGCTATTGATTTGCCATCATGAAAAGCCTGAAATTAATATTGATTCAAAAACATCCACATGATGAATTTATCATGTGCATGGTGCTTTGGATACATTTTAAAGGAAAAGAGAGTGAGTGAGATGAGACGGACATGGTGGAAAGCATCACAGACGCTGCTGTGGGATTTTCTTTGCTCTTCCTACATGTATGTGGTGACATTTTGAGGGGAAGAGGGAACACTTTGAGAAGTAAAGATGAAAAAAAAAACAAGTTAAGAGGGAAAGTTAAGTAAATTGCTGATATCGGCAGAAGAGGTTTTGTTGTGAGCATTGTTCGTACGCTTTCTTGCAAATACAGAAAAGAGGAATACTAGAGGGGAATAGGAGCTAATTAAAACTAAGATCAAAGCCTCCCTCTAAGTGGTTTTCCTCGACACATCCGGGAAAACTCAAAACACTGCTTTTATTTTTCTGCCACCTCAGATATTTCATTTTGGGAAAAAAAGACAAATACAGTGAACTTTCTTTGAGTACATATTGTTAACTAATTATCCCATTCAGTTTGCTAACATGACCTGCTAACAAAAACAGAGGGTGTCTGTTGCGGTTTGTTCGTTGTGATAATCAGCGCTCATTTGTGACCTTCCAGCACACGCCTGCAACCTTTTTACAGCCAAGATCGCCCTGGATCCTGATTTAATTTCTCTTCATAAACGATCTTGTCTTAATCCAGCACCAAGCAATTAAGAATGGAGTCTTCGCTTCCATTAACATTTCAATTAATTTCCAGTGTGTGTGCGTGTGTGTGTGTGTGTGTGTGTGTGTGTGTGTGTATGTCTGGAGCCTAGGGTACAGATAGATCCCCTGTAGCTCTGCGAGGATTACACCCCTAATCTACGCTGTCACTCTGAATGAGCCCATAGACACACACTGCACTGAGGGGTGTGGGAGCTGTCAGGTTCTGTTACTACAGACGGTGTAGCTTCACACATGCACATGCACGTAAACGTAGACCTCACCCACAGTTTCTTCTGATGCAGTTTACATAGTATGGCTCCTATAAGATTTCCTGTCCTCATCAATAAGTCCTTGTTATTGCCCCAGATCTGGGATCCTCATTATCTGTCTTACTTTTATAGTATTAGGTTCTTCACTCTTTGTCACCTGCTTGAAGATTTTATGTGGGCTCATTTATTATTGTATTGGTTCAAAGTGACTGAACCTGAATTTTATATTTGGTCAGATACACAGCTGTTGCTGCAGCTGTATAAACCCAGGGTGCAACAGTTCTATCCTTTTTTTATCCATTAAAATTCAATTCTAAATTGTTTAGCCCATATAAAAATGTTCAAAAAAGTGACTCCAACACATGTTCTACTCAAGAGAGAAACTTACATTCATGTAAAACTGAGAAAAGCAGGAAATCCTGGGATTTGAGCAGTTGTACTGCTAATCAATTGGCATTTTTGCTTGACAAATGACTGAAATGACTGAAATAGATATCCCATGAATTTAATATTACACTTCTATAATGTTGATGGGCTTGCAAAAGGCAGATTAAAAAAAGAAGTCAAAACAGAGGATATCCTGACTAAAATCGCGTATGGGTATGGTAATAAAAACATTGTTTTCCTTTCTCTGATTCTTTTTCTCAAAATGCAACAATTGTATATTTTAATGAATTTTTCAATCTTCACACCTTCACTTTGTAATGCAGGATTTCTGTCAAGAATATGGCTATTTTTGAGAGTTGTCTACCTGACTCATTCACATTTTCCAATGATATTTTACGTTTACGTGAGGAGATGAGGAAGAAGGACGAGCTCTTCTTGCACCACCCAAGCTAAGCACATTTCATGCTGTGTCCTGCCATGGATTTAAGTTTCAGTCTGCTCATTAATCCTTTATTTCATTTACTCCAGTTATTCATGCAAATATGTTCTACCCTCCCGCTCTCACCTCCTTTTCCCACCATTAGAATCACCTGACCAACTACACCTGACTGACTACACTTGACCAACTATACCTGACAGACTACGCCATGTGCGTTTCACCGCGCTGTTCTTTGCTCACAGTACTCGATCAATAATCATTCACAGATGAATCAATTCATTGTTTCATTACATTATAATTAACTCTCATGCCAACAATAAAATATAAACACATTTCCTTTTTTTGAAAAAAAAAAAACAAAAAATCCTGCAATTTCATTCAACTATTTGTTCCTCTCTGAAATTATAAATGGCACCTTCATCTTGTACTCATAAAGCACTACAGTCACTGTGAAAACTGCTGCTGTGACAGTCTGCTGCCTCTTCTATGTCCTGTGTTGAATGGATTCTGCACTATACACAAAATGGAACATAGTCTCTCTATTTTATGATTTATGTCAAGTTTTTTTTTTCTGAAGGAACTGTATTTCTGTCCTCTGTCCCAGTTGCCATAATATTATATTGCTTGTGTTATATTGCAAACTTGCTTCCTGGTACAGACTCAGAATAACAAAACTGGGTCTGGTCTCACATCTAATGAAGTCATGTGAAGACTAACAGGTAAATGGTAAAACTTTCTCAGATCTTTAAAGTCTCTGTATGCATGGGCCAAATGTAGGATCCTGGTGGAGCTGCAACTTCACTCTATAGGTTTGTGGAGGTCACATTCATCTTGTGATGCTCACTGGTCCAATGAGAAGCGACATTATTACCTGGTCCACTCAGGATTGTAAGTGATTGAGCTGTGGTGTAATGTGACACTGTATTGAGTTAGACCCAGACAGGTCACACCAACCCTTCCCACCTCATCAGCATCACCAGGCCTTAAAAATGGCCTGCTCACCCCAATCAATGACCTTAATATACATACATTTGCATACTAACCAAACGGATCTTTACCTTGATCAGACCTGACCAGCACATGGACATTCGCCTGTGTGTCAAACAGTTACTTAGCCATAGACTTGGAGAAGTCCTGCACGCCGTAACACATCATAAAAATAAGGCTCAATTTGATTTCAGCCTGTGTTGAGAAGAAAAAAAACTATGGCTGTTGTTTTCCTTCATGAAACCAAGATTACATTTGAAATGTCTTTTTTATGTTTTTGTTTGTTCATTTTTTGCAATGCACGTCTCACATACATCCAATATTATATGTTTTTTGGTTATTTCACAGTCGACAATGAAGACTTAACGTTTTAATCACCTGGGTTTTCCAGAGCTGTTCAACCATTCAACAATCAGTTTTGTTTTTGTTGTACTGTAGCAAACAAAAGATTTTTTTGTAGTGCTGATCCAGATTTCCATCCATCAAACCATTTTCTGCACTCCCTTACCTTACCTTAAAATTTGTCTCCGCTTTCTGGTCCATATATCCATAAACAGTATGCAGGAGTTTACTGCTCCTACAAAAACTTAACGCTTTCAGAGATAGTTTTCATACACAATCAGAATTTTATTTGTACCCCTCTGTCTGCCTTTCTACATATTTCTCAATATCCCCTTGTTTTTCTTTGATCTCTAACAAAATCAGTATCACGAGAGAGAAAAAGAGAGAGAAAGAGTGAGAATGAGTGAGAAAGAAGGCCAAAAGAGTAAACTCCTGCCAAGTATCCTCCTCAGAGCAGGCTTAAACGGATCTGTGGCAGTCCATTTATTTATCAGTGGCTAGATCCAATAAAATGGCCCATATATGAAAGAGGGGAAATAGCAACACTGTCTGACCGGAGGATTTATCACAGCTGGGAAACTGGTTGTTGCTTTTATCTGTCTAACACTGTTCCATTCTTTCACTGCCAGTGACGTATGGCTCCCCCCACATCCACCCACAGTGGCAGGTTGGAAGGCAGCCTGGCCAGAAGAGAGACCACTGACTGTATATACTGTCTACAAGACACTTGCAATGTAACTGCTGGATTGGGGGTTTTCAACAACTTACAACAAAAACTGCTTATTTATTTCATCCATTATTTGCCCTATGGAAGGATAAAATATTTCAGTATCCAGGGGTCCAACAAAAGAAAGGAGAAAACATGTTACACTTAAAAATACAGAGCACAGTAACAAAGAAGTACTTGAGATATTTGGTCAATTTGCTCCAATTAGGTTGAGCTTGTAAAGAATGGTTTGAAATTTTGGGAAATTATACACATTGCTCTTTTGCCAATACCACTATGCTGTCAGTATGGTAAATATGAAACCAGCAGCTGGCTAGCTTAGCTTAGCATAAAGACAGGAAACAAGGGGAAACAATTAGCCTGGCTCTGTCTGATGCTCATAAACTGACTGGTTATATTTAGATTAATCCATTCAGAGCTGAATGGAGAAGATGGCTCTGCAAAATTGATTATGAGCATGTTCAACTCTATTACTATTTAAAGCTGCATTAATTGCATATTTTGGATTCTATAGGGGAGTAGCATAATCATATCAAACACCCAAACCCCAAATCTGGTTACAGTATCTGAAATGTTTCTAATGTGCAGAGTTTGTCATATTCTACATCCAAGAGGTTCAATCTGATTCCTTCACTTGAGGAAAGATAGCATCCTTTGGTCATTTGGGGCTTTTATCTTGAATAGAACATTTTCTAACTGTCCCCACTGTGGATCTTTTTGAATATAATCACCCATATTTTGCACGTGACAAGATTGTACATCATTACAATGGGTTTTGTGAAAGCGTGCCCCAAGAAAATACTAATGCTCACACAAAACACCTGTAAACCTGGTGATGTGTGTCCCATAGACACACATCACCATTAACAGGGTTAAACTCCCTTAAAAACTGAAAGTTTGAACACAATTGTAACCTCAACTCAGAGCCATTACTGCACTGTTTATTTTAAGAAAGCATGTGTATACACACACACACACACACACACACACGGCCCTCACTGAGTGTAAAACCTGAGATGATGTTTACAACTAACAATGTGGGGAGCCTCATTGGACACTTGGTAATTAAATGAGCAGGTAGGGGCAACAGCACATTCCCCTGTCACTCAACTGATGGCAGATTAGGTCTCTGAGTGGCAGCCATCAACTGCCTGTTCTGCAGGTGTGTGCACACACATGCACGCACACACTTGCAGGTGTCAGCAGGCCAATGTCTGGTGACAGGTCTGGCTGTCCAGTCCTGTCTCTCCTATTCTACGGGTTCTGTATCAACCATATTTCACACCAAATCCTGAACCCTGGTTATCTGTATTGCTGTTGGTGCCATGTACACACACCATCTCTCCTCCCGCCAGACAGATAGACAGATACGGAGACAGACAGATGGACAGGCTGAATGACACATGGACAGATCCATGAAAGTCCCCAAGGGCAGCTGCAGTAAGTCTGATTAGGCAGACTCATAGCCCCATACAGCCACACACACACGCACACACACACACACACGCATACAAAGGGTTACCCTAAACTGACCTGCCATAATTTTCCCATGTAACCAACCATGTAACTTACTATGGGAAAGTCTACAGAAAGCTACAGCTCAAACATGGAATGACCTCACACGCAGTCTCCATTTTGTTAAACCAGACTTTTCCATAATTAGAACGTTTCGGGGAAAGAACCATTAGAACAGAAATGGCCCAGGCCAGGAATAGGCTGATGCCAGCCATCATATTATCTGTGTCGAATCACCAGATATTAGCTGAACGGGAGCTGTTACAGCTATCAAACTGCGCTTTTTGTCCTTAAATGTTCCAATGTGGAGTTGATCTATGGTGAATGATATGAAGTTAAATGAGGTAGTGAAATCGAGCAGTCTTTATGTCTGGAGATAGGTCTGGTGAATGTTTATTGATTGACAGTTAACTCAGGTTAAGGTTACTTCCTGCTCAAATAATTCATCTGATTGGCTTAAAGATCAGACGACAGAATGTGTCAAAGGTCCATTTCAGAAACACGAGACAAAAGTGGACAATTCCACCGGATAGTTTTTATCAGCAGGTAAAAAAATAGATGGTAATTATCTTGTTAAATGTGTATGTTTTTAGTCATTTTGTAAATGTTTCATAAAACAATGTTTTCAGATTTTGTGAAAATGAAAGATTGACTGTTATGTATTAACCACATCTGAGGTGGAAACTGGCAGCAGATGTAATAACATAGCAGGAAGAGCTTCATTCAGATTTGTAGAGCTATATTTAATATCAGTGCAACAAGTGTCAGTGAAACCATACCTTGTAGTTTCATACATTTGCAACAAATATGCACAAAACATTTGCATTAAAAATTATCAAAAAACTCTGGTACAATGTTGATCTGACATTTTACATACCCATAGCTTATGCTTTTTTCTTTTTTTTTAATAATCTTTTTTGTAATCCTTTTTTTAAAAAAAGAACTTTGAGAGGGAGAGTTCATCTCACTCTGTGGTTGCATTCCCATGGTAGTTTGCACAACCCCCTCAGGCGAAGCTTTATCCCCGAGCTAACATGCTGAAAAGCCTCTGAGTACCCCAATGATCAAAGTCGCCCATTTGTTTGAACACACTGAGACAGAGTCATTAGAAATGCATATTACAGGACAGCTATTGCATATTAACACAGTCAGGCAGCCAATTAATCATTAGCTCATCAATATCTCATTTGCATGAAATTATTCTCTTTTAAGAGCCTGTGTCTGAGGTGACGGGGTGAGCTCATCGATAATGCTAATGTCCCTGTGGGCTTGGGAGAGGGAGGCGAAGTAGGAGGGAGATGGGGGAGAGATAGAGTGGGGTGGGGGGGCTTGTTCAAATGTATGACTCTCACTTGAAATACCATATGAAGAGAATTAGTAGTTTACATTAGCTAGACCAGTTTTATATCAGTGAGTGTCTGCAGATAAGCTCAGGTGAATATATGGAGTCAAGAAATGCATATAAATGCACCCAGATATATATACACACACAGAAACATTTATGCTATTGGCAAGGCCAGAGAGAGTGGGGTGTCTCAAGGTCGCCTAAGGCTCAGGGCTCTTATAGATTGCAGCTACGGTGTGTATGTGCCCTGACCACACCTCAGTGTGTGTCAGCGTGCGTGTTGTAGGGGCCGGTAGATGGAAATGGCAGCACTGGGAGTGATTCTGTCACCCTTTCCTAAAGAGGAAGGTGAGATGTGCCATGCTTGTTATCCATCAAGACATTGATTCCTCAGATGTAATACAGGAAAAGGGGGAGAGATGGAAATGCAACAAGAAAAGACTTCAGAATTACTTGTTAGCCAATTTGTGTAACGATGAAGCTGACAGTAATTCAAATGAACACCCTAATCATTCAATTTTGAGTCATATGTAATTATAAAATACTTCTTTGCAGGTGCCTACCTGTGATTGAAGTTATTTTAAAAAGCTGCATAAAAGTTGTGGAAATAGCGATTTGAGACAAAGTGTCAACTTACTAGAATTCACTTTCCATCCACTGATGAAGATCATGCGACATGTAAAGCTGGTGTCCTAATGTCCCACCTCAAAAAAGATTTGTTTTAAAAAAAAAAAATTAAAGAATTTACTTTGGGTTTCTATAGTTGTGTAAGAGCTGGTAAAACAACCTGAACAAAAGCGATGAGTGAAGGATTTTAGGAAAGCTTCTGCAGATTTTTCGTGAATGAACTTGCTTTCAGTTTTGGTTAGTGCAAGCTATGTTTGTTCTATAAAGTTAAAATGCTTCTTTATATAAATCTCAGCTCTTGTGCTCCATGTTTCTCCTTTCCATCCTCATCCCCTCTCCAGCCCGTGGAGGTTCTCTTAGCTGATTACCAAACATGAAAAGGGTTTAAGTTCAAGACTTTTCATTGATTATTGACCTCCTCCTTCTTTTTTCTCACTCTCTGCCTTCCCTCCCCTCCTCATTGTCAATCCACCCATCTCTCCCCTCCTTTACCTCTGTTTCTACCCTTTCCCCTCTTCACCAACACCAGAACCTGCCCATGTCACTCATGTTAAGTGTGGTCAACATAACACAACACTGCCAATTGTGCATGTGTGTGCATGTGATTGTGAGTCTGTGTGTGAATGCTTCTCTGTGTCTGTCTATTCAAGTGTTTGTGTTGGAGGATACACTTGAGGTCTAATTAGAACCGTTATAGCTGCGAAGGGAGTGGTATAATGGCACATAATGAAAAATGCCAAATTTCCTCTCCAATAAAAACGAAATTGATTAATGAAAAGCACTTTGAGATAGAAGAGGTAAAGCGTTGTTGGATATAAAAGATGATGTATTAATCCTCTGCCGTTACAGATGGTTCAACCCTCCTGACAACTGCTATTATGTCGAGACACTGTTAGCATGCATAATTATGCTAATTAAGACCTAATTAAGTGCTAATTCTTTAGAGAGTCTCTTTCTTTGGTTGTAATTTAACACAACTCAGCATTTAACACTTCTTAAAGAATTTCACACCACCCTGTGATTCATTTGTAGTCCTTGTTTCATTTGTTATATGTTGTAGACACACATAAGCCTCCAAACTGGTCAAACAATGATGTAAAAAAAGGCCACGGTTGAGAGAGAAATGGGCCCGGAGCAAGAAGGAAAAAGAGAAAGGGAATTCAGAACGCTGGTATGGACATACAGATAATGAAAATTAAATCATGATAGGTCATGTTGGAGACTGAAATATATTATAGGTTCCAGTTCTGACATTGCTAATTAGGCAAAAGTTGCATCACTCAGTGAATTTAATGTCTTTTAATGTGGTATGACAGGAGAGCAGCGATAATATACTGGGGTTTTTTTTTTCACTCTCACTCATTAATGATCACAATATGCAGTAGTTAAGTTAAACACTTTGTACATTTTTTTTGTTTGTGTTTTCACCAGTTCATGTGAGAGTTACTTCTTCAGTAGGGTGACAGGACATTGTTATGTTGAGTGACAGACAGTTCAGAAGTTGTTACAGTATATTGCGTCAGAGACGGGTGAAAATTGTGTGACGGTGATCCGGTATGTGTTGAACAGTGACCCTACATACACACGAGCTGTGACTCACTCCGTCATTAAAACAAAGCCATAACAAACTTGACATGACATCTGTCACCCCAGCTATCATCACAGGTCAGGACTCTTGACCTCTCCCTGTCACGGTGCATGTAGCGATCAGAAGCAACGCAACTGATTTTCTGCGGAGCCCAGGAGCAAAACGTGTTTCATAATGATGTCTATTGTATTAGTCAGTATGGGTTTTTTCACTTCCAGTAAACTGGCTGCAAAACTGAAGTCTGGCATGTTTTTAGAGCCTGGTCTGCAAAGTATCCCTCCTCTTTGTGAAAGTCACAAAAATTTAACTGCTTAATGTTTAATTAGACAGGTCAGATTGGTTTAATAAAAATAGGACTATCCACAGACTTTAGATAGTCGAATAAATCCAAAGTTTAACTTTAAATTTGAACTCACATTGAAACCAAATGTTACATAAACCACAGACCGAAAAATGTTTCAAGAGGGGAACAGATGCAATGTAGTGTAGAGATTTTCTACGTTACCTTAAATCAACGATGGCCTGTAGCATTGAAGCAGGAGTATGTGCACATAATGAAGTGTGGCACTAAGTAACTGTGGAGTCCCTGCCAAAGCTTAATTAGAGATTCATCCTCTGGTATATATCACTGTTAGTGTGTGTCAACAGGGTGCCATATATCAGCCGTTGGCAGAAAGGGGTTTATGGCCCAAACTGTGTGCGTATGTGTGTATGTGTACGTGTGTGTAACAGCCACATCTAGACCTGTGAAATTAAACACCAATAATTAATGGGAGGCAGGAAGTTTACCACCTGTTTCAGTCTACTGTTAATGGAGATCTTGCGGGAAGTCCACTGTGTAGGGCTTTAAGATAAACAAGGGGTCTGAATGTTAACTCGTGTTATTGTTTTTCTTTTTTTTAAACTCATATCGTGTGGTCCTGTATTGTCTGATAGTTTGCTTTTAAAGATTCAACAAAAAGTAAAGGTGATATTTTCATGTCTTTTTTTTTAACATATAGCAGAGTTAGGTGCTATATAAATAATGGGAAACTATCAAAACGCTCAAGCTGCAGAGAAATGCTCACAGCCTGTGTCCAGAAAGTGTGCCTTAAAACAAACTGTCAGGACTTCAGTAATCCTACACAATGAAACAGTCACTGCCCTCAGCCATTCACCCAGCACAGCCCACCTGGACCCACTGTTAAATACACAAAAATAATTAAATGAAATAATGCATTAAGAAAATAATAATAATAATTAATAACTTAGTTCACCCAATCCCATTCCATTCAAACAGCAGACACAAATACAAAATTTAATTAATAAATCCCTCAATCAAGTCAGTGAGCATTATTTAGTTCCATCAAATAAGTCTTGCAAAAAAAAAAAAAAAATTCAGATTCATTGTCTTTGTATAAGTGTATTCATTTTTGGATACAAATTATTCAAAATCTAGCACAGCACTACAAATCTAGTCCATTCAACCATTTTGAGTTTCAGGATGGTCAATCGCATTTCACTCCACATTGATGATATGCACATTTTATCTGTGATGATGTCTTCTAAGATAGAAAATAGAATAATTCAGTATTTTCACATTTTACTTCATGTTTAAGTGGACATTTCTGAAAACAGTCAAGGTTTGCTTTAAGTTAGTTCAAGATCAAAATGATTTCATATCTGGATGTGATCTTTATTCGATGTCCAGAGGACACAAAAAATATTACAATATAAATGCTATGGCTTCAATAACACGCTAAGAGCAATAGATAACCAATATAAAGAATGAGCCCATAGGTTGTTTGTGTAGCAGGCTATTATGAGCCATAGTTACATTTGATTATTAGGCGACATCTCATAGCTGTGATAATGTAGGCACAAAGGGAGAAGTCTTCTTTTAGAGGCGGCTGGGGTAGATTGGTGGTGCTTGATTTTTGTTTGCTTCTACTATCCATGACTGTTCAGCAATGTTAATGTTACTGTAGCCATGATAATAGTCTAATGTTGAGGAATTACTTATTTTAGCCAAAATCACCACCTTTTCCTAAACCGATCCAAATAGTTTTTGTGCTTAAATCTTATCAAGGCATGCTGTTATTATAGTAAACATGGTGATTGAATGTAGGTACACCACCCTCAGTACAGGTCAATGTTTACTATGGTAACCATTACAACCAATGTCCAGTACTTCGGGGGACACTCCTACGGCTTATATCAGAGGCTTGAAAATAACAGCCTATAAGGTTGTTCAGGTTGGAGTGCTTGTGGGAGAGTAAAAGTAAGTGATATTGTTATATAGTTAAACTGTGAAAGAACCATTTTAATATATAATGTATTTGTTTGTTTTTCCCAGGACTCTGGGATTCAAGGGTTTAATCAAACAGTGTGTGAATATTTGAATGTTCTCCACCTCTGTGCTTCTCCCGTTTGAAGAGCTTCAAATACATACACACAAACGTGCATGTGTGTGTATGAGGGGTGATTTGAGCCATGTTGGCCATATGCATGAGAGAAACCACAGACAATTCCCTTTATTAGTATACATAGTTTATGGTCTCATCCCAGTTCAAACAGCATAATATAAATAATAAATAATGATTCACATAATAAATAATGTAATTTAACTGTGTGAACCAAAGAGGTTGTAAATGTAGCATAATTAACAATACAAACACAGACAGTTAAACTCTGTCAGCCTTCACATTTAAAGCATTCAGCCATATGTGCATGAATCCATGTGTTAGGTTTGCAGAATCACATTCACACACATGTCCAGGTTTTCTTTACTAATAGATATACTCTATATATACATAAATGCAAATAGTTTACCAGGGCAGACATCATCACTCATATAATGTTTTGTCTGTGTTTGTATATGATCATATAACTGCGTACATGAGGAGAGAGCCCCTGAGGTTTGATTATGAACTGGTGACCATAGTGCCCAGAATATTTGGTGGAGGAGAAAGCACACAGTGCTGGTCCACTGACACAGTAACACAGCCCCTGGGACTCAAGCTTATACAGGCTTTATGATGTCGCTGGCTGAGGCTGCAGCAGGACACACACACACACACGCACGCACGCACGCACGCACGCACAGACACAGACACAGACACAGACACAGACACATAGACAGATACTATAATGATAAGGTCCCACTGTAGAGAGCACACTGCTCAAACAACACTGAGGGCTTGTAAGGGGCTGTCAACTGCGGGCTTCACTACTCCAGGGGCTGTGAACTTTTATTTCAACAGTGACCAAAGAAAATATTTAGATTGTTAGAGTGTATGTGTGTGTGTGTGTGTGTGTGTGTGTGTGTGTGTGTGTGTGTGTGTTTGGGTATGTGTGTGAGTGTCATTACTGTAGTGGGTCTATGAGACGATTCACCACTCAGTGCACTCTCCATTCCCTTTCTTAATATCCTGTTTCCAGTGGCACTCCTCTATATCTTGAGGCAAACACACACTATCACTAACACACACACACACACACACAAACAAACAAACACACACACACTTTTACATACACACACAGACTCACACACACACACACACACACACACTTTTACACAGCTTCCAAGTTTACAAAACAGGGTGTGAGGGGAGCAGAACAGGGATTAGATTGACAGAAAAGTAGAGGTACAGAAAGAAGAATAGTGGCGGTGACACAGCAAAACAGAGACAGTCTATGCAGCTTCTGTTCTCTGTATTAGCAACATGCTTCTTGGCTGTGTCATTTAATCTGGCTAATTGCTGTTCCAATAATTCTAAAGAGATTATAGTCCGACAAAGCATCACACTCAGGTCAGAGGTAAAGCAGGCCAATGATCTATTTGTCAAATACATCAAGCTCTCCTCTAATTTGCTTTGATTGAAATTGATCATTTGGTAAATGCAGGGTCCAGATGGCTGAGAAGATTTATTCCCTTTGTGTTGGGGGAGGCTGAGCTAATATTATGCAAAGGAAGTGCGGATAACTCTGGATTAACTAAAGATCCGTGTGAAGAAAGCTGGTTTTAAAGATCCAAAAGGTTTTATTTAAGCCTGCTGATAAATTACAGAATTAACTGATCTGCACATGAATTTATATATGTATGTATATATAGGCACAGAGGCACAGCACAGTGTCAAGAGTTAGACATGAGGCTTGGTTTAGGATGAACTGGACAAAAGGTGAGAGCAAAGCAACCAGCACATGGAAGATATTTGTGGAAACCTCTGGGTCAGTGCTGGGATAATCATTCCAAACAATATTTAATTTCCAACATTTCCAAAATTTACATTAAATCTACTTCATCCAGCAGATTGCATGAGTCTTTGTTTTTGAAAATATTTGTTTGTTTTATACTTTAATTTTAGAAACAGACAAATGAATTGTGTAAATCAAAAAAAAAAAAAAATTAAGGTGGCCTAAAACCTGTTACAGGTATAAAAATATCAATCCTTAATTAAGTCAGGCACATTGATTAGCATCCTAAAAGTGACTGAGGAATCTACTTTATAAATGATCAGGATTTTCATCTTTAGGAGGATCCTAAGGGTCTCAAGCTGCTGCACGTGAAATGAAGCACTTGGCCTCTTAACTTTTCAAATGCCTGAAGATTAATCTTTGAGAAACCAGACAAAAGCACAGAGCTGATTCTGGTCAATGTTGTACAAGCATATATACTCACATACAGGAAACACCAGTGAGATGATCCAGTGAGACAGAGATGGGGAGTAAGGGCAAGAGAAATGACATTTTGAACTGCAAAAATTTTGAGATTGACCTGTCATTTCGGATGGTTTGTGTATGACTGTATAGCACAGCTATGAACTGCTGAGGTGCATTTCTCCTCTGACATTCCGCAATATGAGGAGGAGGGTCCAGATTATTCCAAAGTCATTCCAAGTTTACACAAGCAGGTTGTTTCTCCCCCAAAAAGTCACAGTCTATGTTACTCAACATGATCCCAACTCAGCATTTCGGAGAGTTTTCTGACAGCCTTGCAAAATAAACAGCTCTCTCTAATTCTTTCGCCCCCTCCCCTCTTCCCTCTCTGTCTCTCTCTCTCCCTCTCCCTCTCCCTGTCACAGTTGCTCATTCGCAGGTTGATGGGAGGCTTCAGATGGGATGAGTAAGAGGCATTTGAGACAAGTGTGTGAGAGACACAGCGTGATATCTGTGGAGAGGGACGTCTCTCTCAGAGCCTGTCTCTGGTCATATCCACAACCGGGAGACAACAGATGATGCAGAAGAAAGGATAACCCAGGCAAACACCCACAGGCAGGATGGCAACGTTGGAGAGGTTACCATAGAGGAGGAGTACACAGGGGCAGAGGGGTCACCAGGCTGTGTGTGAGCTGGATCTCTTGCTCATGTCCCATCATTTAAACTGTGTTTTTGTCTGCCGGATGCCCACTTCCCCTCCCCTCCCTTTACTTGCCATTCTCTTCCTCCCAATCCTTCTCTACATGTAGAGATGGCTTGTCAAGTAGATCTGCACTGACAGGCCCTAGCTGCATGCGTACACTCTGACCGACTGCTCTTTTTGACTTTGTGTATGTGTTTGTGTGTGCAAACATTTGTGTGCGGAGAGAGGCGGGGGAGTAAGTCTGTATTCCTGGTGTCTGAAGGGTCTGATTTTTGTGGCAGGGCTGTCAGATCTCCGTTCCCTCCACGCCAGATCAATGCCAGCACCAAGCAAGTGGCAGCGCCTGATGAGAGCCACCCGTCCCTCTGACGGGTGCCCGCTACGACAGGGAATATGTTCTTCCAAATAGCAAGCTGGTAGCAACTAAGTGATGCACACACAGAGTGGCAATGCAGAGGGAAATTGGTTCCTGTAACGCACATGAAGGCTTTCTCTTGAAAGTAGTGGAAAAAAGGCAGCAGGTAGAGAGGCCTTGAGGTATAGGTGTTACAGTGTCAATACAGAAATTATATAACTTGTTGATTGTTCATCTTCCAGGCAATGAAGAAACAATTTCTACAATAATTCCTTCTAATTTATGAACAACTAAAATTCTGAGCTTAATTTTTAAAGAAAGTTTTCCCCTTCAATAATTTCAATATAATTATAACAATAACCAGCAAGCTAATTAGTTTAGTATTTATTTAATGAAACAAATTTCATCTACAGATCTTTTGTTTTAATTTATTGTGGTACTGCAATGACACTTGCTTGCTTGTGGTCATTACAGTAAATTATATACAGTGCATTATTTCATAATAATTTATAAAATAGTTCTCATTCATTGTCAGACATAAAAAGCTTCTTACCTCTGATGTACATCAATGATGACGGGTAAACTCCAGGCCCAGAAGTCTGTTGGTTGATGGATACTGCTGTTACAAATGGTGTCCCATCACTAAAACCTAATAAAAAATGACTAAAAAAATCTTATCAAAAACACAGCGAATATGCAAACAACACAGCACATCGGCTGATTCTGTTTTCTACTCCATCATTGCATTTAACATGAGACTATCAGTCATACTTTGTCCCTAAAAGTAGTTCGGTCTGATGCAATGAACTCAGTGCAATAAATTGAACCACACACATTTTTCACCAAAAGGCCAGATGCAGAAGACAGGGTAAAGGAACAGCAACAGAGTGAGGCATTTAATGCACAGCACCAAAGCCATAACACTAAGTAGATGCTGCCCACTTAAATCTTTACATTCTTCATTCACTTTAGCTCACCAAACACGACAGTCCCCATAGGCGAGTAATGAATAATCATTAGCAAAAGGTCCACAAATTATTGATGTAAAATAAGCAATGATTCTCTTTTTTGTTTCGCAATTTATTGCCATTAACAAGTAACTTGCAATCCAATAAATGTCAGCATGGCTTTCAGTTAATTAAAGGGAAAGATATTATACAGTAATGCAGGGTGGCGTTTATATCTCGATTTCCACAGACTGCAATTTACTGCTGAGCCTTTATTTGAAGGGACCCACAAATAATGGCTATTAAGCCGTCAGGGGATGGACAGGGGATCACATTAATGAAATTAGATAAGGTAGAATGGTGATCTACACAGCCTGGACTCTGGAGACACACAGACACACAAAACCATGCAGGTTTGTATTGCACGCCACACGCAAGCATGACATATTAGGACTGCATGCTGTTTAGTTCCCTATCCCCACCTGCTTTTATTTCTCCCAACCTGCTTGGCTTGTGTTTTCATTTTCTTGTCTTTCTTGCCTTCACCTCTTCTGCACTTTGTCCAAGTACCAACCGGAGCCCAGTTAGGTGTTCAACATGAGGACCTGTCAACTCATCAGGGAAAGTTTCCCTGTTTGTCCTGAGCACTGTAGGCAGCCAGTCAGTCCATCAGCCCCACCATCAACACTGCCAACACACACAGATACACACACAGACAATGACACACGTGTCCACATCTCCCCCACTAACAGGGAGGTGTCACTCGGGGAGGCAGCTCCAGTCGCTGGTATGACGGCTCTCCACAAATCAGAGACCCTCGTCCCTGTCAACAGCAACCTGGCCCTGAGGCTACCCCTGTCACACAGCGTACACCCCCCCTGAACGCACACACACACCAACTTGAAGGGGGGATGAGGGAAGAGGTGGTTGTGTGCTATCTGGAGAGCTGTACTCCGATTGGAGGAATGGGGTGATGGAGGAAAGAGGGGGGTGGTGGGGTTCATTGGGGGGTGGGAGGATGAGGATGTGTGTTTTAGTTAGAACAGCGGTCCTGATTTCCTTCCTGACAGAGAGGCCCAATTATTAGCTGTGACAGTTTAGGGAAATTGGCCGTAAGTGTGATGGGACAGATAGGGGAACTGATAATTGTTCGACAGATGCCCAAGTCAGGTAGAAATCCAGCTGCAGGATTCAACTCACTCAACTTTCATGTGTGTAAATGCAAAAAAGAATATTTATAGACTCACCAATAAGACATTAAGTGAATAATTTTTTCCTAGATAACTAATTCCACCCCCCAAAAAATGTTTCTTCTGGCTTTGTCCTCATCCTCTCACTCGTTCTCTCTCTTTGTGTGTGTGTGTATATATGAATGACTTGGTCTGTATTTGTGCTGGCAGCAAACATAAGAGGCCTTCTGTGCAATCGGACAAGGTGCCGATACCTCAGTCATGTGACAGTGACTTCCTGTCTGTATGTCAGACAGCAACTGAAGGCTTGTCAATACAAGCTCGTGCTCACATCCTTCCCCATCTCCTCAAACACAAACTCACCCGGCCAGTGGAGAACTGTGAAAACCACTTTCTTCTTTTGTCTTTTCCTTCACGACACGACAACCTTATCTGTGGGAAGAAATGAAAGGTTTAGATTGGACAATTACTTGTTTTCTTCACATAAACCATAATTATTCAGTTGATATTAATGTGAACATTTGAGGAAACAAATCCTCAGAAGTTAAATTTGTTTTTCCATCAGACTTGTTGCATGTCAGCATGACAGATTATCCTACCCCAAAAATAGCATAGCATTATCTATTTGCTTTAATCAAAATTAATGTATTTTTTATGGGTGTTTAATAGGACACAGCAGTCATACAGTCTCCATCTATCCTGTATACAATCGCTTCACTAGCTTTGGCTGTGCAGTGTGATAAACTCAGAAAGCCTGGAGCCCAATTCAAAGGACAACACTGCCCTCCTATGGCTGGATGCTTCAATTGAGAAGTGACGTCCATGCTGCTGTTTGAAATCACAGAAGTCATCAAAAAAGTGTAAAATGCACCCAATAAACAGCTGTTTATATTGTTTACAAGTTTCAATCCATCAACACAGAATGACAAAGTGAAATTTTACATTTTGTCCCGACTGAGCTTTCGCCACACTCCTACACAAACATGGATGTTGATCAGTAATCCAACTAAATCTCAGTCTATACCCATAGCATCAAACATCCTTGTTTGGACTGAGAGATGCCTGTTGTTGTGACTACAATACACCCAGTCTCTGCTTAACATTTGTCATTGATTTCAGCCAAACCCCCATTGGCAGGTCTAATTCATTTACGAACTTGTCATTCCACATCATTGATTAAATTGTCCTTCATCCCAGCTTTAATTACATACAAAGATAAAAGATTTTCTCATTAATGTGTTTAATCTAATGAAAGACCTTGTGCTACAGCAGGGTCTGGTTCAGAGGTCCAGACTATTGACCTTGGAGGGCACAGCTAGCGGATGAATGTTTTTAATTAGACAGAGCAAACGGCTTTGGGAGGGAGAGCCTTAACTTGTCTGTTAGGCTAGAGGGTAGGACAGGTTGGCACAGAGGAGTTTAATAGATCTCAGCAGGTCACTGTCTCTCACCTCTATTGACTACAGCTCAAGACTTATCACTGTTTAGTGCACAGCAAAAATATCTGTCTGAAACAGGTATTTAATTTAACATTCAATTAACTAGGCATAACATGTAGTTGATAGGGATAGAGAGAGAGAGAGGAAGAAATATTAGATGCATTAAGAAAAATTTCAATGTAAATTTCACAGCACAATATATTTGCATTTAAATCTTACTGGAAACTGTTGTTTGAGAGAGAATCCAATGTGAGACTAGAAAAGCTAACAAAAGTTTTTTTCTACTTCACATCAGCTCGCATGACTCTGTTAGCAACAGGATGTTATAAGCCGGCCAGCTACTCCAATGTCATCTAAAAATGTGCGTAGAAAAATCCATTATGTCACATTTCACAGCATTTCACTGGGACAACTGATACTGTGACGACAGTAATAGTAGGCAAATAATGCCATAACGACATTTTGATTTTAGAAAATGTTCAGCTCTGTTTATGTTCACCTTTCATACAAAGTTTAACACCATCCCATTAAAAAGTTCATTGTGAGCAAAATTTGATCTAGATGTAAGGTAACGTGGTAACATTTAACTTTAGGGTAGGGGTGCTCCAATGTATTGATGATGTTTAAAAAATTAAATATTGATATCATGCTATTGATACACATACATTACCTTTTCATTATCCATTGTCTATCCACTATCCACCATCCAAGTGTAACTGCTCCTTTTGTACATGTACTACAGTTATTTCTAGACTGACAAAAAGGGGCAAAAGAGACAATAAACAAAATTAATTTGACACAATGATTTTGTTGAAAATTTGATATGGTAACAACCCAATACTTCAGGGGATATTTAGTAATCTTATACTGTTATTTTCTGGACAATAAAAACTAATATTTCAAAGATAAGCAGAATGTGAATTATAATTGAAGAGAGGAGAGGAGAGGAGGAGAGGAGAGAGGAGAGGAGGAGAGGAGAGGAGAGGAGATTTCTAATCCCTTGAGCTGTTTCATGCAGTTATAACTGGACGACCAGAGAAGCAGCAGAGTCATGACTAGTTGTGACATTTAAGGCTGAGAAGATGCAACTGACAAGCGACACCACTAGAGGACAGTGCTGCTTCATGCCAGATGTTGTGGGATCTGTTAAAAACACTGCACGGCCTGCTCAGAGTGTAGTTCACAGAAAACAAGCTTGTCACACAGCAGCTTGTCAAACTGTTAAAACCTTAAAATTCCCACAACAATTGAAAATTGGCGGAAAAACATATTTTTTCAGTCATCAATACAGCATCTTAATTTGCAATGACAGCATGTGATAAACTGATACATTTGGTTTCATCTTAAGGCAGCTTTAATACACATAACATATATTGGCTTAAAGTAGTGTTTTTTCTTTTCTTTTCTTTTCTTCTCTTTTCTGTTCATGACCTGGCCATCTAAATTTACGCTGCTTTTACTTCATTTTATTCCATCTCTAATTACACAAACGAAAGGGTTTATATAAAGACCAGCCATAGCAGTCTTGCCAAATTAATGTGTGACCATTTTATTGGCACTTCAACTGGAGCAGGACATTATTTTCAACATACACTGCTTTATCTTAAATAATATACCTCCTTTCAGATCACCTGGAAAAAGAATATTAGAAGAAAAGTGAAAATGTGATGCCAGTAAAATGAATTTATGACAACAATTTGCCCACAATGTGGTCACACTCCTCCACTTTTGAAGTATGCCAAAAACCTTAATTTTCGGGCAGCACACAAAAATAGACCACTCTACAAAATACCTCACCACATCATTGCAACAATTATCACTGCATTGTTAAACCGCACAAAAACAAAAGGCTTGATAATAACACTGGAGCAGCTGCCTTCACACATCATCGTCTGTCTAGACATGTGTTCTCTTGTTGAATTGTGGACAATAATAGTTATATACATTTTTCTCTTCTAGTTTATGGCACAGTCTCACTTCTCATTTACGTGCTTGTCCACAGAGAACAATCAGCGTGATTTTGAAAAGGTGAGTCAATTCTTTCCCTCATAAAAGGAAAAAATGAACATGATGAAAATGGTAACGTTTTCATTTATTCCCACAACTAGTAGTCTCTTAGAGTAAGCTCTCACTAGATTAGTACACTTTGGAGAAATCTGTATCCAAACTGCAAAGTATGATGTTTCACTGCAGCTGTTAGAGATTACATGTCTCTTTCTGATACAGTTCCCTCTATTATCAAGCTTTTTAACCTGACAATAACAACTTTGTCGATTTCGCTCCATCGATTAAGAGTAGATCTATTCACTGAATGTCACAAAGACTTATGTGCACATGTGTACATCCATTATCCATCTGTTTGCAGCTCACGCTCATTCAGCTTCATTCAGTATGTAACCATTAGAGGTCCATTTCAGCATCAGAGTGATGATTCATTGTAAACATTCACCGTAAACACAAATTATCCACTGCCACATTCCACTAGGTGGCATTATGCATTCACCGGGACGTCCTTCTATTTCATTCATACATTGATTCAGCCAGGCCTGTCTGCTTGAAGGTCTCAGCCACATGTCTGGAGTGCTGTATCTTAGCCGACAGCGCCTCCAGAATATCATTCTGGTCCACAGCAGTGGCTGTTCGGTAAATGAACGTCCCCATTGACTCCAGACCACGCATACCTAGATTTACCCCACAACCTGGAGGATGAAGAGGAAAGGAAGCATAAACATCATACATATCAAACAAAATCTAATTTGATAAGAAGCACTGTTCTTCGTCTTGCAGACAAATACCAAAGTGTGGCCTTGAGGTCACGTGGCCTAAATGAAAGGAGCACAGCATCATATCAATAAACATTTAACAACATGGAGACAAAACTGAATAAGCGTCATCACTGCTCTCAAAGGTCATTGAGAACATTAATGAGTCACACATACTGCATGCATAAAAATGGTTCATACTCTCCTTCCATATCTTTTTCATTGCATCTCACCTTCACTCTGTCGCATTTATTCTGTGCTTATAAAAAATATAATATCATGTCTCATCTCCAGCTACTTATGGCACAAACTGCCATTCTTAGCAATGCTTTTAGCAATTTCTTATTTTCAAGACATGTACCTGTGTCAAAGTTGAGGACACGTGCTGCCTCCCCCTCCACAGTGACCGCCACATTGTCCCCTTCAATGTAAGCAGCACTGATGCGTCTGTGTGACAACTGAATCTCAAAGAGACGGCGGCTGCACTGCATGTGGCGAAGTGTCACATCATTAAGACGAGGCTCTATGTCCGTCTTATAGGCATTAAAGGACTGGTGGAAAATGTTCTTCATGATCTGGGCAGCAGAACAGAGACAGTTACATCATATTTCTCTTAGTTTACAGCATCGTTTAAAGGCCACTTCACCTTAACATCAAGGAGTTATAAATTGGCACATGACTACATTTACACACATGTGTGAAGGCTCTGATGATCATCCTACAATGCAATGCGATAGAGGAATGATGTATGAAAAGGTAATAAGGTGGCAGTGTGTTAAAAACAATATGCTTATTGTAACTTGATGATTATGAGAAGTTGGTCACTTTACAGATACATTTTCATGTTGATATTGCTAACACTGGAGACACGGAAACAACTAATGCAGGTTTAAGATGAAACAAAACATAGGGATGACTGATCTGCTGTCAATCAACAGAAAATACATCTGACACTATTGTGATGAATTCATTATTTTTGCTAAAAAAATGTTAGTTTCTCTGAATTCAGGTTTTAAAATGTGACAATTTTTGCTTTGCTTTGTCCAAAAGACCAAATCACACCTCAAAGGTGGTAGGATTTTATGCATCCTTTCTTCCATGCTGTATATTTTACCATAAACTAACATTATCATTTTATGTTGATGCATGAACACTGAAGGTGAAAATGTGTCCAAGTGATTGCTGTGTGCCTCCTCCTTGATTGTATAGTAATTGTGGGTATTGAGAGACAAGCCTCACTCTGGCTTTGTGTCTTTGTCTCTCTGCTCGACTCTGCTCTTCTTCGACCCATACTTGCACAGTCATCTGTTACCAAGTAACAGTGCATCTGAATGGCCACCCACATAGCAACAAGCAATCCAAGGATGGTCTTGCTACGTACCTGTGTGCACTACACTACATGCTGTGGTTACAGGCTATACATCAGAGCAGTAAAACGCCAACTGTCCAATGTTGTAACTGCACCCACAGCCTGTTGTTGAGCACAGGAAAAAAAAAAAGAAATCTGTCCTCCATTTATTCAGTGATGTATAACAACAGGGTACAGATGGCATCCACACACACACACAGGTGAAGTCTATTTTCTCCTCCTTGCTTTCCCCATTTCTTCAGCTACCCCTCAAATACACCCATACTCAAGTAGGCCCATAGACTTGAACACACACACACACACAAGCCCTTACAGATGCACACAAACACACAGACACTAATGTGGGCTCCCACAGTATTGCCGTCAAAGGCTATTTGATACATGAAAGGTGAAGAATAACTAGGTAGGCAAGGCAGCGCTGCACTGTGGCCGCTTGCATAAACATGTAAATACAGCTTCACATCTGTCACACCTCAAGTCCTTCTCAACAACGGCGAGAAGCAAACCAAAGCTCTGAAAAAATATTTTATGAAAAAGGCGACAAGAGACTCACAGAGGAGTTCGCCGTGTGCCTGAGGAAGCGAACCATTTTGGTGTCGGAGCTGGGGCAGACAAGGGCCATGTAGCGGTTTCTGAAGGTGCCATAGATCTTCAGGTGGAAGCCGGGTTTGGTTGTTGGGTTTCTGTGCTCTCTGAAGGCCTCCACCCCGTAAGCAGACAGGTCAAAGTAGAGGCTGTGGGCACGGATCTCAGGAGTGGGTACCTGGAGAGACAGAGAAGGAAAGCAGATAGACAAAACAGACACTAGATCCAGACATTTCAGACATAATAAGATATTCAAGGGCCAGCAATGACATTACTGTCATTTTTGATATTATTATTTAGTCGTTAATAACATATCTTCTTACTAAGCCCGATTCATAACATGCACGTACCCTATGAAAGGACATTACCTAAACATCATCTCTGCCTGTGGGGCTGCTGTTATTTGAGTGGAGATTAAGAAGGGCTTGATTTTTATTCAGTGGTTCAATTTGGCAGTGACTCCCTTTTTTCCCTCAAGCCAGAATTTATCAATTTTCTTTTCAATGACATAAACCAGCCAAGTGGGATGAAACAGCATTTAGTGCAGCCAAGGGAGATAGCAAGGGAACAGAGCAGTGGCTGGGAGGGGATGGAGGGGACAGTAGGGCCAAGCAGGTCATATCCTGGGGGGTAAATTCAATCACTACAGGAAACAGCCGGGGAGAAAAGGGGCCAATAAAAGGCAGCCGCACAGCCACTAAAGAGAATGTGATATGAATGGTTATGGTGGCATAAAATAGCAAGGGAGACTATGCTTGTGTTCAGTATTAGCCTGCAGCCGTTTCACCTTGACCTGCTTGTTTGTTTCAATGAATTGTCTCTGTTGCAGAAATCGTCACTGTATATGATCCTAAGAGCAACTGTTGGTCTTCACAAGTCATTCTATATAACTCATAAAATTATCAATGATGGCTAAGGTCTGGTGATCTGTACAGGATGCAGAGGAGACTATTGCTGTAAATATCATTTGTCTGCACTTTGACTGTCTCCACCTTAGTGAACCAGCAGTGACGTGATGTTTGTTTGTTAGTCTGTCTGAATGATTCTTCTGCCTGAATAAGTGCCCAAAGGCTTGTTGGCTGTCTGTGCTGCACCAAATATTACACATTTCTTGGCTCATTTTTCTGTTTTTGTCCTAATTTGAAGCTTATATAATATTACACAGCCAAATAATGAATCAAAGTATTTATGGGGGAATTTTTAGAAGTGATTACTCTGTGGAAGTGTTCTGCATTTATTGCACAAGCCATTTATGTCTCACTCATTAACGTCACTGGGTCATCATTCAAGGAACCATCTGCTCATATAATGACAAGTGACCTTTGGCACACAATGTGAAAAACATTGCAGCTGATGTTATGATATTTTGATTCATGTTCACCTAGCAGGGAACAGATTATGAGTCTGTCCAGGGGTACGTAATGAACCAAAAGCTTTATCATGGTCATCACCTGCCTCCATCAGATTAGCAGCTGCTCTTATCAGATTCAATGAGAAAATCAAAATATTGCCAGTATTGACGCTGACATGATCCAACAGTCTGCTGAAATCTGGCTGTTTATATGACAGTCAGACATTGTGTTCAGCTGCTGTTGGCAGGTCCACGTCACTGTTTGTTCAAATCAGCTTTATGAGGCCAAATAAAAGCGCCTTTGCTGCAATATCCTGTTTCTACTGTCTTCATTCTTTACACAAACAGTTGGTTATTGCCTCAGCGTGTGCACATGAGTAAATGCATCTAACAGTGTCTGTCCATGCATGTGTGTGTGCTGACCTGTCTCTGGTCTAGTCTCTCTATGGTTGCATTTGCTCCATAAGCATGGCAGGACTCCACAGTGTAGTCAGAACTGATGCCCAGCACCGAACAGGAGTCACCACACGAGCCATCAGCCACCACAATCACACTCGGCCAATCATTGTGTGGGATGCGGCGCAGGTATTCCTCTGTGAACTAAAACAAGAGAACAACAAAAAACAAGATTTTTTTTTTTTGCATAGTTTCGTATTAAAAGAGGTCACCCTATTAACAGAATAACAACACAATCACGGTGCTGAAGCACAACTTGTAAACACTGATTTTCCACCTCACTGGAGTTGTGCATGTAGTTATTAAGTGTCTTGCAATATCAGTGTTTACTTGCAAAACATTGAAGAAGCTCATATAATACTCATTATTCAATTATATTCATATTATATAGTTTTTACAAGAACATATGCAGGTCACTTAGACCCCTGGGAACTTCAAAGACTTTTTACAGGTTATTGTGGCCGTAACTAATTTTCCAAAAGATTAATTATTTCTAATCATTTGGTCTATAATATATGAAAAAAGAAAATTTGTCTTCATAGTTTATTAAAGCCCAAAGTTTGCTATTATGTAAGACAAAGAAAAGCAACAAACCGAAAGAATGAGAAGGTTCAGCTGAGTAATGTTTGGCATTTTGATGAATTCAAGGATTATTTGACTTAAAGTCATTTCTGATCAATCTAATGAGTCAACTAACTGATTCATTGTTTCAGCTAGAAAATCAGTATTTAAACGTTTCCCCTCAGTGAAACTCCAGGTATGCTGAAAGGAAAAATAAAGGAACCTTACAGAGTGTTTAATGGCTCACAGCCTATGATACCCATGTTAGACTGGAGACAAAAGCTGATTTAAAAACCTCTTATGTACATTCTTACCTTTGAAGCACTGTCACGGTAGGAGGGTAAAAAAAAAAGTCATCAAACACAGTGTCCTGTCTAATCAAGAGGAAATGGAGAACTTGGCAGTGATTCTAAATAAAACTGAAGTTTGTTGTGATCAAAGACCCTCTTGACCTTGTCTTCCATCTCACAAAGTTCGGTGAGTCATTGGATAGCGGGGAGGACAGCTGCAGCAAAATTACACTGGAGCTGAGGAGGAAAGAAAAGCTGCTGGCCGGAGCCTAAGAAGAACAAAGCAACACACTAGTGTGCAACTGAGATAGTTTTGTTTTTTTACTGTTAAAAAGCAGGCTCCGGTTCCCAGTCATGACACAAATATCCACTAAACATGTCTTGGTTTTTATGGTAATAGGTTAATTCTCTGGGGGAAAGCAGTTCTGATGTTATTGTTCTCATGGTGTGGCTGTCCACAGTGGGGGATATATAATAAACTTTTTTTTGTTAACACTTGTTATTTTATCCTTATGCTTAAATCAAAATTAGTTCTAAACCTGATATGTTCTAAAATCAGGTGCCAAAACTCACTAATATTTCATTTAATATGCATTTGGCCTGGGGATCCCCTTAAAAAATCCCTTGCTGAAAGTCATAATTAAACCCTTTTGAGTCCAAATTGGATTACATCCTAAAATCCATTTTATTTGGTGCAATGATATGCTTGGATTGGAATTTGTTTACTATGACTCTGTCTTCTACTTCCCACTGGCCTAAAAACTGTAGGTTTGAGGTCAGCTTACATAACAGGTTATTTCAACCAATGAGCCTGCTTTCAGTCTGATATTTTACAGTGTTGTCTGAGGAGAAGCTTTGGGAGAATTACAGAATAGCTACAGTTTGTCTGTTGCAGACAAAAAGATATTCTAAAGAAAGGAAAATGATGAGTGGAGTACAAAAAAGTATATTGTGTATTGTGTATAATGTGATTCATCTTGAATACATACATATGCACACAAAGGCTCTGTAAACGTCAGAAAATGAGAAAGTGAGTTGCAGTATCCTGCAGCAACACTGTTCATCCTCACTCCAGAGCCCGAGGAAACTCAGACCCCTGATCCCTTCTCTGTCACCATCCACAGCTTTAAGACCCAGCTGGACAGGAGGCGTGACGGCTGTAAATCAGGGAGGATCTGGTTTTGACCACTGAGTGCATATAAATTGACAGATTATGAAGGCACCGTCATCACAAAAGGAGGTAGTGTGAGTCTCTCTCCTTTCTACAAAGTCATCACAGATCATTTCCAGACCAGTGGCATCTATGTATTATTGATACCTTTGCATAAGAGAAATAAGTTGTATAACGTAGGATTTACCCCCTGGTGGCAAAATGAGGATTATTGTGAGTACCTACCTTCCCATCACTGCAGACTGTAAACACATTGAGGTGCTGGAGGATCACATGTCACATACAGACCTTTAAAACCGCGAGCAGAAATCAGTGCAGAGGCTGTACCTTGGTCCCAAGCTGCACCTTGACGTCCACCTTCTGTTTCTTCTGCTCCAGGATGCTCAGCAGGTATTCTTGAAACACGCCTATCCTGGTGAAGAAATGCTCGTTGTGCCAGCAGCCCTCCATGTTATCAAAGTCCACCCCGAGTCCCAGCAGAAACTTCACGCTGCGCGGATCCAGCGCGATCTGCTGGGGCCGGCAGAGCAGCGCGGTCCGGTACCTCTCGTCCAGCACGGTCAGTTTCAGGACCTTCCCGGAGCGGACAGCGACCAGCGCGGCGGTCAGCCCCACGGGTCCCGAGCCCACGATGAGCACCGAGATCTTGGCCCGCCACTGCCTGATGCCGTCCAGGCTCACTTTCACCACCACATACACGGCCACGGCCACCAAAGTGCTCAGGGCAGTGTCATAGGCGAGAGCGCGGTACTTTTCCTCTGCGTTTTCCCCGATGCCGCCAACTCCGGCGTTTTCCGCCTGCAGCCCGTTCATGCCTCGAGCAGAGATTACACTGAGTGTGCCAGATGTTTGCCAGCTGTTTCTTCTCCTATCAATCAGCCCGAGCGTCCTCGCATCTCAGCTATGTGGGAAAGAGGAAGCAGCATTTGACACCAATGCACACGCAGCCAGATCAGCAGCGACTCGCCACATGCGTCCTCTCTGCTCCTTCAGCTGCAAGTTGAGTTGTTGCGGCACGCTGGTCTCTCTCTCTCTCTCTCTCTCTCTCTCTGTAAGGTGTGTGCCCTGTAGTCAGCTCAAACAGCCTATAGCAATGTAACACGTAGGCTGCCAGCACATTAAGCATTAAGGTTTAAATCAGTCGTATTTCTAGAAGTGCCAGGACTCCAGAAAGCCACTGGAAAACTAGGCAAAAGCATGTGGTTATCTCTTTTTTTTTTTTTTAAATCCACCGAAATGCTCAACAGCAAACTGCAGGGGGTGGCCAATGCTTTGGTTTTACTGAGAAACTATTGATTTACTGTTGCTGAAACAAGAGAGGTCGATTTTCTCCCTCCTCCCTCCCCCTCTCTCCCTCTCACACTCAGCACTACATCAAACCCACTGCACTATCCCAAAGGAAAATCACTGCTATTTTCCAAAAACAATGTTCCATTTGGGGTGGGAAGACAAATGTAGTAAAAAGCAGATCCTGACAAATCTGTTTTGATGACAAGAGTTAATAGAGTCACACTGGCTGGCAAAAGATGAAGGGAAACAGCCAGATGACAGGGGATGTTGGTGAATGTTTCTGCAAAGCCCATCAGCTTGTAGGAAGCCTCTCTCTCATCTCTCCTTTATTCCTCTGTGCCTTGCATTTCCTTTTTTCTTTCTGCAAGCCTCCTCTCAAGAAAGAAGAAGCAGTGGCCAAGAACACTTCAGCATAGTGATGGCTCCTCAGAGGACAGGGACAATTTATATGAAAAGATCCATTTCTGTGATGATGCTGCTTTACTTGGATTTTAACGGTGTACTAAAAGTAGGAGCAACAATGATGCAGTGGAATGTTTATTGCATTATATTTCATTATTTAAAAATATGTTTTTAACTTATGACGGACATGCGACCTCACCACACCTCTTCTAGTCAGTGTGGTATGGGCCCCTGGTACCTACATCTCACTAAGGAATAATAAATAAAGGAGCTGAATAGATGAATTATATGAATAGCATCTGGAGTGATATTCTCTCATCCAAATATTCCTCATCATTTTTCTCCCCTGCCCTGCCTCTGCAGAATGACCCCAATGCATCACATTCATTATACAATTTAACATTTTAACTAGTGCTCTGACCTTTAAGCCCCATTTGAGCCCTGCTAATAAAATGAACACTTTGAAGGCGGTGATGACATCAATTTACCTAAGTGACTCCTGATATATGCCAAAGCCGTCATTGGGGACTGACAGGGAGGTTTGTATGGAGTATTTCCCTGTGTGTCTGTGAACATGAAAGAAAAGTGCACAAATCCATAAAACCATTTAAATTGCCAGGGATCCAGGGAGAAAGTATGAAGAGAAAGACAAACAGAGACAGAGAGAGAGAGAGAGAGAGAGATAAAGAGAGGAAGAGGGAGAGAGAGAGAGAGGGGGGACATATTGGTGTGATACTCTATGCCTCCACTGGTAATTGGTTTCCACCTCTGCTCAGGTGCCTGGCAACGATCATACTGTCCAGCTAGTCCAGGTGAAAAGAGAAATGAAGCTCTAATTACAGTTGAAGACCTACAAGCTGGCAAGCATCCTCCGACAAGGCATTTTCATGGAAATTAATGGAGAGCAGTCACCTGGAAAGAAAACGATGAGCTGAAATATTCCATACCAGTGCTCTGATGACCAATTTATGGAACTAGGCTGTTTATCTTAATGCAGACTGAGTTGAAAGTGCCGCTTGGTAAAGATATGGTCGACTTCCACTCGCTCTGCATGCAAGAAGCATCTAGAACCTGCTTAAATAATGTCTCCACATTTATGGGTAGATATTTCTTCCTATGAGATTATTCCAAAAGTATCTCACCCATCTCAGTACTTCCTGACCATGACATAATTCACTCGAAAACAATTAAGCATCTAAGCAACACTTTTGCTTTGATTTTCACATTAGCGTGCTAATATATGCAGTTACACAGGAGCTATGGAGATAATCCTTCCATGAAGCCTCAGGATTTGAATGTGTTAATGACACTTAGTGGATCTCTGACACGTCCTGCTCTGACACCATCCTACGCCTGAACAAAAGCAGAATAGAGAGCAGTTTTTTTTTTTTTTTTTATCAGCTTGCCTACATCTTACAGCCAGTAATGGGGCTGTGCATAGATCTGAGGTCATTAGAGAGAGGAGAAAAAAAAAAGTTAGGGGCCTCACATAATGAAGACAAGCCCTCATTGTTGCCACGGAGTTCAGGCGGTAATAAACTGGCACAGTCATTGCCAAGGGAGTGGGATGAGGCCACATATGTATTTGCATTCTTTTAAATCTTGGAATGAAACAAACTGAAGTGAAATGTTGCAAATAATTAAGAGACAGTGACTAAACACTCAACGTGGAGAACTTCAAAAAGGGAGGTCTCACAAAAGTACATCAGCTACTCTGATACAAAATCCATCAATGCAAGGGGCGGGAGGTCCAACATGTAGCAACCCAGCAGATCAGCCAGTTCTTCATCCGCTCACCCAGATCATCCTGCACATTTTCTTCACCACTGTTCTAAGACAAACATGCGTTTGAGTGATCAGTCTGACAGATTCCCAGTTAATATAAAATAAACCTCGTCTGTTGGTGTGGGAGATAATAGAACTCACACAAACCTTCAGCTACGATAGTGCACAAGGAAGTCTCTTGTTAATTTAGAAAGAACTGCAAATATTTTGGACCGTTTCAAGGCCTTGGCTGAGGAAACACCACAGCTGACAGTGACACAACAGATTACACTGGACAAAAGCCAAAATATTCCACTCACTTCATCTGAAGGACAGAGAAGTGCTTCCATGGGTGGACAAATGTGCTGACTGTTCCATGCTCTTGAGCTCAAATGTTTTTGCCCACTGTTTAAAGAAAATGGTCTTTACTAAGGGTTAGATGTAGGTGGTGAAAGTAGCACATTTGAAGAGGAGTTTGCTTCTTTCAGAGGAAATTTGCCGCTGGAAAATCCAGTACTACTTCACAGTATTTGCATTGCCAACTGCCAACCTGTCCAGCTGAGTTTTAAGCAGTGACGTGTTCAGAGCTGGCAGACTGAAACAGTGGTGACGTGGATTCAGGCAGCCAAGAAAACACTACGACCACAAGAAACAGCTCAGATCACCATGGTTACTAAGCGTAGTAAGGTCAGTGTGTGACGCTGGATGTTACCATCTTAGCAAACTACTGGAAGGTTTCCATCACCAGAAAGTCATTGCAAATCTAGTTGTTTTGTCTGAATTGCCCACCCAGCTGCGCACATAATGGCACAATGATTCCTTAATTGGCCATTTCCATCTGACAAGTATATTCTTAATGAATTCTGAAGTTACAATGTGTGCAATCAAAATTTTTACTGAAGCATGTCATGGTACATTTGCTGAGGAGAATCCTTTATAAGAAAACGTTTCCAAAAAGAAACATAAAAAAAAAACAAAAAAAACGGTGGCTAAAAATAGTCCCATTCATCAGTCCAGCTGCTAAGAGAGCAAATCTTCATAATTATGGAACAAAATTTATCCCAAAAGAGAAAATTAACTTTTCACTCTGCATAAAAAAATAACAATCAGGATCATCGCTGCTATGATGAAACATCTTTATTTTCTCACTGAGATTGTACAGACATGTTGATTGGTTTCATTATCTGCTGAAAACACGACAACTCAAACATACACATAAAACTGACTCTGCAGTGGTTTTAGCATGCCAATATCTCAGGTGTAATAAAACTTACACTACTGGATCTTTCTTGGCCAATGACTCTGTGCATGCCACAACATGAAAATAAATCTTTGAAAAAAAGCGTATGCAAGCCGGTGTTTTAGAAAATGTTTTTACAGCCAAGAACAAGAGCAGTAAATAGAATTAAACCCCCTTTGTCTCATCAGAGCATCAATTAAAATAAATGTTCTCAGAAGGACTGAAGACTGGTGAATATTAACACAATGACAGGGACATCAGCTGTCAAAGACAAGTCTAATAAGACTCAAGGGGTGTTAAATGTTCTCCAGCTAAATGTGAGCTATTTTCACTATACTTGCAAGCTACTCTAATTCTGACTGCATACCACTGGTCTCATCCCAATTCTGTTTAAATTATGCATTTTCCCGTGTAATGCCTGTGTACTCAAAGGCCTCCGCAATACAAGACTTGGAGACATTTCTGGTAAAATCTCACTTCAGTCAGGCCAGAAACTGTGACCGAACTGCTGCGAAAAATTCCCATTTTGGATAGTGACACAATGGACCCAACAGCCTTGGCATAGACTACAGTAAAATTATAAGTTAAAGAGCATTGTACTCCACACACTTTGATGGATCAGTTGGGAAATGTTTCTGGCAGATAGTCATTAGCCTCTTCAGTCCCTGTAGTAAAAAAAATAAACAAGGCAATGAAATTCAGCTGTCATTGAGAAATGTAAAGTGTATCAACTGTAACCCAAATTTAGTTTGCCTCCAATTAATCACTTTTGATTAATTGTTGTTGGCATGGTAAATTTATTTCCTAAATTGCCTAGTGACATATAATTCTAGCTAGTTTTTAGATCTTATGCCTTCTTTAGATGGATTAACATTTGTTAATCTGTATATGTCATGATTACAGCATTTCAGGAGACACACTGATGTGCAAAATTATATAAAATCAAATCTCTTGACTTCTATTAAGTACTGTATATGACCAGTCACTACCCTCCAGCCTGACCTCGTCTATAAACCTGAGCAGTTAGTTTAAAACACATTAACATAATACAATTCCTAATTTGTGCAGATATGGTGACTGTTGTACATAGAAAATAACGAAGCAGAATTTGCATTACAAATATGCAAAATCTAGTGTGATTAATCCCAGGCACACGATTGCTGCAGTTTGTGCCTTTGTGAAGAGCCAATGTCTTTTTGATTTTAATAATAAAACACTTACATGAAAAGCAAAACAGGTAATGAAAATAGTGCACCTTCACATCTATCACATCCTGTGAAGGATGTAAATGCCACTTATGAATAATATGATGTTCTCACCTGAATGTATTTTCTTTGTGTCTCATCGTTGAGAACATGCGCCACGTGTTTGGAGAAAATTTTTTCTCGGCCAGTACGGGCATGGATACCCACCATGGTTACACCGATAGGCCAGGGAGCATTCCCAATGGCCATTTGCAAATAGGCATCATTTGCCTAGAATAGAAAAAAAATCAAATTTGTTAAAACATGTAGGTAGATTTCTAAAAATAAAGGAGCTACATTATACAGCAATACAGCAACACAGATTTTAGATCTTAACAAACCTTGACATATTCTCTCTCCAACATGAATTTAATGATGTCTGTGATTGACTCTTTGATGTCAGCTGGTAAACTCTGAAAGAGATAAACAAATTAAAACTATTCCAAATTAAACATTTGCAACACAAAAACAACATCTTGCACTTTGTTTGGCTCTTCACAAATGTTACCTTCTTCCTGAGCTTTCTGAAGAGGGGTTTGAGGTAAGACTCGGTCTGTGAGTGTGTTGCACTAGCCAGTTTGCCCTGGACACTGCGCTTCACATGGTCCTCTCGGCTGTTCAGATCCTTGGCCCAAACACCAAGAAGAAACTAGAATATAACAGGAAATGTGGCTATTACCAAAATATTACCAAGAATTAAAACTGTGACAGACACTAGATTATGATTATTTCTTTTTGACAAGTAGTATTAGAATCCACACAAAATTGCTTCATCAATTTAGCTTAATAATGTAATATTTCTTCATCTATTCAACAACTGTTAATTTATATCAAGAATACCTATCATTACTAAAACACTAGAGAACAACAACATGACTAGCAGCCACACTGGTCATGTAAACATTTTTTATGCAACAGCTCCCTCTAGACTGAAGGTAGAGCATGATTTTCTTACCCTCAAAAACTTGTCAATAACATCCTGGTCTCCATCGTCGTCGCCTGTGCCCAGGGTTTTACCAAGAGCCTAAAGGGGGTGTTTCAATATTAGAGACAAAAATTAACCACAGCCTTGACTGACAAACCTTTTAAATGGATAATTAACATGACCAACTGATAAAATTATCAGTTCATCAAATTTTCAGCACCTCAGTGTCTGATATTCTTAGAGGATAAAAGTAGTCATTACCCAAATTGCTCACAGCTTGATGTGACTGAAACAGAACAATTTAATAATTGAGGATCCACTTCTCCTAACACAGTACTATGTACCTCCAGTTCTTCAATAGTGGTGTTTTCTTCATGTACTTT
This sequence comes from Rachycentron canadum, assembly GCA_038496675.1. Lineage (NCBI taxonomy): Eukaryota > Metazoa > Chordata > Actinopteri > Carangiformes > Rachycentridae > Rachycentron > Rachycentron canadum. The sequence continues at coordinate 12,797,996 of CM076652.1, forward strand.
CAGGTCGTGCTGTTTGTCCAATTCTCCTGACTCTGTTCCTCCAACAATTTCATTCAGGTACTGCTGGTCGATCTTGTCCATGGCTGCTTTCAGGTCATTCCTCAAACCCTACACACAAATATTAGGACCCAAAATTTAATGGAATCAATCAGCATGCTTTGCCTAAAATAATGTGCAATAACACCATTTTAAAAATCACATCACAGAATAGTGGGCCCATCAATTCCACCTTTTCATTCAAGACCACGTGAATAACCCTGGGAATAAAGACACTACTGAACAGAGCCTGCCAATGGCAAAAACAAAGCTGCTTTTGATTATTCTGTATAGTGGCAGCTTATAGAAAGGTAATGTTTATGGTACGTGGGTCAAAGGGCTGTTATCAGAAAGGTGCTAATGGTAGTGAAGGCAGTCAAGGCTTCAGTGTAAATTTCTGTCTAGCTCTGGACACTGGGCTCCACTCAGAGATGGTTTTAGTCCTACCTTGTTTACTTCTGGTGTCAGAATCTCAATCTTCCTGAGTCTCTGGAAGGCATCATAGTCTGACTCTCCAAACAATCTGATTGGTTCCCCTCGTTCTCTAAGCCGTCGAATTACCTACATAAACACAGCAAAAGACACATTTAACATGTCACATGTAGAAAAACAAAAATGCTTAGAAGGAAATCTAAATATAATTTATTTGCTCACCTCCTGTCGAGACAGAGTCATTGGCAGTTTATCTTCTGTTAGTTCCAGTTCCAACACTGGATTAGCTGAGGTGGATGGCTCATCTTCCTCCTCCTTATCAATCTTCAGGGCAATAAAGAAGAAAGCAAGATATATTAAATTTTTTGAAGGATATTGAGGTAACGCAAAGGTCCCGAATTTGATAATATCAAATGATGAAAGTTTTTTGGCAAATGTAAATGAAACTCTTCTAGGATATGTATGAAAAGCATTTGTAATGTCTTCATAAAATGAGACATCTGGATTGAAGAGGATGCTTATCATTATAATAAACTGTGCATAGATTTACATCCCAATCTTACCTGTAGTAAGTTATTCAGTCACTTGTAGGAGAAGTCAGTGAATAACTTACCAGTAGAAGGAAGCATATTGAATATTAATCTCATATCTTTTATTTAGTGCTGAATGCACCACCTAAAGCCTAAACACAGGCAAAACGTATTCCATCTTTTTTTGCAACAAAAAGAATGCAACTACATCATGCTTTTATAGGCACATGCATCCTGGCACTCTTAGATTGTGGTTTTAAAGAGCACAATCTAAAAGATCAAACAGACACTGAAGACAACAAGCCTTCCAAACAAACAATGGACCTGGCTTAAATAGACATGTATACTTCATGTGTGCAAAGAGCAAAGCTGAGTAAGTCTTGCACAAAGTAGAAAGGGAAATGCAGTTTTCCACTGAACGTTACTGTTACAAGGCAATGCAAACTAGTGACAAAAAAAAAAAAAAAAACAGGGAAAACTCATAGTTGGTCAAAATATTAAAGCTGCTGTCACAGGTTATGTGCAAAGTAAGAGGCGCAGTTTGACAACAAAATTTTTATCTTTTAAATTTCAGTTCAGTATCTCATGCTGAAATCCACTCTGTTGCTGTATCCCACTCTGTCTTTGTGGCTTCCTTTCCTTGTTTCCGTGATTTCTGACAAACGACAGTTGCCAAGTTTGCAAACAGTTTGTAAAGACGTAACCAGTCCAGCATTTAGACTAGAAGTCATAGTAGTTGTCACACATATAAAACAGTAAAAAGCATAAATATTAACAATGGTGGAGTGTTGGATGCATGAGGTCATTCAGTAAATCCATATTATGCAAGTGAATTTATATAAAGACATAATTTCAAAAGATAGAGAATGATTTAATTACTCAAAATTATCTTTGCGTAAACCAAATTTATTAAGCACAGTAAGCAGAGGCCAGGTAGAAATTTCCATTTCTGTAGTAAATTAGTGTGTTTACAGACTGTTTGACTGAGATGAGTTTATCTCAGCATCTTGCACCAAAACATCCAGTCCTTATGGGGTTATTTCTAACAACCTGCACTCACAAATAAAGTTGTCTCCACCATGTTATTTCTGCTTTTATCCTCACTGTATTTGGTGAGTGAACTTTCAAAAAGGATGCCAAGGAAGTGGAAGCTTCTGGGACACATTGTGTTTTATCCTTTTATCATGCATCCTGTCAGCTACTTTAACTCTGCAATCCCATACCTGGCTCTCAGGAGTCTCTCTCTGAACCTACAGATGCAGGCAGCAGAGGCAGGTTGGGAAAAAACAGCACAGTAAACACAGATACATACACTAATGTACACCTGAGCATCAATTCCTGACCTTATTTTGTTTCCTGGCAAAAGGGGTTATGAACAATATTAGACTGCCATACAAAATATGAAATAAAATGGAACTGAAGAAAGGCAGTGAAGTGATTTGGTGAAGTGAAGTGGCATAAACCTCATATCCACATCTTCTAAAGTAATCTTCTTGTTCCTTGCGTGCAAGATCAGCCCTTTTGAAGAATTTTTTCTTGTCCTGTGAAAAAAAAAGATAATTAGCTTGATGTGAAGACGTTTTCAGAGGCATTGTATCAGTACTGAAGGAGATACAACAGGCAACATTTATCTGTGAGGCGATTCCAGTATTTCCCCCACAGTGATAATGATTCCAATAACATTAGTTTCATGAATGGATGTTTTGAAGTGCGTAACGTGTATTTAGTCCCAGTGTTAGCACCGCTAACCACTGAAGATGGTCAGACTACATGGGGACATATGATAACGTTACGTTACGTATTTGTTCGCTAGCTAACGTTTTGCTTAGAGAACAATACGTTGGCCATACGTCTTTCTTTAACACACCAATGTTGGTTATATCACGAAAAAGCCACGAGGACCAGCGCTATGATCAGACAACTGGAGAAACGTGTTAAAACAGTTTGGAAACATGGGGTTGCCTCAACTAAGTTAGCGCTAGTAAACATCATCACTTTGGCTAACAAGCTAACAACAACATCAACTTTATCAGCCACTTACGTCAATAAGCTGCTTCTCCTCGACTTGTTTCCTCTTCCTTGCGATTTCAGCTTTGAGTATGTCCATTTTAAAGCTGTAATATCTGGAGTTAATCGTTTATTTTAACAACCAAACACTCATGCAGACGGAAGCAACGATGCTACCAGCTAAAGGCCTTAACCGGAAGTTAGCAACCACTGGATTCCAGTATAAGAGTCCTCGGTGGTTTCTTCTGTTTTAGGGATTGTGTTTCAAAATAAAACAAAACAAAAAACGACGGTTTCACATTCACAAACATCAAAATATATATTATTAATTTATTATATTATTTATATATATTATTATATTATATATATTATTTGCTATTAATTACTTTAAATTATTTCAAGACCACTGTTCTTCTTTGGGGATAATCAAACAACAATACTGTTTGTGTATTTCGGGTAATTGTGTTCTATGTAGATTCGGCAATGAAAAAAAATATTTAATACGCCAATAGATAAAAATATGATTTAGGCTGATTTAGGACAGTGACCAGCAAAATGGGTAATAATCATAAACTCCTATTAATGTTATGTTTGGCTATGTTTCAAAACCCACTCTCCAGGGTACTATACCATCACATTTACAATCAAATTTTTCAGGTAACTGTGTTATTCAAACACAGTTTCAAAGAATAAAATGTGTCAATTCGATATAGTACTACTCACTAATGTGTTCAGTCATACCTCCAGGTTGGCCTTGAAGCTCACTTCAGTTTAGAAACAGAGGTGCAGAAGGGTCTGGGTACTAGGGACATCCCACCATATGAGGCCATTCAGGCTGACAAACTCATGGATGGACAACATCTGGATTTTCCTTTGATTTCACAAATTTTCTCCTCACTTGCCTGACAGGACTGCTCAAAACAGTGCATTCCTTTGTTGTTTTTATTAAGTTTTTATTAAGTAAAAAGTTTGAAATGTTAACCCTTCCCTGTATTTTATGATAGAAAAATTTAATTGGGGATGCAATGTTATGAAAAGGCTAGAGCTAGTCTAGGAGCCCAGTGCAGAATCAGACTCAGTGGCACAAGCGACTGATTAAACAAGGTTCTTTAATGAAAAGTTCAGGGAAGGGAGATTGTTGAATGGATCCAGGGAGCTGAGGGCAGGTCTAGAGTAGCTGGGGGGGGGCAGAGACACAGCACAGATGGATGGCACAGGCAGCAGAGGTGGACGCAGAGGAGATCCAGGTGAGGAAGTGCACACACACACACACACACACACACACACACACACACACACACACACACACACACACNACACACACACACACACACACACACACACACACACACACACACACACAGAGGAGCAGGATCACTAACACTGGAGACAAACAACACACTAGAATCACAAGCAAACCACAAGCGAGACTTGGGGCCTTTCGTTACTATCCAGCGGGGAGTTGAAGCTGAGCTGGGGTTTATATGCAGACACTGATGGCCTTGATAGGAGACAGGTGTACCTGGAGCTCCAGCTGCGCCACGCCTCTGCAGAGGAAGAACACACCCACACACACACACACACACACACACACACACAAGCAGCACAGGGGAGGAGACACAAGGGTGGCAGACTGGGGAAAACAAAGAGACAAGATACATTAGGAAAACTGGAGGTCACAGGGGGAGCTGTGACATGCAGCCTCCAAACCAAACATGCAGTGTTGTTCTCTGCTGATGGGAACTCATTAAATGCATCTGTACCAACGTTCAGCTTCTTTTCACACCCCACATTTCACTAACTGCCTATTCAATGACGGTAGATTTAATGAGAACTTTTTGAAACCGTTGCGAGTTGAGAACGAAGATGGAAAATAGTGACACCAAGTTAAGTAGACAACCCTTGAATATCCACAAAGGAGGTGGAGTTATTCCATCTGAGCCCTGCCATCAGATGAGAGACGGTATTTTGTTTCAATAAATGTCACATGATCGTGACAACTGGACAATTATTCGTCTGCTTCTCCTTCCAAATGTGTAAACGCGTGCTTACTGAATTACCATATATTTATTGTATAAAATAAACGGACAATAGAGGCAAACAATAGAGGCATCACATTCATATGGTAATAATTTGAGAATCCAGAAAAGAAGTTTATGTTTGCAGTCTGGTCTGAATTGTGCTTTTGCTCGGATGCCAGTCCATTGTCTGGACACTATAGTGGCAAATGTCTGACTCGACCTTTTAGATGAGAACGTTACCATCAGGTGGCGCAAAGGGATATGTGACGATTTTTAATATTAAAGTCATTAATTTATTTACATGGCGCAAGGGAAGAACCAGCATCATGTTGGGAACGAGAACAGATGATACAACAGCCTTTATCAGGTCAATTTAAGCATCACACGGCGGAAATCTGCGGCTGACAGGATCTGTAGCGCAGCCTGAGGAGAAATTGAACTGATTAATAAGGCAGACGGACACTGATTCTGCTGAGTGTATCCTTGTCACTGAATCCGTCTTTCTGAAGAGCGATCTCCGACCACACGACTCACTGAATAATCCCCCTGAAGATGGAGTTTGGGGAAAGGAAGAGGAGAAGGAAGTCACAGAGCTTTAAACTGGTCACGGATGAAGGTAGGCTCCTGAATGAATGCAAGACCTTGCAAGACGCGCGTCCGTGTCTGGGTGTTTGTCTGGCGCTGTGTGCCAGCAGATCGACTCTGTAAACAAAAGCGATGGCCACGACAATGCCCATGTTCTGTGCCTCGATTTCAACCCACGGCTAACTCTAATGATTCAAGTCTTAGACGAAAAAAATAAAATAAAATAAAAATAAAAAATCCTCCACGGACACCTTTCTCCACATAAATCTATCTAATTAGATTTTAAAGAATTAATTAAGTCAGTAAACTGTTCAAAATATGAAAATGTGTTGCGCATTGTGAACATACAACATTCTCCACTTTTTGCTGAAGCTGTGAGCTCCAGGCCACCTCTCTTCACTACACTACTTCATACCACCTACAGGTGGTGGTTTCTGCATGGGATGAGAGGGGAGGTGGGGGGGGCTGCTGCCTCGGTTGACATCACAGTCCCCATCATCTTAAAAATTCAAAAGGCCGAAAAACCATTTCATCCATCAAATAGTTTTTTTTTTATACAGCTATAATTTGATTATTGTTATAGGCAATTGCTATTTCGTGACAAAACCTTGCTGGTTTCTACATGCAGATTATGACCCGTCATATATGGTGAATTCCAGCTGTAAAGATGCCAATGGAGAGACTAAGGATGCTGCTGTGCCTGATGGTATGTGCCACTGTCAGGATCAATTTCTGTTATAACATAGCAGAGCTCACAACTTCCACTAACACTCTTCTCTCTCAAAGTAGTGTGGCTGGGGGATGAGGGCATGGAGATCAAGAGACAAATCACAGGAATGATGAGGCTTCTGAGTGATAAGACCAGCAGGGTATATCAGCGTGTGGGAACAGAGCAGGACAGCTTAACAAAGGAGCCCCAGGATAGGCGCCTGGCGTGGGTACATCAGCCTGCACCTTTGTCTCTTGTATCAGAGGACCACCAGAGCAACAGCTGGAACTCCACAGGGGACCCAGGGCCTTCCCCTTCATCCATATCCACCCCTATTCCCAACGGTCCAGGCTGTGGCCAGTACAGTACCCGCTCCAAAGCCCTGAGGATCCTCAACAATACAAAGCATTTAATCAAAGTGAATGAAGCAAACGGTAAGTAACCAAGCATGTGTGAAGAGGACATAAAAAAAATAGAAATTAGATCATATCTGGTGCTGGACACCAGACAGAAACACAGCGTTTTGTTGTTGAAGGTATTTCTGTGTACAACAGCACTTAGAGGTGTTCTTGGCAAATTCAGCAATGCAAGACAGTGCAACAATTACAGTGCACCCTTTGTTGTCAGAGACATGGCATGAAAGCACATTGTGCCCATGTTTAAGAGAACTATCACTAACCCATGTACCACTGACTTTCCAACAGCTGTAGTACCTCCTGCTGTGCCAGAAACCCCCTGCTGTATGTGTAACTGTAAGGGCACCTTGCAGGCTATTTTGCAGGAACTACGTGCCATGAGGAGAATGATGCAGACTCAAAAAGGTCAGGGGACAAACATACAACACACACGTTCTCACATCCTGTGAGAGTGAGCGAAAGAGTGATGCTGTAATGTGTTACTGTCTTTTTCCAGCATCTTTGGAGAGGCAGGAGCAGACAGCTTCACCGTGCCAACCTCGTCTCGGTCCAGGACCTGCTCCTCGCCGCAGGCCCCGCAAGAGGAGACCACTCTATAAAGTGGCACCACTGACTGTGTCTAGTGCTAGAAGAGCTTCTCTTACCCCTCTGGAGGCATCACCACTTATAGTTGCACCTGCAGAATCTGGAAAGACAGAGGAATCTGAGAAAGAGCAAGACTCATCCACAGCCAGCATTCACCCCGTCTCCTCTGAGGTTTCTGTGGTTCCACCTCAGAACAATCCAGTAACTGTCAACAACACACACAGTCCTCACTTGAACCAGTTAAGGGAACCACAGTCATTGGAGGTAATCTGCATGTTAGTGTACATGAATGTATATATGGTCATGTGTGCTTGCTGTGCTTAATTAATACTTTAGTACTAGTATTTGTAGCTTGGATTTATGATTTCAGTGTATTACACTTTCTCCCTCATAAACATCTCACAATTTGAACTTTTATGGATTGGTACTGAAAAGGATTAAAAATTATGTATTTACTGTATTTACATGGGAAGAAATCTGATACTTTTTTCTATTTCAACTTAACTAAGTAATACATCTTAAAAATCATACCTATGTAGCTAATATTCCTCAGAACACAGAAATAATTACATCATTTTGTTAACTATCAGAAAAACTTCTCTCTTCAACATGTGTGTGTCTCCTGACCTTTCAGAATATCTCACTCGATGATAACTTTGGACCCATAACAGCAACATGACTTAGCTTCTACTCATGATGAAGATTTCCTTTGAAGAGCTTGTTATGTGTTGATTTATCATTTTCCCACAATGCATCACAATTGACACTGTGTGTGATTTGACTCCTTTTCAGTCTGAGGTGCGTCTTGCAGAGGATTACGATGTGTTTATTTCAAAGGCTCAGTTAGACTCCATTCTTGTCAACTATACACGCTCTGGAAGCCTGTTGTTTCGAAAACTGGTGAGCATCTACGACTTTTTAAAAGCATATTCCTCTGCACATTAAAACAGTCATGTTGCACCAACCGATTATTGTATTTTATTTGAAATAATATTAACTGACTTTAATAATAAGGCTGAGCAATGTTTTACCATGGAGCTACCCTATGTTTAGGTGTGTGCCTTCTTTGATGATACTACCCTGGCCAACTCTTTGCCAAATGGTAAAAGAAAGCGAGGACTCAATGATAACCGTAAGGGCTTGGACCAGAATATTGTGGGTGCCATCAAAGGTAGGTGAGAGAAAGACAGTAGAAGTTTTATCAATGTCTTACTAGCAGGGTAGAGCAATCATGACCCAATATTTTTGGAGAACACAAACATAGTTGTGTGAATTACATCCAGTGTTTACAGAGAAATACTGCACCGAACACAGAATAGAGAAGTTACCTGGGCCACGAGACTGGGTGCAGATCCTTCAAGATCAGATCAAACTTGCCAGGAGGAGACTGAAAAGAGGTAATGTACTGGTATGAAGTCCTCTTGTAATAATTTATAATTTATATTTTCATTTTAAGTGGGATTATTTTTAAATGCTTGTTTTATAATGCAAACTGTTTCATGAGAATGGTCAATCAGAGTTACTATATTATTAATATTTAGAAATAAGCTTACTAATTTAAGTCAGTTATATAACATTCACCAGTCAAAGAGGAGGTCTTTTTCTGAATGCATTAGGTAAATCTTCATGTTTCTTTGGCTCCGCAGATGCTGCAGAAACAGAAGGAGTCTTAAATGGACCTTCTAGAAGTATGAAACACACACACTCAGGGGCAGCTAACATACAAGCTACCCTACCCATTTATGCAGTTGTCGACTTTTATCTTTATGTCTGCACCTTTCCCCTCACATCAGTGCTACCATTTTGCAACATCTTTCCATCAGCCCCCCTCTGAGCCCACAATGTCTTTGCCCCTCTCCACTTCGATGTCACAAAACACACGCAAACTGGTGTTGCTGGCTTGCTCATTGGCTCATATGTCTTAGTCACGCTGCCGCTGTGACATTTGACATTCTCACACAGCTTCCCAAAATGTCAGCTAATTATCTTCACACCATGCACCATATCCTCTCTTTCACCTCTCCATTTCAACCTCCATGTCAGAAAAGCACTTCTCTCTCTGCTGTTTTTTTTGTTTGCAAGGAAGGCTATGAGACAAATTCCACCAAATGTGTGAACACAGTAGTCTTTACGTTTTTGCACAAATGCATTGAGGCTGTTTTGGTGAAGTTTTTATATTTTCTCTCCTCCTTTATAGGCTGCGACTATAACAAGCCTGCAAGTGTGGAAGGGACAGTGATGAACATGACTGGTTGATTCAAGGATCTGCCACCATGGCCTTAGAGCAGATTTATTGATTGTCTCCATTACTTCTCTAACTTGATGCATTTAGTCACTTTAGGTATTTCCTTTGCTGCTATGTGTTATGAATGTAAAGGGAACAAAACACCAGGACCAAATCAAGACGAAGCCTGCTAAATGACATTCTCTCTCTCACACATACACACGTAAACACGCACGCCATCTTTTGTGGTCTTCGAGACTTAAATCACCTGGATTAAGGATTGTGTGTCTGGCTAAGAAATGCCATTTTCATGTTCAGAAGTTTACAGCATAGGCACAGCTTTAAAAGCACACTTGTCTAGTTCACATAAGTCATTACTAGGAGGAGTCACAAGCCTAAAATGAGAAAAAAAAAAATACTGTAATATTATAGCATTCAAATATTTTGCACAAATTACATTTTACAGAAAGTTGCCCATTGTGGATTGTGCCTTTAACGTGACCAGTATTTCAATGGGTGTAATGTGCAGTACAGCATCCGCCTCTTTTCCAGACATTAAGTAAACATTAGATGTATTTTTGGCCAGTTTTTCTAATTAAAATTGGTTAATATGCCACATATGGCTGGCTAATAATAATAATAATAATAATAATAATAATGAATTACTGTATTCTATCAATAATGTTTCTTTTCATGATTAGAGTCTTTAGGCTACGCATATAAGTGCTATTGTTGTGAATATTGTGATGGAATTGATGGAAATACAGCAATTTTCTTTAATTTCTGCTCAGTGCATATGAAATGAATAGTCGTTTCCATAATTAAATATGGTTTCTTGACAACTGTGTCTTTGTGTTGCGTTTATGTGCGAGACGATATAAAAAGATCATGAGACAAAGAGAAGTGTCATGATGATGAATTTTCTGCTTGAAGAGGCCCGAGTATTAATTGATATCATCCCGATGTAACACAGTGGTGTATTAAATATGCGTTGCCACAGCAACATCAATATTATTAAAAGACAACCTCGTGAAGGCTAATAAAAAGTTTCTAAGCCTCGGCGTTTGTTTAGCGGCTACACTTGGAGCCAGGCAGTGTTGTGGTGCCGTGGATGTAATTGGAGGGAAAACAGTAAATTAAAGGTACACTCCATTGTAGAGATTTTGTTGCCAGACTTCACAGCTCGTTAAAGGGGATGTTAAAGCCGCCACTGTGCAGGCTGAGGACCCTTTGAGATCTCGTGAGCTTCCTCTTCGTATTGTAACACGAATAATTTTTTGCGAAGGCTAAGCGTGGCCGTAATAGTTTTTCGATTAAAATGTGGTTAATTATACGTGATGGGTTATATTTTTTAAATTGTAGTTGTGGGCGAGAAGACAAATATGTCTCCTTTTTAGTCAGGCGTTTGCAGGTGATGCCTGATTCTAGCCGCGGTGCATTGTGGTGCAGTCCCCGCTCTTCTGTCGGGATCCACCGCTAACGTGAAGCTGGTAAGGATAAACTGGTCAGAGCAATTAAAGGGGAAATGTTGCAAGAATATAACTCCGCTTTGGTCCTAAAATCGCATATAGGGCAGTTGTAAACACTTTTATTGCACCATATCGTCACAAACTTTGCACGAGTTGCATGTTTGGCGTTGTTTTATTGGTACTAAGTCTGATGTTGCACACATCGCATGGCGAGGGACACGAAGGGGTTAATTTTTTCCGCCGCCGACATTTTTGTTCGGCGGTCTACGGCAACTTTTTAACTTACATGTGCAACGAGCTGGCGCTATGTTTTCACAACCGTGTGTCACGTCAGTCGCGCAGCGCACACGGTGTTTGTTTTTAAATGAGTTGCAGCTCACCGCCTCCGACGCCCTTCGCCTCTTTGTTGCCCACAGCCGCTTATGCTCATCACCTTATGCATGGATCGGCGTTTGCTAGCAAGAGCTAGCACAGAAATGAAAACTGCATTTTTAGCAAAACAAACAAACACGAGAGACGTAGCTGTCACTGTCAGCATGTATGTCAAAGCTTGGAGCCCAGCAGGTGATAATTCAGTGTCCATGACTGTGAATGGACAAGTGCACCTCTGGGCACCACTAACATTGTCAGTCAGTGCCTCAGGGTTGAATGAACTTGGCAACATGCTGTCTCTTGAACACTCCCACTGTTTACTAACCGAGGCCCCCTCAGTGACTCACAGCAGTTTAAACTACACACTGCTTGTCAACAAAGTGGCAAAGTGTGTCCCACTGACATCTCATGGCGGATCATTCATTTACATTCATTTATTTACAACATATATGAGAGTCGATCAGCACACTCCAGCTCATTGTGAAGTTTTCTGTTGTCAGTGGTGTGTGTGTGTGTGTGTTTGCCTCAGAGATGTTTGTTTAAAGAGTCTTGGATCTGGTGCGTTTACAATTTTAAAAAATTTACTCGTGTGAACCTCACACTAAATCTACCAACTTTTTCTGTCTTACTAAACTGACACTGTGTCTGAAAATGAAAATATGTTTGATCCATTGTTCCATTCTTAATTTAGTCACTTCTATTTTTAACCTGGATCAATTGTAGGCCTATATGTTCGTAACCTAATGCAGCCCATTACAGTACACCTGCAGAAATAACTGAGAATTGTCCATCATTTCCCAGAGAGATGCTTATTTCATTCTGTTCATGTTTGTGTCTGTAACTTCTGGTGTTGTGTTTCTCTCCGAAGGCCTACATAACATTTTGTCTATGATCTATTGTTACTTACTATTATTCACTGTTGATTGAGATCTGTACTTATTTTTGTTGCTTGGGGGAAAAATATGACAGCATCAAATATTTTGCAATTATTTTGTCAAATGATTTGCTGCTGCTTTTCTCCTTTTCCTATGATTGAAAACAATATCACCTGGAAACATTTAAAGGTATTATTTTAGTGTTATCAAGGTAATTTTATGAAATGGTATTTTTTTCAGTTTGGAGTAATCAATTACTTGCTTAAGTTTGTAGATAAGTTGACAATGAAAATAACATTGCAGCCTTAAAGATGACAACTGAGTAAACCAGCAGCTGTCTGAAACTGTCTTCAATGTTAATTTTATAAACTGCATAAAGACAGAACTCATTGCAGTGAGTTCTTTCATATAAGCACATTTGTCAATAATCTCAAGTGGCACTGCAGTATGGTGAATCAGCTGAGGTTTTCTTTTTTATTATTTATTTAAGTCTGTGCAATTAACACAATCTTCTTACACCCCTCTGTGACATTCAGAGTGTGTTTCTAATCACTGTTTCATTTTTTAAAAAATGTTTCTAGTGGTGAGGCCCAGAGTTTCTTCAGACATGTCCGTGAGGGAGTCATTTAACCCTGAAAGCTATGAGCTGGACAAGAACTTCAGGCTCACACGCTTTGCTGAGCTCAAGGGCACAGGCTGCAAGGTTGGTTCTCTTATCTGGATTGGATGTGTTACTTGTATAAATTAATTAAGTGCTCTGACTGATAAGGGATATGTCTAAAATAATTTGTGAGAATACGTTTTCTCTGGTCACAGGTGCCCCAAGATGTTTTACAGAAGCTGCTAGAAACCCTACAGGAGAACCACTACCAAGAGGATGAACAGTTCCTGGGGGCAGTTATGCCTCGATTAGGTAGTTATGATCTTCATATAGCACTATAATAACAAAAGCCCTATTTGCCTAATAGAACGATTTGTAATCAAACAGTAGCTGTTCAACCACAATGGGTAAAACTAAAGAATGTTTGGTATAAAAAATGTATTACAGATGAGTGAAATATAGTATGATGAAGAATTGTTTTTATGTGACACTCCTCAGACAAGAACTGTCATTTGTGATTGAAAACAATTTTGTGACATCTCTGAAAATATTAAGAAAATAGTTGCTTTGTGTAGAAGTGGTGAAGCATGCGTCCACTCCCACAGCAGTGAGGTCCTGCTTTATTATTGCCCACATAACTTCATTGAGAGGTTTATGTGGGTTTTGAATGAAAACTAGAGAGAAGTACATTCTGATACAAAACATTGTATTTAATGAAACCTGAACCTCTGTTTAGAAATTGACAGGCCATTAGTTTAGAGACAGGCATCATTTCAGTCCATATTATAGCCAGTAAGTTAAGGGGTAGTGTACATGTTACTATATCACACATTCACAAAGAAAATTTTACAAAATATCACAGAAAGCTTTTTTTTTTAAATTTTTTAAGGCATAGGTATGGACACCTGTGTGATACCTCTCAGACACGGAGGCCTTTCTCTGGTCCAGACTACAGATTACATCTACCCTATTGTGGATGACCCCTACATGATGGTATGGATCTCCTCTTTTTATGGGCATCGCATGTCGCATTGGAAATGATGATACGGTTAAAATTTTTGTAGATGCGTATTATTGTCTGATATAGGCCTAGTTTACACATCCAAACCTTCATGTGCTTAATTTTCAGTATTTCTATTTTATAGGGGAGAATTGCTTGTGCCAATGTTCTAAGTGACCTGTACGCAATGGGAGTGACAGAGTGTGACAACATGTTGATGCTTCTGGGAGTCAGCAACAAAATGTCTGAGAAGGTGAGAGGCATGTCAGTTGATGCATTGACTTTTTGGTTGTGATTCTGTAAGATCCAACTGTGTTAATTATTAGTATAGTCATGATATTCCATTTTGCTCTCTTGCTTTTGCCTGGCCTTTACTGGATTTTTACAGGAGAGAGACAAAGTCATGCCACTGATCATCCAGGGATTCAAGGATGCATCAGAGGAGGCTGGAACATCTGTAACAGGAGGCCAGACTGTGCTCAACCCCTGGGTGGTAATGGGAGGAGTTGCTACAACAGTTTGCCAGCCCAATGAATTTATCATGTAGGAGTTAGTTCCTGTTACACATTTATGCTGCAGTTATGCTGTTTTAGCTACTTACACCTGCTTAAGAATGATATATAATTTTGTTTTAATGCAACTAATCGCAATGATGTCATGTTGGACAATTCTTAGGCCAGATAATGCAGTGCCAGGAGACGTGTTGGTGTTGACCAAGCCACTAGGAACCCAAGTGGCTGTTGCAGTACATCAGTGGCTTGATATTGTAAGTCTGCCTACCCACTCATGAATAATTTTGTCTGCTTGACACGTAGCATTTTTAGGATGAACACTAATGACACAGGATATATGTTTTTTTTTTTTTTTTGTTTTTTTGTTTTTTTAAATCTCAGCCTGAGAAGTGGAACAAGATCAAGCTGGTGGTAACGCAGGAAGATGTAGAGCTGGCCTACCATGAAGCCATGATGAACATGGCTCGGCTCAACAGGACAGGTAAAACCACTATGACTGTGCCCCACCATAACTGATTTGGAGTCCCGTCTGCTTTGAACTTCTGGTTCTTGACATTATTTTCCAATTGAATGACCCTGTTAAGCTAAGCATAACTACACCAGCTGTTGGGCAGAGAAGTGTTGCATTTTATGAACAGCAGCAACCTCTGCTGCAGCTCAGCTGTATTGCATCATTTGCTTCTCTGCCGTAAGAAATCACAGAGGTGTCTCTTCAAGATTTGAACTGTTAGTTTACCAGTTTCCCTTTAATGTATTATATTGTTTTTTGTTAATTAAAAAAAACTTCAAATTTGCTTGTTTGAGAGTCTCTCTCTCTCTCTCTCCGTCTTTCCTTAAAGCGGCTGGTCTCATGCACACCTTCAATGCCCATGCAGCCACTGACATCACAGGATTTGGCATCCTTGGCCATGCTCAGACATTGGCACGACAACAGCGAAGTGAAGTGTCATTTGTCATACACAACCTCCCAGTGCTCGCCAAGATGGCTGCTGTGTCCAAGGCCTGTGGGAACATGTTTGGTCTCATGCACGGTACCTGCCCTGAAACATCAGGTGTGTGTATTCATGGTTATTTTTTTTCTAGAAATATAAAAGTCTATAGGTATAAAAGTTAATGTACTTAATTTTTTTATCTCATTCCCATAATCCCTGAGTTAGCCCGAAACGTGTTATTATAAATGTAATATAATGCTAAAAATGACAAAACACCCAACACAGTAAAAGATTAATAAAATGCTTTTTCATTGTCTGGGTGTCACAACTACAAAGATGCAGTCACCCTTGATCTTGAATTTTCCGCAAGGGGGAGGCTGTATACCCTTGAACAGAAAGCCACATAGTCTTGTATAACATAGATTGTGAAGATGAACAAATCTGAAACTTGAATTTATATTTTAGATGCCACATGAAGTGAAGTCAGTTTACTTTCCAATAATAATTTGTTAAGGAATGTGAACACTAGCTAGAACACGATAATTTGAATAGCCAGAACAGGGTGACAATAGACCATGATTGACACACATTTTAAGCCAGAAAAGGCAAGAATATCATAGTACATACTTCTGATTAGAAGTCCTGAGAATATGAGTATAGGTTGAACTTGGACTAAGGCTGTACTGTGTAATATCAGAATCGCCAACCTTAGAAACAGTCTTACAGGTACAGTAAGTAACCTGTGTAATTGATTTGATTTGTAGGAAGGATACAAGTGGCTATTTCATATGTTATATGAAAATATGCAAGAAAACTAATGTCAAGGGACACCAACGGACGGGGAGCCCAAAACGATACAAATTCATACAGATACTAAATGATATCAGTCAGAGAGATAGGAGAACCGCTGCACTGTATCCCCATCTAATGCCAGCAGAGAACTGAGCACTGATTGACAATATTGAACATTAAAAATCTTGATTTTAACTGACCAAATTTAATTTACAGGAGGCCTGCTTATCTGTCTGCCCCGGGAGCAGGCTGCCCGCTTCTGTGCTGAAATCAAATCCCCAAAATACGGAGAGGGCCACCAAGCATGGATCATCGGGATTGTAGAGAAAGGAAACCGCACTGCTCGCATCATTGACAAACCTCGGATCATAGAAGTAGCACCACAAGCTGCCACACAGAATGTCAATCCAACTCCTGGTGCAACCTCTTAATCCTCGCTGGCTGAATCATAGACCGGAACCCAAAAGCTCTGTTGGGTGATTTTAGACACATAAACTACAAAACCATCCTAGAGTGTTGAAATATATACACAAAATAGTATGTACACAGAAAAGACTGGGTTGGCGCGTATCTACATGAAAAACAGCACACACACCACACAGTGGCCCGGGGAGCATGTCACCACCCAGTGGACTCAACCTGCAGTATCCCCATGATAAAAATTGGTAAGAAATAGAGCATACTTAAAATCCATATGCCTTGTCTGTTGTATTCTGTTATGTTAAATGTGCTTGACTGGCAGGCAGCTTCTGGTAGGAGAGTAATGGAGACAATAATCTGATACTGTTGATTCATTTTGAATCTTAGGAAGTCTGGAGTCTGTTGCCTCTTTTAAAAATTGCTCTCATAAGCAACATCAAGGTGATGTGATGGTGTTTTTGTTTGTCCATTCACTCTGTACAGTTATAAAGCCTAGTATTAGTTCATTGCTGTAACTGATGCCTTGAAAGAAACTGAGTGTGGCCAGAATGGTTTGTTTTTTATTACTTTGACTTTTTGTAATGTCCCACATAAACTAATAAATATTCAAATGGAAGATGGTTTTTTCTCGCTGTTTGGGAGCTGCAGTCTTGTGAAGGAATTGAATTAAATGTGACATCTATTTACGTCACACAACTGCAGATTGATTGTTAACATAAACAGCTGATGCTGCTTCACCATTCTTATGAAGTCAGATAAGTCATTGTTCAAATTCATAAATGAGAAAAAAATCTGCATAACCCTCAGGAGATGAACCATCTGCTGCCCCAATAACAGAATCAGAATTGTGCAACAGTTTTAAAAGAAAAAGAAAAAAGTTTGTCAGTCAGCAAATGCTCTAACCTGTGAGTTTGCCACCTGTTGCCTTTGCTCAGGATCTAGTTTTGTTTTCTCAATGTTGCCAGAAGGTTGACTGAGAGAAATCTGACTTGTGTAAAAAAGCTTCCATCTGACCAAGGTCCAGATCATTCTTGTTTATCCGAATACTTTGGATGAATCTGGAAGGCCTCTGTAAATGTTCATAGAGATATCAGAAACATAACCTCATAACCCCACCTCTTATAATAAACTTCTCTTCTAATAGATTGTTTTTCTGTATTTTTTTTAAGTATTAAGAGTGAATACCATTGCAATTTACAATTGTTTAAATTTGTAATGAAAATTGCCAGTGTGATTAATCCATTATTAAATTTAATAGTTTTATGGTTTAATAATTGCACAGATGCCAGTGATAGTAATCATATGGAGTTTTATTTTTAATCTAAAATGGTAAACACTAAAATTACCAGCAAATGTACAAATGCTAGCCTATAAGGGATTAACATCTTATAACATAGCACTGAAATGTTTAGGTAGAGACATTTACATTTTGTATATACCACACCTAAAGATTATATTTAGATTTATTACATTTGTACAGTCTATTGCACAAACCAACAAAACATTTCAAGGAACAAAAAACACTCATTGTAAAATCTAAATTTACCACAATCAAAGGTTACATTTTTCCCTCAACACCAAACAGCTGTGAAAAGTACAATATAAATAGAAATAAATTAGAGTAGATACAACTTTTCCTTCTGTTTGAGTCAGTGGAATGACAGTCTCCTATAATATGACCCATCAGAAAAGCAAAAAGATTACAAGTGCAACCTGTCACCAGAGATTTGTTTTGTCTATATGATTGAGGCACATCAAATACTAACTCACAAGCTGTAAGTCCGGCGAATGCACAAAAGCAATCTGCAGTGTGTGTTATATGTGCTTTTTCCCATTTTCCAGCTGCACAAGCTTTCCATGCTTCTCCATCTTCATATTATTTTCAGGCCTGAAAAGTCCCTGGATATCAAGCATGGCCCTTCGAATGTGCTGACCAAACCGGCATGAGTCCTGCAGGTCACGCAGAGCAGGAGTAATGAAAGAGAAATGGATAAAGTATTAAGTTTTGAAAGATTACTTGCAGTAATGGTATCAATGTTTGGATCAACATGCATTGCTCTGAGTTTGAGCTCTTACTGTGTCAGGGCTCGAGAACTTGCTGGAGATGTGGAATGTGATGAGGTCTTCCCCAACAATGATATAAGACACCCCATAGCCATCATCAGCCACCTCAGTGTAAACAAGAGATGACATTATGTTACTTAACTCAACCTTACAGATCAGGATCACAGGGCTAAGCACTATGAGCGTCTCTAATGAAATGATCTAACTTACAGGGCCAAATCCACCACCAGCGCCCACGTATTTAGGGAACTTGTTTATGTCAACTAAATTGAGCTGCTGCTGTGGAGTCTGGCTGGTAGACAACTTCCAGGGCTCTGAAAGCACCTAGAAGCAAAGGCATTGAATGTTGTGAGATAAACGGCAAATAAGAAAGGAGAAAGATTATGATAGGTCAACTGAGAGAAGAAATCAGAATCCAAAATCGATTTAAATGATGCTCTAACCTTCTCAAGAAATGGCGAGTCAATACCAAGGTATTTGGACACTATGTAGAGACAGAAGAGGTGACGGTCAATACCAGAACCAGTCATTGCCAGACGATACATGTTTTGATGCTTATCTGCTGCCTTCCGAAACAGGGCAAGTCTCTGGGCATTCTGATCACAAAGAGAACAAACAAACAGATGGTTTAAAGTCTTGATTTCACAAAAAAAAAAAAAAAAAAAAACTGAATCCAAGTCTGCAGGTATGACATTAACATCACATCAAAATTATCTTTTCTGTTGTGTCATTAGTGTCAGTTTGACATAGAACACCAGGGAGTTCAAAATCCAGTGCACTGATATGCAGGGACACGTAGTTTCAAGGGCTTGGTGACCAAGTCCTCACCTGCACAATGTGACCTTTAAAAACGTGACCTCATATGTGACCTGTCATATAATTCTCCGTAGGATCAATGCAGAACTGTCACTGTGAACTCAATGTGTCACTGATAGTGAATTTGTAACACATTCATTTGACACCAGATATGTCCAAAGTCTATTTTTGCAAATACTTGGCTTTTTGAGCAACTAAGCACTCTCCAGACCCACAGATTGTTATGTAATTGTGCTTTTCTGTAACATTAGTTTGATTTATTTTAGTGTGTCTGTGTATTTATGTTTCCTTACTGTTCCATCTGCATCTTCCATGGCTCTGACAAATGCAACAGCCTCAGAAGTGCAGGAGCGAACTGTCTCTGTCCGACCATCTCTGAACATACGAGTCATTGATGACTCGTAGGTCAGGCAAAAAACTCCCTGGTCCTGTAAAGCAGATGGATTAAAGTGATTTAACTTTAATTTAAGTGATTGACAGCAGCTGATACAATTAAACATTTAATGTTGTGTCATGTCAGTAATGTGATTTCAGACACAGGACTGAATCAAGTCCTACCCTGAACTGTGCCAACTGCAGGGCCAGCTGTATGAAGGCATCAGGGCTGGTCCTGCACTTCTTGATCAGGCCTTTCCCAAACTCAGTAAACAGATACCCATGGAAGTCCACGTCATCAGCAATCTGCTTGGCTGATAGGTATGAGGTCCCAATGACGTCCTGACACTAAAGAGGGGGAAACCATTTTGTGTGGGAAACATAATGTACTGTATCAATGACAATATTTGAGGCTCCACCGTACCTCCTTTGAAATCTGCCACTGTAGTCGAGTGGGATGAGGCAGGCATCTGTTCACATCTCCTTTACAGTGTCCCTCCTCTGTGTAGCCAAGATGGAAGCAATCCGTCGCAAGGACATACTACACAGAGAGAAAAAGACAGCTGAAGTGCAGTGATTATTTGCAAAATGATTGCCTTAAAATATGTATGCACATCTCATACCTCCCACATATGTCCTACAATTGGTGCATCAGCCCAAGAATGTTCAGCATTTATACCCATTTTTCCATTTGGATAAGAAATCAAGGTGAAAGACTTGTCAAACCACCTGTGAGAGAAGAATGTTTTTAGGGAAATAAACCACTAAAATTTGAGCCTGTGATGAGGACAAGAAATGTGTTCTTGCCTTCTCTGACTACCTGTCGTAACATTTTCCATGTAGCAGCGATTTGGCGTAACTATCAAGTGAATTGGTCTTTGCAGGGTCATAACCCTGCGGCTCGTCATCCAGCGTCAGGAAGAAGGCAGCTGATTCGATGGCATCCAGAGACACTTTGTTTACTCCCTGGCTAAAATGTTTGATCCGAGTCCGAGCCCATGGAACTCTAGACGGGAAAGTGAGACGATTTAAACTGTGTTTATCAAAGTGAATATGTGTCTTGTGCATGTGTGTGTTTATATATACCGGTTTCCTGCAGTCAGGGCAGCTAATTTCAGTTCTCCCGGCTGGGGTTCGGATGTGTCATTGAGGATTTTTTGAAACTGGGTCTCAAGTTCGCTGGGTAAGAGGTGGCGCCCTCCTGTGTACAGCCACACTTGGAAGAACCGGCCCTTGTGGTAGACAACCAGGTGTTTACGGTCAGTCAAGTGCTGCACAATATCTGCAGGGATAGAAGAGCATTGAACAACAACAAAGTAAATAATCTTTGCTGTAACAACAAAGATTAAAGGTAGTAGGTAGTAGTAGGTATAATTAGAGGTGCCAGCACAACTTTTGTGGGCTAACACTTATGCCAGTTGCACTTCTGGTCATCTATTATTCTGCTGTGTGACCAAAATTTAAGATGTAAAGTTTGAATCCAGCACATCGTTGATTCACCCTTAAACTGTACACAGCTGAAAAGTTGCTCACCTGTTTCAATGCCAGGGATGCGAGTGGTATTAAACATCCTCTCCATCTGAGTGGAACACATAGGAACGGTCCCCAAAGCCCTCAGCTGAAAAGGACGAAGGAATTATATCATCTCAAACCAATGGGGAAAGAAATGTAATAGATTTAAAGACCCTGATTAACAACAAATTCTTTGGAATAGCTTTATCTATTTTATATGAGAGATTTCTGTATTTGTATTTTTGCCTGCTCTCTTCTTGCTGGTTCCATCCTGCTGGCTCAGATGAAAAAAGGGGAAACACATACTCCCATACAGCAATTATTATTTATAAGTATTCCAATCTAAATCTGATGAGAGTTCAGGGTTTGCTTATAAGCAGATGTCTGTCAACCAAATCTGAGCAAACCACACCCACACAGTTCTGTGGAAGTAGATTACCTTTGGTTTTGCGTGGTACACTCTTGAATGATAATGCCTGTGGATGTTTTTTCCCCTAACCTTAATTTTGATCGTTGCTTGTGTAGTCATAAATATTTAAAAGGTTCTGTGTTTACTCTTAGACTAGATAGAAAATGAAGTACTGCCATTACATGGTGGTAATAACATTGGAAGTGTTACCGGGGCATGTTCACCACGTTCTAGTTTGCGCCTGTACTGCAGCATGGCATGGACCACATTCCCTGCACGTGCAGCCTGCCGATGTGTTGGGGTCACATACAAGAGATCCTTCACATAGGATAAACAAGACATACTGGGTCAACAAAAATATAGATGCAAAGCAAAATACACAGACATTTATTTCAGATATCATTACTTGCATGAAGAAATGTGACGTTAATACTAATCCACTTGCAAAACAAAACAATCCATCTTACCATTATATAGAAGTTACTGTTCACCATGATAGGACTCCTGCCCCTGAGGTAGATGTACTCCTCCCACCAGTCACTTACCTAGGGCAGATATAGTTTGGTATTGTATGACATTATGATTCAACTGAATTTGAATTTTAATGTTTTATTGCTTGTCTGTGTCTCTGTAAAAAACTACTCACATAATTTGTTGCCCACCAGGATTTCATGATTAAGTATCTCTGCAGCTGGGCTGCTTTGGAATTTTTAAAGTCACTGGCCAAAATCTCCATTTGGTTGTACTGGTCACCATCCAGCAGAGGACAAACTGACTCAAGGTACTGTAGGAAAAAAACATGGTGTACAGCTGATATACAGTAAACAAAAACAAAACAAACAAACCAAAAAAAAACCAAAAAAAAAACTGGAAAGCAGTTGTGCAGGGATGTAGTGACATATTTGACAACTGTACAACTCTAACTTCAACAAGGTGCAGGAGAGCAGCTAGAACAGTAGATGGTGGTGTTGTCAAAACATTATCTGTAGGTTTGGACAAACAACATTCATCAAATGTTTATGCTTCATTATATTGGTTTGATTTACATGCTAAAATATGAGCTATAAAAGTAAATGGAAAATATCAATGGATGACATGGCAAAAAAAGCTCTTTACATATTTACTTTTCAGTATGGTTTTGGGATATGTGACTAGATGCTAACATACACTCAGACAGTCCTTGACGACACTATCATGTACCAGTCTTGTCCTCAACCCATGAAGGTCAAGCAGTTGTCCACAAGGTGCCCGGGGGCCTCCGACCTGTAGGGGGCCTCCAAACGCCCACTAACTGTGACCTAATGTCATCTAATGATTTATTTTGATCACACCAGATACAATTATTATATGTGTGTGCGTGTGTGTGTGATTGCAGTCACGTTATTTGCATATAATATGACATAAAATACGCTCGGTTTGCTGGCTTGTCCCCTACGACTGTGTCTGGAGCGTGACGATGACGAGTAAGGTCAAAGGTCAAATGGTAACCGTGGTAATTTAGCGGCAAAGCCGACTTGACGCAAAGGAGCTTCTTGAAACAGACAAACAAATGTCGCGGAGTAGCAAAGTGAAAAAAGGAGAAAAACGAACAGGATCCAGGGAAACGGAAACCGGGACAAATTTGTTATTTTCTTTTTATTGTTTCTCTACTTTAAAAAAAAAAGAAAAAAAAAACAAAAACACGGCTCCTCGGCCTCTTAGCATTAGCAAAGAGCCAAGAGAGGGCAATGCTATCAGCTAAGAGCTGACTCTAACTCAGCTGGGCAGGCAGAGAAAACACCCCTGAAAGACACCTGTTCAACTGCCCCGCCACCATCTCCACCTGGGTTGGTTTGTTTTGAGGCCACTGTGTCCACCTCCTTTTGCACATTGAGATAATTAAAAATGAACTGATGACAAGGATGTGGTAAAAGACACTTAAACTTTTTATCAACACTGGAGTTCATCAGAAACCTGGACTTCAGTGATGTAGTAGAAAGAAGACCTCCACCTGAGGTAGGTTTTCTCTTATATTAAATTTCACACACTGTGGACTATTGTCATTGGTTTCGGAAACATTTGACTATTGTGTAACTGCGTCTCTGCACCAGGACAGAGGAAATTCTGTATGATACTGGTTCCTTAGTTTATTTGTTATAGGTCTACCAAAGCAAAGCAATATCGATCACTGTATAATACATGTTTACATGATTTTTTTTTTTTTTTTTTAACTTGCTACCGAAACAGCAAGTGTGACGAGAGCAGATTGGTTTTTAAGAATTTTAATAAATTAGCTCATTTATTGAAATTGTTGTTATATTCAGCATATAATTAAAATTAATTATGAATGAATTATGTGTAATTACACACCCTGCGAATTGTATCATCCACGCTGGGCACAGGGAGCCTGGGTAAAGAGGCCTGGAAACTGTAGAGCAGTGGTCTGCGTCCAGAGAACATCTTCACCAGGCTCTGGTAACAATCAAACAACACCATAGATTATACAATCATATTAGACGATTTACATTTACAACAGATTCTAACAGTAGTCACTGTCTGCACTGGGGGATGGAGAATAAATATGTGTACTAGCAACTAGTCAATTCAATGGAACTTGTTGATTAAAGAGTTTGTGACAGACAGAGGGACAAACATACCAGCCAGACTTTGGTAGATGTGGTCATTTTTCCATGAGATTCAAAAATCCAGCCATGGTAGGAGAGTAGAGCTTTGAGAGTGTACCTCAAAAGGTAGATGAGGAACAGCCACAGTCCAGTGGCAAAGAGAATGGCACTCAGCACCGCCCGGGTCTGCACTGACATATAGTCTCTGCTCAGAAAAGGCACAACACTGCCCTTGTCATGTTATCACTTTAAGATGAAATCAAACAGAAAATACTATAAATGTAGATTTTAAACAGCTGATTTACTACATAACTCATATCAACAAGCATATGCTCCAGTATAATACTGAAAAGTGAACCAAAGCAATGCATGACATGATCACACTGGACTGAGGGGAATTTCTGACCTTTGTGGTAAGTTATCCTTGATGGCATCAATCATTCCTAGAGAGGGGTCTATGCGTATATACAAGGAACTGATCATGGCAATCACTACTATCAGCCAGCTGGATGGACTGGCTGGATAGACTCCAGCTAATACACCATTCTGGGAAAACAAAAAAAGATTCAGTATTAACTCAGGATTAATCTTTGTCTCCTATGATTTCTCTGACAATGTGAAAGAAAATGCACAAATACATGCATTGTAAATACTACACAATGACGACTCCACATATTTGAACACTGATAACCAGAGGGCAATCTGGCTCTACCTTGAATTGTATGGCTTTTTTCTTCCATGCCGTTACTCCTGACAGGTAGATGTTTTTGATGACGTCTTGACTCAGTTTAAGGTCCACACCATCAGGGCGCACAGTGAACTGGAAGCCCACCGCCTGATGCGCCTCAGCCATCTCTGTGTATTACTAACATGGAAAATAAAAGTGATTAAAAGTAATAATCTATAATATTTACATTATGAAAATAATAATAATAATTCTTAAACAAATAAGAATTTAGGACCAAGTTCTAACATATCTTTTATAGTGTAATATTATGTAATTAGGCAGACAAACTATCTTTTTTCCTTCTATAAAAACTTAAATGTAAACCAATATCACATTAACATATCCACATTTTATCTTGATCACATAGGATGGTTAACTCAAAGTCATTGAAGTGTTATTTAAGCTACTACTACTACATTAGCTGTCATCAACTAATGTAGTAGTAGTATTTGCTTCAGCTCTAGATGTAGGTCCTTCCTAGATCTTTATGTTCACAATCCATATCCTTTAATATCTGAAGATTACATAACAAAGATCCAAATCATTTAATCTCAGCATTGAGCCAAGTTTGATTGTTAGAAGCTTTGGGTATTAAAGTCACTGTTATTATGCCATTAAGTAAAAGTGCACTCTAATTTTTTTCTAATTAACTGAAAAAAGAACCTAATTGAACAGAGGAACAAAAATTGGTAGACTTTGACACTTCTGACTCACAGTTCTGAAATTATTTTAATTTCTTTAGCTTTAAGAGAAAGCTGCACTGTTAGTTTGCAGTGTTTACTCATAATTTGATAAGAAACACCACTGATATGGGATTCATGGATGTCAGCATAAAATGTTGCAAAGCTGGATGGGTTCAGTATTTGAAATGATATGGTCTTGTGAAATTCTAAACATAAATATTTGGAGTTCACAAGCTCTTCCATGTAATGGCCAGGGTGACAGGTCTAGGATTTCTTTTTCCATGTCATATGACTGAACAGTCACCAAGTGGGACAAAGTTCAGTGGCCATATATAGCACCGGACCGGCTGAGCATGTGCATGGACTTCAGATGGGCATGAAAATATAAACACAGAGTACAACCATCAGACGAATGCTAAACCATTTGCTATTACAGAAAACCACAAGAATTGATTAGATTTGTTAAAGCTCAGCATGATTACTACTAAAAAACTAATATAATAAGCTTAAATTAATGTTTTGCTTCTGTGTGAGAGAACTTCCCCACCATGATTTCTACCATTTTACATGAATGAAACACTAAAAGCAGTCAGTAATTTAGCATTTTCTCCACAACCTGTTTTACACATACTGTATGCAATCAGGTTTACTCTACAGCTATCAATCAGAATAACCTCTGCAGCTAATACAACAATATGCAGATGTGAATAAGAATAACTATAAACAAGAAGCAGGCCCACATTTTACCGTTGTCAGAGCAGTCAGTGTAATCCACTCAGGCAAAGAAAAGACTGGTTTGTGCCAGTGAGGCAGTAAAATTCCTTCCCCTATGTGTGACTCCAGTGCCCTTGAAATGGCTTTCCTCAGGTAGTGAGATCAGAGCTCTCGTCTGTTGTGCTCTCAACACCCC
>CM076652.1:12825011-12868585 GCA_038496675.1 Rachycentron canadum
CCACCACCACCACCACTCTCTCTCTCTCTCTCTCTCTCTCTCTCCCTCCCTCTCTCCCCTTCTCACTGTCTCTCATCTGTGACATGCTTCTTTTTTGTAACAAGACACTAAACATAGACAGAGCTCAACCTCGTGTGCCATGGGTATCTGCTGTGTAACTGAATCTGTCCTTTCCAGCAACAGAGAGTACAAGCACGTGTTCAAAAATGATAATCAAGATGTGA
This sequence comes from Rachycentron canadum, assembly GCA_038496675.1. Lineage (NCBI taxonomy): Eukaryota > Metazoa > Chordata > Actinopteri > Carangiformes > Rachycentridae > Rachycentron > Rachycentron canadum. The sequence goes on from CM076652.1 coordinate 12,825,236, forward strand.
TAATGTGATAAGAATTTCAGCATAATATTGTCTTGGAGTAAAATTACAAGTGTCATGACTTTTCTTGGACCAGAATCTTAGAAAATCAAACATAATGATGTTTATCAAGCTAATTGTTAAAATAGATGTCTTTAGGATATAATGTAAGAGAGAAAGGAAGAAATAGCTTAACCCTAACCCTAGTGTAAACAACAAACAAATAAACAACACCTAGTATTTTAACCCCTACACTGGGTGGTACAATTCAGGAAAACCTCTGTAGATCCTTATTCATGAAAAATCTTTATTAATCAAAAGAATTTTATTGAGCTTTTGAATCTAACAAACAGGCTACAACAGCAAAAACTACACATGGTACACAAACAGATTTAACAAGCACCAAAGTCCCACCAGAAGAATAGTTAAAAGTAATTAATTAATTATTAATTACCATTAAATTCATCCACATTAATATTATACTGATAGTACAGTGTAGCAAATAAGACCACTATAATATTAGTAGTGAAGGTAAAAGACAGCTTCATAGGAAGTAGAGACCGGCAGAGGAGTTAAAGCTCTGATGGAGAGATTTTTGACATCTATCTCTGCAACAGCGTTGTGCTCGATACTTGGCATCAGGACCTTGTCACCTGCTACTGTACCTTGTCCTGCAAATGCCACTTTCTCAGCCCTGTGCACCTGGATGAAAAAAGGATAAAGGAGATTTTAATTTCATTTGGAAATAATAAGAAAGATGTCATGCTTAAAATGGACATAACTCACAATCCGCAATCTCTGATTGTGATGAAATGTGATATATTTTTTTTAATTAGCACAGTTGTAGTCTCTTGTTACCTAATTCTTACCTGTCCCCATTTCTGTGACTGCACACAGAATGATGTCACAATGTTCTCTGAGTTGTTTCCACCAATCACAAGCAGCTTGTCGGTGGCACCCAGGAAGTAAAGAGTAGGGATGTCTGCATCTGCTCTGGTGAGGGTGGGAAGCAGTTCAGACCAGGAGTCTAAAGTACAGAGAAAATGCAGAATCACTGTTTTTCATACATCTTGATGAGCATGTTCAGAAACAATGGAAACAGTAAATTCAAAGTGAGTGGACAACTAGAAACAGCACACACGAGTACAAGTTTTCTGGGCTGGAAATAGTGGTCAAACAGAGCTGTGCTGCTTGACCTTGCTGTACCTTCTCTTGTGTTGTACTGTAGCAGCAGTTTCTCTCCAGTCCTCTGGATGCTCCCCAACACATAAAGATAGTGTCCAAGGCTAGTAGTAAGGGGCACGTCATGGGACAAGGACACAGTAAACTGGAAGTCAGTGAGCGGCAGAGAGGAGACAAACCTAAGGCAGAGATTGTGTTTAGTCACCAATAAACCAATGAACCACTGAAGAATGCTTTTCGAATTAGAAAAGCATAAATCCACAGAAACCTGCCAGTTGGTTTACACTGACTGAGGACACAAACCTCCATGTGTCATCCCATGGATCATAGCGTTCAACAGCTGTATAGAGAGCCGTGCTGGAGTCCGGAGTCACCAGGGAGTCCAAGTACCAGCCTCCCACAGCATAAATACAGCCTTCACAGGCCACTGCACTGAAGTGCCGCCTGTGCTGTGGACACAACAGATGGTGACAGTTTTAGTTTTATATAAATGACTGAGGAGGACAAGTCAAGCAAAGTTTTATTTGGGGTAAGATAAACAGAACCACTGGATTTACAAGCTAGACTCACCTTAATGAGAGGAGCTGTGGTGGCCCACGTATAAGTAAAGGGATTATACCTAAAAGAAGCCATCTTGAACTCCCAGCCTCTCTTCACACGCTGTCGGTAGCCTCCTATCATATACAGGTAGTTATACAGAACCACTGCAGTGAAACACCACTTATCAGCCCAGAATGGAAACTCTGTAACTGGGTGCCAGTCTTCACTGTCGTCTAACCCTTTCAGGATGAAGATGTTTCGGGCACGTTCTGTTTCCGGGTCGTTCCAAGATGTTAGGTTCTCTTTCCTGAGACTGTAGAGATGTTTGGTTTTAGGTTTTGTTTTTGATTAACATGCATGGCTTGAAGAATTTTGCTCTGTTTTTTTACTTACATGGAAAGCATGTGTACTGGTTTGGATTGTAACCATGGTCTTATCTCCATCTCCAAGGTTGTATGTGCGGAGTGCTTCATTGGTTTTCCACTCCTCTGAGTCTTGGCACGATTGCCTGTCTGGGATACCTGGGGATGCTATCCAGGTATTGACTATTGGAAAAACTCTCCAAAGTCTTTGAAGACCATATTTCAACCATAAGCATACCCACTGAAAGAGTACAATAAAATGTTGTCTGAAAGGATTCATCTCAGTGACACAGCATTGTAAATTTAACCCATTCCAAACACGTTTATTAATGTATGTCACAGATGTTATTTAGGTCTAAAGATGCTCTACACCTCTCACACAACCACTGCTATAATCACGCATTCAGAATAGCAAAGTAAATCCTCCATATAAAGGTAACTGAAGCCCCTGGGGAATTCAAAACTGCCGCCGTACAATGGAAAAACAGGAGAGAACAGCCCATGTTTAAATCAAGTCCACAAAATCTCGTCTTGTCATCTTCTGTGCCCTTTAACAGTATAAACAAAGAAGCAGCTGTCAGTGATTTACAGAAAGAGTGTGGTAAATAAATGGCTGGCAAAGCCAAAACTTCAAATTCAGAATTACTATTTGTTCTGCAGCAGATCCAGTTGATTCAAAAGTATCTTGATCTCTGAGCGGTGGACTTCTTTTTGCTGGTCTATTCTTGGCACATGGAGGTGGGACAACAGTCAGCCCCCTGAGATGAAACATGGCCGCATTCACTCTGCTCTTGACGTCATCATGGGGCTCTCAAATTACCTTGCAGTTAGATGGCAGTAATATGAGAGTAACTTCATGTTCAACAAAATGTATGAATACATTTGTTGAAATATCTTCTATTTACTTTTTTGATAAGAAAATGTACACAGACATTGGTTCTAAGCACAAGTATTTATTGAGGTTTAAATTATTTTTAGTAGTGCAAATAGGACCAACAAAATACAGAAAAGTTCTAACAGAATGATAATATACTGGGACAATTTTGCTATAAAAACAGCCACAGTTAATGAGGCACAGTTAAGGTTCTAGTTTTTTTTTCTTTAACAAGTAAACTTATGCAGCTATGTGTAAAACAAAATTATGAAGATTTTAATTGATGCCAGTGTATTCCCTCAGATCTGTGACACATTCCACATAAATAAAAGAAACAAAGGCATTCAAGCAATGCTTCTAGGAAAATGTTAAAACTCCACTTCATATTCAAATGAGCTATAGGGAATATGTGACCCCAACACAGATTTCAATCATTGTTGGCTCTAATGTAGGCAATCCAGTTTAATGTGGATATGTTCGTATTATATATTAATAAAAACAAACAAAACTGAAAACACAAACAGTATATCAGATACACAGAGATAAAACGAGATGGATTAAATATGTAGACAGTGCACCTGAAATGTACAGTTCAACTCATCTCTAAAGTGGTGACAAGATCCAATTTTACAGACTTCAATGCCATACACTGTAATATTAACAGTATTGTTGACTACAGTGATACTGTATAAAATAGCCCTTGTGTTAATTTGATTGGATAACTAGGTGACTGCTCACAATTTACTCCATCTCTTCCTTTATAACTCCACTTGAATGCAGAATGAGCACGAGAAGGAAGAAGTGAGGTAGAATGACTAAAAACACAAAAGCAACAAAAGCCTTTCATACTGAACTCACCCCTATCAATTTAAAATGCCAAGATAAATGTTAAAGTAAGATTTACAGTCTGAAACAAATACTAATAAATCTGGCAACCGGTATTGAGCACCACTGACATATACAGAGAATACAGCTAAAAATATTAACAATGCCAATGTCAAAAAAATGGTCCAACGAAGTGCATGAGAATGGCTGATTAAAATAAAATAGCTAAGCATCTCATTGACTGAGCCCCTTAAAATATACACATTCAATGCTATGGAGATGTATCTGTTCTAAAAATTTCACACTATACCGTTTCAATAACATGAACTGCCTGATAGCTTGGATTGCGTATGGTCAAAAAGTGTACATTTTTACCTCCATCAAACCATTACCTGTCTTAAGCTGAGCTGCATAGAGTTGAAGTTTCAATAGCACATAGTTGGGGAAAAAACACCTTAACATAAACACAAGATCGGCTTGAAGAATGAGGATGAAAAACAGTACATTCTGATTAACAAGTGGAATTCAGGAGAAGAGCTTTTTCTGCTTGAAGTAGGCATCAAAACGACACTGGGCATAATCCTGCAAAACAATATTGTTTATTGCAAGGGAGGATGAAATTATTAATATTATAGAATGCAAAAATACAAATGTTTGTGTTTAATTTCACAAACTGTAAAAATAAATAAATAAATAAATAAATGGTAAAAAATAAAAGCAAAAACATTCTCCTTACCATGTATCCAAACTCAATCTTGGATATCTTGGCTTGAATGATGGACCACAGGCCCCAGAGGAAGTGCGATGCTAATGCATATCTAAAAATAAAAACAAAGAGACAGAAAAAGAAAAGTCAATGCACTTGTGACTCCGCTAAAAGTTTTAATGATACACGTGTACCATATAAAATAACAGCAGTTACCTGTTTGCCTCAATTATCAGGTCCTCCTCAACTTGTTTCTGGTCCATGGTAGCATCAGTGTGTCTTCCGTCCTCTGACAAATAATTTCTTATAAAATGAAGCTGAAAAGAAGAGCAAAATTTTGTGACATATTTAATGTACATTTGTACAGTGATTATTACAGTATCATTACTACAGTATTATTAGTATTATTACAGATTACAGTAATTTGTTCCTTTATTTTCTCCTCTCCTAAATTTCTTTTAGCTTCTATTTACTTTTACTAATTAATGTTTTTTTTTTTTTTTTAATTTAATTGTTGACCCTGAAATCTGTTATAGTATCAAAGTATTGTGTCACACATTGCTATATATGCACCAGCATGTCCAGGTGGACTAATAACCTCCAAACAGTTAGCACCAAAGACCAAGGACAAATTATGATTTTTAACAATGAGCCCAATTAGTAGACAATAAATGTTTCATGTGTTATTTTGCAATAACAGAATGCAAGGAAAAAAATTTAATTAACAGTGATTAGATTTTGTTTGCCCCATCTAACTCAAACTTGCATGAAGAAATGTTACCACTAGATGGCACTGTGACGCCACAACACTTTTCCTCTTTTTTTTTTTTCCTAAGCGCCCTTGCTCTTGGGTTTAAGCTGTAACATGGTGTTATCTGTTCGAGCTCGATAGGGAGATGAAAGTAACAAAACGATTTCATGAACAGTGTATCTAACTAGTATTCAGCAGGGATATAGTGGAATTAGGAATCTTCTTTAAAAGTTAAAATGGCTGCTTCTGCATGACTGAAAATATTGCAGAAAATCTCTAAGGCATCATGGATATGGATGCATGTAATGCCTTTTGTGTATGTGTTTCACTTGCAGGCTTGCCTTTTATCAAAAGCTATTTGTAACACTTTATTTTAAGTCTAACTGTTAAACAGAATATACATATTTAATAAATGGCTTATAGCACACTGCCATGTACAGTAGTTGCAAGCAGAAGCGGTGTTTATTTGTTAACATCTACAAATCCTCCTGTGGGCATCCAAATGTGGGGAACAGAGTGTGTGTGTAATAATTTAGGAAAACTAATTCTATGTTTTCATAGGGGAGGTACAATTATGACTGCTGACAAATACTGTTTATTAATATACACTTAATAATTTATTAATACAGCTTATTGATGATAAGTAGGGGGCATTAGGTGTTTGCAAGCTATCAAACAACGCAATGTTTTAATATTCATATTTGTGAGACTTTCAAGTGTATGTGAAATTTGAACCATATAAGTAAATTGCAGCTATTTCTCTTGATGTTTCTTCTTATGAGCCTCTGTATTAAGCAAGCATGGAAATAAAGGGGCAAATAAAAATAGACCATCCTTACTGGGCTGTAAAATCTTTAGACTGACCTGCTGCTCTCTGGTGGGGTAGTTCTCCGGTGTGGCTTTGTAGAAAGGCCACTGGTCGTAGGTGTAATCATACATCCACTCACAGAAATGGTTCCCAAAGTCAAAGCCCCTGCACAAGAGAAAAAATAGAATGTGTTTGCCCAAAACTACCCATTTTAAATCATAAAGCTAAATACAAAAACCATTTATTGACAGATCATATTACCTGTAATTGTAACTGCTGTATTCAAAGTCTATCAGCATGAGCTTTTCCATTGGAATGTGGTCCTTTTCATCTAGTATAAGAATGTTACCTGCAGTGGAAAAACAAGTGACTGCAATCATCCACCCTGATGATTCACATTATTATTAATTGACATCAACTACAGGCAGGTTCAGACATGAATATGAACTATTCAGACTGGTCACCACACACACTGAAGTTGGTTGGATTTGTGTGTGTAAAAAAAAAAACAAACAAACAAACCAGTATTTATGCTATATCCATAGCATATATTCATTGGGATAGTGTCTCATTGTGCCAAGCCGGCTGTGGTGTGACCGAACTTCATGGGGTGGTGTCAGCCAAGTTCTTCTAATCTAACACCATGGTGATGAGCATAAATAAAGCCTGCAAGCAAGTCTTGACCACCTAGTACCAATCATTGCTTATGCCCTTGTAGCTGAATGGAGCAAATGCCTGTGGACAAGCTGCAAAATCTTGGGGAAAAGCAACCAAGAACAGTGGAGGTTGTTCAAACAACATAATAACTTGTTTTTCATAGTCACATACTTTGTTAGCATTACCGCCTCTCTGTTGTTTACCTTCACCAACCAGCCCAAATTAATTAGGGTGTGAATTGAGTTAAAATGTGTTGTCATTGTGACCTTGACCACAAAATTCTAATTAATTCATTCTTCTTGAGTCCAAGTTAACAACTGTGCTAAAATTGAAAGGATTTCCTGAAGATATCACGATCAAAAACGTGTTTGAGGTCCCAGTGACCTTGACCTTTGGCCACCTAATTAGTTTACAGTTGAGTCCAAGTGAACAATGATGAATAATGTTCAGGAGTCCACATACACGTATGCAGAGTAAGTCCAGCTTTGGTGCTTTCCTGTTCTGAGTCATCTCTCATTAGAAACCTGTAGAAGTCTATGACTGTCACCTCATCTTCAGTGGCTCATTTTCACCCATATCATGATGCATATGAATATGAGCTGTCCCTATTAATACACCACAGGCTTCCCTTGACTTATGCCACATACTATTCTGCCATGAAATGTAGTTGACAGTCAGACAGGACAGGTGACAGGATCAATCAGGCAAATTTAAAGGGTGTGACAACATCTGAGAAGTCTGTACCTTCCTGGACGTCATTGTGGCAAAACACCACTGGTGATGGAGTCGCTGCCAGCAATGCACTGTTGTTTGAGATGAGAGTCACAGAAAGAGAGTGCGTGATGAAGGGAAAGGTAGAGAAGAGAGAATTTGTCAGCATTGCATATGCAAGTTGTGTCACTCAAGCGCTATAGCACAACTATGAGAAATTAGGTCCACAGAAAAGACAGAATAAAGTAAACCACAGAAACTACAGTTAGAGGCTATGAAACAATAATTCATATTAATAATAATTATTTACAATATTCCAAAAACAGTTTTACTATTACCAAACCAGGCTGCAGCAAATAACATTCACTCCAGTTCTGCCCTTACTCTTGTACTGACCGTACATGCATGCAATGGATAAGAAAGCTCCTGAAATGGTCATTCAACAAGTGGCAATAGTGGTGTTCTTGAAATGAAATGCACATTTGAAATGCCAGTTCTGCTAATCAACATGTTTAGACTCAGCCTATGAACAGAACAGGTCTTGTATTCAAACAAAACATGTGATATCAACTAAAATAAGTTGCTGGCAGCAGATAGCCAGTTGATTTTCATGCAGTGATACGTGCATCTTATGTCTGCTTCAGTGTGAGGCTGGTACATGTCTCCTACGTAATAAAATGTGTCCATAGACAAACATACAACACTTGGCTGATTCTCTGTTGGTTGCAGAGGCCAGACTGTCAGCAACGACTCAGCAGGGAAGTCGTGGAGGCATTGGAACAAAGGTCAGCATTTGGACTGGGAACAGAAAGAGCCTGTCTTGTCCCTGAGATTAAATTCTTGGCTCTATCAAATCTACAGCTACAACCCCTACAGCCTTAATTATACAACATACAATCTTTCCACATTAATCCGTGCTCCCATTTGTGCTATTTTCTATTTACTATTACTGGTATCTTTTCTAGTCTGGTGGTGAGGACACTGTGTACTTGTTTAAATATTTGTACATTTGTCACCATTTTACTGTGGCAAACCCAGTTGCACCATTGATCAAATTTAATTTGATCAAAGACTAGAAATCAAGCTGTTTACCACAGATCCTGTGGTACATACAGTGGAGCATCATCGACAGACAAGAGGGTCCGCACCTCCATTTTATCCTCTAATTGGTCTCCCATGTTCCTCATGTCATCTCTGATATGAAAAACTATTGATCAACCATTCTTTTGGTGGTGGCACCTAACTTAAGAAGATGAACGGACTTGACTTCCTCTCTGCCTACACAGTAGTAATATGAGGTGGCTCTGATGAAACTACATCTAGTTGGCACTTGGCTGAAGCAATAGTGGTTGCGTCATCATTCTAGCCAGAGAAGTCTGGAGTAGGAGGGCCTTGCTTTGTTATTCGCTGACACTGGTTAGTACTGAAATCGAGGAGAGAGGATACTTGAGGTTTCATTCTACTTCTTTCCTTTCCCCTTCTTACCACAACTGATTGGGCTTTATATACAATTAAGTCAGCCCATGCAATACAGTATGTGGTTTTCTGAGGCCTGTGCCCCAACTCACCGGAGGCTCTCCAGCTCAGCAGGCAGGTCAAGCTTCATCAGCTTCTTGTACTTCTTCAAATGTGCCTCCCGTACAAAGTTAAGTTTCATCACTTGATCCATATATCTAAAAGGAATAAAACAGACAGTACATTTATGTGTAATTATAAAAACAGACTGTTCTTGTAGTAGAAAGAGAGTGATCTCAAGGTGTCCCTACCTGTCAATGGTCCCAAACAGCCACTTGGGTTCTTTGTTAAAGGGCATGCTCATGTTGTGGAATCGTGCCAACTTGATGGCGATCTCAGCAGAGATGGCAGGATGTGAGAGTTGATTTGTACACATGCGGGTGTTCTAGGAAAACAGCGACACATGGAACTGACTTCTTCTGCAAATGCTTCCTCAGCATTAGGATCTAGATCAAGTAACAACACCTGGACCTTAAAATTCCCCAAGTGTGTGTGTGTGTACTTGCGTCATACAGGAAGGTATTGTTCTAAGCGTCCTTCAGGGAAGATGCCGTAAAGTTTTGGCCCCAGAGTTCGTTCTGCCAGAATAGCAAACATCACGCTCTCTAACACCAGAGAGTCCACTCCCTGGGACAAAGATACACAGAGTGACAGTATGATATCTTTTCCCTGTGATAATTAAATATTCACACCGACACATATTCATGAGACAACAGAATTTCTTAAGGATCCCTATTAGACAGACAAACCTGTAGGATGGCGCCATAGATTCTGAGGAGCACCTGGCGAGGTTCCTCTCCCTCAGACTGCACATGCTCAGGTAAACTACACAGATACAGCAGATTGCTCAGTCCGCCACTGCAAAACAAGAAAACCCAGTGTTATCACACTAGAGGAAGGTTAATGTGACCCAGCAAATCTTGTCACAAAGCAGCTGGAGTGTCAACACACATGCAGACACACCTACAAACACAGATGGTTAAGTTTGTAACTCCTTAGAGAAAGAATTTGTAACCCCATAGTGATGGGACACAGAATAGATATCCCAAGAAAAGGCCGTGATAGAGCGAGTCCTCAAAGGAGACATGCAATAATGTTTTTTTTTTTTTTTTTTTATATAAATACCTTATGATGCTCATTTGAAAATCATCCTCCTGGATCGTCTTCCACGAGCCCGACAAAAAGTCTCGGCACCAGGAAAATGCCCTGCCCCTCGTGTCCCGGTCGACCTCCTCGGTTCTCCCATCGCGGAAAGACTCTGCCTCTGAGTCGTCCTCACCGTCGGCCCCAAACAGAGGACTCGGGGTCCTCAAGTTTCTCTCGTCAACGACAAGCGTGCTTCCCACCCCTTTCTTCTCCAGCGGGGGACCCGTGTCCTCCGTTATGACAGCGGGGATGTTGCTGAAAAGCCCCGGCCCTGGCTTGCCTGCTCCGTCCAAACCCTCCGCGCTGCACCCGTTACTGCTCGCTACATCTCCACTCGACTGCATCGTGAGTTTCCGGGCGGAGAGCAAAGGAAGACCGGAGTGAAGCGTCGGCCTGAGGCGGCAAGACGAACTTGCTGACAGTCGCAGTTCGATGTTAAAGCCACTTAACAGGAAGAGCCGAACACAGCTGGATGGTCTGAGTGGCATGAGAGGCGGTTAATAGAAACCATTAAATTATAATCTTGTCAGAAAACACCTCCCCGCACACACAGCGCTCGCTGATTTGGGCTCAGCCAAACAGGCGGATTCAGCGTCCAATCACAATGCGAGTTCCTGTCCACCCGCCAATACCATTGGTCGTTTTAGGGTCGTGTCATGCAATACGTATGCTTCCGGTACGCTGAAGATTTCTGGGAAATGAAGTGTTTGTTTTGAGCCGCGACAGATGCATGAATTTAAACCCAGTTCGTTCTGTGTTAGGTACATCTGACCTAAGTACAACTAATACAGTCGAGTACTAAAAGATCTGCTCTTGAACTATATGATCATTTTGCCGGAGACAGGTTGTGGTGATTTTGAATTGTGTTATGTGTTAATGTCATTGTGACATATTTGTATAATGCATCAGGGGGTCACCTTTTGGACAGCTATCAAATGCTGTCTTTATTTCCCTGATATTACTGTGAAAACACATAACTGTAGCCTATCTGTTCAGCTCTTCTGGAGTTAAATAACTTGTTACCACCACTATATTGAGGCATGATTACATATTTTAATACAGGATTAGTACTAGCTTTCAGACAGTGAGATTACAATGTAAATAAAGTAGACTCTTTTCATTGGCATTTAATGAGATCAGACAACACATTCTGCAACTTAGACTTTAATATTAACATTAACCATCAAAAGCAGCGACTTCACGGCATGAAAGTTCTGTATGGCTGATGTTACTGAATGCTCCGGCTTAGGTCAATGAAGTCAATTCCCTTACTGCTAACCACAGTGGTCTCAGGTCTTAAGCTTCTCTGGATAGATGCAGCAATTTCTCTCCCTGGGTACAAAACATGGAAATGGTAAGTTTCTGGCAGACTTAAGGTTACTTAAGATGATACCAGAGCTCATTCAATCTTTTGCTGGAAATATGTTCATCAAAGTGTTTTTTTCTAATTTTATGGAACAATATATATATGGAGACTAGACTACAAATGTGATACTACTAGTGGTTTATATATTATATATATTATATATTATCAAAGTGAATGCTGTACTACTCACTCTTTCTGAAGCACCTAGGTTCACAATTATTTCCAAGAGTGGGTTGGCACACAGCTGCGTCACAGTGGATATACACCTGGTGAAAAACAAGTGTTGTTTGCAAAATGGTAGACACGGTGATATGAAAAACAAGATTAAAAAAAAAAGTTTTTTAGATTCTATACCTTCTCTTTGAGAGGAATCATCGTCTCTGGATCTGCAGCTCCTCCCTTGCCGGGATTGGCACCACTAATAGCTACAAAAGTGAACATCTTGAAAATAAAACGCTTGTAGTGAGTTGGGTACAGGACTCCTGATGAGGCATCCACTTGCACTAGGGTGGTCAAGTAACGGTCATCACGGTAGGGGCAGCTAAGACGAGGGGAGAGCATGGAAGAGAGCCTGAATATACCATCAAAATAAATTGTTAATGTCTGTCTCCAAATCAGCCCAACATTTGCTCTTACCCATCAATCAGCAAATCCCATTGAGGAAGACTGTGAGGGTAGGGGTCACAAGTTGCCCAGCATCTTCCAAGAGTCAAGACAATGTTGGGATCAGTCCTCTCTAGCATTCGGACCTCAACGTACACAGGATCCCTGAGTACCTTTGTGACAGGGTAGTCAGAATCCACGTAAAAGGAGTTGTAGGCCACATCCGCTGATGAAACAGAAAGACTGGTTGGTGACACAGTCACTGTCAAATGGGGTTAACTGCCAAAATATCTCCCTCACACTAACCTTCCACGCAGCCCTTGACAGTACATTGTCCATTGGCCAGCCTGAGCTCCACACGCAGGGGTCCAGGAGCAGCAGCTGGGGGTGGTGGAGGAACTAGGTCAACTTCAATGACCAGAGCCTCAACTGAGGTGCCAAAGTATTTACATTGGACAATCAGCCTAGACAAGAAATATGGTTTATATCAGAAAATCATTTGTGTAAGGATGAACTATGAACTAACCTCAACCCATTGTAGAAAATTCAGGGTGAGCTGTATCTTCTTGATACCACTAAATTATCTGAGTACTGTAAACTTTAGACTGCATGTAGTAATCTTTTATGTTCTGACTACTCTGTGTTAAAGAAAGAGAAACACATACTCATAACTGCTGTCCCTGGTAATTGCTCCATAGGATCCAATAGTAACTTCATATGAGGAGACCATCCTGTTCTCATAGATTAAAACACCAGGCTCCTCCTGCAGTAAGTTTGCAGTATTTCAGTTTTTTAACTACCTGACAAAAGTGAATTAAAATCCAACTGAATAGCCAAAAGAGAGACCCTTACCATTAAAAGAGTGCCACAGGCAGCGACAGGGAACTGGTAGATGGCAAAAGCTGAAGTGGTACCAATAGGATTGCAGCTTTGATCATTTCCAATGAAAGTAATTGTTTCCAAGTCAAGGTTGGGCAGGGTGGTGTCCCTGGCCACTACCACAATGAACTGGCCATCCTTGGTACACTGAAGAGTCACTGAAAATGACAAGTTAGAAAGCAAAGTGCACTGCTCAAACTATTTACTGTGGACATGTTTACATTCACTACAAGTGTCATAATACTGTATCTATTTTGTGAGGAATAGAGAAATACTTACCAGATTTGCCATAATAGCACATGCGCCCATCAAAGCAGCAACTTATAGTATCACATTCTGAGGCAGTGATGCCCGGAGACCCACATTGTATCTTGTAGCGCTCGTCCACTTCACAGGTGTGAAATGGTGGTGTAGGCTGCTTTGGGTGCTTAAGCCCTGGATCAACCTTTTTGGATGGTGGGATGTGTGGATTCTGAGACTGTTGTGGGTTATTTGGATGACTGGGCTTCTGAGGCTTAGAATGTTGAGCATCACCCAGACAGCCAAGTAGGGCCACTGCCAGAAGGCACCCAAAAATCAGCTTTACTGCCATAACCTCACAGCACAGAGTGATTCATGAAGAACACTGGGTGCTGCGAAAAATATACTGAAAATTTGCTGACTTTTATAAGGTAAGGGTAGTGCTGAGTTGTTGATTGCTCGCATCCTATTTGCTGCCAGCAACTACCAATCAAATGCTTTGCTTCCTGGGTGGTTTGTGGTGGAGCAATAAGAGACTGAAGATAATGCCAGAGCCCACTGGGGCTCTCTGTAGCAAGTCACACTAGTCACAAGTCACACTACTTTTTGCAGCAGGGTCAGAGTTAGTTAAACCTCTAACCTCTTGTAAAATAAAAAGAAATTAAATTTGAATCCCTTAGTGTGATATTCAAATCCAAATATCCAAATGTGTGACAAACCCTTTCAGTATTAAGCAGTCACATATACTGGACATTTTTGACTAGCCCAAATATCTTATTTTCAGTTTTGACCTGCACGTTTTCATGACGAAGACAGATGTAATTCAGATTTCATTATTTAAGATAAAGCTTCAGCATGTTTGGATATTAGTCAAGCTGTAGTCATGGTTATCAGCAAAACTATTAAGGAAACATTTCAATTTTACTTTTCAGAAATCCACAAAGGTGTTATGAGCATCTGGAGTATGTTGGAAACAGTATTGTAGAATTTACATAACTGTTTTATATTGTAAGCATTGACATAACTAACTTTATCAATAGAACTCTGTGACAAAATAATAGATAGCTCCTGAAATACCTTTTTGAGATATGTAGGGGTGTAAGGGGAAAAACATTCTTGGACCTTTGCTGGGAAAAAAACTGCACACAAAAAGGTCAGTGTTTGGAAATTCAGGATGGTCTGACATAGTAGTCACTGTTGTCCTGGTATAGCTCTTTTTTACACCCTTGTTGAACTAAAGATAGGGTAATTATATACACGTGTCTCTGATCTAAAAAAAAAAAAAAAAAAAAAAAAAAAAATGGGATGAATAAATTCAAGATATCTTTTGTTTAGTTTTGATCATATACTGTATGTACAATTGCATTTTGAGGAGTAATGCCTTGGTTTTAAAAAATAGAATTGAAATTTATTTAATGGTTAGGGATTTAAAAAAAAAAAAGCCAATATTGGAACTATGCACTAAACTGGAAATAGCTATAATATTTCATTTAATAAATAATGATAGCTTCTTATGCTACATTTTCATCAAGATTTATGTAGTCAGTATGTAAAAAAAGTCACTGTCAGCATCTTAAATTTATCTTTTTTTGGTCACCTGAATCTTTTTGTATCCAAAAGTTGTCGAAGTTGACTGGGAGATTAAATGATTTCTATTTGAAATTATTTATTTTTTATTTAAAAAAAAAAAAAAAAAGCAAAGAAAATAAATAACACATTGGCACCAAATATTGTCATTGCTCAATATTGTGAAGGATCTGGGTGGAATATAAATGTATTTTAATGGTTTCCCCCTAGAATAATATAACAGGGTTAGTATCTTAAAGTATCTTAAATTTTTGATTTTAAGGTTGAGAATGTATTAATAAAAATCTGAGTAAAGATGACTGAAAATAAAGTTAAATAAAAACAAAAGAAAGAAAATGGTTTGAAAAATAAAACTGGAGTAAGGAGGTAACTGAGGAGTAACTGAAGCATGTTAACAGTGTAGGGTTCATGGTAGAGAAGATGAATCTCTAAAACCTAAGTCAAGGTTGGATAAAAGAAAACTTTATTCAACATTTCTTTTTTTTTTACCAGTAATGTATTATAAAGATCCATGTAAAGGTAGACATATTGTTGGGTGCCTTTAAATAATTTTATAAAGAGTTTGGTCTAGATTGCTATATATATATAAAGTGCCTTGATTTAACTTTGTTATGATTTGGTGCTATATAAATAAATTTGAATTTGAATTTAAATATTAGTTTTGAGCCTCTGGCTCAATTGAAAAGTATGCTGGTTTCCTGGACATAGTGTACTGACAGAACTGACAGAACACTTGGCTTCTGTATGCTGTATTTGGTGTTGGTCTCAGCTGATACTAACTGGAGCCATATTGATTTTTAGCCCTTTACAAAATGTACTTTGGCAAAGAATTTGACATGTCATGCTGAGGGCAGGTAGTCCTAACCTATGTCAATATAACGTTTTGTGACCACTGTTTTCTGATTACATGGTAACACTATTCATACATATTTTCTAATTTGCCTTCTAATTCTAACTTACTATTTACTAATATGCTATGCTATTAACTAGTATAATGCCATTATATATTTCATTTCAAACATTACAGTCTTAGTGATTTATGTTGGCACATATGTGTTCAAAAGACAACTTTTATCCACTATTAATTTAGCACAGTCACATTTTAAACATTCAAATTAATCATCTCAACCCAGTTGAAGATGCTTCAGTAGATCTGTATGCATCATTTTGTATTAGGTGTTAGTAAACAGTTGCATTTATTTGATTGACTAAGGTTTAGGCTCCTTAGGTCTGATGGGGGGTGGCCAACTCAAGGGGTGGGAATATAATGGAAGTAAACAGGCTTGCTGTATTATAAAAGTAGGTGCACATTACGAGCTGAAGTGTGCAGATCACTCGTTGTTGTGAAGCCATGGTGATGAAGTGTACTCCTATGTGCCTTGTGGCACTGGCCTTACTTGGCAGCTTATGTGATGCTCAGTGGGGAGGAACAGTTCACAAGCCCTCACAACCTAAATACCAGAAGCCATCACCACCTGTGAGACAGGAGCCTAAACAGGTGCCTGAACAGCCACAACAGTCAAAGCAGACATTTGAGAAACCACTCACCTGGACATACCCTGAAGATCCCAAGCCCGAGATCCAACCTGAGGTGCCGTTCGAGCTGAGATATCCCGTTCCTGCTGCAACTGTTGCTGTTGAGTGCAGAGAGAAGGATGCTAATGTGTTCGTCAAGAAGGATATGTTTGGGATTGGCCAGTTCATCAACCCTGCCGACCTTACCCTGGGAAGTTGCGGTGTTGCTGCAGAAGACACTGGTGCTCAGCTGTTGATTTTTCAAGCTGAACTCCATGAATGTGGCAGCCTATTAACAGTAAGCACAATAAAAAATGCAATCAGTATTTATTCAGACTATATTCAGAATATATTCATGTATGCTGCTAATTGTTTGTACTAATATTCATTTCCTCTCTAGATGACACATGATTCTCTCATCTACACCTTTACTCTGAACTATGATCCCCGACCTGTGGGTGATTCCCCTGTGGTGAGGACTAGCAAAGCTGTTGTAATTGTGGAATGCCACTACCCGAGGTATGTAGATAAAGAGGTGTTGCAGTGATCAAACAAAACACAAACAAATCAATTATATAAAATAGAAATAGCAAAAATTTTAAATTGATATGTAATCTGTAGTCTTTGACCTAATCAAATCCCATAACTATAGATGAAATGATAGATTACTTAAAGTTTTCTGCTTGTTCAATCATTTAGGATACACAATGTGAGCAGCCTTCCTCTTGAACCACTCTGGATCCCATTCGCTGCGGTTAAGGTGTCAGAGGAGTTCTTATACTTCACCCTGAAACTCATGACTGGTGATTTAAAATACAATTTATCTATATACTTATATTTTTGTGGGACCAAATATATATTTGTCAGCGTTACTAAAATATCATTTCATTGCACAGATGACTGGCAATATGAGAGACCAAGCTACCAGTATTTCCTGGGAGACATGATTAATATTGAGGCTACAGTCAAGCAACACTTCCACGTGCCCCTCCGTGTTTTTGTGGACAACTGTGTGGCTACTCTTACACCTGATGTGAACTCCAACCCCAGATATGCCTTCATTGAGAAGCATGGGTGAGTTTCAATGTGTAATTAAAGTTATTTTGTAGAGTGGGTTGCTACAAACACCAAAACATTTTTGTCCATTTTTGTCTAAAATTAGTTTTTCTTGTATGCAGGTGTTTGCTTGATGCTTGGATCACAGGCTCTTCCTCAAAATTCATGGCTCGCTCTACAGAGAACAAGCTTCAGTTCCAGTTGGAGGCCTTTAGGTTCCAAGGTGCTGACAGTGGACTGGTCTGTATCTCCAAGACTTAGTTGATTATTTAATATTTTCTGTTAAACATCCAATAATGGAAAATTACATGTAACAATATCTCAAACTTTGCGTTATTGAAACAGCTCTACATTACCTGCCATTTGAAAGCAACATATACTGCTCATCCCATTGATAATGAACATAGAGCTTGTTCCTACATAAGTGGGTAAGTCTGTATGCGGATGCATATATTAATAAAAAAAAATGTGATTGGAAAACTAAACCTATATTTTATTAATCTTTCACATCTCCTTTTCTTCCTAGGTGGAAGGAGGCCAGTGGTTCTGATGGAGTTTGTGGCTCCTGTGAGTCTGGCGGGTTTGGCTCTGGCACTTCAACTGGTTCCATTGTTGGTGGATCAACCTCTTTGTCTAATCCTGGAAGAAAGAGCCGTGACGTGACCCACAGTGAAGGTATGTAATATCTATAAAAAAGTTTACTTGATATCATATAAGGAAAATGCAACAGTCAACATTTAAAACCAATTTACTGAGTTGATGTTATGTTACCACTACAATAATGATAAATTCACTTCTTATTGTCATGCTTTTCTGTATTGTAAGACAGCTGCAATTAGATTATAACACATATCTTCTGTTTTTCCTTCTCAGTTTTTGAATGGGAAGGTGATGTCACCCTGGGTCCCATTCCCATTAATGAGAGAGTGATCGCTTAACTCACTTTCCTACCATGTCATTAACCATCAAAATAAACATTATCATTGGTTCATATCTGTTATTCTCTTCCTTCTTGATAATAGTTCAGTTTAAATAAGGAAAGAAACTCCATGTACTCCATTAAATGCAAAAAAAAAGAGCAAATAAAAGTCTGAGAAAAGAGAAGTCCCTATGATGAAAGTGTCTTCTATAAAATGTTCTGTATTGCCCTTTGTGCAATGATAAATGTTACATATAGACCACATCTGCCCAGTTCATAGACCCTGTAAACCCTTACATTTAATGAAAAATAAAAATTCTATTGTGTTGAAAGCTACACCGAGAGGAGCTATTTTTTCTATTTTTCTCTTGAGCCATACACATTATAATGCAAATAACTAGCATGATTTTCGATTAATAAATACTATAATATTAAGACATGTTATAGAACTTTATTTTATATAATTGCCTTCTCCATCAGTGCTGTCCTACATATAAACTGAGGCTGTACCTTTTTCAATTCATGAATTCTTGGACAAAATTAAAACGTGAAGTTAGTTCAAAAGGGTTCTTACTCTACATTTCTCCACTAGTTAAATACCTGGATGAATTTTATTATCTAATGAATGAGCAAGGTCGAACATTCAACTGTTTTGTTTTGTCTTCCCCCGGTGAGTGAGTTAGCATTTACCGCCCCCCTGTGGCTCAAATGCTAAACTGCAGCTTAGCAAGGTGCACAGCTTCAGCACCACGGGACGTGAACAGCTCCACACTGCGCCTGCGCAGTACAGCATCGTGCCTCTTGGAGTCTGAGGCGTGATTCACTTGTCGATTATTCAGTTTACGATCTGCCACGTAAATAGAAAAGAAACTTCACCCTAAAGTTTCAGGCTAGTTTCTGTGAAGGACACCGTGTCTTCTGGAGGGAAATGCCTACGGTGGTGATTGTACTTACATTAACATTTAACGCTAGCAAACGCTGGTTTTATTAAACACTGCATTTTTATATGTGTATATGTGCATTAGGCTACAGCCATCTCACCTTTGGGAGACTTTCTTTTTGCATTTTACTCTGTGGCACTTAATTTGTCCATTCCGACCATATTTTTCTTTTATGTCTTCGTTATAGTCCTTTTCACTGGGTCTGCCTCTGCGATGTGTGCGGGCCCCCTGACCTGCTCCTTGGTTCATTTATGTATTGGCTTTGTGCTCCTCTACTGTCAACGCTGCTCTTTATTCTCTCTTTGCTTTTTTTGGTAAATGCTCTGTTATCTTTACAGCCCCCCCCCCCCCCAACATGAACTGAATGTGATTAAAACGCATGTCTTTTCCGGGGAAACCCAGGATCCCCCCTGGGGGGGGGATCTGGTCCTCCCCGGACGCAAGTTTTGAGAGCACGGCGCTGATCCCACTGCCGGTTTAATGTCATTGTAAACACATGAGAAATAATGTTTGTTATTGTTGTTGTTTTTTTGTTGTTTTTTTCCCTACGCCATTGTTTTTGCTGCTCGTCGAGCCTGCAGGCTTTAGCTCCGCTTGCATCCACTCGGGGCAGCCTGCTCATACGGTAACGGCACTGACGTTATACCGTCTCTGCTCCACACCCCCCTCCTCCTCTTCCTCCCCCTCCTCCTCCTCCTCTTCCTCAGTCTCTGCCTGTCTCCGCACTGCTGGCCTCTCATCCGTTGTGTGTCACAGGCAGCAGACATTTGGCGAGCACAAACACGGACTGCGGTCGCACACTGCGCGCTGATGCCCGGCGCGGACCCGTCGAGGGAGACGCAGGGTTGTATTTCCGCTGCCGCGGTGTTGTGAGCTGCCTCCGAAGAGCCTTTCCTGCCCTGACATCCCCTCCTTCTCTCCTCGTGTGGATGGTTGGCTGCAGATTTGATGGTGCTGAGCAGGCTCGTCTGATTGAAGGCTTGCGGCCAGGGGGGCATCTGTGGGGCCGCAGAGAAAGACACCTCTGTCCAAGGCAGCGTCCGTCCTCTGCCCGGCCTCTGTGAATGGACTGCGCTCCCTGCGTGATTCTCTGCAGTCGCTCTGAGTCATTTGTGGAAGAAGATGGCGGACAGGGCTGAGATGTTTTCCCTATCCACTTTCCATTCCCTCTCTCCTCCTGGCTGCAGGTAAGAGCTTGCAGGGAGAGCGACAGTAGGGGGGTGGGGGCGATGGTGGGGTGATGGAGGGGGGGCGATGTGCACGGTTGATGAGTCGTGGACAAGGACACCACAGACGAAAAAAAAAACCCCAACACACACCTATCTGTCAGTTGTGTTTTGATGACTGCAGTAAAGCGAGGCTGGTAGTAACAGATATTTTGAGGAACCTGCCAGGCCTGCTCCTGCCTCCCTGCGCGCCTATTGCCCAGAAGCTGCAGCTTAGCTGAGCTGCTTGTTTGTGTTTTGGATCTGACGCGCTTCAGGCGATTGCGATTGCGATTTTTTTTTTTTTTTTTTTTTTTTTTTTTGTGTGTGTGTTTGTTTTTTAACGTCATATTCACGTCTGCGAACTGTGAAGGTGGGTAAATGGTAGAATAGATGGAGAATGATTGATCCCTAGCTGCCGCGTCAGTCACCCGCTTTGCGCATTCTCTGTGAGAGGCCCACGCCCTGTTGAGTCCTACCCAGGCAAGGGCATGCTGCTGAAACAATGATTTACGGAAGTCCTACTGATATTGAGGCCGTTTCAAACGCCCCTAATGTGACCTTTGCGATACACAATATGACAAATCTGCTGGTGGTTTCTTCTGGCCCAAGCACAATTGTGAGTAGGATTGTGCTGGCACTTACCAGAGATGAATAACTTGAGCAGAATCATTGGTAGAGCTTCATTATTCTCTCTAGGATTGTTGCTGTTTTAGCAAGCAGGAGACGTGGGGTTATTATAGTTAAACGCTTCTTGGATGAAATATAGGTCTGGCAAGATGTGGAATATTGCAATACTTTGGTGTGGTTTGGCTGAAATTGTGTGGAGGCTGCTGCAACATTCAGATCTGCTTCATCCTGGAGGCACAGTCTAGGAATAGGTTGTCGAAATATGATTTCATTGTATTTGATATTGATATTCAATGATCTCATGCCTACAGCTGCTGCTGCCAGGCCACATACAGATGAATGATTGTTATTGTCTTGCTATCGTATATTATTTTACAACTGTACACACTAACTTTAACTCACCCACACAGAGTGGTAGGAAGGAGAAACATGAGGAATTGGATTGTGGAGGGCCTCAGCACAATGCATAAGATCCAATAACATTTCATTGTCCCTGTGTCTGCCTCCACATGTACCCTGTCCTACAGGGTCCAATCACATTAGCAAGCCATCTCCCAGTGGATTTAATATCCACAACATGCACTCATGCAGGATTTAGTTACATACTGCTGCTTCATCTCATGAGCGGATCATATCAGATCAATAGACCTGATTTTTTTGCATGACTACCAGTGACCTTAGTTCAGAGCACAGAGCCAAGCTTTGGCCATTACATCAAAATGTTGAATTTACAGTGCTGGCAAACAGCCTGAGAAAGGTTATCTCAAACGTATGAGAGGAATAATATGTACAGGTTTGTATTTAAAATCTATCCAGTTATGGAGAATAAAGCCAATGTTACAGACCACAGAGGAAATGTGAATAATCACGCTAAGGTGCACCACTCTGCCGTGTGAATGGGGTGGAGACCAATCACTTTTACTCAAGTGTATTTGATACATTTTGTGTATTTTAAAGTATGTGCAAGAAGTTTGTGTTTATTTCTAGGTCAGATGTGCATCATCATTCTTAGATAGTGAAATACAATAAATCAGATGGGTGGAATATAAGTTTGTGGTGCATATGGAAATCCAAAAGTGTATTTGTAGACTTGTTTTTCATGTCTCATGTCTCTGCGTGTGTGTGACCAGTTTGTGGCTGAAACCACCGGCATTGTGATGGTGTGGTACAGTAATCTCCCTTACATAACCTTAACACTGTTTCCAATGGGCAACATAATCCGTAAAAAAGCCTATCTTTCTTCCCTGAGCACCAGAAATTTATGACAGACTATAATTTCTCCTGCACTGAGGGAGCTCTCCCCACTGGAAAAAAAAGCTTACAGAGATAGGCCTACATATTGTACGACTGTACAGCGAAAACACAGTTCCCTAATCATTTAGGAGCATATATGAATATATTTCTTCCGTCTTAATTAAGTGACATGGTTCCATATAAACAGGGTGAACTTAATGGAAAAAGAAGTTTATGTGCTGTTTTACTCAATTTTCCCATCAAGACTTCAACTTACAGAAATATATATTTATATATGAAATTAAGTTCATGGTGTTACAGCAAATATAGCACCCACTGTGCTGAAACCTATCAAAAATGTTGATAATGTAGGCTACTAACATCCCATATTTTTTCATTGATTTCATTCTGTGAAAGTATCTGTTTCTGGTGGAAGAGTTTCTGAGGCAGCAGTCTTAACGTAGCCTGGTGGGAGGTCTTTTTTTGATTGTGAAGTTGTATTCCATATGTAATTCATTCTATTTGAAAACCCCCAGCTTTGGTTCTTTGAGTGTCAGCCTCCCCTACAATTGGGGAAAGCTAAAATGTCAATAAATCAGTGTCACCCGCACAAAATAAATCAGTAATTAATTAGATAATTGGTGGATTATTTAATTAATCTTAAAGCACAAACTGTAAAAAAAAAAAAAAAAAAGTCTTGGTATTTTTTATATTAAGTGGTTGTATTTTTGACTTCTACAACATTTCCAGTAAGCATTCTTCTGACACCTCCACCCCCAATACCTCTCCCTCTGAATCTCATACATTTAGCAGTCAATGTTCCACTTTTTCCTTCCAACTCTTTGAAGCTGTAAGAGAAGGCAGAGGGAGGGAGGTGGGTGGTGGTGGGTATGGTTATCATGGGGTAAGAGGCTTAAATCAAATACAGATTCATTTTAGCTTAAGCGTTCCACTGCTGCCTCCCCCCCTGCTATCATCCTATCGCTCGCATGGTATTTCCTTCCGCTCATTCTGTGTACAAGCACCACTTACTATG
The DNA here is from genome assembly GCA_038496675.1 of Rachycentron canadum. NCBI lineage: Eukaryota > Metazoa > Chordata > Actinopteri > Carangiformes > Rachycentridae > Rachycentron > Rachycentron canadum. Next base: position 12,848,499 of record CM076652.1, read on the forward strand.
TTTTTGCCTGTCTTCTCAATGGATGTTCCTACAGCTTTGTTTTTCTGTTTAACAATGATAAAAATGACTCATGTTAATGCAGTCCGTGAGATTTGTTTTTCATCAGTATGATGCCTCTGAATACTTCCCATCTATCCCCAGCATTCACTTCACATTTCATGACCTCGTTAATCCAAATCCAGCCAAATCTTAAAATCATCATCTATGAGCAAACTGATGCATCATCTCCGCATTCAGTTAAGAGATGGCGTGATCTTCAGGTTTGGTTCTGACAAAGACAACAGAGACTGCTTCATTAGGTTAAATGCATGACTCATATGTGTGTGTGTGTGTGTCTGAGTGTGTTTGTGTGTGGGTGTTAAGACTGCCATTACTGGAGACTGACAGTGGGTGAAAAGCCTGGAAAATTGATCTTGTTAATGAGTCAGTGGCAACCACATCAAATGACCTTGTCTTTTAAAGATGATGTCACAATGGAGCAGGTGCCCATGGCTAAAAGGCACCTCAGTTAAACATCACTGGTTCCACTGTAGCTGTATCTTTTTTAATATTGTTATTAGTGTCTTCTCATTTCTTCTGAGGTGTGATTGTGGATATCTGCTGTTCAGCTATTTATACACTACATATATGCAATTTCATGGGCATGTCCTACTCCTTTGGTTTCAATGGGCTTATTTAATGAATAGCTATATAGTATCTGGACCACAGACTGAATTGGAAATTCATTCAAAAAAATCTATTTTCATTATGAGTTGTTGTATAGATTATTCTCAACTGGTCTGTAAACCAGGTATTAATCAAGAATCGGGAAGTAGTAAAGAATGTATAGCTCACAGTTTTTTTCCAGGGCCAATGTTGACATTGTTTGATGTTTTGTTCATTGTTCAACCAAACCACAAAGAGACTGAGTTTACTGTAATGTAAGAGAGGGAAAAACAGAAACTGACCTGTATTGACAGTTACTAAAACTGTTGATTCATGATGAAAATGGAAACCTTTGCTGTAAATTGATTAATTGTTACAGCTCTGAGTAAATGTGGGATGGGGAGATCATTTGAATCTAGAAGCGGCAGAAAGAAAACGAAAAAAAGAACGAGTGAGACTTGAAGACACATAGGGAAGCATAACCCTTCTATGGGTGTGCCATTGCAGCAGCATGAATTGTAATTTTGTGCTGACTTGTTTTCTCATGGTAGGATTCTCATTTTGCTCAGCGTGTCACATTTCAGAGGAGATGGGGATGAATGTGATGCGGGACTGTTTTTCCTGTATGATCTCATGATGTTTCTCTCCCCATCTCTAAAGCCTAATTTTGAAATCCTGATTGTTTAGTACAGTCACAAACAGAGGTGGACTGGATGCCATCAACGTCACAGTGTGGTGTCAGATAAGTAGCAAACAGCACACAATATGGTGTGACAGGCCCTGCACGCTCACTTGGATGCTGTCTAAACACCAAGTAGGAACATGGACCTGTAATGTCAACACTGCAGTAGTGACAGCATCTCATTATCTGCTATAGATTCTGAAATCAAAATAATACAGAATATTTCCTAAAATGACCGAGAGTGTACTGCAAGGGAAAGTAACAAAGGAGGGGAATAGGTAACCGATTTGTTTTCAAGATGAAGGAGTATAAGTGCATGCATGAGGTGCACCTCACATTCATCCACTTGTATGTTTGTGTGTAGCTGGGGTCAGTCACTGTTTCCACGCTTCAAAGAGAGGACAGAGAATGTGTTTAGGATGGGCTTTATTCTGCGTCTGTAGCTTTTCACTAACACACATTTCTTAGGTTCTGCAGTCTGGGGGAAATGGGGCCATACTCTGTTGTAACATGCATGGCAGAGCTACAGGATGAAGGCAACACTAAGCAGAAGAGGACACAAACAAAATGGAGTCTGGAAACACAACCTATTAGGAATCAATAGAGGATACCAGAAATGGGATAAAGAAGAGGAAAAATAGATGGTAGATAACAATAGAGTAAAGAGCATCTTCAGTCAAATTGCAGAAAAAATGTAGTTATAAATGTTGGTATGTAGTCATACTGATGTTTGGACATATTTGTCTCCGCCCCAATACAGTGGGAGGGAATGAAATTGTGTTTCTGTTGCTCACAGCACTAAACATTTCACTGAGAACGGGTCTCAGTGATGCTATTATATTCTCTACCCAAGAGATAATCCTGGGTTGATATTGTGGGTCTGTGGTATGATCTGGAGTGATGAGGATATTATATACAGCTGCACCAACTCTTAAAAGCTCCCACTGTATGCATATGTAAATCATTATGAAATCCATATTGGGGCATAATTAGTTCAAAAACAAGACCATGACAAACACCATTAGAAGCCTCACCAGACTGCATGTACTCAGCATTTTACAGAGTGGCAGTAGGTCAGCTTTCACAATGAATCTATTGCATTGCTTCTTGTCAACATGAAATTTTTATTTGTCTAGTGCACTTGTGCTTTTTGAAATCCACATTCCCACTTGCCTAGTTACGGGTTTCTCATCGTCCTCTTTCCTTCTCCACCTCAACTCTCTTGATTACCGACCTGTCTCCTCTATCTCTCAGTTTTTTCTAACCTCATCCAAAAACCAAACACGGGGCTTTGTTCTGCTTGTGTGGTGGTGAAAAGCTGTCTTGCATACAGCGGTGCTGATGTGGTGTTTTTCCGTTGTGAATCACACAGCCAGTCGCACTTAGAAACACAGATTCCCTGAAGGCCAGATGGGCGAGGATCTCATTAGTGACCTTGTCTCTCCAGGTTTGGTTTAGAAAGGCCTTCTGTCTATGTGTATTTTCATGTGAAAAAGTTTTGAGACTCCCACCCACAGACTCAGGCTGAGAGGTTGATGTCATTTTGTGCTTCATGATTTATTGTTTCAGTGTCTGGCACCAGTTGTCACACTGAAATGACACCAGTGGTAACTCTAATCTAGCATGGTGCACTATAAAACTGTTTTAATGCTGGAAGGAAAAGGAATACTAGAAAGTTGCACACAAATTACTCTGCATTTGTCAGATCCTGTGGGTGTTGAGTGCCAAAATTGAGTGCCTTTGAATGTCCCAGGCTTGCATGGCATTTAAAATTGCCATTAGTTGTAGGGGGTAGTTGGCAGACAGACAGACAGACAGACAGACAGACAAATAGACAGACAGACAGACAGACACACACACACACACACACACACAGGCCCAAGGTTAATTATAAAGGGAGAAAACCCCTTTTATGTCCCTCAGCCCAGAACCTTTGCTGTTATGATAATGAGGGCTCATTTAGAAAAATGAAATGTTAAAGCACTTGCAGTAAGTATTTTCACCTTTATTTTGTTTGGGAATGATGCAATTTCATGAACACATTTATTCAATATACAGTTCCGACTACAGTAGTTTGTCAAGATCTGTGTGCACCATTTGAAAATTGAATTGAAGACCTGTTTAACAATTATTTTTCTCTAAATTTACGGTGAAAATATGCTCATGAAGTTAAGCCCATATTGTCCAAACAACAGCAGTTGTTTGAGATGTAGCAATGCTTTAGGTTTTTTTGCAGTGTTTGAGTGGACACAAACTAAATCATCTTATCTGATCAGGTTTATGCTCAGGTTATGTTACAATGATGACACTTAGGCAGCGGTAGCAAAGCCGACACGGTTGTTGGTGCGGTCGTAGACGGAGTAGTACTCTCTGAGGAACACGTCTCCAAAGATCCACAAGGGCTCGCCATCACGAGAAGGCAAGTAGGTGGGGGTGATGCCCACTGAGCACATATTGTATCCATTCTGTTTTTTTGGGAGGGAGATTTCCACATTATTGTATGTACAACATTAGATAAAAGAAATATGGCATGCACGTAAAGGGGTATTTGAACCCACACAGATAACTTACCTGGATGATGTAAGCAGAAGGAGGCAGAGGGAAGGAAACACCGCTGATAACAAAGGTGAGAGTTGGCAAGTTGTTCACTTGGCTGCAGTCCACGGTGTACTGGGGATCGAGACAACAAAGACAGGCTGTTTGAGAGATCTGATGTACAGGTATGTTTTGTGCAGCTTGTAGACAGGTAAAAAAGTGAGGGATAATAATGGTGGCTTATTCTCTTAGATTGTTTCGCTTTTGCGTGTAAGAGTGTCCGTCCGCCTGTGTGTCCATTTGTCTTACCATTCCATACTGGTTCTCCTGGGCTCCAATGTACTGCAAGATGTAACCCAGAATCTGACTTGGGGCTGTCAACATGGAGGTTCCAGTGTCCACGATGGACTGGCAGCCCCGAGAGCACCAGCCGGTCTCCTGGCCATTGATCTGGAATCTGTGGGGCACAATATATGCTAAAGGTTTTTTTTCTTGCACTCATAATAAGACATGAATTACAACCAGAAGATCATTTCACATGTCATGTTTGCAGTATGTTGAAAAGCACAGACCCTTGAACACCAATCTGCCAGTAGGTCTCAGAGGTGACAGGGGTCCAGTAGATCTGTCCCTGGAACAAGCTGCTGTCCACATCTCCGAAAGAGAGCACACTGCCCTGTTGTTCTCCCCTAAACCAGACAACCAAAAGTTAGCTGCAAGCTCTACATGTTGAGAGACTTTGTTTAGAGCCAGTTGTATGGGTATACTACAGTAACAGCCTAGGCAGTATGTCCTGTATGTGCTACTGAATGCATTTTACAAAACATTTTACTTAAAAAATTGTAAGATGTACCTAGACAGGTAGAAAGCAAAAATGTCAGAATCCAGCAGGTTTTGAGAGATCATGTTGTCCATGACGGGGGTTTCTCCTCCAGCTGAGATTGAGGGATAGGACAGGCCGAGGATGCCATCAAACTTGGCCACCACGAAGTTCTGACCAGGCTCGTTTGTACTCAGTCCAACCTCCTGGTTATTAATCACAATCCCAGCAACCTACAGGTCCGGAACCAGCCCATATGATCAGTAATATGCAAACCGTAGCCTATTCATACACTTTCAAAGTACAGCCTAGTGAAGACAAGAATGACTAGATAATCGGATAATACAGAAAAACCGCTGCACTGATTTTTGTGCGTTGACACTCTCCAGCATGCTCCTCTGACCAGACTTTAGTCAGGAATGTTTTTACTATGAGGCAACACATATTGAGGTGATATTGAAAATGCCTGTTCACTGATAATACACTGTCTCAGTAGCTATGACTCAGTCTACTCTAGGTTGCTAAAAGGGAGTGAAAAAGGTGACACCTGAAATACTAGTAGTGTTTTGTTAAACTGATGTTGTTTGTTTGGTGGGTTTGACTCACATTGACGGTGTCATATCCAAAGACTCCATACAGGCTTCCAGCTCCGTAGGGCAGATAGAAGGACTGACGAGTGCCGCTGAAGGTGGAGGACTGCTGGGGGTTGAACTTTTTGTGTGTGTCTGTAAATGGCACAGATCAGGATTATCTCTGCAGCCTTTTCCATAAACATGCCCGTATGCCTCACAGAGCCTTTTGACATACTGATAATTCACTTGATATAGAAATCATGAGCTGAATTTTAACTAACGCTGATGATAGTCACTGATGCTTCCCTAAGAGCGAAAAAGCTAAGTGGCACGCCTGTAATTACACAAAAAAATCTAAATCCCATGTGTACGGTATTTAATCTCTTGGAAACAAGCTGACAAACTCTGAAAGCTCTGAATGCTGAGCCTATATCAGCTTTAAGTCCTCTGGAGAAGTTCTTCACATGCAATATGCTCTGAAGAGAATGACAGATGAAGGATTTTTGTAGTGTAGAGCCTGTTGGTTTATACTCACTGCAGGCCTCAGTGTTACAGTAGATGGAGTCGACCCAAAGGTTGGAAGAGCCAGTGTCAAACAGCACCTGGAAGGACTGGGGAGGTGTCCCAATGGTGATGGCTCCAAAGTAGGTGGTCTGGGCAAGTTGAAAAAGACAGGAACAGAATGAAAGAAAATACAACACTCATACTTTCATGAAAATTATATGTACAGTATTTTTAAGTGGCGGATGCTTTACATCAGCATAGTTGTTGATGTACATGTTGGCAGAGGTGGCAAACTCAGCGGGCTGGTACTTGAGGGCTGGGTCTTGATAAGGCAGCTCGATCCCTTTCTCTCTCAGGGCCTCACGCATAGACTTCTGCTTCACTAGAGGGACCCTGATGAAGTAGGAAGCAAAAACTTTCACTTTCAGTCATTTTAGAAGAGGACCTTAAAGAGGACCCTTAAACTGTCTCATGCTAGAATTAATGGAAAGAGATCGTTTTCTTACTTGACAAGTCCCTCTGCGAGCACCACACAGACCAGAACAGCAACAAGACACTTCATGATCCCTCCTGCTTACACAGCTCTCCTGAATGGATACAACTAAACTTGGATCTGAACAGGTTTTATATACACCTTTTTGGTCCCATATCAGTCAGACTGTTATCAAAATTTCAGGCATATCAGCTCAGACAGGGTGACCTCTACAGCCTTTTCCTTTGAAGCCATAGGTAATTTGTACATCTAACATTCAACACTCTACAAACAGCAAAAAAAACTCCTAAACAAACATTATGTAACAAAGATATACTCAGATGTTATTCACTTGGTTATTCCTGGTGGAATAATGTAGTGATGGCAATAATTAATATATTTATTTATATCTAGCCCTTTAAGTAAAGTTAAATATTGTTATTGTGCTATGATCATGAAAGTATTAAAGATAAATATTATTATTTTACATGAAATCAGTTAAATGAAGTGGTTGCATTTTTGCAAGTCAAAAATCTCATATGATAAATGTGTTGAAGAAATCAAAGCTGAGTCTTGAGCTATGGCTTTGAGATAGCATTATGAATTCATTTCTACCCTTTATAATTACATATTTTCTGCAGGCATATCTACATGCTGTTGTAAATCCCCAAGATGCCATTTTTAGTACAATAGTGCACTATTATCTGATTAGATATACACATACTGCATATCAATAGCAAGGTCAAGCTGAATAGTTTGTAGACAGCTGTATTTTCTGCAAATGGAAAATCAATGTGTTATATCTAGGCTTCAGTATCAGTTGCACCTTAACCACACAATTTTATCAAAACTTTTTGTGCTATTCATCTTATCATAACTTTTTATGTTTGATAGATTTTTTCCTCCCTTAGATTAAATAAAGATTAGACTTTTTAAAACATTATGCATTTATATACATGACATGCAGTTGAAATGAAACTTAGATTTTGCTCATTAATTGATTGTTTTCTTTGTGCTTTGAACTATTGTAATCGAAGTTCCACTCCTGCAAATGACATACACTTTTCATAACTTGGATTTAAAACCACTCTTTTACCCTATAATATCTCCTTCATGATTACCTTTGCTGGTATTTTCTCTCAGTTGCACAGTGTTGTACATTAAAGTAGACCAGTAGCATTGGGAAGCTCTGATTACTGTGACTTTTTCATCACCTACTTTGTTTCACTTTTAGATGCATCAGCATATTCTCATGTGCTCCTTGGGACTAATGACATTGTGTAAACAGAACCCCTCTATGAACATGTGATGTAAGCTTGCATCCATACGTAATATGTGGAGTGTCCTTAGTGGGTGTCTTAGTGGGAGAACTGCAATGCAGCATTTCCTTCAACATATTGCAAGCCAACTGCTGTAGAACTGAGAGCCTGCTGAAACCAATGGGGCAAAGATGAGACAGAGTATAATCAACAAAACTTGCAATGCCATGGCTCATTACAGAAACATATACACTTCCCTGCTGTCGTGTGCTGCTGCTCTAACTGGAAGTTGAGTAACTCTAGTAGAGGAAGCAACAGCTAATAATTCACTTCCAACTCTTTGTAACATCCACAGTCCAGACACATATATGATTCTGCTAACTTAATCTGAAACGCTGGCATTTCATTTCAGTACTTCATGGGTTGCTACTTTTTTCAGTACCGCTGACATGTGTCAAACCTTGTTAGTATGGCTTGGTGAAAGAGAAGAGAAGGCAGAAGATGTGGGTGTTTGCGTGGCTGCCTGTGTCCTGTATGTGAGACTGAGACCCAGATAGAGTGTGACAGACTATGAGTTAGAGCAGGTTTCCCTTAGAACAGGGCTCAGTGTGTGGGAATAAATCAATGAGAAATTCCCCTACGGAGCGTTCACTGATCAAACAGCCATACTGCAGATTAAAATGTTCTTTTTCATGACATGTAGTGAATATACTGTCTCTCGTGGATTTCCAGGCCATCCCACGACATCAGCCTGGAGGAGTTTGATGATGAAGATCTCTCTGAAATAACAGATGACTGTGGGATTGGACTCAACTATGACTCTGATCCATATGAAAAGGTGAGATTCTTTGTTTTTATGTTGTTACATTTATTGATATTTAACATATTTGTTGCTTTGTGTCTCCAGTATATAAACTCACAAACCTATAGTTTGGATGCATTTAAATAAAGTAGTCATTTGTTTCTATAGATTGAAACTTTCAGCATCATAGGTGATCAATAGCAACACGAGTGGACAAATGTTAAGCACAATAACAAGAAAAATATGAATTTAAGAATGAAAGACAGAGTCTGACCTGGTTTTTATAGCTATTTAGTGTTGAGAACTGCTCATTTGCACATGGACATCTTATATAAGAACTTCTGTAGCTCTATATCTTCAGGCTACCTAGCTTACCAGCATTGCAGTTTTAACAACAATGGCCATAAGCTTTATATTATAATAATGACAGGGACAAGATGAGAAATATTCATGGCTGTGTTAAAGTGAAAGACTCTGCTGAAGAACTCTCCATGTTAGATCAAACATTATACCTTCTGGCACACATTCGCTAAACATCTAATATAACATGTAGTATAAATGTAATGTAATATAATGTAACGTAATGTACTCTTGTGTAATCGTGCACTTAGCCTTCTGTTCATGTGACTGTGTTGATGTATATGCTAATAAATTGAGTCATTAGCTGAACTATTGTGTCACCCCATCCCCTCTCTCTCTCTCTTTCTCTCTGTCTCTCTGACTGTCTCTCTCTCTTTCTCTCTCCTTCCTGTTGGATGTAAATGTTTTATGCTGGTGGCGTGGAGCCACAGCTGCAGCAGAGGGTGGGTGACCCAGTGCAGTTTGCTGCTATGCAGAGACAACCTCCTTCCCTCCCTCCCTCCGTCCCCCTCCCTCCCTCCCATATGTCTACCCTTCCCTCCCTGCTATGCAGAGTGTTGCTCAGAGACAGAGCTCAGATTCCCTCCTCTCTTGTTCTCTGCCACCTCTCCACTCCCTCTCCTTTCAAAGCTTCCTGACTTTCTCTCTCTTGCTCCTCTGTACCGAAATGATTTAGCTCAGGGATGGTTAGCTCTGAGGTTTAAGCTCTTGGTATAAATCTGTGCTAGATATTTTGCTTCCTCCACTTTAATCCACTAACAAAACACATCATGGACAGCCAGCAAAGCCCTTCTGTAACAAAGCTTGGTTTTGCATTGCATATGAGGAAACCTCCAGAGAGAGAAAGACTTAATAGACTGGATTTTTTTTTTCTTATCATGCTAAAGCAGTCACACAAAACCGTGCATCCATACCCTCTCTCTCTTCTCTGCCTCACACATGGGGTCACACACGCACACCAAACAAACCTCAGCGCTGCCCCTGAATGCTCACTTCACAAACAAGAGTGTCAGTCCTTGTTATGTTACATCATTGCCCAGAGGAAGTAATGTTGCTGACATGGGATGGGTGAGACACACACCCAGTTGCCATCTTAGTATGTGCAGAGGAGACAGATAATTTCATGTGTAGGGTATTTAGCCTGGTGTTTGATTTTGCTTGCATCAGGAGGGTGTGTGACATTTGTCAGCTCATCAGCAACAGTCCCTCCCTTGTGCACCGCACTCTGGTGGAGGTAGAGGCATTTCGTTTTCATGCCAGTATGATTTGGTCATATTGGGCAGCATGTCTTTGATGTTTTGGAGAAACGACCAATCTAAACAGTGAGATTATCCTACAGCCCCAATCCCCAGCTCTGATTAATTCTAATTCGTTATGGGGTTCAGGTCTTAATCTGCAAAACCCTTTAGATCAGAACTTAGCCTTTATGAAGACAGGACATACGCACACATATGAACAAAAGCGAACAGACACGTATTTAAATAGCTTATTCTGTCATCTGAAGCTGATGGCATGTAATTAAAGATCATTCGTCGGGTTGTTATCAATGTCAGATTTTCTTTCTTAGAGGAATGGGTCATTTCTGGCCAAATGCCTAAATGCTTTAACAGTTTTGGCTTGGGCTGTCCTTTCCTACTATCTGTGATGTCACTGGGGATTCAGCTTGACAATGTGTTTTCACACGTGTGATTTCCTTTTTTGTTTTGCTATGACCTTTAATTTTTTTAACCCAGCATAACAAGCAGAGAACACAACAGAAGGAGTCTCTCCTTCCCCTCTCTCTCACACACACACACATACACAAACACCCTGCTGTTTCTGCCTCATCTTGCCTCCGATTCTTCTCCCCCTCCAGAGCCTTAATTGAATACCATGAGCACATGCATAATTCAGTATGTGAGCAATGGTGTCTGTGTCTGAGTTCAAAATGTGGAAATGTACAGAAACACTGATAGATGGAGGCCATCACTCACTGGGTGGTCTCCATTATTGGGAGACTTATCATTCCAGCATAAACCTTACCCACATTACAAGCTATATTTGGTAAATCGGGCTTAGGTGGCCCTCACATACAGAAACAATTCATGCTCATCATTGTACAAACAAAATAAATGCAGAGATGTACCGTAAGCACAGTTGCTTCCTTCCTTTCCTATGTGGTTCAAACAAGATGTGAGATAAACACAGAAAATGAAGATATTTATGTGGAGCCCAAAGATGCACCGCTGAATGATTGTATGCACCAATTAAACAATCCCCAATTAAAAATAAGGGAAAGCCAACTCCAGCACATTTACACTAATTGGGCAGCATCATGGTCAATCAACAGCTGTATATTAGTTGGCCCAGATGATTGGTATCACTATCTTCTTTGTTTGCCGCCGACCCACTGCCTGTTAGATCTTAACACACCACTTAATTCTCAGCCTCCTCTTCTTTTCACTAAAATTTATGGGTCCCTGGTGTCCTCTTCATTCACGAGGACATACAGCCAATGCTCGCTTGAGGACTCTGTCCTCGGGTACTCTCATCTGTCTGGTGCTGTCTCTGTCAGCTGGTCGGTTTAAGCAAGATGGCCCCCGCAGTTCAATCCAAAGCCTCTGCTCTCTCCACTTCTGAGGGCAGTGTTGTATAGTGGAACTGCCATCTCACGGTCTTCTCATGGGCAGCAGTCAGTAGGTATAGAAATAGTCATGCTGAACAAACCTGTGGTCTGCTAATTAGAAACCAAAAAGCTGCTATGTCTCCATTTTTTTTTTTTTTTTGGCATAGTGATGTCTCTTTTCTGATCAGCATGCAGAGACACTGCACTATTGAGCTGCTGCTGAAGAGCAGAAATGAGCTGTTTACAAAAGATGTAAGTAATACATGAGGGTATTTGTAACTGCTTGGTGTGTCTGTGTATGATACAAGGAAAAACATTTTGCCTGTAGACTTATTTAATTTATATTGAATACATTTGTGCTCTCTGATGCTTGTGAGTGTGTACGATAAAACCAGACAATATCAAATACTTAAACAAAAGATAAACAAATAGATAATTATATCTATATTTGATTATATGTATGTACAATATATACAAATAGATATTAAAATATAACAAAAGTAGCAACGAATAAGGGATATTGCACAGATGGTGTGTGTTAATTATATTCAGTTCTTGGTGTGTGTGTGGTCTACCGGGTGCAGTATTTGTTATACAATCTGACAGCAAGCATCAGGAAGGAAAGACCCACGATGTCTCTCCGTCACACACCGCCGGTGCAGCAGCCTGTCACTGAAAGACCCACTCAGTGCTGTCAGTGTCCTGCATGGGATGGGAGATGTTCTCAAACAAGGATGATAGCTTATGCATTATCCTCCTGTTGCCCACCACCTCCACTAGGTCAAAGGGGTGATCCCAAAAAAGAGCTGGTGTTCTTGATCAGATCATAAGAGGGTTAAATGCCTCCCTTGTCAGCAGGAGAGCATACTTGTATAAGTCTGCTTGGTAACAGAGAAGGGACAGTCACAGGGCTGGATGTCCTTGGGAACTGGAGACCATGGGGATCGATTCTCGCCAACACACAGCTCTTATTTATAGTTCTCTCTCTTTCTTTAAGCCTGCCTGCCTGCCTGCCTGTCAGTTGGCTTCACTAAAGGATGTCTCCTGACAGTGCAGATTATTCTCACAGGCAGATGTGGCATTTTCACAACCCCATTGATAGATCTCTAGATTTTTACAGTGTAATGGAGTTATATGTCACATATCCTCAGTGATCGATTATAATGGGTTAGTGTAGTGAGAAACAGCATTTTGAATCTTTACAATAGGTTATCAACTGAGAATTCATATCTATTTACAAATAATATGCTATTGCACCAATGCACCAATTTAATACAATTCCCTGCAGCTGAATCACAGAAAAATTAGATATGTTAATTAGTTATCAGTCTGCATATTCATGCGCACTCTCTGGGTAATAGACTGAGCGTTGATTTCTGTTGCTGTGGCATAAAGTGGATGCACCAGACGTCAGCAGAATTGCGTGTAGTGGATGAGCTTTGATTCAGCCATTAAAATAGACTGCACCGAGAGGTAGAAAAACTGCAGAGCTTTTCAAACTGGAAACACGATAAATCAATCCCAGTGTTTCGCTTTGTGGAATCAATTCAAAGTAAGGAAGATGATCAAAAAATATAAACCATAAATGTTTGTAATCATGACACAATCAGTCTATGAAAATATCAATGCAGCAGCTTTTATTAACATTTTTTAAAATTATTTTTATAGATCACCAGCAATACTGGACTTTTCAGGTAGTAGAGTAAGGATCAATACTGTTGGGGCAATAATAACTTTGAAACATGATCATAAAGTGTTAGATCAAACAATTTCTCTTCATAATATGTAAGCAATTGTGCTGGGCCACAGACTGTGCAGTTCAGCAAACAGTGTGAGGTTTTGTGTTTCTACTGTACTGTAGACCCCAGATCAACACACCTGAAGTCTGGCAAACAAGGCTACATGGCAACACACGTCTAGGGAGGTGTGGTCTGTTAAACCTCAAAGTCATTTAGTGCACCACTTTCCAGTAAAGCATCTGAAACCTGAGAGATGTGGGATTGATCCAATCCCATTTCATTCCTCTTCTTCTCTGCCTTACCTACACACATACACCCCCCCCAAACACACACACACACATACACAGTTGCCCACTACAGTGTTTTGATGTGCGTATATGTGTGTCTATATTTTACAAACGCCCTCTGTGTAATCAAAGAACAGTGTGTTGCATGCTGTCCATCTGTGTTCTCCCAGCTCTTTTCATCTCTCAGACAGGCTTGTTCTTGGCAAAACTATTAAATGAAAAATGAAGTAGTGTACTATGGAAGGTAGCATTTTTTCCCTGCTGTGTTTGCTTACAGCATAATAGTTTCCCCTCTGCTGTCAAAACTGAAGATGCTTTGATTAGTGCATCTATTATTTGACATTTGCTGAGCGTGTGTTACTAACTTGTTAAGTCTCTCTTTCTTTTCTGGGGTCAGGATTCCCTCATTCTGGAGAAGAGTGACATGCACCACCCAGTCTGCTCCTTCCAGGATGACTTCCAAGAGTTTGAGATGATTGACGATGAAGATGAGGATGATGAGGAGGAAGAAGAAGAGGATGAAGAGGTCGACCCTGATGCGCCCCCATCCCCCTCTGCCTCCCCTCCTCTCTCCCCTACTCTTGGTACTCTAAAGAGCAGACCCACCACACTGAACCTCACCACTGCTGTGTCACAGGTAAGCAGACTAAAGCTCTGCCCCAGCCAGCCAGCACTATGCATAGTGTTATTCTTTATAATAGTTTAGTAATAGTAAAATCTTGTTAAATGCTTCTTCTATCTTATCTTATTAGGATTCTCTGAACAACAACAGCAGCCTGTCCCCAAAGAAGGGAAGCTGGCAGGACTCCTTACGCAACCCTGCCTCACAGGGTGAGTACACAATCACTTTTCTGGAATAAATTAGGTGTGGAAAGTGAACATGTTCTCATTTGCATTTGTATTAATTTGTGTGTCCATTAGACATGATACCACTCACGCAAGATGTTGCAAATTTTATTTTGGTGGAATAAACATATTGTTTTAATATTCAAATATTACAGCAGCAGCTTTAATTAATCTATCTGCACAACTCTGAAGTCAGCGAGGGATTTCCTGATTGTATTTACCCCCAGAAAATCACTTATAAATGTCTTAGAAAATGGCATTGATTGACTCAAGTGAGGTGCCAAAATCCTTAATAATTATCACAATAATTATTATGAAATTACAGCGATCCGAAGAACATATCTAATCAGATTTAACAGCATTTATTTTTTTCACCTTAACACTTTTAGTTATTGACCTATATGGCTTGTTGCCTTCAAAGGCAACTCAGTTACTATAAATTATAATTTAAAATATATACTCTACCTCTAGGCCGTCTGTCTCCAACCCACTCATGTCTGGAGGATGGTAGCCATGTGACAGGCCAGTGTCCAGCCTTTCCAGTTTCCCAGGCACCAGGGTCTCAGAGCAAAGGTACTCCACCAAAACAGGCAGGGGAGGGTGGGAACCCCCAGTCCCCTCACAGGCCCCTCCTCTGCGACATGGAGGGCAACAGGCGGGAGAGGCCCGAATACGGTAACAAGAAGGCCAGCCCAGCAAGCTTAGGGCTCATTCCATTAACATCAGTGTCATTCGTGAGATGCAGTAATGTGACATGAATTTGACTTGTTGAGTGATATAAAAGTTCAGCAAAACATCATCATGTTGATTCTTACAAAGCAAATTATACCAGGGAATTAAATTAGTGTCTCGCTAATTAAGTTTTCTGAACTTGCTTATCTTCACAACGATGAGAAATACCTTCACCTTGTATCGCTCTTCATTCATTCTTCTTTATACCTTTTCTTTCAAGTCCCCTGACCTGTCTCCTTTCTCCCTTTCTTTGAATTTGCTACCAAATCTACTTCATAATCCTTTATTTTCTTTCTCTTATGCCCTTTCTTGTTTCTCCACACCCTTTTTTATCTTTGTAGGCTCATTTGGTCAACATAAGTCCCACCCATGCACTGGTGATGTCACTGAGCCAAAGGCTGACCCTTCGATCCAGACGACCAGAGTACCCTCCGTAGATGAGCACTCTCAGTGTTCGGACACGGAGGTGGACCATGACCTCAACAGCGACCACAATCACAAACATTCAAACAGACGAGCCACAGACACCTACACAATCACCAGCGAGTCAGGTCTGGAGCCAGAGAATGATCCAGACCCAGATGGAACCAGTCGCTGCTTGTCATCCACTGCACCAATGGGGGCCAACGATGGTGCAGACACACCTTTGTCTGATGAGGAGCTAGAGAAGGACTTTGAAGTGGAGTTCATGTGTAAGGAGACCTATGATATGGTGTGTAAGGAGAATCAGTCGTCATATGTTGAATTCCCATCAATTGAACCCTCTGAGCCTCCCTCCTTCTCCAGCTATGTGTCCTCCAGCCGCTCAGATGCTCTCGACCAATCCAACAGTTCAGATGCTCCCGCAACTTCTGCCGTGGAGGCAGCCGCTAATGACTCTACCTCTCCATCCTCAGATCCAGGCATAGCCGATATGAATCAACGAGGTTACATAACCTCAGACCAGGACAAGGACCTCAGCTCTCCAGGCTCTGACTCTGACATTGAAGGAGAGCTGGAGGCAGCATTTGCCTGTGGAGGTCCCGTTGTATCGAACATGATCTCTTCTATCTCAGAGACAGAGCTGGACCTTACCAGTGATGACAGTAGCAGTGGACGCTCATCTCATCTCACCAACTCCATTGAGGAGGCCAGCTCACCTACATCAGACCAGGAACTGGACCCAGATACAGAGTTAGAGCAGGACAGTGGTATTGTTGGACTGAAAGCGTCTCTACTCCTGGGCCAGCCTGACCCAATTAAAGAAGGGTCTCCTCTACCATCCCCTTCCCCTCTCCCCTCACCCACTATTGCTACGCCATCCCCTGTTGACTCACCCATCTTACCTCCTGAGTCCTATGATGATGGCCAAGCTCTCATGGGGTTGCAAAATATGGATGATGAGCTGTCCTGTGAGCACCAGGCTGACCCCGATGAGACGTTGCCGCCAGCCCAGTGCTGTGAGGACAGTTTGTCCAGACAGATGGTGCTCCAGATAGAACCAGACCACAGTCTAGAGAGCTTCAAACGGTCCTTCTACCTGCCAGTGGGACCCAGGCTAATGCCAAGTGCAGATGAATATGATGAAACAAGTGAGGGAGAATCAGAATCAGAAAGTGAAGATGACCTGAGTGAAAACTCAGACTCACCTTGGCTGCTCAGCAATTTGGTCAACAGGATGATCTCAGAGGGCTCATACCCAATTAGCTGTCCCGAAGAGTGCTTCAAGAGGAAGGTGTCTGTGTCAGACACCATCTCACCATCCTCAGACATTGGAGAAGGAGATGGTTTCAATGATGAGGATCGAGAGAAGAAAGTAGAGATGGAGGGATCAGAAGAAGAGGAGAAAGAGGGTGAAGGGTACAGTATGGACAGGATGCAGCCTGGGGAAAAGAGGGGCATGGAGTCTTCAAAAGAAGGAGCAGTAAGAAGTCCTTGTCTTTATATGAACAACCCCACTGGTGACACCATAACCCCTCTGATTTTAGAGCGCTGTGAAAACAATGGGAGGGAAACCACAGATTTTAATTCCTTGTATACCACTAAAGACTCTGAGAAGAACACAGGCAAACCAACGAAGAATGGCAGGAGACAAGAGGAAGATGAAGAGCCCAATAATGATTTGATGATGATGGAGGGCAGGAAGGATCTGGACTCACCAAGCCTCAGTGAGAGTGTGGTCAGTGACAAGGATGAAGGTCGAGAGACTGAGCCCAGGCCAACGGGCCGTTCCTCAGCCTCCATTGAGCGTATCACCGAGGTCAAACACAGCCTGACACTGGACATCCCCACCGCCCAGACCAACCGCTGCTTTAGCCTTACCTACTCCACAGACAATGATGATGAGGACGACGACGGGGACTCTTATCCATTCCTGGGTGGCTTGAGGAAGCAGTCCTACAGGGGTAGTGACTTGGAGCTTGACAGTTCACCGCCCATTGATCCCAGTGTGCAAGACCATCCCTTATCTGACCATGACCTCCCACTGTGTGAGAAGGATCTGGCTCTAAGGCAACCAAATGAAGATGATGGACTGGCATATGACTCCATGAAGTACACGCTAGTGGTGGATGAAAATACTACGTTGGAACTAGTCAGCCTCAGAAGGTATGAAAGATAGGAAAGTAATACTCCTCTGTGTTTAAACTGAACAGAGATAAAGGAATATTATTTGCATCATCATTCCAGCTGTAGATGACACAGCATCTTTATTTAGGCCTAACTGTAAAAGTAGTCATTGGAGATGCAGTGCTTGAGCTCTTTTTCAATTTAAACACTACCTTCTTGCCTGCCCAGTTTAATCCAGCAGTTTAACGATATTAGTGGCTGTTTACCCTCATATCTTGAAATCTTGTTATATCTCACAGGTGCACATCTGTTCTGAGTGACGACAGTGAGCTTTCCACGCTATGTGACGAAGAGCCTTTGGGAACAGCTGAGGTGGGCTATGTTCGAGATGACGAGGAGGTGAGACCAGAACTTCTCAGTTCTTCTGAGGACTCCTCTCCAGAGGCTGACCTCCCATTCTCCAAAAAGTTCCTCAACGTGTTCGTCAACAGCACCTCCCGCTCCTCAAGTAAGTCACGCAGAAGGCTTCTCTCTTGGATTTTGGGAAACACATTTTTTATTTTTCTGCTGACAAGTGGATGAGAAGATTGGTACCACTCATAACTCTGTCCATTTGAATCTTCAGTCTGTTAGCTTAGCTTAGCATAAAGAATAAAATCAAGGGGTAACAGCTAACCTGACTATGTCCAAATATAAAAAATTAGCAGTCCTAAATATCCCCAATTTGTTTAATCTGTTATGAAGTCACTGTGCTGCTCCAAGAAGTAGTGCAGGATGTAATCCCTTGTAAAAAAAAAATCACTCCAATCTTTTACACTATAAAAAGATTTTTTTTTTTTTTTACCCTGCTTTCAGTCTCAATGCTAAGCAAAGCTAACTGACTGTAGCCTCATATTTACTGTATAAGGATAGGAGTGGTATTGATCTTCTCATCTTACTCTCTGCAGGAAAGTGATTAAGTATATTTTCCTAATATTGAACTCCTTTAACTTAAGCCAATGGAAATGATATACCCTACATGCCCAGCAGCATTATTGCTAAAATTATCCCTACATGGTCCTTAGGAAGAATATTACTGTATTAGGGTTTAACTCATTACTGTCAGCATGATGCATTAACATATGTTCCAAATTTGGCAGGGAGCCCACACAAGACCTATGGGAGGCCTCTACTTCCCAGTACACCCATCATCAATTTATTTATTTATTTTTTGACAAATCCAATTAGACTTAATTTAGACTTTTGCTCAGAAAGTTTAGATGAGAAATGTTGCCTCAACAAATAACATTCAGAGAATAAAAAAAGATATTTTTATTTTAGGACATTTAGATGTCAGTTTCATTTTATGAAGGTAGTTTTCAGGGCATTTGAGACTAACTGGTATGACTGGTATGTGTTTGCCACATAGGCACAGAATCCTTTGGACTTTTCTCCTGTACGATCAATGGAGAGGAGAGGGACCAAACACACAGAGCAGTCTACAGGTAAGACAACCTCACAACACTTTGCCATATTTAACAATACGAGAACAGTGGGAGCTAATTTGCTGAGAATTAAAGCAAAAAGCTGATGAGCTAAGAAACAGTATGAATGAAATTAGTTCCATTTTTTCAGTTGGAGCTAATGAGTTTTGCACCTGGGGAAAAATCCTTGCATAGATAAACAAAACAATAATTCTTTGAGGTTTGTGTGGTTTGGGGTCATGTGCCAATAATGATAATAATGTGAGAGGAGGGGGGCAGATGTCTTAGTTACAGCTTGACTCAGATGCTGCAGGGAGGCCAGTGATAATCAGATCAACCACCATCTGCATATGTGTGTGTGTGTGTGTGTGTGTGTGTGTGTGTGTGTCTGTGAGAGCAACTGCATGCTCCTCCCTTCTAAACATGTACATGTTGTGTATGTGTAATTATGTATTTGCTTTACCACAGTCCTCTTTCCATTATCATGTCTCTACATTTAGAGCTCTTTGTCTCCCTCTTACACCCACCTCACCATCTTTCTTTGTCAGCTGTTTCATCACTCCTCTCTTTCTCCTCTCCCACTGGGAGTCACCTGAAACCTAAACAGATGCCTCGTGATCAAATGAACTCCAGTCTGTAGGATGCTCAGCTGCAAGGATACCATGTAAGGACACACAGTTTAAGAGATGGTTTTCTTTTTTTCCTCACTGCTGCCCTCTGCAGATTTATTCCCAGACATGCAGATGAGCTGGAGCTGGATGTGGATGATCCTTTATATGTGGAGGAAGAAGAGGATGACTATTGGTACAGAGGCTATAACATGCGGACAGGGGAGAGGGGCATCTTCCCTGCCTTTTATGCCCATGAGGTCATAGGCCAGTCTAAGGAGTTGTTGGGTGAGTGGAGAGATACACCTGCGGTCTTTTCACCTGTCTCAGTGTAAATCTCAGAAGAGTCACATGTTCTGTTTGTATGGCCCCATCCTACCCTGTAGGAATGAAAAGAAATCCAGCATGGATTGAGACTTTCAGCGTTCAGTTTTTGGGGTCTGTCGAGGTACCTTATCACCAAGGCAATGGTATTCTCTGTGCTGCCATGCAGAAGGTAAGCAAAGTGGAAAACAGCAAAACACATGCATAGTCACAAAGTATATGCACACAAAGTTTGCATCATTAATCTATATAAAATTATATATATATATATATATATATATATAT
>CM076652.1:12868685-13026011 GCA_038496675.1 Rachycentron canadum
TATATATATATATATATATAAACATTTTCTCCTGCTTAGATTGCAATATCGAGGAAACGAACAGTACATGTTCGACCTCCTTCTCTGTGTGAATTGGAGATTAGCTTGCAAGGAGTGAAACTCATCATGAGCCTGGAGGATGAATATGACACCCTGGATGAGGTAAGCACAAATGCACGAATCAACCAATGAATAACTTATTTTATTGTATGCATGTATCTGCTTGTATGAAACCTTGAAACCTCAATGTGCTTCCTTTATGAAGGAGGCAGTTACAAAGTCATTTCTCAAAAATGGCTGATTCTGAAAGATTGGAGTTTTTCAAAAGTAGTTAACAAATCAAATCTTCTTAAAACACAAAACTAAACTTAATCTCTTCCTTTGCTTCTTACCATCCTTAGTATGACAGATGTAGTCACTTCTTCCAGATGAAGAACATCTCGTTCTGTGGATGCCATCCGCGGAACAATTGGTAAACAAACGTCAACAACAAATGATGTTATCGGTGTATCATGTAACACCTAACTGATGCAACATATTGTTTTCTTATCTGCAGCTACTTTGGCTTCATCACCAAGCACCCCATGCTGAACAGATTTGCTTGTCACGTGTTTGTTTCCCAGGAGTCCATGAGGCCCGTAGCAGAGTGTGTAGGGTGAGTCCAAATTACATTATACTCTAAGCATATACCATGGGACAGTAAGGAATTGTTGTTCACATTTATACTCCTCTGAAATTTAAATTTATAAGCACGCTTTTATTGCCAAAATGCCGAAAATTCCAGTTTAAAAGTTTTAAAACTGTCTCAAGTCAAAGTTGTAATTTGGTCATTTTACCAAGTCAGCATTGATTCAGGTTTATTTTTATGTGTGTGCATATGTGAAAGGTTGGATTTGAATGATTAAAGATGTAGTTAGTCCAGTGTCTCTGGATGGACAGAGCAGGATGGGCTGAACTGTTTTATATATCAGCTTCTCATCTGGCTGTCTGTGGTGCAGACAAAACGACAAGAGCAGAACCTTGTCAAATAAAACAGTTACCCTCCTTTGATTCATAGAGCAATATCCTCTAGTGTCACTAGCATTATGTTTCCTAAGTACTCTACTTTTTTTGTCGAGACATTTCTAAGGAAACAGAGCATGACTGTAAGATGCTCTGTCTTCTAACAGCTGTAAGGCTAAGGTGCTCACTTGTCTTTTCTACAGACGAGCATTTCAAGAGTACTACCAGGAACATCTGGAGTACGCCTGCCCTACTGAGGACATCTACCTAGAGTAAGAAGTGTTGCCATGACGACCACCTTCTTCTACAGCTTGTGTATATTCATCAAATTTGCCAGCAGAGGGCACTGTCAGTGGGGTCTTCTCTCCATTGTAAAATACTCCTCTGTGTCCCTCTAAAACTGGGATCTTCATTTCTACTGTATGCTAGGCATTTGACTAATTTCACCCATCTCTCTCTCTTTGTTTGTTTCCATCACCTCAATGGATCGATTGCCTGTTTCTTTTATCTTTTTCTATAATATAAAACTAAGACGCTGAGCACCTCTTTATTTAAAGGTTCCTCTTTTGAAATGAAAACAATATACCTACTACTGCTGTTACACTTTTCAATGCATGGCTAGTAGGGTTAATGCACACAGACACACAAAGAAATACACATATCCAAATGAATGGCAAGCAGCTCAACAATCAGTACAGGAAGGGTGTAGATTCAAGAGGCTGGCGTTTAATTAACTGTAAATATGTATTTGTTCAATATTGACAAACTGCTCATTTGATTTCTACTGATAGTGGCATTGGAGCAAAGTAGAGAGAGTGCAGTGAACTGTCCTTGATCCGAGCTTACCCCTGTGTTGCGTACAAGATGTAGTGTGTGTTGTAAATACATGTATAGAAAGTAGACATACAGGCGCCTCATCCACACTAATTAAGAAACACACAGTTGAGACTGATGGAGGGGATTCTTTGTTTTGTTGTGGGTAATAATGACGGTAATGCAGGTGTATGAGATTTTAGAGAAGCAGTTATGATTTGGAATGAACTTTGAATGTCATTAGGCCTGCAGATATTTTCTTCAGCTTGGATTCAGTGCAGCAGCTGTCAGCACATTTTGATGATATGACAGAACCATTTTACTTTTGTCCAGTCCTCAAAAAAACACACTGTTTGCTGACCTTCACCATGGGGAGCTTTCATAGGAAATCATTCAGCTGTTACTGTGCATTACTGTATGCTTTGCGATGATTGATGTGACTTTCAGGTCAAAGAAAACAAAGGCCCTCTGAAAAGCCATATTCTCACACCTATGACTGTTTAACTCTGGTTTTTAGTGACGTCCTAGTCTCCGTTTTCTTTTGACTTGGGAGTTTCAACGAGGGAAAAGGAATGACTAGATTGACCTGTAGCCATGTGTCAGCAATGCTGTATGGCAGTGTGCCTACTGTGCAGTGAGTGTCCTGCTAATTCTTGGTCCTGGTATCACAATGGAATCAAACCTTTAATAAAGCATTAAAAAGGAGGTTTTATAGTTATGTAATTGGTTAGACTTTGATCTTGTTTTTTAACTATGATGGTCAGAAGGGTTGGCCGCATATTCCTATATTTATTTATTGCTTTTAGTCTGGACAAGGGTTAAAGCCTCATTCACATGTTACACAACAACCTACTCTGGGCTTGTTGTAGCATACCATAGCTTACTTTATAGCACCTTACATTACGAGAGGGGTATGTTCAAAAAAAAAATAAAAAATGATGCAGTCACCATAGTCAACTGTTCCCTGAAATGTCAGGCTTTGAGGTTTACCACTCCCTTACCGTCCTCATCGTTCTTTCAGACACTGTTTAGCATCTTGTCCTGCTGCTTTCAGTCACACTCAGAACAAACACACCTCAGATCTGCAGGATTCCAGTGTTAAAAGTTCACAGAACATTGATATGGCAGGAGGGGGGGTAGGGTGTTATCTACATGTGTATCGCTGTCAGTTAGATCATGTATATACAATAGCGAATCTAAGATAGTGCTGTGTCCTTTATGTTAAGTATGTTACTGAAATGAATATGTACATTAATTAATAATACATTTAAAAAAAAAAACAATCACATCCTGACAAAAACCCCAGAAAGAAAAGACAAACACATAAATATCTGTGATCTGCAATAATTTTATTTCAGTGTGTTACGTTTCTACACAAGGTGTTATCTCAGTATCTGTCACATAGGTGGCATTTGGTTTCCTGCCAACTCCATAACTCTCAACAAACTGGCTTCAGCAGCACATTTAGGGCACATTTGTGAGACGTGACATCATTAGTGTGTGACACCCACCAGACTACAGACCAATCTGCTGTTAGAGCTGAATAGTGACTGAGTCAGCTGCCACTGGAAAACTATTATTGCGTCTTGCCGATTATAGTAATCGCCTTTGAGCTCCAACAGTGTGACCCATCTCAGATCTGTATCTATTTGCTTCTGATTATGTTTTTCTATCTTGTTACAGCCTAGTTAAAATCCTTCTTTCCACTCAGCTACACAAAAACAACCTCTGAGGATGATCTAGTCCCATATAGCCGCTGAGACATACATTAACAGTTAAACCAAACTTTTGACTTTATTACATTAACAAGATTCATCACTGTATACCTAGAGCAAAACAGTATGTGACAGAACAAACATATCCTATCTTGTATCTTTAAAAACAAGGACTTGTAAAATTCAAGGGAAAAACAAAGAAAAAAAAAAAAATCACTCTGCCTTGTCATGGATTTGGTCTTATGAATAAAATATATGCTTGATGTCCAAAACTTTTATTGTTGTCTTTATTGTTCACATCAACTCTTGACTGTTTGTGTGATTGAAATATAAATCCATATATTTATTTTGATTTATTTTATGATCACAAACAATGAGGGGGAAATTACAAAATGAATCCATTATTTAAACATGTATTCAAATCAGAAAATATACAGTACATTGTTATACGTTACTTCTAAATACAATCAAGATTAAGATCAAGAAAATCATCTCCTCATTGAGGAATCAGATTGTTTTTAATATTACTTTTCAGTATAAACTGTACTGAAAAAAAAAAAACAGTCCACAAGAAAGTTGCAATGCATAATTACAAAATCAACATCACCTCTTGTAAATTCACAGAGCAATTTCAAAGTAAAAGCAGTGCAGTACCTCTATCCTTCCCCACAGGGTCTTCATCAGCAGAAAATTTGTCTCATCAACACCGGCAGCAGCTGGGCTTGGGGCTGCACTGAGGATTGCAGCAAGGCTCCAGGTTGGGATCTGTTCCTTTTGATATCTGGCTCTCACCAAACACCATGGTGGCTTCAAACTGCTCCTTGACTTTCTTGATCTGCTTTAGCAGATCTTGGAGGTCGGGTCTTCCCATCAGAGGGAGAGGGTAGTTCTCAGAGGGGTCAGCCTCCAGGTCAAAAAGCAGAGGGGGATCGTGGGCCTTGAGAACTGCGAATACTGGGCAGTCATGGTCTGGGGTAGTACCACTGTGGGTAGCTCCTGATTGCACAAAAACGTGAAAAACCAGGAGTCAAAACCACTTCAGTTCTGAATGTGTGATTAGGTTGGAACTTGTATACATGTCATATACAGTACCTCGTGTATAGAAGTGGGCCTTGTACTTCCCTTGTCTGAGAGCAAACAGGCCGTACATTTCACTAGGATCTGTGGGGTAGAACATCATTGTCTCCCTTTTACTCTGCAAAACAAGGATTAAAGATAAAAATGAAAACCCCTTTGTGACCAATATTTCGATATCCACAGAGTGCGAGGTAGAAAGCCACTACCTTTCCGTGGCTGTAAAGGATGTCTGTCATATCGACCCCATCCAGCATAACCTGGGGCAGCTTGGCCCCTGCTAGACTTGCGATGGTGGGGAGGATATCTAGAGTGCTGGCCATCTCATGGGTCACACCTAAAGAGATACATATGGAAAAAGAGAAAGCAGCAGTAATCACTCAAAATGGGGCCGAAACATGCAAAATCACCAATATGGTCTTTGAAAGAGAAAACTTATGTATTATCTTCTTCTTCTATCTATTATCTAGACTTTAAATACTAAATGTACAGAAAAGGCTGGTTTAGTGCTTTTAAGTTTTTGCAGGTATCATCCAGTCTAAACCTTTTGCAGCTCAATGAAGTGTCATGACCTGGCCTGATGGTGCCTGGCCAGTAAGCAATGGCTGGCTCTCTCATGCCTCCCTCATATGTGGTGCCTTTCCCACATTTCAGAGGGCCAGAGTTACCACCACGGGACATACGCATCAGTTCAGGTCTACACACAGAGACACAAACAACGCACCATTAGATAAAAGACAATAAATGCATTATCACAAGAAGGCCATGAATCTAATCTGAAAGAGGACAAAGATATAACACAACTTGACCTTTGAGAAGAGAATAAACACGCTACTGTATCAGAACTACTGGTTGTAGAGGCAGGTTAAGACATTTGTATACAGTAAGGAAGTATGAACGTGACCGCAAATAAAGATACAGAACACTTAAAGATCAATTTATGTATACAAACGAACCAGGGAGAAAACCAACCCATTGTCTGAAGTGAAGAAAATCAGTGTGTTGTTGATCACTCCTGTCTTCTCCAGGGTTGCCAGCAAGTTTCCTATGGTGTTGTCAAACTCCAACAGAGCATCTCCAAATGGACCCCTTAAAGACTTCCCCGCTGCCCCTGCACCTGCATATTGTGGATAGTGGGTGTGCTGGAAGACGAAGTAGAAGAATGTGCTATTATTGCAGTTTTTGCTGAATTACCATAATCTATCAACAGGGTGTTGACAACTTTGTGGACATTCTGTGTTTGAAAACCTCCCTTGGAATATTTCACACATTTTTAATCCACCAGAACAATGCTCTGATTCTACACTGTAAGTGTTGTTTTGCTGGCTTGAAGGGGGCACAATGCATTTGTTGCTTACATGTGAGGGATAGTAGAGGAAGAAGGGTTGTTTTTTCTGAGCTGATGTGGTAATGAAGTTGGTTGCAAAGTCACTGTAAGTCTTTTCCAGGGTCAGGAAATTGACAGGTTGCTGCTTGATGACCTCATTGTGCATTAGTGGGACTGTTACAGTGCCAACGTCACACAACCCGAAACACTTTATATCTGGAGGGAAACAAGTCAGGTTCCAACAGGGGCCCTGGGAAAAGAACAGGGAACAAATATTAAAATAGACGATTATAGAAAAAAGTTTCATGACGATGCTTTTAACAGATATCACAGATGACATATAACAACCTCAATCACACTGACCATGTCATGAGAGTAGGGGATCCCCATATACTGGTCAAACCCCTGCTTGGTTGGAAGAAATGTCCCATTGGTCCCAAATCCCAGGTGCCACTTCCCTATGGCAGCAGTGGCATAACCCTGAGGTTTCAAGACCTCAGCGATGGTGGTCTCATTCAGAGGAAGACCGCCTATCGAGCCGGGATACAACACTCCTGGGTAGATGCCTGAGCGGGTCTGATAACGCCCTGTCAACAACGAAGCCCTGAAAAGCCATTGTTACCAAAGATACTGTCATTTAAGAGCAAGTGGGGGGACTGGACAGTACGCAAACTGTGTAGACCAGAGGGTTGCCTTTCTGAACAGAAAGTGAACTGAAACTGAACAGTGTGAAGCATTGAACTTATCATATTGTATTGTTCAATACAACTGATTCAGTCTTGATTCCTCAGGTTGGCATAATAAATTGATATTTCTAGTTCATCTGGTTATTCTTGTGTCAGCACTTAAAACTGCTTATGGCGTGTTTCCCTGGTGTATCACATCACTGATACAACATGAACCATGAACATGAACCAATGTTTAGTTCCCCCCTCAAGTGCTGAACTGTACAAGGCCAAATGTGAAGATTTAGATGCCCACATTGTCAGACATATTTTTTCTTCTGTGCTAGTTTCAAATTGTGACATGATCTTTTTTTTTTTTTATAATTACCTCTGAAAAAATGCATTCATGCATACACACACAGCAAAATAGAGACTGGAATTCTGTCTGTTAATCAACCCTAAGTGTAGTATATTAACCTCTTCATCTCCTAGTGTATAATATCCCAGTGAAGCTCACAGTCTTGCTGGCATATGGATATTTGAACAGGAGGAGTAGGAGAGAAGAATCTAAATCTAAATGATTAGAGAGGATTATTGTATCTTTATTTCACACTACTAAAACTTTCCAATCATTCACAGTCCCCCATGTTACTGGTCATACGGGTCAGACAGTTCTCAAATGAAGGAGTAAATTCTGGACCCTACTACTGTCAATATAGGCATGTAACACGATTTTAGATTGATTAAAGAAAGTCTTAAGAATTCTAATATTCAGTTTGTTTGCACTAACCATAAACACATAGGTATAATCTATTGATATCTACCAACAACAGGGTAGGGGAATAATATACTACTCTACAATACTATATACTACTAATACTACTCTACTATAAAGGGGTTTTATTTGCTGCACTCCTTTCTGCACTGCGTCCATTTCTCTCTTTCCTGCTGCATCTGCAGCTGTTTCAGCAGATACATACATGTGTTACGCTCTCTGGCACATATTTGGACCAGACAGAGGTTTACAATAGACGTTATACATATGAAGTCTATCATTTCTAGGGCTTTGCGCATAGACTTAAGAGATTTAAGGGACCATAAAGTTATAAAGTTGTGTGCTGCCAGTAGTTTTAGGACCTGACTCTTCTTTTCATAATTGGACAATAACATGATTGTAAAGTAAGTCGGTCGGTCGGTACCTGGACGGGCTGCAGACGGGGCTGGTGCAGTAGAAGTCTGTAAACCGGAGTCCTCCCGCTGCCAGTCGGTCCAGGCTCGGGGTGAGAGAGGTGGGGTGACCGTAACAGCCCAAATCCCCGAAACCCAGATCATCTGCGAAAAGCAGGACGAAGTTCGGCGGCGAAGCAGCGCAGGTGTAAAACAGACCGATGCTCAGGAGGAAGAGGCAGGTGTTGTCCATCCTGCTCCGTCCGACACGAGAGAGGGTCTGGACCGCACGGGTCCGGAAAGAGGAACCAAAACAAGACGTCGCACGTTCGCCCGCGGAACCTGTCGAGTGGAGATGACGTCACGCGCAGCCAGGAAATGTAGTCTCGCTTACTGTCTGATACTACAACATGCAGGTAAACTGCTTTTCTTCATAGTATGTGGTTTTGTTAAACTGCGTAAACTCTCTTTGTCATAAATCAAAAACAATGCCGTGTTCACAACCACAGACTCAATTCTGTGATTTAGGCCCGTGTGTAATATTTTACCTCTTAACAATCTCTGTAACAGAAAAGCACAAAAAGTGTCTCTCTCATAGAAGTACACGTCTTTGTCATTTATCCTTAATTTAATTTGAATGTGTTTTCGGTGCCTGCTTCATGGATGTAGACTGTTTTGCATGGTTCAGAAAGCTGTTGAAAAAATAGTACGTAACTTAATATGTGAACTGATTGCACACTTTCAGTAGCTTCTAATCTGTTTACAGTTGTTTTAAAATGATGGGCTATGTGCTTTATTTATGGTGTACAGTTTGAACTACTGTGTGTTTTAACAATAGCCTATATTGAACTTGTAATTATATTTGTTTGTGCACACAACATTGACATCACTTGTGGTTAGTTGTTTTGGCAAGCTGGATTGAAAATTGTTCTGTCACAAAAAGCAATGTCACTAATCTGGAGTCATGTTTTAGCTGCTAAATACTTCATTATGTTCACCGGCTAGTTTTGTCTGTCTGAAAACTGTGTATTCGAAAATTATGTGTCTGTTGAAAATAGCTTCCTAATGTGGCTGAATACGTTGCCATGAGTGGCCTACTGTGGCAGGAGAGAGACAGTCCAGAGAGAGACCGTCTGCCTCTTGACTGAAGGTATTAGTCTGAGGGCCTGCAGCTGAGGTTCTGCCCTCGTTGGCAACCTTGGTTTCTGCCACTGATTTGACCTGACACACGGCCACTTACACAGAGAGAAATAAATCACTAGCCAGTTTGAGGAGAAATGGACGTCACAGCTTATTTTGTAATGTGCCGTCCAGTACTGGCCCTATTTATTTATTCTCAGAGCCCTACTTCAGTCAGGTGAACAGGGAAAGACAAGAAAGCTATGATCTGAATTTAAACGAGTTGGCATTGTGTCTGTGTCTATGAGAGTGAACAGGGAGATGGATGCACAAATACATAGAAATCCCACCAAAAATGCAATTTTAATCACTAGAATACTTCACTCAGGTGAGTCCCAAGTGATTTTATGCAAACTAATGCTGACACCTAAAATGGATTCACTGAGGAGTGGAATTCAGATAATGGCTGTTTTCTTTGGTTCTGATGAATTATGCAACACATCCACTGTACCTTTCCACCACTGTGTGTGTGTGACAGTGTGACTGTGCGTGTACGTATGGCTATCATTTAGCTTGTGTGCTGTCCAATGTTGCTGTTTAGCCTCAGGGAATCGTTGCTGTGACATTGGCTGATAGATAGTTTTGATTTACTATTCACTTTTACATCTCTCTACAGCACTGACCTACATTGAGTTGCTACTGTTTTGTGTGTGTGTGAGAGAGAGAGAGAGAGAGAGAGAGAGAGAGAGAGAGAGAGAGAGGGAGGAAACAGGGAATTGAGATAAAGCATATAAAGAAGCAGATGTTCCACACTGATGCAATTTTATCAGCTGTCTTTTCTTTCTCTGCTGTTTGGCTTCTCTAACTTGTATTTTTTTATGCTCTGGGAATATCACACACGTCCAGCAATGGATGGTTGTAATTGCAATTGTAATCAGCACTAGTTCAGCACATACTTCTACTATACACATGCTACAGTGTGTGCACACTTGTATTTGTGTATAGCTGTGTTTGTGTTTAAGTTGTTATGTGTTGGCATACACAACCCTGCAAGAAGGAAGAGAAGCATGTTCACTGCTTAAAGTACCTTAAAATGCCTTTTAATACTTGACCCAGTGAACAGAAGAGAGTACACACACATAAATACACACTCATTACCAAATATTCATATACACACATAAAGTCAAAGACAAGCAGATTTCAAGCTGCTACATGCAGGTAAGTCAATGATAAGAGAGAGCTTTTGAAGAACTAACTCTCTGCAGGAGCTCCCTTCATCTAATCGTCTGAAGCCCTGAGCTTGGGAAACACCTCTGCAGGGAACAACATGGTGCTACAACCCTGGAGGATGGAGGGCAGTAACAGTCCTACTTTTCTATGACTGCTGTTGATTTATAATCTAACACCACAAATATTTCAAGGCATCACACTCAGTTCAGGTAAATGATGGAATAATCATTAGTGCAGTAGCTTGTATGTGAATAGCAGCCATCATTAGGCGCAAATCATTTATGACAATGACCATTTAGGTTTTGCCACAACTAATGACTCATGAGTGTGTTTGCCAGGCAGCCCATCTAATGGACATGCATGTCTCATTGCGAGGACTGAGGAGAACCTGCTGTGGATAAATGACTGTCTATGTTGCACAGCCCTGTTGATTCTACTGTGATTCAGTAAAAGATGACTGCTCTGACCTTTTACTATGGGTAAATGAAAACTGTTGGCAGTTACAAACACAGAGCCGTAGCAAGTAGCTTAAAGCAGCTGAGGCGACAAAAAAGGTCCTCAACCCTGCCTGTGTGTGTGTATGTGAGCGTGTGTGTTGGTGGGGTGAGTGTGTGAGTGAATTTGTGTGTGTGTGTGTGTGTGTGTGTGTGTGTGTGTGTGTGTGCGCGCGTGTGTGCGTGTGTGTCCATATGTCTACGAAATGTCAGTTGCCCTATTGTGTTGACTGTTGCTCTGGATAATGTTGCTGCATTTGTTTGGGATTGAAATTTGGGCATCTTCATATGAGATGGATTGTCCTGTCAGGAAAACTCATCTTATTTAATGTCCCATGAGAGAGAGCGAGAAAAAGTGTGTGTGAGAGAGAATCGTGGGCAGCTTTTTGATAGGAACATGCACGTTTCTGCTTGTGTGCGTTTATGTGTGTGCACTTACAAGTGCTTGCATGTGCGCATAATGCGATTGCTTCAGGCAGATGGAGGTGTGGTACCAAACAACCCGGCAGAGCTGATAGAGAAAATGAATCTCACCATCTACTCTCATCCCTCAAGACAAAAACAAGGAGACCAGCCTCACACCTGTGGGGAGTGGCTTTCTCCCCATTTCTTCATCTAGCTTTCCTTACCTCCTTCTCCTCTTCTTAAGAATAAGATGTCGTTCTCAGTTTTCTGGACACGATTCCAGATATTTGGCTTCACAAGAAGAACAGCAGGTAATAACCGGGATGTGAGCCAACAGCAAACAAACACCAACGGGCCACTGTGGAAAAACACGTTTCCTTATCTTCCCTTTTGTTGTTTGTCATTTCACACAATATTAACAGTCAGAACTTGTGAGTTAAACTGTGAAGTATAATGCTGCAGTGCTTGAGGATTAGCCTGTGTGTATGTCCCCGAAAATGTAGGTCAACTGTTTAACACTAGTGGGCACCATTGGATCATAGTTCCCCTCACTCTCATGCAGGTATTGCTTTCATCATTGCCTAAGTCAGATTTTTACCATTGGTTTCACTTACCATCTCTTTTAAATCTGATCTCTCAAACCATGCTACACAATACATTGAGCAGTAATGGGGCCATTGAGGGTTGATATGCATCTGCAGCACATGTTAAATTGCAAATTATCCTTCTGACATTTCCTGGCTGGGTAATGCTGCTCTCTCATGTCTTCATGTTTCCTCACACTTGTCTCTTCAGCTGTGCTTCTTCCTGCCATTTCTCTTGGTGAAAAAAAAAATCTCATCTTACGCTCTCTCACCCTTGTGGTAACTTGCAAATTGCCTAAGAGGGACTGTTATAGAAGGTTACAGATGAAAGAAACACAGAGATGCGGTGGGAAAGAGAAAGTAGGAGACAGAAAGATAGATAGATAGATAGATAGATATATGCAAGTGAGAGAAAGGAAGGTGTGAAGACAAACCAGTGGCCAATTCAGAACCATGGACAGCTCTTAATACTTTGATGTAGCTCTCCCCGACAGCAGAATGTCTCTGAATGAGGAAGCTGCCTATTATCTTGTCGTCATGCAAATGCATTTTGAGCAGCATACACCACATCTTTGAAGTTGCTCCTTGAGAGAAGATATAGTGATGAATAAGGGGAAATTGAAAATAACACCAAGAGTGTTTCGTATCTTGTGAGTTTCATTACAGACTTAACCTCGTTGTGATAAATAACACACATCACTACAGTTTAAAAAAAACACTGTTTAATTCTACTTCAGGTTACGGTCAAGATACAGTGAAGACAGCCAGAGGTATTTGCTGAAGGCAGTTGTGTGAGACTATTATGCAACAACCTCCTGTATGACTAGGGATCAACTTCATCCTTTCAGTGATGAAAGTCATTGTTATTTTGGCTTGTGAGCTGAGGGAGCAGAGATGGGAAACATCCTGGCAAATAAACAGAGGTTCATTGGCACAACAGAGGCTGGAACAGAGCACAGAATTATGCAATGAAATCTAACAGGCCTCCGTGGACCAACATGAGCTGAAGAACTCATAAATGTTTGAGGACCTGCCGGGGTAATGTGCACTTTTGTCGACAATGTCGGCTCAAACTGAAGCTCTCATTGTACTAAACATAGAGCAAAAGTTCTCTTCGACTACACTACACCTTATGCACAAAATGCGGAACGGGCATTACAGTCAAAATGAATGGTAGTGTCAGTTTTTGTCTTTGCTCCACTAGCGCGCGCAGACACACACACACAGAATACACAATGACAGTCAGATATAAACGGCACCTGAACCACCTACTGTGATACAGTTGGTGTGTCCCTGTGCGTTCCCTGCTTTCTTATGATGGACTGTTGGTGGTAAGCACGACCTGCCCTTGCAACCATTTCCTCCACAACTGCCTAGTAATATTATAAAGAAAGACAGTCTGAGTGGCCCTCATGCCCGCTGCCATTCTCCAACTACCCTCCGGCTGTCATCTGCTGCCACACTGGCAAAGCTGCTTCCACAAGTGATTTATTCTTTCTCAGGCTGACTCCTGTATCACCCTGCTCTCGTCATGCAGACAGACGGGCCTGAGAGATACACATAGATGACACACAAAGCAACAGGCCTCCACGCCAGAAGATGACAAACTATATACTCAAAATGGAGTCCCTGCTGCATTTATTGGAATATGAGATAACTGATGTCTACAAAGAGCTAAGCTAAAAATATATACAAGATGAACTTCAGAAACATACACGGGTGTTGAGCTGGTCCATTTACTGTTCCACTCACCTTGAGATGTGCTCAGCGTGTCCTCAGGGACAGAAAACTCTCTGCTTTGATTGTAAACAACTTTGCCTGAATTTATAATCGTCTGCCATGTGTGTATAATCACAAAGACCAGTTCCTCTCGTCTACATTTCCATATTCATGCAAATGCTGCTGTCAAAAGTAAATGGTAATTCTTTTCATTTTCCAATTTGAATATTTGCATTGTCATCATTTGTAATTGGAACAGATATAGCCAACCCACTAAGCTCCACCGTACTCCTCCCCCATCTTCTTGTGATTGATTAAATGGAGAAACACAGCAATGTTTTGATTTAATAAATTCTGACATTCAGTCCTCAAGTTGACAATTTCCTTTCCTGCATGCATTCATATCATTGTGGAAAACCACATTTAAATGTATTTGGATGCAAACTTTATCATTCATCACACAGAACAAACTGATGTCAACAACCAATGAATATGAACAGAATATATTTCACCGTAGAAGATGTGAACAGGATTGTTAGACCCTTCATTAGCAGCTTCAGTGCTTTAGTCAGTTACAGTATGTGACCAGATCACTCCTAACGACTTTGGAGCCACAAACTAATGAATGCAAAACGCATGAGCTGACATAATGATTATTTTCCCATTTGAGAGTTTATCTTGATCAGTCGTTGTTAGACGTGGCTTCCTCTGCAGCTCATCCTGGGCACTGAGCAGATGTGATAAAGGTAAGAGTCGATAATATGCAAACAAGCGAAAAGGTAAGAGACTTAAAATGTTGTTCATTTTGCATCTGTGAATCACAGGATGCCATTTTGTGTTTATAGAATATTTTAGTACACTATAATACTTAATAAATTGCTTATAACATACAATAATGTAGTAGAGATGTAGCTGTTTATTCATGCATTTGCCAAGTATAGTTTTTCCTATGAAGCATCTGTAATTGGTGCATATCAATAATTAATAACATTGCACACCATAGCTGTAGCTCCTTTAATTGTTGTTGCAGCTCATATGTAATAATACCATTACACACACAGTGACAGTGGGTTATAAAACCTTGACCTTCGAAACTGTAGTAGCCTATAAAAAAATTTAAATCTCTAAAGGTACTTTCTAAAGCTACTTTCTGGACTTCTCGGCCTTCTTCAGCAAATATATTTTGCTCATTTTGTGAGGATTATTTTTTACAGCTATTTCATATTGCTAATCACACATTATATGTTTATAAACCAGATACATTTACATTTTTTTATGTTGAGGCCTTATGTTAAAATACCAACTTTTTCTACACTCAGTGCCCCATAGTAACAAAGTGAAAACTTGTTACAGCAAGTGAAGGTTCTTTAACCGTAGAAATAACAATCAATTAAAGTTTAATGTCTGGAGGAAACAAGACATGCCTTGAATTTAGGCCAAACAGTTTGATCTTGGTTCTACCTGACTAGAGAATCCTTACTTTAACTGCTTTTTTGCAAATTTTCACTGATGAGAAGCTTCTATCCAGCCTCTCAGCCATGAAGCCCAGATCGGTGGAGAGCTGCAGTGATGGTTGTCCTTTTGGAAGTTTCTCTCATCTCCACACAGGATCTCTGGAGCTCAGCTAGAGTGACCATTAGGTTCGTGGTCACGTCTCTTACCAAGGCCTACTCCCCCAGCTCAGTTTTGCCAACTCTAGGAAGAGTTCAGGTTGTTCCAAACTTCTTCCATTTAAGAATTATGGAGGCCACTGTGCTGTTGTGAACTTTCAGTGCAGCAGGATTTTTCTTGCAGCCCTCCTCAGATCCGTGTCTTGACATAATCCTTTCTCTGAGCTCTGCAGGCAGTTTGTTCCTCTTCATGCTGTGGTTTTTGCTCTGGTCAGCTCATTGTCAATGAGATGTCACATAGACAAGTGTGTGTGTCCCTAAATCATGTCCAATCAGCTGAATTGACCTCAGGTGAACAAGGTGCAGAAACATAAAGATGATCAGAAGAAATGGGAGACACCTAAGCTAAATTCCAAGAGTCATAGCAAAGGGTGTGAATACTTATGTCTCTAATATTTCCCTTTTAATACATTTGCAAAAAATTCAAAAATTATGTTTTCAGTCGTAATTATGATGTATTGAATTTAGCATCTGGCTGCAACACACCAAAATGTGAAGTAATTGAAGGAGACTGTCTGAATGTACTGTATACTGTGCATAAATGCTAACCAAGGGGGTTAAAATAACATGGTACAATTTTCTTCCCAGCTGTATTATGAGGCCTAAACAACAGTGGAGTACAGTATCACTCATCATCCTTGTTAACATCTCCAGTGCCAGATTGCTTTAAGCTTTAATCACATCCATTGGTGAGGAAGCAGAGAAGGGCTGCAAATAAATGAACAAATGTGGCCATACAAAGTGTCTAATTACAGTTTTGACTCTGAATTAGTTTGGCAAGCTATTAGCTTCGTCCGTTTGAGGAGTGACTCTTAACGGAGTTGAATCTCACTCTGCATCAGATGGGTATTTAAGCTATCACCCTACGTATCAGTTCCCATACGACAATGTTCGTAGGGTCAGCCTCACAGCAGATTTGGATCTTTGAATCAATTACTTCTTCGATGCCCACAAACCCAGATCCCATTTCTCCGTGTCACGCTCGATAAAAGCTATTCCCTGTCTTTCTACACTGTCCGTCTCCCAGCGCTGAAGCTACTTCTCATTTGTCTCCCAGATTTGTAAAATGCTGGCTATTTCATGTTTTGTGAAGTGAGCCAGAGGCCTGGCTGGAGAATGGAGACAACTCCCACAGTTGTGAATGTCATATTTCACCTGGCATCACATCAAAAAACACAGCTGATAAATAAATAAATAAATAACAATATTAATGAAGGAAGTGCCACCAAATATGAGGTTCATCATTTTGTCCTGGCAACTATATTACTCACTATAATCTTTCTCAAATTGAGTTTGATTTTAGACTGCCCGCTTCAGAACTTCACCACTGAGAGGCTAAACAGGAGCAATTCTGGTTAAAGTGCACAATGATACCTCGATGTTTCAGCTTGAAATAATCATAATCAAGCAAAATCAAACATCTTTGCTACATTTTCATAAATGTTCACTCAACAACTCATAACCCCTAATCACAGTCTGTCACAGTCAAATACACATTTACTTCTTTTCAGTGTATGAAATAAATTATCTTGTACAAAAACTCAATTTCAAACACAAATGATCAATAGCTGTCATTGCTAGAGACTACTGTTGCCTAATACACAAACAAACACAAATCTTCCTGTCTGCTGGGTGAAGAGGCCACTGAAATGTTTTCTGTGATGAAAATGCTGCATCTACTTTGCTGACAACAAAGTCTCACGTGGCCCCTGGTGAGTTTATACATCAGATCCTCGCTGTCAAGAAAATAAATCTCTCAAACAAAATAAAACTCTTAACAAAAGGGAACAATTGCACATGGGAATACAGTTGTGTTAGTAGAAAAACACACAGAAAAGACAAGCATATTCAAAGGGGTCAACTGAGAGTGGTGAGGTAAGTGGTGCGTTGTGTCAATGTGGATTAAGGACAAGCATAGCAAAAATAATAATAGAAATATATCTCAAATTGCTTAGGTGCTTGAATTTTCCTATTTATCTCACAGGTGAGGGAGAAAATAATATAGCTGCAAGTATGTAAAAGCATTCATTTTCATGCTGGCTGTGTATTGACATCCAACCAACTGTTCTCTGTTTGCCACCTTCTGTCTATATGGACAGAGTTTGACACTGATAAGCTGAAATCAGCGACGGCTTTCCTTGAAGGTGACCCTCATCAGATTTAGTCAGCATTGTTCTGTTTCACCATGAATATGTAAATTGTCTTTTTTGGCTCCATTTGAGGTGAGATCAATTTGAATTGGCTCCCAGACTGTTAAATACCCAGAAATCTCATTGAGTGACAGCCGCTGCCCTTCTCAGGTGGATGAGTGAGAGGAATATTAGGACAGTTGAGCAAGCGTGTGTGTGTGTGAATATACCGATAAAGATATCACGCCACAGTTTGAGAGTATTAATTATCAGAAGTAAATCCTTATCCCCTTAATTCAGCTCTGGTAAAGTGCCAAACACAGTAGCAGATTTTTGCTGACTTTCAATGCAGAAAAAAAAAGGGTGCAGATATTTGCCACAGAGTTGAGATAAACAATGCCTGTGTTCCTCCCAGGCACACACACACACATACACACATAGCACCCCTCAATTATTAATGCAGGTGTAGATTACCCCTGCAGAGAGGGAGAGTTTACACAGGTAAGAAGTGATCTGTTTCACTCTATCTGCCCCATTTCCTATTCCTGCTTTCAAGCCCATCAGACCACCTCAGCCATATCATCCCTTTTAACTCCCCAAGAGGACCTTTGAGTCTGCCTCATGATGAAACATGCACGCGCCAACACACAAACACACATTGATATCTAATGACAGGCTAGTTGTTGAAAGGCTTGCCTCCTTCCTTTTCTCACAGAGGAGGTTTTCAGTCCCCCACCTCCCACCCTCCCCGTCTCTGTCTGGTCCGTTCCAGCCTGGCTAAGATCGCCTCAGCGTGACTCAGTTAAGTCTGTTCATCTCCGTTTGAATAGCCAGGTATTGTTTCACCAGCCAGGATCCTCTTACCATGGACAACAAAGAAAGGCCGCTATACCCTCCTCACACACACACACACACACACACACACACACACACACACATGCAGGGGGACAGACAGAGTTTTTGGGTGGACAGGCTGAGAGCAGCAGGCACATTTTTCTCAGGTGTCTGCCTAGAAAGCAACATGGAAACACACTCTCTCTAGACTTTCAGAGGAGCAGATGCAGTATCTTTCTTCGTTGTGGTTGGAGTTTCCTGCTTTTTCATGCCAGATTCCTTCTGTAATTTTTTTTCCTTCTTTTAAACCTCTAAAGTAAATTTGTTGCTGGGATTCAACAGTGCTCTTGCCTCCTGCTGTTTGGGATCCTTCTCCTCAGGTAGGACAGAGCAAAAGATTTTTACTTTTAAACTAAATCATTGGTGCAGACTGACTAGTATTGTTTTTAGCAATGTTCTGACAAAATTTGCTTTACTCTTAAAGCCATTTGTTGGATTTGAATCGATAGATTAGAATTGCACCTAATTTGATCCCATTAAATTACTTTGTATTTCTACTAAATGTCTACTTAATGAATTGTTTAGCTCCTTTGCACTCCCAACAAAATGAATTAAGGAAATGTCTTTTTGAATCTCCTGAGGATTATTCTGTTCTTTGGTTGTATAGAAGATTCCCCCTTTTCCCTTAGATCTTGAGATGGGTCAACTATTATGAGTTAACTTAACCTGACCCCATTTCATGCACAATGTTATTCAAGAAGCTTGAAACAACAGGTGAGTGTGCTCCAATTCCAAACTAACACAAATATCTAAGGGCTGAAAATGCCAGTCTAACAATGTCAGGAGTGCAGGATACATGTAGCCTACACATTCTCATAAGTCTACAATATTCATGTAACTTCAATAAAGGAAGCAGCGGAATAATAAAATATCACTAGGTAATAACACCAGGAGAAAACATGTTCCCCTATGAAAAACTGCAATATCCAAGCATTGCAATTAAATCAAGGACACAAAGAAGAAACAATGCGCGGAACAGAATGAAAACTGAGGTTTTTTCTGTTCAAGCCACAATCATGCGGAAGCACAGTAGATAAGAAAGTTATAATGGAGGAAGAAGTGCTTCACAAGACATCCCCTCCATAAATTTCCCATGTTGCTCTCAGGACTCAGAGCTTTGAGCCTTGCTAGCCCGTGCTTTAGTAACTTTAATAAGGGCCTTTGGCTGCTGGTAACCTTAAACCATGCTAAAAGTGATAGTGCCTTTGATAACTCTGGGACAGATTAAAATAACACCTTATATTAAAAATACATCCTTGGTTAATGGAGGTAATGATAATTTCATGAGCTTTCATTCCCAAAAGATATTCCTTTCTGTAAAACAGAACGTCTCATGACTTCAGGATTGCTCATTAAAAGCCTCAGTTGGTGAAAGTGTTTACATGAACTGGAAAAGTGAGTGGGTCCTCTCTGCGTCCTCTCCTGATGGCCTCGACATGCTCTGTGCCTCTTTTCTCCTTTCATCACCGCTGCCCTCAGGGTTCCTCCTCACCCTTTTCAAATCCTCCATCTGCTTCAATTAGTTGGAGTGCAGGGTGGAGCGCAGAGGTCAATCACACAGGCAAAGAGCTGCAGGTGCACCTATAGCACACAGCTGACAAACAGAAGTCACTCTGTGCCTGTCAGGGGGGTGCACTGTCACAGGTGAGTGTATGAGGCTGTCATGGCTGTAAGGGAGCTGCCAAGAGCATTTGTGGGAGGCTAGAACCATTTGGGCATACGGCACACAGGCAGTCAGTGACAATCAGAGCATCAGAAACACAGACAAGAGCACACGATTGCACATGCATTATCCAGCCCCCCCCCACCTGCTTATCTCTTCCGCTCTCACCCAACTCCCTCTCACACAGATTGGACATCCCTGCTGCATCATTGTGTGCTGTGCATGTATGAGACGTGTGTTTGCGCTTCTCCTCCCCTTGGATTAGCAGTGGATGTGACTTCCTGAGCTTTTTTCTGGTGTTCAGTGCTGCCAAGCACAGTACACCCTGATAAGAGCTACTGGGGAACATTGCTTTACCTTTACACACTTCTGGTGAGTGAGACAACTTTGACTTACCTAACAGCATCCGTCTTTTTGTGCTATAAGTTGTGTTCATCTCATTTTAAAACTATTACATTTGCTGCATTTCTGTCCAGTTCTTTTGTTATATTAAATAACTCTACGTGAGAAGACATCTGGTATAAGGCCAAGTCTGCATTAATAACATGTACAAATTAAATGCTTTGCTTATAAGAAAGGAGGGTGCTGCAGAATATGTGCAACAATATGGCTTGCTAGCTGCTGTATTTGAAAAGCTTAATTCTGGGTCACGTTAATGTCTTGAGTAAATGTCTCAAATTAACAGTAAGGAACATAAACAAAAAATCTCAACTCTTAGTTGAAGATGTTTATATAATGTGTGTATAAAGCTCACACGTGGTCAGATATTTTTTTCAGTGAGGAACAATCTTAATTAAAGATACACAGCAGTGTAACTTATGGACTATGGTATTTTAATGAGGTGACCATAGCTGCCAGCAAAATGTGAGATGCCACCTTTGGTGCCCAATGGCTTATTGCAGGATGACACAAAATAATTACTATTATTTAATTTTCAACATTTTTAACCAGCATGAGTCCAGATTATATTTAACACCTCAAATATATTCTAAAAAATGTCTCTATAAATCTAGACATTGCAGTTCAAGAAGCAAAAACCATCATAAACAGGAGCTGAAGTCAGACCGTTGTCATATTTTAGGAAGTTGTTGTGGCTAAAATGTTCTCTAGAGCTGTTGGGATGGGTAATAATTCTCTGTGGGTGTCACTACGAACAACATGCAGTCATTTTATTCTTTGTAATATTGATCACAAAATTCAGCTTTGAATAACAGAACTTATTCTTCTGAAGGTTTTAAAGTAAAATCAAAACTGCTACAATCTGTTTTTTCTTGTTTGACTAATTCTATTGAAACACAAACATATTCTCGTCAGTGGAGAAGACCTTCACCCTAGTCTATACCACTGATAAAAAAGTTTTCACAATTTAGGATTTACACTTTTTAAAAAAAAAAATTTCTTTGACACGATTAATGCTTATAATGTGACATATGAAGTTACAGCCAGGACACGTTTAGCTTTTTATATTGTGATGATTGGGAACAGTGGGAAACAGATGTTTGCTTTACCTAGTCTTTTGAACTGTTGAAAGTTGAATTGGCATAATTTTCAGGAATTTTTCATTTTCACTAAGGGTCAAATGTTAACACTAAACAGTTCTTATAAATGTATACACAGGTCTGCGTCTGTGGTCCTGCAACTGCAAAGGAGCAAGCAGTTGAGTCATTTCAGGCCTGAATCCGCCTCTCTGTTCTCAGCAAAAGCCTCTCAGGCTTTTGGAAATGTAGTCATGAAGGTGATCAAAAGCCTTTAAATCTGTACATCTGTGTGCCTGCAAATATCGCAAGTGTTCCAGCCTCTTAACAACAAAGAGATCCCTTTGACCCTAATGCTCCATCACTAAAATAAAATGGTGGACCACTACGTTTTTGATTGGCCTAATGAATGGCAATCAGGTCAGCCAATGGCACAACAGTATTGAGGTCCTTGCAGGAGGAGTGATAGAGGATGTGATACCAGCAGAACAGAGGCAGATGGTCTTTTGACTCTGTCAGATACAGGGAAAGATGCTAATGACATTCTCCCTCAAGCACTGAGGAGATATGTGAGAGAAACTCTAATGACTCTCTATCTCTCTGGTCACTAGCAAGCCTGCAGACAGCTTGTTAAATCTCTCAGCAGAGTAACAAGATGTTATTCAGAATGTTTGGCGGCAACCACAGAGAAAATGTCTGGCAATTAAAAGCATATGTGCAATTAACAGGGTCTATGATAAGGGCTTGAAAAAGTGGCACAGGGCAGCCCTGATGTGAGTGTTTCCCTCAAACACCTGGCAAACTCATATCTGTTTTCTGTCAACAGCCTTAGGGTTAGGGTCAGAAATTGAAACAACATCCTGGAGATGGTTAGCTTAGCTTAGCATAAAGACTGAAACCGGGGGGGGAACACCAAACCTGCCTCTGTCAAAATGCATCTAACAAAATCCACCGACCAACATCTCTAACATCTAATGTTAGTTTGTTTAACCCACAAAAACAGTGTAAAAAGCTACTTATTTGATCATCTCCTGACTACCTAGAGACCCATTTTGAGTCCTTACGCTAAGCTAACCTTTTCATATCCGTACACTTCACTTTTAAAGCCCAGACATGAAAGTATTATCAATCCTGTCATCTAACATTTGACAAGAAAGCGAACGCACATATTTTAGAGAATGTCAAAATGTCAGAATGTCAAACTATCCCTTCAAAGTGAAATAAATGAAAAAGGGTGTCCGGCACTGTGTTCAGTATTCTGCGCCTCTATATTTCAACAGACGTAGTATGTTTTTCCAAGTTTTGCTAGATCCCAAAATAATATCTGTCACTGTTAATGATGGAAGCCAGAGTAACTGGCTGTATTACAGTCTTGTCCTCTGAGAATCCTTCCATGATTAAGAAAATGATCATGCCCCAGTGTGTGATATGGGATACACATGCAAGCTCTTTCTCTCTCTCACGCACACACATACACTCAGACACCAGAGGTTACAGCATGTAATAAAGAAATAACTTTTGAAGCTGCTGCCAATTTTAAAGTTGTTATTCAAGGATGTGCAAGGCTCCCTCTGACATGTGTTTTACTTCATTCTGCGTGCCTGTGTCTTTGTGCAGTTTGCACAACTTTATAATTCTCCATTGAAAAGCAAGAACATAATCAATATGACAAACCCCCCTCCTCTCTGTAGAAGATTTCAGCATCATAAAAAAACACAAGTTTTATCAAATA
Source organism: Rachycentron canadum (assembly GCA_038496675.1). Lineage (NCBI taxonomy): Eukaryota > Metazoa > Chordata > Actinopteri > Carangiformes > Rachycentridae > Rachycentron > Rachycentron canadum. The sequence goes on from CM076652.1 coordinate 12,891,563, forward strand.
TTTTTTCAGGTTTCTCCATCTATTTTCTCAGCTCAACCATAAGCAATTAGGCTTCACAAAGAATTTCTCCCCCGTCTGATATGGTGTTTCTCTCTTCAGACGTGAAGCTTGTGGTGAATTCTGAAGCCTCTGATTCATCCCTCATTGGCTGGGACATGCCTAAGAGGGGAGCCACCGCAAAGAATGATTGACTGTTTGTCTTTAACCCCCCCATCAAGGATGAGACAAGCGCTTTGGGGCGAGAGCCAGACTCATCTGTCTTTTCCGGGCCCCCACTTTGTCTCTCTCTCTTACTCTCTCTCCTATGCGTCACTCACTGCTGTTGTGATTTCACAAACATGGGGTGGGAAGTTGTTAAAACACCAAGAGTAAGGTCAGTGAGCTTATGGTCGATCATTGAAGGTGGGTAAACACCACATGTGTCAACAAAACTCTGGTGTTTTACATAGTTTTGAGTTACATGAGAACTGAAGTCAAACACTAACACTGAAATACAGTGCAGCTGGATATTTCAACTGTTGCTGTGGAAAACAACAACGAGCTGAGGTATTGTTGGAAACACAAAATTGTACAGCTTTTTTCACTGCTTTGGTATTATCTGAAAACAAACTATAACTGTACCTTGACTGGCGTGCATTGTTCTGTTTAAGACAGTTGTAACGAGGCACATTAGACTCTTCTTCAATGTGTTTGAATTTGATTTATTTTCATGAGAATTGGGTCAGAACAGAGAAGATCTACAAGAAACTGACCTCAGAACATACTTTGAGGAGTTGTATTTGCATAGTCTTGAGTTGACATTTAGCCTCTTCTTTTAGCAGATGGTATCTGATTGCATTAATTTTCTTCAGTCTACAGGCGTGATATAATCTTCTCCTGAATGTGACACCACACAGAGGCTCACAGGGTTTAGAGTTCAGTGTTTTGATTTAGTCATTTAAATAATTTAACATGCAGATTAAAGGTGGGACAAATTATTAAACAGCAGCACATCATGATATGGTCTCCTGTAGTACGTTATCTATACAGTGTCATCAGTATTGTGATCAGGATGAAAGAAGTATTCAGATCCTTAACTAAATATATTTAAAATAAAGTACTTAGTGGGCAGAAGAGTGGTCCCTGTCAGTGTTTTATTATTTATTATATTATTTTCTTATTACTATCAATGAGTTGACATGTAGGCAACATTTTATTATGATAGCTGGTGGCACAGATGTTGATTTTAAATACTCTATGTACTGTTGAGTTACTGTATTAAAACTATTACACAAGTTAATTACACATAGTTTAATCTCAACTGCTATAAAACTGTTTAAAATAGCATTGATCTGATTTCTTCTTCAGTTGTCTTATCAGATATGACATGGATGCCACTGTTACTTATGGCAGGTTGTTCTATTATGGCGATGCTGATCATTATGCTACTTGTCTATGGGTTCGTTTCACAGGGTCACATGAGTACTGAGTCCCAGCAGCATTGGTAGTTAACACATGAAGGTCATGTCAGAGCCTCTCAGCTGTGTTGTGAGGTGTTTAGTGTCTCTGCTCCGCGGTTCACCCCTCCTGCTGATCTAATTGTCAGCATAATGACAGTGTTGACTTTGCCGCTGGCTTTGCTGTCTCTCTTGCTTTCACTCCGTTGTTTTGTGTCTCCATTTTTTTGCTTATTTTATGTTTCTACCCTCCGACCCTCCATCTTCAAGAATTGATTTAGTATTAAACATTACCACCACTTCAAAAACACTCAAGTAAAGCCATGCTTTTCTACATGTTTTTCTTGTTTTTATGTTATGTTTAAGCACCCCTCTCTGACCACTGTGGACATAATGTGGTGTGCTGCTGACTTTTTTCTACTCTTTGAAAGCAACTTTTTCAATGTCAATGTTTCATATATGACTCTGATGAACACCATAGCTGCTGGTACATGAGATATTTGCCTACATCTAATAAGTGTGCACATAGATCAATAGAACAAGAGGTTTAATAAAGTTATAGATTTTTTTTGTAATGTAATTCTCATTATATTTTACTCACTTCATCACACAGCAATGTACATACATTGTGATTAAATGTGTGTTATTGTGTAACTCTCTCTTGTTGTCATGACTGTAATTGAATGCAATGTTCTTAATCTGTGAACTCCTGCATGAATCATGCTGTATTGTGGTGAAGTAGATATTTTTGTATCCCCATGCTGGGGGACATGGTTGTAATGTAAAAACAAATTGCCATGTTTCCTCCCCTGAGGTTTATCGAACACAAAGCTTATACCTTGTAAGACAAGTTTCATGAATGCAGAGAGTCAAAGGACAAAATACTGTATATTGTATGTTGTTTAGATTCTAAGATATATTTAAGATTTTAGGCTATATGGATAAAGTTTTCTTAACTTGACTGTAATTATCACAGGCAGCCAAACACTCTAATTGGCTCTAATGTTAAAGCTCCTTGGTTAATTGTCATCTTACTCTTACCTGGTGTCTGAGGGGACTTGAGGAGCAGCCAGGCAACCTGTGCTGCCAGAGCTCCAGTGAAAACCCAAAATCTTGGCTTTATTTCATGCAGGTTTTACCTTCTAATGGGCTATAGGGGTTTAAGAGTGTGAAGACATATGCTTGCACTCAGTGTTGTGACACCAGCACAACACAGTGTTGTATCTTGCACAAATATGCAGGCTGGCGCTCGATCATCCATATGCAGCATGCAATGGCATTTCACACACCTTTGTGCTTCAAGAGTTTGTTCAGTGAAATATCTTTTGCAGCAGATTTGTTAAGCTGTAACATAGATGACACTAAGTCTAGTCACCATGTACCGTTTTCTGTCTTTTAGTCCATAGTTAGCACTAAGGGGATGTGAATGATGTGCTGTGGACTGACATTGGTCTACCCCTTCTCCTTCTGCATAGTAGAAAATAGGTGAGGAGTGATTTTTTTGTCCCTGACTGGTTTGTTTTGTCAAAATTGAAAAACTACTCAACTAGTCTTCAGTTCAGAGCTGAAGAGGGCTCTTGGATTAGCAGATTCAATTTAGTGGATAAAATCATTTTGACTTTGTGTTTTATCATTTTGGATGAGTATGATTAATCCATCTATGACAGGTCGTGTTCTATTCGGTCATTATAATCACTTACAAACCTGTAGAGTGCTTTTTGTGATTAGATCTTACAGTGATGGCGTGCCAAACAAGCTTTGACTCTCTGACCTATACTGGTGTCACAGGCTTGCATGAAAGGACCGAGGCCTCAGACATGGCTTTACACAAAGCACGTCACCTCGGCTGAAGGCTACAATATCTAACCATTGTTGTTTTAAATCGTTAGCTTTTTCATCCATCTATTGCACTCTTATTAGCAGCCCCTAGCACTCAGCAGTGGTTAACTCAATTAAGTAGCTCCATTATAATCAGTGAGAGCTGTAACAGAAGCCTGAGTTATCACAGAGCTGATGGAGGGCTGTGTCGCAGCTATAACCTGGCCTCTGTGGGGTTGGGCTCAGAAATGGAAAAACGCACAGTTGGACAGTGATTGAGGAGCTGCAATTTACATGCTTCAGGGATGTGGAACAAGGTCTCACAGTTTCTGCTACCAGAGTTTTTGCACATAGAAACTGGGAAGAGAGCGTTTGCCTGCTAGACTATAACACAGACACAGGCATTAGAAAACACTCAGAATCAAATCTGTGGGATGGAGACGAGAGTCAGCCAGGTACACACAGAAAGACACAGAAGATCAGGCAGACAGACAGACAGCACTAATGCTCAGATGTGCATGCAAACACACACTGAGTGAAGTAAATGCAATTACAGAGAACTGCAGGGGAGCATATAAAACAATATGGCTGTTACACTTTCAATATCAGCAATATCAACAAATGATTTAAGCATTACAAATGGAAGAAAATGACTATAATATTATGAATTTGATGACTGTAATCTCTTTCTGAAACATATTACCTCTGATTGAATTACTGTTTTATTTTAATATAAAACCTAATTAACAGTGCTGAGGCCAAGTTCTGAGGGTTTATATCTTTGAAGTCCTGCCCTCTGCAAACAGTGGGAAAAACGTGTCTCATCTGTGAAGCAGTTTTCTCTCTGCTCTGTGCCTCTGTAGCACGTTCACTCTGATCGTGATCCAGCTGTTGGCCAAAAACAAAGAAACAGAGGAACTCATTACTGCTTTTGTAGCCTTCCAGTTGAAGTTTTTTTTTTCAAGGGGGGGGGGGGGCAGCAAAAAGTTCCAGAAATAAATACAGCATGTGTGTGTCTGTCTGTTTATATGTATGATGAGTCATGCTTAGTGTTGTCTCATAGGGTAGTAAGACCTCATCTGACATAGTTATGGGTGTTGGTCTGGTCTAAATATAGATTCCCTTAAAAGATTCCTTTCACAGCAGTGGTGTTGGGGCCACTGATTTCTAAAACAATGTCCACATCTGGAGACCTAACTGGCAGACACACCTATGCCAAGTGGGTCGCTTTCGGTCCTAAAATCCATATTTGGGCAAGACTAACCCAGTCTAACCATCCTGATGAATCTTTCTCACATCTGTCAGATGTATTTCTCTTTATCAGATCTTGGCCCATTGTCTGGTTCTGCTTAGCCAAAAAATGACCACTGGACAGACATAGATGGCCAGAGGTGTCATAACCTCCCAATTCTGGGCAGAGGTCCAGACGATCCCTTTAGCAGCAGCAGATCTCTGTCTTCTCCTCTCATGGTTCTCAATGGCTCAACATCACCAAACTATCAGCCAATAGCTAAATGAAGCCAAAGTCGAAGCTGAGTGGCAGGCAAGTAGGAAGAATAATTAGTGCACTGCACCACACTATGGTGAATTCTTTATGTATGGGTGTGTGTGTGGTGAGTGTGTGTGTCTGTGTATGTGTGAATAAGGAAAAAAAAGAGAAAGTGAGATAAAGAAGTCAGACAGATGGGAGGAAGAGAGATGACTTGTCCTTGTGGAGTCACTGTGCCTCCACTACATTTGACAAAGTGATTGCATGTAAAGGTGCTTTACAGACCTCATTAGCAAAATGGTTTCCCATGAGGTAAAGGTTATATATCAGAATTCAGACCTGGGTGTCTGGAAGTTTGTAGGTACCACATACAATTATGATGGAGGTTAGAGCTTTGAAAGTGAATGTATAGGAAAATGATCGTATTGTGTGCATGTGCAAGTGTGTGTGTTTAGTCAGTCTGTCTTCCTACTGACCTCAGTATGTGGTTTGCTTTCAGAACAGATGCTCCTGGGAAACTTTTGGTGTGTGTGTAGGTCAGTGTTTGCTGTGTCTCTTATTAAGTGTGTGCCTCAGTCTGTTTCTGTCCTCTGAATGTCCTGCAGAGCATTTGTTACTTAGTGACAGCACTGGACAGTGAGGTCAGACCACAGCAGCCACTGAAAACTTACTGCGGTTAAATACTTTTGGAAGTCCTACGCCAGGATAGGACTAATTCCACATGGTGATGTGGTTGGTAGGAGCGGCAGACATCTTTTGTGGATTTAATCCCTTTGAAATATGTAAATTCCTAAAGTAAAATTTCTAAAACAAATGACAAGCCCACTCTGGTGAGGACTGTGAAGTCCTATGCCAAATCTGTGTCATTATAATTACATCCACATCTTTAGCATTGCTATTTTTTTTTTTATCTTTGTCTCCAGTCCAATTGGAATAACTGTCACTCTTAGGAAGGTTTTGAAGTAGCAATGTTATGAATGTATTTTGTGTACAACATCATGTTTTCCCTCACTAAACCAGAAAGTTACTCATTTACTACAATCAAAAAGAGTTTGTTTCCAATACTGTGCTATTTTTATAGAGCCCCAATGAACTGGTTTAATCTAGTAAGAAAAAATCATTGTACTTTGTCCTATCACAGTCTGTGACATTAAGGTCGCCTGATTTCAAGGGAGGCTTGGCTGCAGCAGTTTGATTTCCCTGTTGAAGTAGAGACCCTCGAGAATTTTTCACCTAGAAAAAGCAGTGAAGAGAAACACCTCAATAATCATACTTTGACTGGAGCTCTAATCCCCAAACATCTGACACAATTACACCTATTAACACAGGTAATTAAACATTAAAAAGCACACACACACACATGACCCTCATGTATTCTGTGAGCACATGAGTTGAGAGAGAGAAAGGCACATGTATCCATGATGGTAATACTTGGATGGCAGGCTTTTCTCTTGATCAAGTTAAGTATTTATTTTTATCATGACCTTAAGGTATTTTTTAAAGGTATAATCCCATAAGGATATTTTTTATCTGTATTTTGCAACTTTTGAAAACTATATAGTTTTTTTTTTTAAAAATCTGTCAACGCCACGACACAAAATCAAGCAAACAGCTAATTCACTTTGTGAGAACGGCAAACGGATGAGGAAGATGAGTAGTGAGGGCTATCTGAGCTCAAGTGCTGCCAGCTGGGTTTTACAATTACTGATATGTTTCTTCTTCCCTGACAACCAGGTGAGTCACAGAGCGGTGAGAACGGGGGGGGGACCGGAGTGACGGACAGGAGAGGAAAAGGAGGAAATGGAGAAAGGAGGAATGTCAAATCTGGTGCATTGGAAGTGATCTTGGCAGGAAACCTAAGTTACCATAGCGACCTGGTGAAAGCTCTGCAGCAAGTAAGCGAGACAGAGAGAAAGAGAAGTACAGAGAACAGACCTTGATGTATTGTGTCTCTCACCGTGGTTCTTTTCAATATTTGAAACGTGACTGTTACATTTAATACCAGGTATAAATACAGCTCTTTGTCACAACTGCATTGATTAAGTCGATCAATACTAAATACTTATTATTGACATAATTCCTCAGGGAGATTCAGGTTTCTGCAATTACCTTGTCTCTATTACTATTGAAACGCAGCCAGGTTAATCATTGGACCTGTTAAAATCATCAGTGCTCGACTCCACAGTCGGACAATCTCTGGTTGAAAGGATATGAAGCAGAACTGCACATTCATTTACATCAGTATGCTCTTTGTAATGTGGCTGCTAATTGGTCGTCTTTGATGCACTCGACTGCTGGGACTGACTGCTGACTTTAATAAGCTTATTCACCAGCACGAAGATTCAGATAGGGCCTCTGCCATGGACAGCCAAGGGGGGAAATTAATATATTTAAATGCACACACACACACACACACACACACACACACACACACACACACACACATACACATACACATAGTTATTACAAACATACACCCATGCATTAATGCACATAGTAACATGAACACATGACAGCCATAGAATTGCACAACATAGCATAGCATTGTACAACCATGTCAAGCCACAAGCAGAGATACACAGGGGAGGTGTCAGAAAATGGGTTTATCTGTCTATGTAACAGGAACTGCTGGGATTATTCCGAACTTGATATCCATCTCCCCAAAGCTGCGACAGAAGGTGGACACTCGGCAGGACAAGATTGCCACAACTGCCACAGCTAGTCCTCAACTCTTCCTCTAGATGAGTCCTCCTAACACTCTCTTCTCCTCTGTTTTTACACTGCACTACATTCAGTTGGCTGTTTCATTCAAGTGAACCAGAAAGTGGTCACAGACCCTTGGGCCTCACTATATTTTATGCAAAGGTGCAACAATGTAAAAATACTCCAAATACTCCATAGTTCAAAATTTTACAAAAGCAAACGTTGTTCCTTGCAGTAATAGTAATTAGTAATTAGTGGTAATAATTCTAAATGTAATTATTATTTGTTATTTTACTGCATTAACATGTTATCTATATTTTAATGCTCAAATATATCTATGTTACATAGATATATACTACCTAATATTTTCTAAAAATCATATGTTTTAAATTAAGATGCAAAGGAAACACAAATTTGCAGTTACTTTCCACCACAGCCATTTTCTGACAATTAACCTTCCTGTAATGCTTCTTAGAGCAGGTTTGAGGTGTCTGAGCCTGTGAAAAATTCCTCCTTATGTCATTTGTTGACATTAACAGGACATTTGTCTTTAGCAGACACTGATGGACAAATGGGATCATTGATTTCCTCTCTTGCGTCTTTGGTGTCCAGACTTATTCCTGTAGTGTTTCTGTCTCTCATGTTCGCTCTACAATCCACTACAAATGTCAAGCAAAGACATTCCATGGCCAGTCCCTCCCCCTCCTTATCACCCGGGATTCCTGAATGTGTCTCTGTGTTTAAATGTGTCTCTGTGTTTGAGTGTGTCTCTGTGTTTGAGTGTGTAACTTTGTCGGTGTATTTCTGGGTCGACATTGCTGAAGGGTTGCTTTGTTTCTATGTTGTGGAGAAGCTTAGGAAATGTCAACTCAAACTCTAGATAGTACAACGTGACTTGCAGCCATCACATTTTTCTGCTAAGTTACATAAAGTCACCGTTTTACCCAAGCAAGGGTGAATGGGTAATAAATCATTCTGTGTTCAATCCCTATGTACATGTTTTGTCCAATTTGGAGAGATTACCTCTCTTCACCACACACACACACACACACACATAGACCTTGAGCTCTGTGTGTGTGTGTGTGTGTGTGTGTGTGTGTGTGTGTGTGTGTGTTTGTCTGTGCAGTGTTATCTGGCACCATGTGTGAAAGAGATTAAACATCTCCCACAAAAATCTCATTCCTCTCTTTTGCTCTTTTCCTATGCATTTGTCACCATCGCAACTACTCAAATACTGCTGTTAAGTCCCAGGGAGGATATCCAGCCTGTGCCTGCCTGTGAATGTGTGTACACAAAGGTGTGTGTGTGTGTGTGTGTGTATGTGTGTGTCTGAGTGTGGGTTTGTCAGCTGAGGGTAACTGGAAGTGTGGAGAACGTTTCTTTCTGCTGCAAGGGATCACCTTATTTCCACATGGGAATGATTACAATTATTGCTGATAGTTGCATGGTATCCACTGTGTCTGTGTGAGTAATACAGAGCATTGTTACAAAGCTCTGGGTCAATTGCACAAATGTGAAAATATGTGACAAAAGCTTTCCTCAATGTCGCTCTCAGAAATGCTGTGGGGTCGCCATGGTTACCAGCAGGCATGATTTTCTCTGTCATGTTCAGATGAGCAAGATTTTCCCAAGTGGATAAATCAACAACAACAAAAAAAGACTGTTTGATATAATACTGACGTCAAACATACATAACAGCGTCGACTCATTTTGACACTGATCGCTTCCCATTATTTTTTTAGCCGCCTGTAACAGAAGCTGCCTCTAGAGTTTCACTGTCTGAGGCTAAGCCATCCTGGATCCTCATCCAGCCAAGTGTCTTTATCAAGCATCATGACACTCATTGCTCTGAACTGCCCAGTTGAGCCAAAACACCAAAAATAATCATTTTAAAAGCTTTAACAGCTCAAAAATGTCAGAATTTGATTCATTTGGTAAATTTTTTCGGTAAATATAAAAATAAATGAAAACAAAAATTCTGATGGTAAGTGCAAGGAAGAACACTATGTAGTGTAATAATGCAATTAGCACGTAAATCAATCTATATTTTATTTATGCAGTCACAGATACACGTAGAGCAGGGCAGAGAAAATGGGGAAAAGGGAAAGTAGATAATTGGCAGCTTCTTTTTCATGAGCAAGTTTTTGTTTTTATGTCAATTAACAAAACAAGTGTTTAGCTTGATGAGGCTAATGAGGAAGCATCTCATTTGGCTCTGCTTGTTAAACTATCTGTCAGCAGAGGAACAAAATACACTTACAGTAGACACATGCATAATAGTGTCTTAGAAAAAAGTCAGCAGGGAAGTTTTGACCTGAGTCAAAGCCAAAATCATGTTTGTAATTTGTAAGACTGACTCAAAGAAAACACTGCAACTTAAAAGTGACAATGTCAATTTTCTAATAGTATATAGTAAACACTTAATAGTTACAGAGAGAAACTAGAAATAGTTACAGCAGAAACTTGTTTAGGCCAATGAAAATATATTTAATAAGCATCCTACATCACCTAGTTAGACCAATCAACCTGATTATTTAAATTATTAATCAGTCCAAGTCATCATAACTAATGATGACTGTAATCAGAGTCTGTTTCATGGCTGGTGATGAGTACACTCCATTTCCATTATCATTATCATGGGTATGGTTGTCACTGTAATCTACCCCATAGCGAAGCTGATGACGCTGCTTAGGCTAATCAGCCATTATTACTTGTGGAGAGAGAGTAAGAGAGTCCATGTTTGTATTTGTGTGTGAGTGAATTGGAATGTGTGGTTGAGTATGTGTTAACACGCACATTGGCCTTGTTAAATGACTTTGGTGCCAGCCATGTCGGACTTAGTTCAGTTCGGCTCTTCCAGTGGTGGTGGGTGTGTTTCGACAAAGTGCACCAGTAAACACTGCCACATCTCAGCTCCACTGAGTGCTGTAGACATCTTCAAAAAGAGTTCAACTCGGGACAAATTGTGTAATAATTCAATTCAGGTAGGACTCAGAGGTGTTTGTACTCATCCAGATATGCTTGAGGACAACTGTCTTAAATTCCATTTTGTGTTATTTATAAAAAATATTTGGATTGTTCATCCAGTGGAAAAAAAAAAGAAACAAGAAATTCATCCTGAGCTGACTTATATATTTAATTATCAGTGCATTTTCATTCAACCTTTTGTTCTCATAATGTGATTGCCATTTGTTTAAAACAAAGTGACATGAAATATAATCGATTGGGAAAAAGTTAATTGCAAATCAAAGCAAAGTGGCTTTTTTTCCACAAAGTGACAGATTGATTCCATTCTTAATAACTAAATACACAACTCCTGAAGAAGGCAGCTGACCAGATATTTAAGACAATACAAAATTCCCCATGAGCTACTTTGGTTGATTTTTAACCACATGACCTGTTAGTTAAAAGTCTCTTCATGCCAGGTAGCTCTGTGGTATTTGCAAAACCCACAACCTCTTAAATGGGTGTCCTTCACTAATGGCTAACCATATTCCCAGGTTGCTACAGCTATTTGCAGAGCAAAGCCTTGATGGTGGGCTAGAGACTGAAGCCCAGTCAAATGTGTGATAGCAGGTGTTCCAGGTTGTAGTCATGGTGGTTTGTTTTTGCCTTTCTGTTTGATTACTGCTTCTGTGTTCTGCATGGCTGAACACTGAGCTGCACAGCAGTGCCGGCTATCTGTCTTTCTGCAAAACACACACACACACACACCAGAAACACACACACACACACACACACTGAAACAAAGTAGAGTGTCTTTTTTTTTTTTTTTTTTTTTACATCACCAGCTGTTCATACCCATCAAAACTGGCCATCACTGCAGCGTGTATGAGAAAAAGTGGACACAGTACAATCTCCTTTACATCAATTAACCAAACAACATATGAATATGAACTGACACCACAGACAAGACAAAACGTGGCTGTTGGACTTACATCCCATACTGCAGAATCGTTTCAGTAAATGGTTTACTTGGCCCTTGTGGCCCCACAGCAACAGTTTAGAGAGTGGGGACTTTGTCTGGGTCTGACCTTCATTTATCAGGTTGTTTATTCATCCAGGACTACACACATTACAGCTTGGCAGCAGGGATGTGGGACCAGTTGATGATGGATTAACAGAGGAAGACACTAGGATTGGTTTAAAGTCAGGAGATGAACTCTGTGATTTGGTTCATTATGCTCCTCTCCCCAAACTCACTTCCTCTCGTGATCTCTCTCTGTCTCTTTCTAACTCTCCTCCCTCCTCCTCTCCTCCCTTGAGCATTTTGTTATTTTCTCATATTTTATGTAACACATTTTTCATATTTATCAGTCCATCATCAATATCCACAACCACATATCCACACAAATTCCGAGCCCTATCTTTCTGGCAATCATTTTATCTGTCTTTTTATTCCTGTGTTTCCTTTCCATTATCTGTTCAATTTTTCTCCATCTTCACAAACAATTAATCAATCTCCCCCTGCCAGGTGCAAGTCATCCATCTCTCTCCATTTCTCCACCCTTCTCTTGCTCATCTGCACACTGGTCTGTCTTTACGCTTTGTCTCTTTCTCTTTTCATTAATTCTTTCTCTCTGCCGGTCTCCTCAGTGGCTGTGTGCGGAATATAAACTTCACAGAGGGAGAATGTCATGTGATGTTGTGTTTCCCCTGTTTACTGTGATCATTGTTTGTTGTTATCTTGCATATGCTTGTTTCTATTGAGCCTGGCAACAGTTGATCGATATCCTTCGTATAGTCACACATCACTAACACTATCCTTCTCCATGGGCATGTGCTCAAAGGTCAATAACAATGATCCCACTTCATTTACAACTCAAGTCCATTCACAAAACAACTCATAGAGAGAGTAATCCTCAATAATCCTAATGCAAATGTATTTGTGCTAATGCTATGAATGTACATTTGTGCTGAAGTATTTTTGAGTCTAAATGATACTCGTGCCCTCAAAACCAGATTGTGTGAAAGTAAACAGTCTATAATCTATAATAATAATAATATATAATCTAGTCTATAATCCAAATAGAAAAGAAAGTCACTCCATTAAAACAAGGACTGAAAGATGCGTTACATGTGCGGGTACATGTACATATACAGGTACAACTTCAAATGTCTTTAATCAGTTCATTCATTCACTCTTCTTCTATAGGCCATGTTTCCAGGATTTATTTACATCATTATCTCCTTTCTCAGGACTTTTTCTGTGCATCTACCTGACCTCCTCCTCACACTGCTTCCATTACTTTTCTGTCTTTTAGTCTTGTAAAAGGGCTTTTCCACAGCTTGCTGGGCAACACTCCAGCAGAGAGATAGAGAGAGATGGAGACAGAGAGAGGAGCAAGAGGAAGAGAGAAAAGGGAGCAGAGGGGTGAGGTGGAGGTGGACTGTGGAAGTGCCCAGAGGGTTGCTCCTGCCAAGGGAGCACAGACGATGGTTTGTGTCTGTGTTTGTGTTGGTGGTCCCTTGTGTCAAAGAATGCAGCAGAGGGCCAGCTTGCCACATCACAGACCTAATGTTGAGTCTCTGCTGCCAAGGCTAACACTGGGGCCACGCAGTCATCTATCTCCACATACTAACCCTCTGTCCCCTCTGCTGCCAGAGTTCAACTGAGCACTAAAGGCATGATAGCCTAATATATGACACAGAGTGCATTTCAATCATTACAATAGCTATCAGCCATTGAGAGGGCATCGTGCGTCTTGTCTTTATACTTTTTAAACAGCATCATATCCTCTTATAGCCAGCCTCATTACAGGCTGCCCTCAGACCCAAGGAGAATTATAATCAAAGGTAGAATCAAGCCCATCCTTTATATGTGACCCTCCAATAACCCTACGTCCACATCCTCTTAGTGAAGGTCAGTCATGCTCATTGTTCTGCTCTGGTAGGCAGGAAATAAGGGAATAGCATCAGCCTTTCCCTCTGGGTGTGCAGACCAGTGTGTATTGTTTTGTGCAGGGTGGTGCTGCCGATGATATTAATAGCATACAAAGTCTTGGCTTGGATACAATTTAAATCAGCTCATGTATGATGAGAAGACTTGGCTTGATTGATAAAATTTCAGGTGGGCATGGGTGTAAATTTTTGTGTGACATAAACATGATAAATAGTTGCTGTTTTCACCTATAAAGTCTTTTAAAAGGCAAGGAAACACAAAACTATGCACAGGTGACACCTGGGACTAACTGACTTTGGCATCAACTTAAGATGCAAAAATGCATCTTCTGCGCAGCATGTGTTCTCCTGTTTGTTGCTCTCAGACACACAATGCGCGCTAATAAATTCGCATACACACAATCTCACGTGCACACTTCCACATTCACACAAACACACTCACATACAGTAGCCATAATTTGCAATTTTAGCAGTGTCACAGGTAATTTTTCAGACAGACAGGTCAACAGCACTTGAGAGAAGGACTTGAAGAATTTTCATTCCAGTTTCTTATTTTTCACTTGTGCAGTAAACACTTAACTCTTTTTTTCCCCTCCAGCACTTAAGACGATACAGTACAATGCATTCAGGAATATTCTTTAGCTTGTATATTTGACTTTTTCAAGTTTTTCTCTTTCATCTGACAGGTTGAAGGAGGAGGAGATAAATGAGTTAAGCTACAGGGAATTCAGCATATAGACAGTTATTTCATTTTTTAAGGGGAAGATAATATTTATGAAGCTCTTAGAACAAACCTTTAAACATAAGGAAAATAGGATGCTAAGGCAATAGTGAATGTATAGATCAATTTTCCCAAACCTTTCCCAAAATTTTATTTTAACTTTTCTGCATTATGTGTATATACAAATGTGGGGATAGAACCACCTAATGTTACAACAAGCTATTGTGTCATTAAACTGGGGTAAGTGCAAGTTAAAAATGACTAAAGATAAACAATTAAAGGACATTTTAAGGGTTGATCTACATTCACTAATCTACTCCCGCTTTGATCTTTTAACATTGAATGAGTGTATTGCTGAGAAAAAAGCGAGATGATGATTTTAAGGAGCTTTGAAGGAACAGCCACCAGTCTTTGCTTTTCCAAGATTTTCAAACCTGGCAACACAGATTTTCTCCTATTTCGATACATGAGTCATTGAGGCTGACAACTGGCAATGGCACAGAGTTGATTTTCCAAATGATCCCAAAAGAATTTTAGGTTTCAAAGGCAAGGCTCCGTGCATGTCAAACCAGATTCTTTCTTCGGCCCAGCTTTGTGCACAGGGGCAGGAAGAGCATCCACTGAACTGCCCAAACGTGTGGAGCACACTATTGTTAAAAATTAGGTATGCTGTATCAAACTATTTTTATTATCTATTTTTTAAAGGTCCTGTAACAAACAAATTGATGAATGATGACAGATGTTCCCATACTCTCTTCGCCATGTATGAAGCATTGTGTTGGTGTTCAGAGTAAAAGTGCCCCATCCATTGTAAATAGCTATCTTACCTATGAGGCTTATTTTTAATGGCAGTCTGTTCTTGACCACCTGCTACCTAACAGCTCATGATCTTGTCATCTCATCATGAGATTCGCCAATAGACATCATTAACAAAAAAGGAGTAAGAGGTTGGAATAAATTATATTCAGACATAAGTATAATACTTTCCTGACATGGGTGCTTTTGACATTTGCATACATTTGTTAAGTATAGAAATTAAATTTTTTGTGCTTTACAGTGAAATTACATTCAGTCTTTTGATATTGTTTAACTGGAAATCTGAACAGATTTGAAAGGCCATAAAGCTATAAAATTATTTCCATAAGTTTTGGATCTTCTTTCTATGTTTGTGTGGGTCTACCAGGATTAAACTACAGTGGTGTGTGCAAAACATCCCTAAGTCCTTTGCTTTAAATGTTGCTACGGCAAGGAATTGTGGCATTTTCTTCTTTCCTTTCATGAAGGAAGGTGCAGTGCATTCCATGCTAAAGGAGATAAGATAGGAAGCAATGAAACTCATTTCCTTATCATTCAAGGAATTCAAACAGCTCTTATCATGGCTGCGGTGTTGGTACTTCCAGGTCATTTCATCCAGTAAGGAATCTTCTCAAGCAAAAAGACTTGACCTGCGTGTTAAATCAACAATTATGTTATCATGTCACTGGGAAACAGCAGTGCAACTAAGCTGTGTTCAGTCTGCCCATAAGAAGAAGAAGACACAGTTGCTTCAGTTCCTGACTTTATGCAATGGACTACACCTGATAACGTTCACAACTTGGAATATTGGAAAACCCTTGAAAGAGTTTAAAGGATTATAATAATAGAATTGTTATTATAATCAATTAACACATTTGTTTACATATGAATCAACTATACACTTTTTTCACAGGATGGAGGAAGGTTGAGGGTACGATGCTCACAAATTTCTCAAGTTTAAAGTAGTAGCCTGTTTTTCCCTCAAACATTTTCAGCATTTTTTCTGTCATGACAATGCTTATTGCAATGCAATGTTTATTTCCTTCAAATCTTAATCCACAACATTGCAGATGCCAAAAAATAGGCTTTCTTTATATTATTTACTTACTTATATATATATATATATAAACAATATATAAAAAATGTTTATATATATATATATAAACAAAAACTTTCTAGCAGAATCAGATATTTTATTTTTATTGTCAGGTTTAAGGTTTTTTAATGGGATTTTTATGCTTTTAAACAATGCATGGTAAATATAAAGGACTTAAAGATATAGATCTAAAGAAGAATATAACCTTCAAAGCATATGTTATGGTATTCAGATGCTGGGTACAATGCCACCTTCTGTGTTGTCAGATGAATAATAGCATTGAAGTACAATGTAGGTAGGCACTCTTTCCATCTATGTCTTATTAAATGGCTATGTGCTGTGCTCTGTGATTCTGAGTTCTCCTCTGCGTTTGATATCTCATTTGGCATTCCCTGTGTGTGCAGCCCTCGTTATCGTATTCCTATGGAGTGCACTGGCATTTGACATGCAGACACCAAAGACTCTGGCAGCATTGCAGATCAACTGCCTCTCACAGCAGTGTTAGCTCTCTCTGTCTCATTGTGTCTCTTCCTCTCTATCGTGTCTTGTCGCTCTCATAGACCTCAAACAGGTGATGGACCTAAGGGATGGGGGGGCTGTCACTCTTTTAAGTCTTAATTTGATTTGAATCAAATTACTGTGTTCCAAGGGTGAGAGGAGCATTTATCTATGTGTGGCGTTGGAGATGACAGTGACGCAAGACATGCATGCAGCTGCGAGAAAGAGAGAATTTTGACATTTGAGGTTTTCTCATTTGCATGGAAACGCATGACATCTGCATCTGTTGTTGCAGATGTTAAACATGGCTATAAAAGTATACAAAATACTGCTTCTGCTCACATGAAGGTATTGTATATCCCCTTTACTGCCTATCAGGACTTTGTATTTGTGTTTTCTTGTTGGGTTATGACAGCTCTTTGATCGTGTCTTCTTCATGGAAGCTCATAGAAATTTGTGCAAAAAAATTTGGTGAGGTACTGGTTAAATATGATAAGCATAACTTGTGGCTTGTTTCCAACTATTGTTCCGAAAATGTACGTACTATTAGTCATAACAGACCACAAGGTCAAGTGTTAGACTGACTTTATGGATACTTTCATCATGTTGTGAATGTTACAAGAAAGCTTTCATTTCTAGCAGACAGTGTGGATGAAGTGCAAGCTGTTCAGATTTAATTGGCTGTCTTTGTAATGTTTCTTTGCAAATGCGCATCCTGAGTGACAGGTATATGGAGAAGGCTGTTGGAAAGACTGGCTTTATGATTGTTATGAGAGTCCACTGGGATTCGTCCCAGTGGACTCTCTTTTTATTCATTCCCTCTCACTTTGACCAGGTGTTGCTTTATCTGTTGCTTCAAATTGAAGGCGCTATGCAGACTTGTGTAATTGTGACTTTGCGATAACGCAATAATAGGAGAAAGACAGTGAAATTAACGTTGGGTAAGGATGTAAGTCCTTACCCAAACAATGAATATAAGTTTAGGCAGCGGCCTTCTTCCTGATTCCTTCCAAATTTTGTTGATCAAGTTTGATTTCTTTAGCTAATGCTTTTTTCTTTTTATACTTGACAATATATTACATCTGTGTCACTGATGAATATTTAATGAACACCTCAAATCTTATGCTGCTTATTTCTCATACTCAGGTTGTAACAGAAATATTTTGAACTTTGCTTACCATTCAAAATTAAAATTGTGGTATATCTGTTTGTCTTTATAACAAAAACTGACACTTTCCAGTAAAGTAGAAACAAATCGCCACTGTTTAAACTGGTGCAGCTCCACTCCACATCACTTGCTGTCAGCATGGATCTGCTGGTGGCTATTTATTTGTTTGTATCGCTCTGTGGTGTCTCAAATCATTTCCATTGTTTTAATGGGGCACTTCTGACAGCTGTTTAACCTGGAGCACTGCGGTTTACGATAAACAAAGTATTAGAAAGGAATGGGCCTTATAACAGCACACACTTAAAAAATGCCTTGGTGCCATCAGTAGAGGTGATATTTCTGTGCACCAGTAGACTATTCAGATCTGTCCATAATTTGTAAACCACTCTACAAAACTGTTTAATGAGATGTGTACACTCATGCTGTGACCAGTTTTACACTTTATTTGGAAAGATGTCTCCCCTCATTGGTCCTTGTGTTTAAATCAGCAAATATAAAAGCCTAGTTACATCACTGTCTCACTATTGTGATGAATCACTTGGCAATAGAAAATAGTAAACTGCACATTCGTTATTGTGAAAAAGACTGAGTACAGAAGAAATGTTGTTGTTGCAGAAATCATTAAATTAAATTGGTTCAAATTGTCTCCACATTTTTAAATCAATCTTTAATCTTTCTTTAATCTTTCTTTAATCAATCTTTAAATCAAGACACAATCATTTGTTTTCCTTTTTCCTTTGTTAGCGCACTAAATTGTCTTTGAAGTTGGGACAGAATTAGTAAATCAACAGCATTAGCTATTGAGGTGTTATTTATAGCCTGTGGCATGTGTTAGGATGAGGCCAGATGGACAGCCGTGATCCTATTACCTCTGTTACCTCTCACGGTTGTATGTCTGCTTCAAGATCCTGCACTCCCACACCAGACAGCACTCATGGACAGCTTTGGTACCTGTGTTTATTAGCACCGAATGGACGTCTGAGTTCCCTGTCTGTCCATTCAGAAAGCAGGATTGAACATGGTTTGGAGTATGTGCTGGGCCTCAGCCCATTCAAATTGTAGAGACCACAGGTTCCTGGTTTCATATGTGTATCAGTGCTGAGTGACCAGTACATATCTAGCACTAATGTTGTGATTATTTATCATATTATTGTCTATTATTTAAATTGAAGACAGAGATACTTAAGCCTTGAAAACAAATACGAATTTAAAGACCGTAGCATTATTGTCTCTGCAGTACTGAGCACTGGCATGGTCCCATTAATATACGGTGGGTGTTAAGTCTGCCTGATCTTGATTTAGAAAAGATCCTCCCAAAATATTCCTCGCATTTAACTCACCACACAGATACACACACTTCTTTGTCCTGCAAAACCCTTAACTGTCAAAGTTAAGTTATTGTTTGTCACTTTGATCATGAAAGTTCATATCAACACACATGAATTACATAAACATCCGTGACAGCAATAATTCTGCAATACTGTTCCTGAATGACTTTAGAGGCAGTTTTGATCCAAGTGTTCATTTACATCAGCATAAAAAATGTGGTTCTTTGCTGAATGGTTTGCATTTCAAAGGAGAGTTTGTATCTTGACCGACTGATTTTGACTTAACACTTAAGTGCACAGTCCCTTTTTGTCAGGTTTCCTAGCTAAGACATGTCTTTGCTCATTTTTTAGCAGCTGACAGTCCAGCGTATTCAGTGTTGGCTTTATGGAGATCAGATGTAAAAGTGAAGTGGTAATTCACCTGAAGCAACACCACTTACCTCCTCCCAAGGCAGATGAAATGATGAAAATGAGGCATGATGGGTCATTAACACAACTGAATGCCACTCAGACCTTGAAAATGGAGACATATTTTACTGAGTAAAGGTACACTTAGAGCGTATTAATCTGCACTGTCATGGGAAATGATAATGTACACACTATCTACTTGTCACACAACTTTTGTTCAAGTATTTTGATCAAGTATGAAATTTTATGAATTACTTGCCGGCTTTCAAATAAATTTTTTTTGATCATTCTTTCAATGTTGGGTGTATTGCTAAAGCACATTTTAAATATGCCTTTAATTTTGCTTTCTTGTACTCACAGTTGTTAACTTGTTAACTAACTAATTTATACAGTTTAAATATTTAAGAAAATGTGTATTGATCCATATTCATGGTAATTATGAGATACACATATTTGGATATCAGCATATTAATCAGAGATAATGAATGTGTTCAACACATCAGCATGTACTGTGGCAGCCATTGCCCCAAGGCATCAATCGGGACATTGCTAGCTTCATCAGACTCACCATTAGCTCTCAGTGTTGTTCAGCTTCAACCATCGGCTGGCATTTACATTCAGTAATTATGCAAAGTCACTTCAGTTGCTGGGTGCAGAGAGTGAGGAGATGAGGGTGGGGAGATAGCAAGTACAAGGGCAGATAAGCTGGAAAGTAAAAGGCCTATAGAGGCTCAGAAAGTGGAGAGTGGCAAAAAGAGAGGATGGATAATAGATGTTAGGTGTTTTAATGGACTGATGACTAGTTATTTTCTTACAATGGTGTTAGAGGCTTAGTTTCAAGTTGAGAAGTGGATAAACCGATCAACAACCCTTAAGAGTAAGGGCTTAAATGTTTGTTTGCCTTAGTCACTATCTTCCCTGAACATGCAAATCATAATTATGTAGATGTGGTAGAAAGCAAGGGCTCCTTTCCATCTTGCCTGGTTCACCATTTCTCGTGCACCTCTGCTGGCTGCTTCCCCAGACTCACGATCCCTTTTTGTGACTGGCCAGCTGGTTTCAAAGTAATATGCTAAGGTTTGATGTTAAAGAGCCATTTCTTTTCCCATGCTGGTTTAAAATCACCATCTGTCTCTGTGTCTGCTCTGATTTGTGTGGTTTCTCTTCCAGACTGGCCTGCGGATGCACTGTTGAATGAGCAAGTTTCTCAAATACTATATTTTTTCCTTATACTATAGCATCAAGTTATGTAGATGTTTAGTCAAGACACTGTAGAGCAGTAATCATTAAATCAGCAAACAAAAATGGGTTTATCGATATGTAAAGTTAAATATTAAAATTATATAAAATGTAATTATTCTAACAAATATAAAATATGTTTTAAAAAGTGCCAGCTTTTATCACTAGCAAATATTTGTTTAAACTGTCAGTTTGTATGCTGCTTATGCATTTCACAGCCATTTAGTTTTGTTTCATTGTGAAATGACACCCACTGCACCCATTTTGTGTGTAGTTATTGTGGGGTCTATATGTGTCAGGGGTATATGCTCACTTTTTTTCGCAAATTGTCTGAACTGTCGCTGCAGCAGACAATTAATATTTACACTGTAACTTGCTCATGCAGTGGAATGTTGCTTTTGTAGAAAGGTTGTCTGGGCCACTTTGTTTATGTTTTATGAATATAAGTGGCTGCTTAGCCTGAACTTTGGAATACATTTTATTTTATTTTATGTGCAGTACTCTTAAATGTGTTTCATAGTTCACTTTTTGTAGATTTAGTTATTGTTCTACCTTTGCATGGAGGTCACAACCAGACCGTAAGATAATGGTGACCTGCCCTTTTAAGAGTTTGTCTTGTATCAAGGGCTTCCTTTAGAGACCCACAGATCTCCACCTGCTTACAAAAAGAGGCCACAAACACATGGATAGACAAAGTATTTTGAATTATAATTATAAAATGCAGATATACAGCAATTGCCTTGCAAATTGTTTCAAAAGCAGCCTCTGAGAGAAGAGATTAGCATGATTTGCATCAGCATATTGGTAAAAGAGAGGGAAAGGCTGCCTTTACACTCATGGTTAATTGACTGAATTTCAGACGCATGTATCTCTCTCTCCTCTCCTCTCTCTCTTTCACTCTCACACTCTCTTTTATCTCTTTCTCCTTGTCATCCTCTGGGCTGAATTAATGAGAGATCAGAAAGGATGTTTACAAGATTAACAAATGCCTCAACACTTAGTCTGTGTATATCAGTATATGTCAGTGGGGGTCTGTGTTGTCCCAAAGGGGGTGTGAGGATAACACAAACATATAATTTAACAGCCCAGAGTAGCACCAAACTAATATGAAACTGTTACGGTATAATAATTTATATATATAATAGTATAGAAAATAATTTAGAATAATATTATACTAAATTGTTACCTGTACAAACTGAAATGACTTGTGCATTATGTAATGGAATGACTGTAGATAGATATCTGTATATATTGTTATGTCAGCAAAGATCATGACTCCATTCATGGAAAGATTATTATGTGATAGCGTTGTATTCATTTTAAAAGCATACCTTAATCTCATTAAGTGGGCAAACATGGCAAATTTTTTTTGGGAAATGCTGCTTGCTGCTGCTGCTTCTCTGCTGCTTTATTTTCCTGTTTTTCATCACTTATTCTTCTCTTGCTACTTCTCCCTCTAAGCTTTTCTAGGCTTAGAAGTGATTCTTCTAAAGAACATTTCATACAAAATCTGCCACCTCAATCTGGGACTGTTCCTTCTATGTAAATGTGAGTCACCATTGTACAAGATATTTTATTCTGTCTTTTCTCACTTTTATGCATCATAATTAGGCTCATGTTTAATTATTCATATCATAAAGAATGTCCATAAACCCAAGAAAATTCAAATACAAAGTAATATAGTGATATGAAGCAAGTTTCAGGAAGAAATGGATCTTGACCACCTCCTCATATCAGAACTCTTCCTGTTTCAATACAACTACAACTACAAATTAACTTTGAGTAGAACTTTAAAAGGAGGCTGTATGCACATTCTAGCACAAAAACATTTTCACACACAGACACGCAGCAAATGTCCCCCCAAGTTTAAGAGAGAGACAGGTAATCACCATTGGCTAAGGGAACTGACACTGAGGGAGAGATGAGAGGAGAGGCTCCAATGAATTATTCCTACTAATTACTTTCTCCCATACACCAATGGGAGTTGTGTGTGTGAGTATAGTGTGGTTTACATGTGCATGTGTATTTGACTGTCAAATGTGAATATGTGTGAGTGTGAAGAGATATGCATGTGTTTTTGCCTCCCATTGCCAAAGGTAGAGCTATTGCAGCTGTCTGCCTGTGCCTGGCACAAAAGCATCTTCTAAAGCCTTTAGCAAAACTTTTTTTTTTTTTTTTTTTTTGACCGTACTGTTTTGTCTGAATGAATTTATAATCTATTGTTATTTGTATGGTAATGGGTTTAGCTATAAACTATGTGTTTACTTGAACATCAGCTCTAAATGTATCACTACTGTGCAGACAGTACTAGAGGTTAACCATTATTTTGCCATTATGACTGATTCAGTGATCATAACATGGGTTAAACGTCATCTTACACACACAGGTGTGTGTCTGTTCTACTTATTTCTGTGCTTTTGGGTATTCTTTTCAAAGCCCAAGGCATTTGACCCCATACTACAGGAGGTCTGGTAATTATCCAGAGATGGGAATCAAACATGCACACAATATGATATATATATAAGGTTAATACCAAGGCTGGCAGGACCACTCATTACTCACTATTCATCTAGATCAACCCCTTAAGATAGTGGAGTCAAGCCCGATTGTGCAACACAAGCTCTTAACCTCCCATGGGACTATGTCTCCATGACAACCTCTCTGACTTGTGTATTAATTTTCCAAAGAATATAGGAAGATTGAAAGGAGAATAAATGGTGTGTGCAAGGGGATACTAGGGAGTGGAGAAAGCTGAAAATTGGAGGTGAGAGGTATGCAGATGTTAATGTCAGTGTGTGTGTGTGTGTGTGTGTGGAAAGGAGGGGCACTGGGTAATGATGCTGACCACGCTCCAAAAAATGACAATGCTCTGGATCAAAAATGGAAATGCAGGCACTCTTCCAGTATCCCATACAGGGTTAGTGAGCAGCATTTTAGTGGACAACATGCCAGTTAATTTAGTACACAAACAACTGTTTGGAATACAAATAGTATGAACACAGTGAAAAGATGTTGTGCACGTTGTCACGCGTGTGTGTGTGTGTACATTTTTAGCATCAAACAAGAGCACTCTAACAATATTCCTTTTCAAATAAACACAGTAATCAGTCAGTGATTCATTATAAACACTTTTTGGCTTCTTTATAGTAAGAAACTTTGCAGTATTCTCATGCGGTCTTGGTGTGGCATTTACCAGGATAAATTTGGTAGTTAATCCAAACAAACTAACTTTAGCCTTTGTGAACATTTTGTGTGGAGCTTTGCTACAACAGATGTTGGCTGTTGTTAAACAACAAGGAATTCACTGCAGTACTACACACTGAGCAGCCAGAACATTATGACCACTGACAGTTGAAGTGAATGACGTTGATTACGTTGTTACAATGGTACCTGTCAGTGGGTGGGCTATATGAGGCAGCATGTTAACATTTTGTCATCGAAGCGAATGTGTTAGAAGCAGGAAAAATAGGCTAGTGCAAGGATGTGAGCGACTTTGGATGTGAGCAACTCCATAACTGCAGATCTTGTTGGATGTTCCTGATCTGCAGTGGTCAGTACCGACCAAAAGTAATCCAAAGAAGGAAAACTGGAGAAACAGTGACAGGGTCATTTACGTGGGATGCGTCTGGTTTGTGTGTTGCAGTCCAACAGAGGAGGCCCCACCTCACAAGGATCTGCTGCTAATGTCTTAGTGCCAGATAACACAGCACACCTTCAGAGGTCTAGTGGAGTTCATGCTTCAATGGGTCAGGGCTGTTTTGATGGCAAAAGGGGACCTACTCAATATTAGGCAGTTGGTCATAATGTGATTGCTGATTGGTGTATGTGTATAATGTGAGTGGATTTGTGGCCGCAAACAGCTGTTCTTTGTGTTACACACATTGCTGCCCTCGTTATATCACCCCTGAAGATGCTGAGACATTGTGGTAAACATCTGGCTCAGTAACATGGCCTAACACACCGCTGCACACGTTGCACTTTACTTTTCTTGCATAATGCATTCACTTTTTTATCTATAATCTTGGCTTTCCAGAGTGTTTTCTTGTTCAGAGTGGTGGGTGTGCTTTGTGAAGCAGGAAAAGGCATTGGATGCAAGAGCTCTTAATACACTGCCCCTGAGAAATGGAGGAATCATTTCTCTCTGCTTGCTATTAGATTGAAGGGCCGCAATTTCACATGCAGGCAAATACACACAGAGGTGTGTGACACAGACACACATGCACACACGCACAAGCACACACGCACACACACACACACACACACACACACACACACACACACA
This sequence comes from Rachycentron canadum, assembly GCA_038496675.1. NCBI lineage: Eukaryota > Metazoa > Chordata > Actinopteri > Carangiformes > Rachycentridae > Rachycentron > Rachycentron canadum. Next base: position 12,916,445 of record CM076652.1, read on the forward strand.
CACACACGCACACACACACAGTGACACACTCAGGCATGTATATGTAAAACACACACACAAACGTTCACAAAGCACCAAAAAGTGGAGGTATTAGGTCATTATAGTTACTTTGGAGAAATGAACACTTCATCTAAAGCCCTTCTTCAGAGGCTATTGATTAGCCTTCCACCTGCAGAGGTGTGTATCTGTTATTTTTCAGTCTCCTTAAGGAAATGCCATGTGTGAGTGAAAGATGGAGACATGAATCTTTATCCAGCCAATATTTCCATATTGCTGCACCTACAGCTACTACAGAGCTCAGAACAGGACAGTTAGACTTTTTACCTGTTTATATGATCACAGAGCTATAGATCGTATGCATGACAATATAATGGCCATAAGCACCATAAAACAAACTCATCAGAGTACTCACAAGGCACAAAGCAAGCCTCGAGTATCCATCCAAACACAAGTATTATTAGTGTAGTGTAGCTATCGCTGAATAAAACACATCTGAAAAGCCCTGTCATTTGCCTTTTTTTCAGCTACTGGCAAGGAGCCCTGCTCAGTAATAACACTCTCTGCTTAATTTGGCACAGTGTGTCCAAGGGCCAGCCAATGAATGACCATCCATTAGTGAGTGACCATCAGGATAGCCAGTAAATGAGACTTACCACCGTTTAAGGCTGGTAGGCAACAGCGGCAGACCTGTAGTCTGTAGGAACATTTGGAAAAGAAAAATGTTATGAGTCACTTGACCATAGCCCGCAACCTCATTTAAACATGTGTTTTTAATACAAAGCCTAATATGTTTATATAATTTTTTTTTCAAATACATTTTTGCACAATGCTGCAAAAGTGCAACCACACTGTCACTGAGAAACCAATCATGTCTCCTTCTCAGTATTTTAGATGACAACTTTATTGCGAGCTCTGCTTCCTCCCTTTAATTTCAGTGGCCATTACATTTAAATGTCTGGCTAATTTTGAGCATTATGTTATAAACGCTCCTACACCTGCCCACGCTGTCTGAGTAGCATGTGCTCTCCTCCATCTCTTGTCAGAGAGTCTGACCCCTTTTGCCCACGTCACTGTTGTCTCTGAGGTGCATTTGATAATAAAGTTATTTTTAACCGTGCCTATTATTCCCAACATCATAAACTATCCACTGCTCTGGGCCCACTGCCAGTACTGTCATTGCAGTGTAATAGGCAATACATCAACAAGTGTGTGTATGTGTGCGCATGTGTGAATGTGTTTGTCTGAGTTAATGTGTGAGATCTCAGCATTTTTAGACATAAAGTGTGCACGCAGGTGTCTGAAATCACTAGGTGCTTCACTGTGCTCATCTTTTTATCAATGGAGTATATCTAATTGACTTATGCTGAGGAAATGTGTGTAAGTGGGCTGGTCAAAGATTAAGCCTGTACCTCATTTTATACAACATACTATATAATTTTAAACTGTGTTCAATGGCTGTATGATATTGATAAACTCTAAGTAAATACATAAGGAAAAATGAAGACGGTAATAGCTGTTGGTCTAGTGCTCTGTGGCATGCAGCAACCCATGGCTCTGAGAATGAGTTTTTACTCCCATTGCCCTGTGCAGTCATGTTTGATATGCTTCTTCTCTCTCTATTGCTCAGCTCCTACTGCTGTACTGTAATTACTGCACTTGGCAGACAGTCACGACACATCGACATCAGACAAATTTGGATGTAGGGAGGGGATGAGCAACAGAGAAAGACATGAGGTGGTGGGAATGGGTGTCGTGAGGGAGAAAAAAGATTTTTTATTTTTTTTATTTTTTTGTCCACAGACCTTTATAGATACATTATAGTTTAGTATTCAAATTTAGTTTGAGAGAAAGCCATGCAAAGGCAGAGACAGGTGGGCATATGCTCCTAGCTGAGTGTGAGCGGCTGTCTCTGTGTCAGATGTGACACGGTACACTGGGTTTTCTTTGTGATTATTAGGAAATCTAAGTGTGAGTGTTTACTGTATGTGACTAGATCACATGATAACCAGTGGAACTACTTTGTGAGGCTGTTGTTTTCCTGTGTAAAGATGACTAAAACTGAACTCAACGCACACAACTCTTTGACTTTGGGCGTTGAATTGTTGTAACTTGTTTGTTGTATATTAACATCCAATCAGCTTATAACTTAGCTAGAAGCTTAAGAACAGTTTGTGACTGTTAATGTCTGTTTTAAAATTGTGTGTTGATGTTCTTCAGCATTAACTGTAATCTCAGTGTTACGTAGGTCTTTAACTATCAATTCTGTGTCCTACTTAATGCTTATGTGTAGGTAGACATTAGAGAAAGAGTGTTATAAATAAGATTTTTAGGAACCGTGCCTTTAAAATATACATTTAGCAAGCGCTCCCAAAACCAGCCACCTGTTAACAAAACCAGATCAACCAGCTATGGGAATGTTTGAGTGAGTGGCCATGTTACGTGGCCAATGTTAGGCTACCTACATGTTTCAAATGAATTTAGTTTCTCCATCACCTTCTTGTGGTCGTCCTTTACCCTGTCAAATGATCCCACACTTTCCTGCCTGACATACCAGTATGTAATTTTTTTTTTCCTGTGACCAAATAACAAATTAACACACACTTAAATCTTCCAAACTAAAAATGTCAATATAATTGTCAGTGTGAGCTTGCAGGTTTTTTTTATGCTGAGAAAGTTGTAAAATTGAAGTTAATCATTATGGGCATTTGAGTCTCAGGGAAGAAATAATATGAAAGGAATAGAGGAGCACCAGGGAGCTAACTGATGAGAAAAGGTTCTGTGAGTTAACTTGCATTTGCGCCCTTTGATATACTCCCTGCACCAGGTAATGCTGGTGTGCAGTGGCAGAAGAGGGAAATAGTTTTTCAGAATTAATGATGCCTCTCAGAAAAGAGTTTTGCTAATGCATTTACTGGGATGGCAGGTTCAGGACACATTTTCTTAATGCTTGATGATGCTGGAAAAGAATGAAGTCTTTTAACAGATCAACAAGGAGCTCAAGGATGGAAGAACTGAACATGATGGTCAGACATTGCATGTCTTGAAATTAGATGCCTTAAACAAATAAAAATATTGATTCTGAAAGCACTACAACAGTGCAAAACTGTACCATAGAAAAAGCAGTCTTCAACTCTAATAAAACATACAGTACAACAGTGGCAAACCAATGTTATGTTTCCAGTAACCACTAATAGTATACATTATATTATTCTTGCCATTCGTTAATTGAGTGTTGGCACTTGTCTGATTCACTGTAAGCATGAAAACATGGGAAGCATTCAAGAAAAGACACTAAACAAAAGCAAGAGTGAAAATCTATTTGCTGGTGCCACTTCAAAGTATCTGCATAAGAAATATAAAAAAATATTATGAAGCCTGGGATTAGAATCAGTGACATAAAAATATTCTGCTGGTAATGAATGGTAAAGGGACATGCTTCAGCCAAACTGGTACCAGTCCTGGTTTTACACCAGTATTCAGTTGAAATATTTAGATATCTTTATTTCATGTTATCCAGAGAAATGCATCATGGCAGCAAGCAGACATATCAAATAGTATTTAAGTCATTGACAAACAAAGGCACACAATTAAAGCGAGACTGAGGCCCTATCCATAAACAAACTCCGGATGTGCTGAAGGACTCTCAAATGATGCCTTGATACCATCTGTGCACTATTGTTTTGTCATCTCTTTTAATGATGTCTTAAAATCTAGAGCATATAAATGCCACATCTTGTTTGCATAACTGCGAAGAGGCTCACATTGAATATGATTCAAGTTTTTCATACACCAATCAACACACTGAACAGTGTAATTTACTTCCTCACAGTTTTTGTGATTCAATATTTTACAACCTCTTGATGTCACTGGCATCTATTTGTATGCAAATTAATTGTTGCGTCAGGCAAATGATGGAGGCACTAGAAACATTGCGGGGTTTCAGGCATGTATGATTATGAATGTGAAGTCAGTCGTATCCATCACGCCACTTGTGCCTCTTGTCGGAAGGTGCCTCTGCTAAATCCAGAATTGGAATCAGATAAAGGAGATGCAGCGCACCAAAAATAAGATACATTACAGGCAGGACTGCACAGAGCTTACACCAAGGTCTGCATGTGGCTCATACATCAGGCAGCGCAGTGGTAGGGACAGGGATCAATCAACATGACTGACCGGTGCACTGTTGTGTCAGTCAACATACTTTGCTCGTTTCCAACAATTTTACCAACTAATCACCTAAAGGCCATTTCATACTTGTTTGCTGACTTTTCTCAGCCTTATCTGGTTAGGAACTGCCCTTTCGTAATGTGTAGCTGTAATCGTCTACCCTTTTTCCTTCTCCTCCCATTACTCACAGTGATGGTGATGGGTCGGAGCTGAAACGCTGTGTTTCCTCCCAACCTTTATCTGTTTTTATATCAGCAAAGATGACAGGGAGGAACTGTAGAAAAAGGGGCTGTAGCAAGAACTGACTAATGCATCTGCAGAGACTTTAACTATTTGAGAATCCTGCAGCAAAGGCTTCTTGCTGTGTTTTTTGTCAACATGTATATTTTTGCTACTTTCCTAAATCTTGAGCCAAGATTGACCCTTTTTCTCATGCTTGTGCAGTACATTAGCCCATTAGTCCGCCCCACTGGAGTAGTTTAGTGACTTTCCTTAAACCACAAATTGTCATATGTGAGTCAACATTATCTCAACTGCTAACACAGAGCTTGAGTCTGACACCATCTTGGCCAGTTGGTGTTGCTAAAATCATAGTGTGAGGTGATTTTAACCATTTACCTATTGATGATGTTGCAGCCTTTTATCATCATGATACTAAAAAAAGTTTTTCCTCATTCAGTGATATTTTCCCCAAGTGCGTCTGAAGCTGCAGTGAAAAAAAGGTTTTTATGGATGGGAAGGGACAAGTGACTGTTTTGAGTGTCTTAAACCTATATTCTATCTAATGAGAAAGAGTCAGATTGTATTGAAGTCTATGTGAAAATGGCCCTACTTCTCATTTGATTTATTACCTCAGTAAATGTTTTCTAAATGAGTTTATGGTCTCAGTTGAGTTTCAAGTGTTCTTCAATACAACATGATTTTCAATTGTTAAATGATGTTACCATTTAGAGCAAAACAGGCCATAAAGCAGGGTATGCAGGGTATTAGGGCATGGCTACTGTGTGACTGACAGACTGTACCACACGCCAACCTGACAATCAGGATAGAACAGAAGAGCAGGTCAGATCCACCCCTCACTCCTCCTCAAGTCCACTTTCTCAGTATGGTTTCTTTTGGTTTAAAAAAACACAAGATGGCTACGACCAAAGTACAAACTCAAGGCTTCAAAAGGAGAGTTCCCAAACCAGTGGGTGATGTCATGGTTGGTTCCCCTTGCACACATTTCACGCTCCAGACATCTCTCCACCCACCATCTCATCTGGTTCATTTCCTTTTTGGCTCAAATTGCAGCATAAATTGGCAACACAAACGATTTATCTTAAGATGCGTTTCTTTTTAAATCTCATACTAGACAAGATTTTTCTGGACCGGGGGACTTGGGGGTTGCCTAGCGACACACACTAATCATAGCATGCTGTCCTCTGCATTTTCTCAGGCATTCAATGTGTGCTCCTTTTTAACAGTTTAGACTAAACAAACTGTGTATGTTGGTGGTATTAAATAATCCACACATAATGGCTCTACTCTGATGTGTTAGACCACTGTCACTGGACTGGATTGTGACCCAGATACAGTATGTTTCTCTCACAAATGACAAGTGTAGATCAATAGTCATAAAAGCTCAGGAGTAGATGGCTTAGTAATGGCTTATATCCCCAGTTGAGAGGGATCAAATGGGTTGATCTTATGACTAGTGGCTTACAGTCACAGTCTTTTTCATTTTCTCTTATATGTACTTTTCTTAATCAATAGCTGGCCATGTTAACAATCAATAGTTGGTTATTGTTAAAAATTCCAAGAGTCCATGGTCTTGTTCCCTAATCAAAAGTTTCACCACAAAATAATAGTATATTGGGAATTTAAAGAACTGATTAAGCAAACACCAACACCTGAATTATAAACTTAACTAACACAAACTAATGACTTCATTTGAAATTCCCCTCCCATCTGTCGCTATACAACAACTGGTCAGAGAAAATAAACCATTTTTAACTTAACAAAGGGGCTCCAGCCTCCAGCAGCAATAAGCATTAAACAGGTTACCCCAATCTCCCCATTGCACACTCAAGACATTTTATATGAGATTATACACATACCTTATCCTCAATGGGAGTGACTTGTGCGTTAGTCACTACATCTGTACTAAGGGGGTGTCACTTAAACAGTTCATCACTTTTGTGACTGTGCTTATTTTTCAACAATATGTAGCATGGACAGTTTTATGACAGTTACAGGACACATTTTCTGTTAATATACTCTTAATTGTTTAAACAACAATTAAGCGATAATTGATTAATTGTTGACATTGTTGTCTTTTTTTTCTTAATTTTGCATGAATAAGACAACATGCATAGAATACTGTGGGGTTTAAGGGCAGCAATGGAGTAAATGGCATGAAATATTTATGACTGTATAGAGGGAGGATGCTTGGCCTTAGCTCCACGTTGTAGTAGGAGGCATGTATTATGAGTTGCAAAATATTAACTCTTCTCCATTGTTATTTCCATCATGATCCCTGCTGCTTCAGTGGTAATATGGTCAGCCGTGTCTTACATGTAACTGATACAGCCATTGCCTGTGCATTGGGTTACCTAGCTGGTTGTGTAATTGTAAGCCATAATTTGATCCACTAAAAAATCACTTTAGTCAGGTATTCTCTCCAGACTCACGCTATCGCAGAGTTTATATTATGACTGTCTTTTATATTGAGATATATAATTTTATATCACTCTGACCGTTCCATCACTGCAGAGAGTCATTGGGATTATACCACAGCCCTCCTGTTGAATCAGTAGCTACATTCTCTGACATGGTGTATTTGGAAATAACAGAAGGGAGGCTTTGAGAGAAAGTGCTTTGATGAAATGTACTGACTTGGAGTTACTCCCCTGTCTAACTGCAGCACCTACATAAACATTCAGATTAAGTAAAATGGTGGTATTGCTTTATACTTAGTGGTACATATTGCACTTTCTCTGTGAATTTTTATTTTTTTTTATCTACAGTATGTACTATATAAAATGCATTAATGTGGCTTTTGTAATGAAAATGTATACAAGAAAAGAATAAGAAAAGCAAAGGTTCAGAGCAGGTTTTAATTTATCATGACTGCTACTCTGCTTAGAAGACAGAACAGTACCTGCAGTAGCTACTATTAACAAATCATGAGCAGCACAGTCATGTAATTTATTGCATGACATCCATTTGGCAGATGCATCTGATTTGTTATTCCATAATCTTCCCCAGTCTGTCCAGTTTATTGTTTAGAAAATGGCAATTGTTGTATTACATAATCAAAAATATGCTGCTACTGCCTGATTCATTTTCAGCAACATGTACCTGACTCAACACCACCTGTTAGTCTGATGGTCACTGGTGATCTCAGTGTAACATTTCGTGCATCTTATATTGAATTTTATATGCCTGCACACGCCTTTTGGGATATGGGAATAAGAATTTTTATGATTGTGATATGTCTTACAGTAAATACTGTTTGGTCCTGGTCTGTAATTTTGCTTTCCATCTTAGAATATTTGATCAGAAAGTATGATCACGTTTAAACATGCAGCATCCAGCAGCCCTACTCCAGGTAATGCTCTCAATTATAATCCCAGCATTGTTTCCTTAACATTTTATAAATTGACACCCTAGATAGTTTGTTACAAACAATCATGTGGAAAGACTTTGTTGGATTGGAAATAGTTTTGAAAAGGGCAAGCACTTTCAAAAAATGCAGAGGCAGGTGATTGGATGAACCATCTGTCACAACCGAAGTGCTGAAGAGGAAACAGCTAGCAAGTCTGAGGAGCTTTGAAACCTAGATAGCATGTTGGCAGGTGATTCTTGCTGTTTGTAAGTAAAATAAAATATTGAAGAAGAGGCATTCTTACTTATACCAAAACAGTCGCTTCCCCGAAGCCACCAGTGGTTCCTCCCTCATAGGATTGGTCTGAACCACTGTGGTTTGGCCACAAATTTTCACATAACCTTGCAAGATTTCTTTTTTAAACTAATGAATTTTCTTTTGCCACCAGCACAACTTTTACTAATGCCCCAAAATTTTAACTCTGAACAGCTCAGAAGCTCTTCTTCTTCCAGTTCCAGTAAATAAATATTAGCTCAATATTTGAACTTGTATATAAAGGATGAAAGGAAAAGGGTTTATTTATGATTGTTTATTGTATATTTTTACCTACGGATTTCAGAACTAGGCATGTATTAGTTCTGAATATGTACATAAACATATTATATCTCGGCCCATCCATCCATTAACTAGGGTTGCACAACTAATCAAAAAATAATCAAAATCGCAATATGGCCAAGTGCAATATGTAAATTTCAGGAGCTGCAAAAAATAAAGTTAAAATGTGCTGCAACAGCATTTATAGCACTGTAAGTGTTGTGGTGCAACAATCATAATGGCAATATGAACAAAATGTCTGTCACCCTCTGTACGTGCCCAAAAGGCAACGCAAAACTGCCAACACCTTGGACTATACATGGGCTGAAACTGTATGTCACAGTACCACATACTAAAAACTGTAATCCCCTAGTGCTTATGTGTGATAGCATTTATTTTAGCCTGCCACAGTGATAACCTTGACCTCCTTAGCATCCCCAACCTGCCTTTTAAGCATGTCGTGGTGAGTAGAGAGATAATGCAGTGCATGGAGCAAAACTTATGGACTTAATTGGCTGTCGGGCTTTATGAAGTTCTCTTTGGGGAGCGCCATTGATTATTAATAGGCAGGCTGCATCAAAGAGCCAACTGACACTCAAGCAGCAACCTTGGAAACAGAGATCAACAGATACTGTATATTCACAACCTTTTGTGGTCATAGAGAGAGAGAGAGATTTTTAACAGACAGATGGTGAAAGAAAAAATTGTGTGAGAACAATAACAATAACAGCAAAGACCAGGAGAAAAAACAGTGAGGATACAGTGTGGAAATTGATTTTGGTACACAGATTTTGTAGTAGTAGTATAGTTTTATACCTTGTACACAACTTGTTATAGAAAACTTTCCTCTTTGATAGATACACCCTGAAGTCATCAAGAATGCCCAAGGTAGTACTGTTTACCTCACGTTTGTTTTTTCTCATTTATATTTTGCATATCAGTCTTTGCATGTCAGTAGAACCATATGTATGTGTCTGTTGCTGTCTGTAAATGAATGTGGTTGGCCTACCATAAAGGAGTGTCACATCAGCTGTGGTGATGCATCGCCCAGACTCAGTGTGAAATCTTTTCTTACAGTGTAGAAATAGCTGTGTCCTCAAATGTACCCTTTGCAGTATAGGCAAAAAAAAAAAAAAAAAAAAGATGCAATAGGTTCCCATAACATTAAAATGTTTCTCTCTGTCTAGTCTGTCACATTTCCAGCTCTGTCTGCAGGGATGACAGATTGAAAAGCCATAGTGAGGGAGCTTGCCAAGCAGGATTTCCACTCTGCCAACCAAATCAAGACAAATATTGATATTATAACTCATAACCAGCATAACATTATGATTACCCTGCTGTTGAGCCTAGGAATATCACTGTAGTTTCCATGTATGTCAGCAGTGTGTGCCTGTATGTGAGAGAGAAAAAATGAGGAGCACATCTGCTCGCTGTGTCAGTCCAGGCAAACTGAATAGAGACAGTGGCTTTGGGATGTGATGCAGCTACTGTACAGTATTGATTCCAAAAGCTTTTAGCGCATGGCTAATTTTCCATATGGGGCCTCTGCATGTGGCTACAGGCCTGTGGGTGGGTCAGGGGCTGTTTTGCGTGCAGTGGCTCATCCGTGTAAGATCGCTGTGTGTGTATATGTGTCAGGTAGAGACAGTAAGATTCTTCCCTAGTGAAGCCTCTACCAATGTACAAACGCACACACAAGCACTCAACTGTATTTGCAGTTGTTTATTCATCATATAGTGCTCTTTAACAAAATAACAATTTTAAGTTCAGCCACAATGTTGTATTTTGTTTTAACATATTTTCCAAATTGCTCAGCATTGAGTATCCCCCTCATTCACCACTACTATTCAACACCAGTGATTGATCAGTAATGTACTTTAAGACCTGTTACATATTTTTTGTCTCAAAAATCCTACTTGGAGTAGCAGATGACCTGTTAGCAGCATCAGCAATGTTTCCCAGTCTTCTATTAGTGCAGATAGAAAGTGTTGAAGCTTGGTAATGCTTTCTCATTTAGGGTGCCACAACTTCTCCTCTTTGGATTAAGGAACAAGCTTTTTTACCACTAAAGTATTTTCTAGAATATGTTAATCCTGTTAAACATGAAGCTGCCTAGCCGCTTCTCCTGTCAACAAAGTTCAACTTGCCTGCTGGATTTAGAACAGCAGCCATCAGTCATGAATGTCCAGACCAAAGCAAATTCACCAGCTTCCTCTTAGTATCCATCAGAACACTGTTAGGAGCTGTTAGCATAGCCCGATGATGCCAAAGGCATTGTGCCATCTATTAAACATTCAGCTTCTGCCATTATATGAGGGCCCAGAATGCAATCTCTTCAGTTTTGACAATGTGGTTTCCAATGCCTTTGCTGCAACCATCCACTTCCTACACAGTCACCCAAGTCATCTCAGGTGAACCCCAAACAGTCTGTTGTCCTTAGACACCACTCCATTATTGTGTTAGGGATCTCTCCTCCAACTTCCACATTACTATGTCTTCTTCAAATGGTCCATTGGTTGCTCAACCCAATCCCTGGTAGCCCTCAGAAAACAGATGCTGCTTTTGCTGATGCAAACCTGCTCCTGAATGTATTACCAGACAGTGAAAGTGGGGAGAGAGAGAAATAGACATACAAACAAAGCCAAAACCTAAAAATCACTACAGATTACAATTAAATTTGATGAATCTCTGTATCTAATTCTCACCCAGTCATATTATATAGTTCACCCCTAGTTAGATTAAGTATTTTTAAGTTCATGTTATCTTAAAGTGAAAAATTGTTGTCTCTCTTCTTCTATATAAAGAAAAATCGGCTTAGTACACCTGGTAGTCTTATAGGTACTGCAGTCATCAAACCAAGCAGCTAAAACTATATTCTCCCTTTTTTGTTTGATGCTTCTCAGCCTTAACAATGAATTAAATGAATTACATTCATTCAAATTCACCATGAGAGGGAGTGAGGTAGCAAGAGGTTTGAAGATAGAATGAATGAAAAATGTTTTAAGCGCCAGGGAGATAAAGTGAATATGTGTATCAGCATGTGTGTGAATAAATGTGGCCCTGGGTGACTTCAGTTTGTGAGTGGCCATGACATTTGCTTTACCAGGTGTAGAGGAGCGTGAAGCAGACTCTGATGGGGCCTGTGAACAGTTATCACATTTACTCCAGGCCACAGGCTATGTGGCTGGTTTGTCAAAGCTTGACTCCCTCCCTTGCTCCCACCCTCTCACTGGCTCTCCCACCCTCCTTTTCTGTCGTCACTCTGCCACCCTCTCTTTTTCTTTCACGCTTCCTTCCTCTCTACTTTTTTCTTGGCCCACTGACTGTGTCAGCCACATCCTCTCTGACCCTCTCTGCTTCATGCTACCTCAGCCAACCTGCTTACCTTTATCTTTCTCCCTCCCTCTGCCCCAGCCTCCTTTTTTTCCAGTGTGGATGTCTTGGAGGGGAGCAGGTAGGGCTGCCCGAAGGCCTGCAGTGGATTTCAGTAGTGCTTGTGGAGGTCCTCATGTACAGTATAGCTCTATGGCAAGAACTTTAAAAGCCTAGCGGATGTTTCAGATACATGCATATGTAGCACCGGATCCATGCACACACTGCTATGGTCATGAATTATTCACTTTGTTTTCACTGGGCTGGAGCGCAAGAGATGGGGTGAGACGGGGCGCAGTGAAAGAGATCTGAGCTGAAGAGAGAGGAGGCAGTAACTGTTAGCTGAGGCATGGGAGCTAGCCTCCTTATAATTCCAGTCCACTCTCTTAATGTTCCCAGGCCATGGCAGTTAGACAGAAAACCTGGACTGCAGTGTTAATCTATAGGCACCCCTATAGATTTAAAAAGGTATAAGAAATAACACATTATACTACACACATTATTAAGTATGCTGGTGAGTTTTGACAACACTGAATTATCATCCAGCCCTGGGTATGCCAAGATCATTTTTTAGGCCAGAATAAAGGTTCAGCTATTTCATTAAGCTTTTGAACCACTCCCAAGTACTGGTCATTTATCTAATTTATACAGTTTTCTGTGTCAGAGCATGGAATTAAATGTACACATGAAAGTAGATTTCTGCAGAGATTACTCATACTCCGCTAAACACAACAGTGTAAGAACAGCTGTGTCTTTTCATCACTGATTAATCTATTGATTTGGTTTTTTGGATTCATATGCACATCAAGCAGTGTAAAATAGTCACAACGACTTCTGAGAGACCAATGTGATGTTTTTACAGTTTTGCTTTAATTATCAATGGTCCAAATCCACAAACCATTTAATTATCAGTGAACATCAAACAGAAGAAAGCAATGGATCCTCAAACGATGGACATTACATGTCAAGTTGCATCTCCAGCTGAAATATTTTACATCCTTAAGAATAGACTATAGACGCATGTGCAATTACAGGTGGAAATTAATTAATAACAAATTTCTTCAACATCGTTTTCCCTCCATTTCTCCAGCTAGATAACTTGTTCCCTTTATTTAAATCTCTCCAAGTGCTGTTGTATGCCTATACAGTTTGTCCCTGTATGATGCAAGTAGGTTGAAATCTGCCCCAGCTATCTAGGGGAATCATTGTTTTGGCAAGCCATCTCAGGTCCCTTTGCCACTTAGTCCTTCCAATTGTGTAATCTGTTGATATTCATTATGCACTTTATGTACTCGTATAATTCTAGATATCAATCATTTTGAAAAATTCAAGCGTTGTACTCTGGCTGCAGATATTATATCATACGCAAGTTAAAATTGTGACTGAAACTAGTTACAAACTGCACTGGAATTTGTTGGTAATCCATTCTGCCAGTTTTAGCCAGTGCATGGAGACCCATTTGGCCAGTGTGGTAAGGGCACAAAATCACTTTATAAACTGTGAATATTGAGCTAAACTACAAGGGTTTGGGAAAGAGTTATCAATTTTCCTCACCCTAAAGACCTGGCAAGCCCAAGTCACATACAGGTAGAGTGATCTGCTAAATCCTCTAATGTATTAGAGCAACCTGCCATGCTCTTTCTCAAATGCTAATGGGATTACATACTGTAGAGTGTCCAGCAGTGACAAGGCACTCACATGCAATCCTCTGTAGTGCAGGGAAATACACACAGTTCAACGTCTGCTGGGTAAGTAGAACATCTAGCCTATATTTTTCAGTGAGAAGACAATGTGTGACTCAGAAGTACTGATATTTCTTTTAACCATACGATTGGGTTAATTTCGTTAGCCTGGTTTCCTTCCAAATAATTTGTGTTTACCTCACCTTAAAGCAAACATGTGCCACCAAATTTGGCACCTTGGCTGTTGATTTAGTCTTCTCAGGCCTCGCTTTTAAATGTTTCTTTGTAAATGCATGAGTGAATGAATTAGAGGATTTTTTGCCATTTCATTTTTATTAGTTAACCATAACTAGATAGAAAAATTACCTTTATTCATTGTGAAGCTAAAAGGTGACTGGCAGCAATTGGCAGCTTTGAAGGTGGTGATTTTCTTGCGTGTTACTCAGGGCTTGTGTTGACATTGTGAATCAATCAACACACCTTCAATGTCAATGACAACGTCGACCATTCAATTTGTTTTTATTGCCTCTACTGTGTGATGTGAGCTTTATGATGATCAGATCTTCAAGCGCTGCTTAAGAAATGTAAATGAATTTTTATACAGGCGATGCAAACTGCAACTATTCTATTTCCTGACTTGGAGAAAGGAAATGGCACCGTGTCATTGTTCCTGCAGCACTGCACCTATGTTGGTCAAGCAAGCCTAGTCCTGGCTGACCCATGCTGAATGCTTTCATGTGCACCCTGAATGACAGGTAGGGAGAGAGGGCTGGTAGAGAGACTGATGTAACAGGGCTAGAAAAAACTTTATAGATGTTTTGTCAGTCCACCTCCCCAGTGATGCAGCAGCCCCATGTGAATTGTGCCAGTTTGTCCAATGGCTAATCCAACTGAGAAGCGTTTCGTTGTACCTGGATTATAAATGCATGTAATATGCCGGCAGCAGTACATATCAATAGGTAATTAAAATCTATCTAATTTTGTGATAGCTAGTTAAATCTAAATTTCTCTCTATTTTTTTGTTTATTTCTCTCTCTCCCCAGCTCACCTTAGCCAGGTTTTGCTTTATTGGTCTTTCAAATTCGACTTTCTCTGCAGAATCGTACCACTTATGACATTGCAATAATTTTTCTGCATGCGTAAAAGGGAAATGCTGAGCTATTCTCCATTTGCATTTTTGGGTCTCAATATCAACAGTGTAATCTGTGTTAATATTCCTGCAGTCTGTACCTTTATGGATATTCCTTTTGCATTTGAATGCATGTTTATGTACATATCTGCATGTGTGTGTCAGTTAAAGTGCTCACATTATCTTGTGTAACAGCAGTTTCATCGTTTGTGTTCTCTCTGAGGTGCTTGCTTTAAATTTCACCCAACTGTCTTGGTCAACTTGAACAAAGATGGCACTGAGGACACAATGGAGCATAGCACTGACTTAAGATCACAATTAATAATTTACAGAACTGCCACAAATGTTTCATGGTACATTTTCCTTGCATGAGAAGCTCACTTGTAAAAAGGGTGAGCTGTGTAACTGGCAATATTCAAAGCCTTTCGGTAATTTGTCTTACACACAACACAGAGGTCATGTACCCATCTCCTCTGATAAGCATTTCCACTGTAAAGCCTCCCACTGTTGAGTTCTGCATTCAATTGAATATGACAGCATGACAGCAACATGTAAACAACGCATCTTTCTTCATAAAACATAACAGTTATAGACTAGAAATGAAGGTTCAAATCACGTGTTTAGCTCGTGATCACAGCCTCAGTGTCAGTGATTCACTGACTTGGGGATGAAACAGTGAAAAAAAAAAAAACAGAGAATGAAGAACCCTCAAAAAAACTCTTCTCATTTATGGCAGATTTCTCTGTCTGTGTGTCACCATTTGATCAGCAACACCCATCACAGATAGATAAAGTGAAGCATCGAAGCCAAATTCTGCCCAACATTGATCTGAACAAACAATACCCCTCCACCCCCCTCACCTCTCCCTGTGCTGTCCTGACGTCACCACAAAAGCAATAGTGTGTGTGTGTGCAGCATTGTCACAGTACAATCACATTGTAGCATTAGCGCAGTTGTGTGATACCGGAGACGTTCGTCCACATAAAGTAAACTGAGCATCTAAAAAACATTTACTATCAAACTTAAGTGAAAATGTTAACTTGGTGTCAGTAGTCCCTTTAATGAGGTCATAACTATAGTGCTGTTCAAAGTCAATAATTATTGATACATTAGGAGGATTAACCACTATTTGTACAATATGTTATACAAATGTTAGTTGATCTTCTGCCAATTCTGCTGTTTTTCTTAATTTTTTCTTTTATCTACTTTATCTAGTTTTATTTAAAGACTGAATGTGCCTCATTTTGCTAATGGGGATTATCTTTTGTTCAAATCACAGATTAAAGTTAAATAATTTCACACAAGTCTACGATTATAATTCTGTTCAGTCTTGCTTTATCTCTGCATCTCTTCTCAGTTTTATTTCCAAGTTCCTTTGGTACTTATCTTCTTTTTGTGTTTCTGCCCTCCATCCCTCTGTAATCTCCTGTTACCTCCTCCTCTTTGCCCATTCCCTCTCTGCCACCCTCCTTCCCTGACTCTCTCTCCCTCCCTCTTCTCTCTCCCAGGCGACTGATGCACGCTACAAGCCGTGTGTGCGTGTAGTGTGAGCGAGAGTCATTGTGTGTGTGTATGTTTGTGTGCGTGTGTGAGTGAGTGGGTGTGTGTGGAGAGAGAGAGAGAGACATAGACTAAGCCCCTAACACGGAGCATGCCTCTGCGTCCGGCAGCCGGCAAACATGAGCCACCCAGCCCTCCACGGCAGGACCAGCAGCAGCAACAGCACACACACACACTCACACACCCTTACACACACGCAGCAAACGGCAGCCAGGGGGCCAGCACTGACAGCAGCAGCTCCCGGGAAGAGGACAGCGGCGTTCCTGTTCCTGTCGGTGTTCCGGCTTTCCGTCCCGGTGCACAGCGGAGCCACAGTGCAAGAGCACCCATGGAGGAGCCGACAGGCAATACTGTGGTCATCCGCATTGGTATCCCAGACCTACAACAGACGGTAAGAGCTTGTTCTGTTGAAGAGAGGATAAAAGAGAGGGAAGCTGCCTCTCCCCCTGCCTTTCTGGCTGGTTGCTTTCTGCCTCTCTTCTGTCTGCTTTATGGGTTTTGCTTTATTTCTTTGAAACATCTTCAGTTTTCTCTCCTCTTTCTCTTTTTTCACCATCCCTTTTCATCCCATCCCTCCCCTTTCTCTTTTGCCTCTCTTTCTGTTTTTGGTATTCACACTACGTGGCTATATTTGCTTGCTGGCTTCTGGGGGTTCCACTCCCCCCTGCCCACTGATGTCTCACTAATAAATCTACCTCTTCATTAACTGGGCTTCAGCTGACTTTGACAACTGGCCACTTAGGATGAGAGCAGGAGAGGGAGAGAGGGAGAGGAGAGGGAGAGAAAAGGCATCAGGGATAAAGAGGGCTATGAGAGGCATTGTAAATCCACAGGAAGACACAAAGTGGAGAATCAAGATAGTTATATCTGAGCTGTGGAACTTTACCTCATCCTTTGTCTCCCTCTCTTCTTTTGCTCTGTGTCAAGCCTGAGATCCAATCCTGCATTCTTCTTCTAACTCACCTTTTTTTTTTTTTTTTTGTGCTTTGTATCCACTGAAAAAATGCTGAACCATTAGACTGTGACATTGACCATTTCTCCCCTTTATTTTCCCATTTCCAGTATCAAGTATGCACTGTATGTCTCTCCACAAAATCAGTGCCATTTGCAAGTGCGTTTGTCCACATTTGTTAGCTGCAGAAGCCGATATGTAACAGGGCACAGGTCCAGACCCTAATCTTGATTTCATTCATTGTTTAAGATCTGCTGTGATGAATAGTTCTGGCTGTGCTCCTTTTGGCGATACCTATTTTAAGTACTTTTTTCTTTACTCTTACGTAAGGACAATATTCCCATTCAAATGTCCTTCACAAGTCAAGTGGGTTAAAATCATCTTGAACAGAAAGTGATGGCCTGAAACTGCACATAAATGCAAAGAAGTAACATTTCACCCATCATTGGTCGGTGAATGAAATGCAACATTATCAATCAACCATCTGACTCCATCTTCGTTCTCTCTATCTATCCTTGCGGCCAATATCCTTAACAGTAGCACACGTAACATCACACTATTAAAGAGATGCCATGTGACATTTTCTATGGACAACACAGCATTAAGCTTTTTATTATTAATGCTCATCTGTGTCAACTCACACCTCCTCTTCTGTTCTCATATTTCCACTGGAGATGTCCTATGCTAACAGTATAGCAAAATGCAAATTAAACCTTCACAGCCAGTCTTTCTTGAGATAGCAAAGGCAAGCGGCTGTTTCTGGGTTTGTTATTGTTGATTACCTCATTGTTGTTGAGTACATGGCTGAAATGACCTATTGTATCCTAGTGAGGCTCCAGTGCTGCATGCCAGGAAGAAAGAAAGGAAATAAAAGGAGAGCAGTTGTAAAGAAAGCAGTGAATTCCCCAAAGGTGCTGCACAATCACTGTCTGTGAACAAAAACAGTTTTCAGTCAAGCTCACACACTTGCACACACACAAACTCATGCATTCCCACACAGTCACACACACACTCAAGGCTGCATCTACTTTTGTGCTGTTTACATGCACACAAAAGCACGCCTAAACACCCTCTTACATGCACAACTGTGAGTGTGCATGCATGTACACAAACACGCTGACATGAGTCCTAATCTAATTACCATGGGACTTCCCTTAATGTGGTTATGTAATGTAAAAGATTAGTTTCACTTTCAAGGAGTCACATTTAATTCGATATATGCACAATGAGGCAAGAACACATACAGAGTGACATAGTGATAGACAGAAAGACTAACAGAGAAAGAGCCTCAAAGTCTGACAGACAAACACAACCAGATGACAGATGGCCAGACTCTGACAGTTTGAATCTTTTATGGAGCAGTCAAAAGTGACTTGTGTGTACTCTGAGTGAGCAAGAGATTACACTAGAATAGTCTGCCTGAAGTAGGATTACACATCTCCTGCTGTGTTTCAAGCTTGGATCAGGAGAGAGAAGCACCATGCAAAGATCACACCAGGCAACACTTTTACTTTTCAGCAGGAGAGAATGGAGGAGCGACAGCTCATGTGGGGTAAAGCCAAATCTAAAATGGTTTAACCCTCCTTTTTCCCTCTCTAGTGCCTGGCCAGTCAAATTTATGATATAAATGCAAAGGAGATAAACCATGCTAAATGTATTACTCTTACTGTTGGGATAGATGGTAAAATGGAGAAACATTGGGCTTGGCATTATAAAAGTTTTGACTTTTCTTTGGTTAAGTTTTGTCAATTCCACTTTTTTAAGAGGATTTCCTGTGGGTAGGCATATAAAATTCATAAAGGGGAATGGGATGGATTTGTTGGTGATTTAGCCTAAGCAAAGTCTATTATTACATAAAAGTGTTGCTCACTCCTTGGAGCAACTTTAACTAAGTACTGTGTCTTGGGAGTTGGAGACAGTAAAGTTGGATTAGCAGTTGATACTGCCATTTGTTCAGTGAAACGGTTTGGCAGATTATTTGCAAAGATTGTCTTTTTTTTTTGGATCACGGGTATCATTTGTCATTTATCATATCTAACTTCACCATCTCAATTTCTATGATTGGAGCAAAAAGAGACAGCTTCCCAATAGTGCTAATGGGTGTCATTCATCTCTCAAGAGGAGAGGGAGACACGGATATAAATAGTCTCCCCCACTACTCTCTACCTGCATTCATCCTTATTCTCCATTTGCTTTTCGTGTTATTCATCTTTTAGTTCATTCTCAAAAGGTATTTTGCTGTCAGAACTATAACTGTGTGATGATGGTTTTTGCCTGTATGTGCCTTCCACACGTCTGGGTACTTTATCCTGTAAACTGAGGAGTGTGATGGTTCTCTGACAGTTTATTTTCAAGAACCATTTTACTAGTGTGCTCATGGCTGCTTGATGTTACATTCAGGACACTGGATGCTTTCTCTAGCTGGCATTCAGTCTCTAGATGCTGGAAGTGGAATAAAATTATTTTGTGGATTGTGATGAGTTTCCTCTGGTAATGAGAACATTTTTAAAGTGATTGATGTTTAAACGATCTTCATGCGGTCAACTACCTAACTTTATGAAAAATTTGAAAAATGTCATAATATTTAGGCAAGAGTTTAAAAAAATCCCTGGATCCGAGCCTTTAATCAGATCAGCACTAAAATATTCCCCGGTGCATGCACAATACTTTCACCAAGTTAAATGCAAATTTATTCAAGACATTTTGTGTAATCTTGTTGACAAATAAATAAACAAACAAATCAACCAACTAGAATGTGCAATGTTGCAATTGTGCAATGTCATAGAGCCCATAAATATGTCACACCAGGATCCCTAAATTATTTCCTGAAAAAAATCTGAAAATCTTGCAGTGCTAAGGAAAGTAAAACAACTTTCAACATCCTGATATGCAGAGTAGCAATGATCAGTAGTTATAAATAGAATAGAGCGATTTGTATGCTGAACTGCTTGTTAAAAAATGCAGTTATACATTAGTAAAATGATACTGCACACCAGATTGTGTTATCATGCAGCACAGAGTTAATAAAACATACAACACAGAACAATTATAAGAGAACTTATCAGGTTGTTGATAAAACATTGAGTTTTTCATGCCGGCAGTCTCTCCTGGCAATGGGCAAAGGACATGGGGAAAGTTCGCAGCACGTAGGACAATAATGACAACTGTAAACCGAGTCGTGCTCTATGCACATTCAAAACGTTTACGCCTGGCTGCTCGAAAGCCAGACTCTGACACTGTGAGTGAAGGTGTAGTTAGAGTGATGGATGGTAAGAGTACAAACCAAAACAGTATTGGTGGGTAGTCTTCCATGGTTGAGAAGCTCATCCAGAAAAGTGTGATTGTTTGAAGGAGTTGGAGGGATTGCGCTCTCCTCTCTCAAAGGAGATCTTGTAGATCTGTTGTTTACGTTTTTCTGCTAAATGAAAGAACCAAGTGTACCATTCAGTATCTTAAACATTGGGGACAATGTCAGTGAAGACTTTCCATTTTAGGAAAAGTATGATAATAAAAAAATGTATTGCACGGATGGTAAGAGTTGGGCTTTTTGGGAGCACGTACAGAGACAGCATGGGATTCAGTGTTGTATCTACTGCCTGAGGCCAGCTTGTCATATAGTATTTTAAACGAGGGATGATCATTGCATTTATACAGTATATATTTTTGCAGCTGAGGTTGACTTTAACCAGACCAATACCAAAATTAGACAGTTTCTTTCCTGGCCTGTGCTTTATCCCTCCACCAATTGCAAATCAGTTCAGTAGTTTTTGTGTAATCCTGCTGACAAACAATTACCCAAGAAATAGACACATAACCACTCTGACAGTGCTATCTGAAGTTAAATTAAAACATAACTTCATTTTGCACTTATTTCAGTTTTATTTTAGTCAGAGGCAGCAGGGTGACAAAATTACCAATGAGCCAACTGCCGTAGCTGTAAGTATGTGCTGGGGACAGAGCTAACACTACACAAAACATACATTTTTAGTTTAAGTACTGTTAACTGCTGTTTTGCTTTGTTATAGGAAGACGTATGTTTGAATAAATGGCTGCTTATGAAATCCTGATGTAATCTCTCTTGGCCAATTTACCAAGTGAATTTTTGATGAGAGGTAGAGCTTATGTGATGGCCTTGGATCACGTTCTTTCCACTGAGCTGATAATTGAATACTTACTCATCTATCAAGGTATTGGGATCACTTATGAAATCTCAGGTCCTCATAGCCATCTTGTATCCAACACCTGTTATGTTGCCCTCTAGTTCCAATTATCCCCTTTTTTTTTTTTTTTTATTTAACTGCCATCTGCCCACACTGTCAGTCTGAATAACATTATAATGTCATTGTTGTAGCTCCAGGTAAGGTGGATGGGTTTGCTGGTTCTAGGCTTTCTTCTAGCTCTAGTCAAACCATGTTCATTGTTGTTCTGCTTTAGAAAGTTAGAATGGGAGCCTGTTGTTACTAACTAGTTAATTTGTGCTGCTGGTAGGGCTGACACTGTTTGGTCGATAAATAGATTGGTTGGTTGACATGGACAACCAACAATACATTGGCTGAAAAAATGGCTAGCTCTAGGAACTACACGTTTGATCCAGCACTCCCGTAACTAAATTTCATTATGTACAGGATTGTCCCTGTAAAATGGTTGAGTTGAGATGAAAATTGTAAAATGAGTATGTTTATGAAAGTTTATTTTCTAGAAACTCAGATAAGTTTCTTCTGACCAATGCTCTTAAGGCTGGGGAAACAGCAAAAATTGAAACACTCAAAATTTTATAATTCTCCATAATTTATCATTTATAGGTCTGAGTCTGGATAGCATGCTGTCTGGGTCCAAATCTGGACCATGGTCCACCGACTAGTGACCTCTGACATAGTTGCCAACTGTGTCCAACTGTGACGCCTAACACTAAATTTGTGTAGCGGACAGCTAAACACTGATTCAGGTGCTAATTCTCTATAGGTTCATAACTAACACCACACCCTTTGACATCATTGCATTGTTTTCCCATTTAATTATGTGCATTGTTATGAAAAAAAAAATCAAATGTGTATTTTCAATTTCAAATTAGACCTAAAACAAGACAGAAACAAATTACATTCATACTTAGTAACATGGGCATTTCATTGAATGATCAGTAATCCAAGCTATAGGTTCCTTGGTGGTTCAAGGAAGAAATTAAAAATCAACCTCTCTGCCTTCTTTTATTCTAAAGATTTTTAGACTATAATAATAATAATAATGAATGTGTTTAGAAAATATTATGGTTTGGAAAAACTGAACTGAAA
The DNA here is from genome assembly GCA_038496675.1 of Rachycentron canadum. Classification (NCBI taxonomy): domain Eukaryota; kingdom Metazoa; phylum Chordata; class Actinopteri; order Carangiformes; family Rachycentridae; genus Rachycentron; species Rachycentron canadum. The sequence goes on from CM076652.1 coordinate 12,938,778, forward strand.
TTGTACACATGAGGAAAATTGAAGCATTGCTTCTGTTGTTGCATTAATTTATGTCAGACTAAGGCTTCTTAGTTTAATTATGATGCAGATATTCTCCTTTGTTGAGGACAATCCCAGATACTAGACACCATCCAGTGCTGTTGGTTTCTTTAAGAGCGGGTGTGAATCAACTCAAACCCTCATTGTATCCAAATCTTAATGTGTTTGTTGACTCTCGAGCTGCTGTGATGGTGAACAGCTTCTTTTGTGGGAGATTGTAGTGGTCTCCTTTAACATCTGTTACTCACCCAGCTTTGTTGGTATGTGATTATTGCTTCTCCCATATGAGCTCCCTTTGCTGTTCAGTTTCAGCTCTTGCTGGGTCTCACCATAGTACTGCACTGCAGCTTGTTTTGGACTGTGGATTGTTCTTTTGACATCAGAGCATTTATCGTTTTGGCTTGTGCCTCTCTGGTGTCTTTTATTATTCTGACTGCCAACACTGGAAACCTTTTGTTTAGTGATCCCCAGAGGCTTCAGTTCGGGGCATCCCACTGCATGTTTTCAGTAGCTAAGATCTGTTACTGATTTGTTTTACAGTTTTCCAAGGAGGACACTGGTTATACCTTACCTTGTTGTACTTGTGGCTGACAAACAAATTATTCTGGTGGCATCGTAGTAATGTCTCCTCTGTACTTATTGTTTTCCAGTTGTGATAATACTTTTATTGCCCTCCATCGTCCTCATTTTTAGGAATGACATTCATTCCTGTTGAGTTTGATAAGTATGTTGATTATTGTCTATTAATATTGCCTGTCTCTGGGCTTTCTGTTGTCGTAGCATTTTAGCACATTTTGGTTTCCTACTTTCCTGGTTCCCTAACGTGTGTGTTTGTCTGCCTGTGATAGTTCCTATGTATATAAATGTGCAGTATGTATGTTTGCATGTATGTTGTGTGTTAAGGTTATTTTCCTGTTCACCCTTTGTTTTGGGTTTCATTAACCCACTTTGATTCATTTGATTATTTCTCTTTATTTTTTGTCTTTTCCTCTGCCTGCTCTCTCTTGCCCCCCTTTCCACTGTCTTTTCCACATCCACACTTCATGTTTTTTGTTTTTTTTTCTGCTTCTGTCTTGAGCCTCACATGCAACAGTGGTTTGACAGTCACTCCAAATGCTCTCACACACACAGATTGGCATATGCAGTGTTGTATCCACGATCGGTGGACACCTCTATGGAAAGCCTCTCACGTCCCAGTGTTGCTATTTTTAGCTTCATTCACAGTGGCAGCATGGGCAAAAGACGTGGCCAGCATACTCCAACTTCCATCTGCCCACAACACCCATCAAGGGAGTGAGACAGAGAAAGATAGATAGAGAAAGATTTGACCCAGTGTAATGGCCCATCCTCTTATTCTCATCACACTTCCCATTCATCCTTTTTCTCCTTAGCTCTCCTGCCATCAAGGCTTGCCCAAAGAGAGATAAAAAAGAGAGGGGGCTGAGAGTGGGAACAAGGGGAGTGTAATTTAATGGCGTAGCTGAAAACATGGCATGCATTTTCCATATCTCCATATGCTGGTACATGCTTATAGTTTCTTTAGTACATGTGTTAGTCCTACATTGGGGGAATACTGTGATTGTGATGCAACAAGAGAATAAATGCTGTTTTGGATAGTAATCAATTAATGTTAGCTAGAAGAGGCAATTCTCATTTCACTCTGATTGGTTTATTGATCCACTCACCTTTTGGGTTAACTGTATTGTATAGCTTCTACATAGTTTTTATTTCTTTTCCACTCCATTTCCCCTTGTTCTCTGTTGTTTTTATGCCTTTGTTTTCCTCCATCTCTTTTTCTCTGAGTCTAGTCTGAGAGGAGCCTGGGAATAGTAGGAGACATTAATATTAGCCCAAGACTGAGATTTTGTTAGAAGTCTGGTCTAGATAGTCATTGTGTTTGTGCAGCAGGAACACCTTTCGCCACTGTAATATTGTACATATAACCAGAAAGGCAAGGACATTAGATTTTAATTTGTGATTTCTTGTTTTAGGCATTGGATGTCTTCACCATCAAGGGATCAGATCATATAACTCAGTAACATTTTATGAGACTGTCGCTCTCTGTCTATGCAGTTGAACTGAAATTATATATACATTGGTAAACACTTTCAAAGAGCCTTTGAATTCCATCCTTGTAGTCAGTATGCTACACTGTGCTCTATACTTTGCTGCAAATGGGAAAAGGAGACCCCTGGTAATTTACACACTTCCAATTAACTGCACCACAATTCTTCTGAGCAACAGGGCAGATCAGTCCCTATTGTAATATCTATGGTGACACGGGTCTCTCAGCAGTAGTTTAGGGATACAAAGGTAGAATATCTTTTCACTAGTGCTGTCTTATTATGGTCAAATATAAAAGTAATTATAACTTGGTTGCAGCTACAACCCCTACAGCTACAAGCTTTGTACCCAATTAATTTAACCTGTTTGTTATCATTGGGTTTTAAATTGTGGTGATCCACATTTAGACACGTTCATGATCAGACTCATGAGTAAGGTTCTCCTCCATAATTGGTTGTTGTAGGGATTGGTTGGGGCAGGTAAGTTGGTTGGTTAGTTTTAGCACAGTGCTACAATTTTCCAGAGATGTGACATACATTATGTTTCATTCCCACTGGAGCTGCCTGCCTCTCCATCATAACTTGGTCACATGGATGCATATTGTGCATTCATGGGTTGTAGTTAGTCATGTGTTGAGGAAAAGCTTTATAATCAATACTGGGACATTCAGGAACGATGAAAAAGATGTGTTTTACACTTAATTTACATTGTTTTTAATCGTGAAGTTATAACATTGTCAATTCTGAGCATCTCAGACTTTTAGTGCTTTTTTTAGTGGTTTTACCTATGATTTATAAACTTCAGAAATTGCTGAAAAGTTTAGTCTTAATAATATACTTTATTTCTTTGCATGTTTTTTTGTGCATGTGGGAATGGGTGCCTATATGTGTGTCTGTGTCTCTATGAGTGTTCATATCACCCTGGTGACTGACATAAACTGTAGATCTTGTTGGCATATTCAGTCTCGCCTGTCAACAGTAATGGAGGAGAGGACTTTAATCGATATTTGTTGTGTGTGCTAGTCTGCGTCCATGTGTGTTTATGCATGCATAAAAGCTGTGCTTGAATAAGGCAGATTGGAAGTAGAGGGCTGGAAAGAGAGGACTTGCCTTTCACTTTTGGCATATGTAAATATCCTTTTATTTGGAACACAGAGCTAAAACGAATGCCCTCTAATAAAACAGTCCTGCAATAATTTCTACCTTCATGATTGTTACAATGTTCAATTTTGTTGAATCTGTGGGTAAGTTGATTCAACTGTTAACAGAACTGTGTTGCCTTATGTTTCTTACAGGTGTTTCTATTATTTTTCCCACCACATCCAAATCAATGAGGGCAGGTTGAGCAACAGACAAACTTCTGTACATATTGTAACACAGTTAAAGAATACCACTATCTACAGCCTCCAAAAGGACCATACAGATGAATCAGCACCTCACCAAAAACTGAAGATTATAACGATCATGAAGGTGGGATTTATCATAGGATTGTTGCATTAGACTTAATTTCTTTTAGATAGGTGTTCCTGATAGTCTTACATCTAAGTGTATATTGAATCAAACTGTGTATACAGTGTTTGTGTGTCACTACTATACGTGCACACGTGTATGCACGATTTTTAATATGCTAGCCTCTGTACTATTTTCCTCATTACACCTCTAGGAGCAGCAGAAAAGCAGCTTGTCTCTCACTGTTTTATCTCTTATTCTAGTCGACTCAGCTCTGGTTGTGTGTTATGTTGTAGTTAGCTTATTACTCTTTGGGATAGGGTGTGTGTGTGTGTGTGTGTGCACATATCTGCATGCAGAATTGTGTGCCCTTGTCTCGTAATTATTGGTGATATTGATTATTCAAGTGGTTCCTGTGGCCGGTGCGGGTAACGGCTGAGCAGTCACACCTGTGTGCGGTGTGTGAATGTGTCATGCCTTTGTGCCGCAGGGTGAACATTTCACTGTTACTCAAAAATATGTTTGCGTGTGTGTGTGACACTGTGGGATTAATTTAAATGTTCACCGAAAGGAGCTCTACACTCAGCTACCAGTTTATTAGGCCCAGCTGAACCCAATCCAGACTAAATAACATTTTTCCTGCAATAAATCCTACCTTCTTGAAGGTTATAATGTTAAATTTTTGTTGACAATGTTTCAGAGAGATGGTGGTACAGCTGTATGATTATTTTGAAGTTTGATTATTTTGTACTTTGTGGTGCCGTCGTGTTATACTGAGAAGTGTATCTAAAATTTGGTCGGTCTAACTTCAAAGATATAAATGGGATATGATTTGTCACATGGTTGTATTATTGGTATGTATCCCTTTATGGGGTGGCAACTGACTATACATTAATTACTGTGTCCTAATATTTGTAAACTCTATCTAAGGTGTGATAAGCATGCAGAGAGTAAATCCATACATCCATTATTATCTGTACCACCTATCTGTGTTGTGGGGGACCTTACATGGTACATCCAGGAAAGGTTTGCCAGTCTATTGGAGGGCCGACTTATAGAAACAAACAACTCACACTCACATCCGTGCCTACGGGCAATTTAAAGTTACCAATTGACCTGATGTGTTTTTTTTACTGTGGGAAGAAGCTGGAGCACCCAGAGGAAACCCACACAGGCACAGAAGGAACACACAAACTCCATCTAAAACGTCCCCAGGACTGAGGAACGAACCCAGAACCTTCTTTCTGCACCACTGTGATGACCAGAGTAAATTCACTGCTCTACTGCTTAACTATTTGTACTGTGAAGTGCCTGGGTGAAGGGTCACTCAAATTAGTAACCCTCTTTCAATCCCATGAAATGCTTGCTCTTTGTTGTTTTGCATTTGCATTTTGTGTGCACTTGTGTTATTATCAACAGACTTTATAATTTGATGAGTTTGACCTTTTTAGAGTTGTTTTACATTAATGACATTCAATTATCTAATGTGGGCTACACACATAGGTGATAGGATTTACTCTAAGACTGTAGAGATGCAATCTGCCTCACAAAGAGTGAAATCTGCCTGTTACTGTTTCACAAGACCTTTGTTACTGTGTTAAAAAGAAGGCTGCTCTGTGACTGGCAGTGAGTGCCAAAATGGGGACAGAAGATAAAGAAAAAGAATTAAATAAGATTATTTATGTATTTTGTTATTCTTGCAGTCTGTCCCATATGAGATTCATTTCAATAGTTTCACAAGAAAACATGAGTTGAATTAATAATTTTAAAGATAAAGATTTAAAAGACTATAAAGAGCAAATTACAACTAAAATAGCTGAATGCCCTAAGAAGAGAGTATTTGATGGACAGATTACCAGGAGACAAAGCAGGACATCAAAACAGTGAAGCACAGGACTTGTGGGCAATTAAGGCAGGTTGGCAGTGACATTTAAAAAAAAAAAAAAAAAGGCTTAAAGTCAATAGAAGTCACACAATGGACTTTGGATGCTGATGTGTCAGCATCATGACTCAGGTTCAGAAGTTACGCTTCAGAAAACAATCCAGCCATACTACAAAAGAGCCTGTATCTTTTATTCATCTTGTCATTCCTGAGCCTCACCGACCCAAAAGAAGAAGCTTGATCATTGTTAAGGTCAATGATGCTGTACCCAAGTGTCAAATGAGAAATGGCAAACAATAGCAGGATTTCAAAATAATTATTTGATGTCTTTAAAATTGGCTTTAGTCCAAATTGATTTTCCATTAATGTCTTCAATATGTTATTTAGCAAGATATTTTGTGAGTGCAGTTGTTAATGGATTAATAAAAATACTTAAGAAAAAGGAACATTTAAACAAATAATGATGTTGCCTTTGAAAATGGAAGAGTCATCATCAACTAAATGATCTGTGGCCTTGCTACACAAATGGGTAAATATAGTGACAAGTGTGCTGTCATGTCCAATGGTGGTTAAAGAAATTGACACGCTCTAAAAGCTTTAACAAACAACCCCATTGGCCAGTTTGAAAATTCAGCAAGTTTCCTTGGCAACCAGCTAAGGTGCACTGCTCCTTGGCACGCCCCGAGAGTAACGGGCTGATGATATGCAAATTTAAGGAAACAGAAGCTAAAGTTAAAAGAGAGAGGTTAAGAGGCAGGATAAATCTGTCCTGTGGGTAAAAGAGGTTTCTGTCTTGAGAATCTACATAAAATATATACTGTAAGTTTACGGTGTGTTTACTGACTGCAGACAGTATTGTGCTGCACCTGTCTGATGTGCTTGTTAAGATGCAGGATAGTTCTCTGTGTCGTGCTGCTGTGGTCTTACATGGGAGGATGCAGAGAAACAAAGTCTATATTTAAAATGCAGTGTGTGTAAGGTAGGCTAAGGCAGACAGACAGTTTGGCACAAAGAAAGTGTTAGACAGAGCTGCTGAGAAATATCTCTGTAGCAACACCTGTTTCTAAGTACTTTGCGTTTGTAGTTGTGTGAGTTGTATACTGCTCACTATGTGTGCATTTTGGTAGTCATGGAGTTCTCTCGTGCTTCACTTATTGTCCATTAGTGTCTCAAGTCTTCTGTAAACAGTTTCCAACAGGGAGAGAGCACTTTTCTCCAGTGCCACTGCAAGAGCTGAGCCTTTTAGGTCCATCGTGGTTCTTTGTCTAACACTTTGACAGATGTCATAACACCACATTCACGCGCATAAAATACCAGATTCAAAAAAGAGAGTTCAGGAAACTTTTTGCACTCAGCCAGCGCTAGTGAAGGACTGTCTGTTCTACAAATGAGGCCAAATGGTGAATTTGAAGTGACCACTGGTGGCCACTGACCTGCGTTTGCTGCCAGGTTGCTCTTTACAGATTCAGGTCCAGGGTTCTCTGCAGATGAAAGATAAGATTCCTCTGAGTGTCAGCATTTAAAGTTCCTCAATTTAAAGCAGTTAGAACTACACATCTTTAAGCTCTTCCCCTCTTCCTGGCTCACACTCTAACTAATAAACTCTCTCTGTTGCTCTTTGTGGTTTATGCATGCACACACTGCCCCTGTTTTGCAGTAGTACTCTCTCTGTCTCTGAAATCCCTCCTGTGCTCACTCATTCACTATTCATTATGTAATGGACACTGAATAGTTTACTTGGTGGTGAGCAGTAAAATGAGATTTCAGGGCTTCATCATCACCATCATCATTTTTCAGTATCACTAACAGCTGTTGGGTTGCACACCCATAATTTTGGCATCTATAAAATGTAACACAATGCATTATTGGATTGCTAGCACAGGTAGTGTTTATATACCGCAGACACTGCTTATTTTGTTCTACTGTGGACTTTTTGATGCCACATCAGACTCCAAAAAGTTGTGAGGCAGTAAATATACCAGGGTTTAAACGAAATGATGTAATTGATTATGTCGATTACATAAACATGTTGATTTGCGTGAAATGGGTGGAAAGGGTTGCACTGTTTACATTCATCCCCATTGTGGCAGCTCACGCTGCTGGTCCATGCTGAAAATGAGACTTCATGCCAAGCAGCTCAACCTCGTTCATCCAAAGCGTGGGAATTCTTTAAACAAAGGCCCAATAAAATTGTTCTCTGCTTTTTAAAACTGAAATGGCCCACCACAGCAACACAACCGCAATCAGCGAGCAACTGCAGAGGAAGAGATTCTGGTGCTGTCTGATCTCAAAACGACGAGGCAGCAGGGGATTTATTTATTACACTGAGTTCTATCTGAAAATTGATTGGTATCAGTGCCTGGGAGTCATCCTTGTGTCCTTATTATGTGTTTTAGACAAGAACTCAAGTTGAAGTCCCTTGAGCAAATGATTATTATGACAATGCCACTTTCCATTTGTTGGCAAGTTGTCAGCAGTTTATTTATCTACATAGAAAACAACATAGATTTCCATTAACACTAAGCTGTAAGTTGCTGAAATAATCTTTTCAGATAGATATTACAGGTGCATTTCTGATTACAATTTCCACAAGCCATTTAAATCATTGTCAACAATATCAGCTTGAGGATATCTGATTTAGTTTAGTCTGATATGGTCGGACAAACCTTCCTAATGAAGTGTATATTCATGGATAAACTTTTGTGATGAAAAGCACCAAACTACACATGGTAAATTTTATACATAGGCTTTACTTAGATCTAAAATCTTATATTAGGATGCCATTAGCATGCACTGCGGTTACTGAGTGGAGACTAGAAGCTTCTTTGTGTGTAGTCTTCAAGCTTGTGTTTACCAGTAGCCTGCATGAGAGGCATTTAAGTAACATCTGTAAATGTGAAGTGTTCAGGGCAGATCAGTTAAATGTAGCTACACAAAATAAGCTGGTTTAGACTTAAACACTTTCTGCATGCACATGGGTTGCTCGCTGCGCCATCACCACAACTAAATTCTCAGCCTGTGGGAAACACCATCAAACACTTGTTAATCAAATTTGTAATTACTGACAATCTCAATTGTTTCACTTAATGTAGTATTAAATGTAGATTACCCATACACACCTTCACTTTCTGCTCTGCTTTTCTTGTCAACAGCCCACTTCAACACAAATCAAACTCAACTATTCATATCGAATGGGCAGCATGAATTACGCACCATTGTCCATAATTAGTGAAAATCCAGCCTCAGCATTTTCTGCGTGAATAGAGTGAGTAGAGTGTGTTCACAGTTCACAGTCTGAATCTTGATGGTAGCCTATTAATCCGAGTTAATTGAATCAATGTTGTTTTCCCCTCCTTGTCTCAGGGGTGTAGGATGGTGATAGTTCAGATGTAAACCCTTGGGTGGTGTGTTCATTTTCTGCTATGGGATTTGGAGATAGACTAGAAAGTCCACTGTGTATAGACCCACAGTTTCCTATAAGCAGTATGGCTTAAGATTAAAGAGAGAGACTTGTTCATGGCATTTAATTGATTATACCCCATATCAAACAGATGTGTTAAAGTGAGCTCAGCTGTAGTATGTGATTACCAATAGGGGTCTAACAAATGTTTGCGGATGTTGACCATGATAGACACAAATGGAAACACACTGTGTTTATATTAGTTTGTCCATAGCCAGATGTGTCCTTATGATGTGTTCACTTGTAACAGCAATGTTTCATGGTTGACTTGCTGCACGCAAAGATGGGAGAGTGAGACAAAGAGAACTGTTGTTTGTGTCCAGACATATTTCACTGATACTAAATCAAATGCTCTTTAATATTGATTTTGGATTAATTTCAAAATCTGAGTGAAAGGCAATGTACAAGAAATAAGATCTATGTGAGATATGTGATGTATAGACTACCTAACTAACTTAAAACTGTCTTTAAGAAAAAGTAGTTCTTGGCTTCAAAAATGAGATTGAATGATTTGGCTCTGATATGTTGCTCAGCTGTGTCACAAAGAGCTAATGAGCTTAAACAGGGAGGAAAGAAGATGATATTGGGACATTACACTTGAATGACTGTCGGCATTCTACACTCAAGTGAACACCTAATAAATTTGAATTTGGAGTGGTGTAACTTTTAATTACACCGCACCAAACTGTGACTGATTTCCGTTCCCCATTCTGATGTGTCACTTCATATAAGAAGACAGTGACCGTTTCCCAACTTCACATACTTGTCGTGACAAATTTAATCAGCATAATCTCCTGGTTAAGGAAGTTGTTTTCTGCCCATCTAATGGCCCAGTTTATTCATCCTAAACACAGGTAATGCATGTTCTTCAACAAACTGAAATTCTGTATGTCATATAAAAGTACCATTCACTTTGTTAATAAAAGGTTTTAGTCACAGCACAAATACTCCAGACTGATAGCTTGGGAATCGAATCGATTACGACTGTTACTGATGGATCTGCCTCTCAATTCTTTGTGTGTGCTCTGCAGTAACACATTTTCTGATGTGAAGTTGCATGCCAGCCAGGTCCTTCATATTAAAGTGAATGTAATGTGTAGCCTGATGCCACTGATGTCATGTTTAATATCATATGGTGTTTGTCTTCTGCTACACCCTGGCACTCTTCTCCTCTACTCTGACAAGACTGTAAGATGAGCTCCCCCTGGCTTAATGTTTCTGAAATTTCATCATGCAGACAGATGACAGCTAACAATGATTATGGCTGTAGCAATGATAATAATAATGTAAATAATAATAATAATAATATTATCAATCATAATACCTTTTATTTATTTGGCACATTTGAGAACAAAGTTAACAAACTTTGCTTTGACAACAGAGAAAAAGCAATAACAGGCAAGAAGCTGGACAGTAAGGCCAGACAAAAGCAGTACAGAAAAGATGTACACTATACTTCAGTGTCAATACAAACAATTAGAGAGAGTAGATACAGTTAAGAAGTAATAAAAATGATAAAAAAGCAATAAAATGACAACATCACATAAAAACAAGTCTATAAAAATAGGTTTTAAAAAGTAATTTAAAAGAAGTCACTGATTCTGCTTGCCTTATTGATTCCAGGAGGTCGGGCCAAAGCCGAGGGGCCCTGATGGCAAAAGCACGGTAACCTTTAAATTTAAGCTTCGGAACACCTGAGGATGGGCTGTCAGCTGGCTCATAGAGGGTTAACATTTCTGTTGTCTAGCTCGCGCCTAGGTCCTGAAGTGCTAAAGTGAAGTAATCAGTAAAATCTCCAAGTCAATTCTACAATGGAGAAGGAGCCAATGAAGACAAGCAAGGATTGGGGTGATGTGATATCGTCTGTTAAAATCGGTAAGAAGCCCAGCTGCTGCATTCTGAATTAATTGGAGGCGAGAGAATGAGAATTTTGGCTTCTTTTGCCAGAAAAGGAAGAAGTTACAGACGTCAAGTCTTAAAGGTAAATGCTTGAAGAACTTTCCACATCAGAGTGAGAAAGTGTCATAGTTTATATAAAAATGATCTCTAGATAATGTGGATAAATTTTATTTGGAAGAAGTTGGACTAAACAACTTCTGTGATATGTTGTGACATTAAAAACTTTGATTTTGAAACAAAAATACTCTTAGATTTCTGACAACTGACTTCACATCAAGTGACTGGGGCCCAAGGTTTCTCTGAATAATGGGATTTGGCCGAGTGAGCAATATTATTGTAGATGGGAACAGGCTAAGGTTGTATTGAGAGACAGAGCATTGTATTTGGATGTTTTTTTAAAGCATTACTAATCTCTGTTTGCATACTGAATTAGACGTAAAGTAGACAGATTCACGCTGCATGTTTATTTTTACATTCTACTTAAAAAGAGACAAAGGGTTCTACTTAAACAACCCAAAGTGCATGATCTAGAGCACATGGCATAAGTGATTTTAAGCATGTTCATATTACTTTTGCTATTTTATCAGTGTAAAAAGCAGTACAATAAACTCAATCAGAGTGCTATTTCTCATACCCTTTAAAAGCCATGCATGCTTGCACCTTGGTGGATTGCTGCTATAACAGTGCACTGTTTCACACAGAACATAGATTGTATTTGTAGCTAGTTGAATACATATTGTGACTAACCACTAAACCCAGTCCTGAAACATGCAGGCAGTAGCTGTGCGCCTAGGGGCTAAGGAAGGGCTGAGTAAATCAGTGCCATTAAAAATAATGGCAAAAATCACAATGTTAGACAACTTTATTTTAGATGATGAGAAACATAAAATAAATGAATGGGAAACACTATTGTGGATTTACCAGGTGTTGTAGAACACATAATATGTCACAAACAATGCTCCACGACTACTGTGTGCTGCATTGAAATGTTCAGCTTGACTTATGCAGACATCTAAGTGCACTTTCAGCACACTCTGCTTGTGGATAAGAGGTAGGGTGTATGCACATTTGTGCCTGCCTATGTAGGCACATGTTACCCTCTTGATAATTTGTCCTTAAAACAACAACCAGATTTATGTTGTGCAATTGGTTTCTGCTCCCTCAAGACAACAATGCCCCTTACCACACCTCATTGTATGACTAACACACTCATAGGCACTCAGAGGGACAAAACTGTTTGTTGTGGGGGCTGGACGGGAAAATGATACCTGTAACTAGCACAGGCACTTTGTCCAGCTTTCTGCCAGGTGTAAATAGGGCCTACAGAGTGAGTCATTCATGTTCATTATCATATCTACTACCCCATTCTGCTCACCTTTTATAAATCACTGCTTTAGCTGTGTGCTATGAGATATGGAGTACAGGAAGAAAAAAACAGTATTAGTTTATATCCTTGTGCTGAGTCTTCTCCTACAGATCCTCACATTGAGACTAAGAAACATATGCAAGTGTTATCAGTCTGGACTGCAGCCAAACAGAAGGATACACAAAGAGCAGAGAACCAGGAGGATGCAAGGAGAAGACTGGCAGTTCATTTGGTCTGTCTGCCAAAAAAACCCAAGCCCATAGTTGACTGCAAGCACAATTAGCACACATGATATATGCAGTAGAACTAACTTGTTGCATGTATCCAATGTATGACCCTGTTTACAAGGAAACAAACATGTTAGCTATACTGGTGATCTTTATTATCCCTTCAGGACATTGGTTAGGACTCTTAGTTCTCCCCACATCCAGTCGGAGGCTGAGCACTGTTAATTAGTGCATATGTCATCTGGGCAGCGACAGCCAGAGGTCCTGGGAGATGGAAACAGGGCTGTGTGAGAGTCATTACACTCCATCATCTCAGCACTCCTCTCTTCTTTGACTTCACTTCACCACTACGTTTGACTCTCCTTTCTCTCCCCTGTTGATGCATCACTTCTTGCTAAAAGGCAACGACAATACCCTGTCTCTTTCTATTGTGACTGGATGCCATCTGTGCCTTTGGAGATACTATAGTCATGTCCTGTCCCATGCATCATTCTTGCTTGCATAATCAAGAACAAACAATACATCTTAATTAGTAAGGCGCTTTTGGGATGTCTTGAATTCAAATGTGGAATGATGTAATGTGTGTTTGTTTCCACTTAGTCGACCTGTTTGCACTTCGCTGAACTTGTATTCACACTAGGTTGTATCTCTTATTTCCCATTCAGACAAAACAACCTATAACCTTAACCCTTAGTCTAAAATCCTCTGAGTCGAATGTATTTGTCTCATTTCTGTTGCATTACGAAACAGAACCAGAACACTAATTGTATTCATTGTTGCTAATGAAGAACTTCAGACTGGACTTGTTGATTAGTTAGTGCAACAAGTCAAGAACTAATATATATTATCCCTGTAACTGTAATTAGTTTGGTTCCTCACAACTTGTCTTTAGATGCATAATTAGGTAGGTCTATTGTTGCCCCTGGTTTATATGAAATTTGTATTCGTATTCACATTATATACAAAGCGCGTTTTCTTCATTACACAGACTAGTTTGAAATGTTTTGCTTTTCTTGTCTTTCTCTGATCTCCTCCCTCCAGCCCCTACTCTCCCTTCAAGTCATCCTTTACTTAGGTCTTAATTTAAGCAGACAAATAATCAAGGCTTGGCCTTTGATGAAAGAGTGTGAAGATGGGTGGGAGACTGTGGAGAACAATGTACCCCAGGGTGTTTGATCTCAACTGATGTGTGAATGACTGTGACATGTTGGGACATTGATTAAGACACAAGGCAACTCTGACTATGTATGTTAACACATGGAGACACAAGCAACATGTGCACTTTGGAAAACGAATGTGAGCACTGAAACATCGTCATTTAATATATATATTAAATAAGATGTCAAGAGAACAGATACTTTGATGCCAAGTCAATGCCATAATTCACTATTTATTATTTTTCTACGGTACTATAGTTACCGAAGGTACCGTAGATGTCCAGGATTGACAAGGGCAGTGTAATGCCAGGAATACTCTGCTTGTGTTGTTGTTACTCTGTGCTCTGTCTTTACAAACCATTCCAACATTTGATTTCTTTTAATTTTAATTCAATTTCTGATTTATTCTTGACAGAAAAATCTCTAATAGGGGGATGCCAATGAAAACTAAGACATACTGTAAACTGCCATGCGCATGCTACGTAGCCTGTGGCCTAAAAATGTCCTACTTGGACATCAAACTTGAAGAGAAGAACAAGGCAGGCAAAGTAAACAAGAACATGTGGAATGGCAGTGGCTCAATGGTACTATTCATCACAAATGTTTTTGCATGTAGACCATAAGGGAGTGGGTAGGTACAAATGTTGTTTGATATCCGGCCAAATTAAGCTGTATTACTTAATTTAGTTTTATAGGTCTATATATGCATACAACTAATGACTGGAAAGTGACATTGGCATTATAATCATTTGTTTAAGGGAGTGTCTAATAAATAACTATGCTGCTGTCTCGTTATTTTATATCAGACAGCATCAGGATGTTTTCTTCTGAGATGCTTGTTCATAGTTGTGCTGCTGTGGTGGGCCGTTTCAGTTTTAGAGAGCATCCAGAGAGTTTTTTTTTTGGCCTCCATTTAAAAAAATTCACCCATTTCAGACAGGTTTTTGGCATGAAGAATGGATGATGGACCCCATGATGAAGAAAAACAGTGCAATGTATTCCATGTAAATCCATGTATTTACCTATTCTTCCATTACACATTTCACGCAAATCACAATCAAATGTATTCACTTTACAGTAGTAGTAGTAGTAGTAGTAGTAGTAGTAGCATTGACTACCAAATTTCTGGTATTGTGACATCCCTATACATACCTTACTTGGTGATGTGGAGATTTACATAAAACATGATCTAGTCCTCAAACTTCCTGGGAAAAAGAAGAGTGGGTTATTTTGCAGAAAGAACTTTCAATGACAATATACAGAATTTTAGTATCTTCAACCTATTTCTATGCAAAGGTTGTTGTGATTTTGCTGAAATGGCAAGTTGGTGCATGCACATACACACACACACACACACACACACCCAAAGACACACAGACAAAGATTCAAACACATTTCTCTCTCTCTCCCTCTGATTCAGTCAGTCCATTTGTTTGTCTTTCTTTCTGCTGAACTCCCGCTCTCACTTTCTGTCTCATGCTTTGAATGTTATATCCAGTCTGGCTGGCTCTGCATTGCAGTTCAAACGCACCAGTGAATCGAGCTGGGGATTCATTCATAGGCTTTATTTAGACACTTTCAGAGAAGACCCTTGTTTTCAATGGCACCAAGGAACAACGACAATCAAATCTCACCTCCATTAAGGCAAAACCACATTTATAACATGTACCATTATTGCAATATAAGGCAGAGGTGTTATTGGTTTGGGAGGGAGAGAGAGAGAAGCTGTCAGTAACTGCTAGGTTTAAGAAACTCGCTCAGCTGAATAGTAAGTAACCAACTGACAACACCCGCAACTAGTAATGAGACATTACCTAACCACAGCACATCAATAAAAGCCCTGTTTAGAAATGAAGAGTTTCTCTTTACTGAAACGCTACAGGGCTTTTATAAAACAGTTACAGGAAGTGTTAGTGTTAGAGTTTGTGTTAATGCATGATGTAGTAATTTTAACAGGAAGGAATCCAAATGAGGTGTAGTAGAAAAATACCAGTATGGCCATTTACAGTACATATAAAATAGAGAATTAACAATCAAGTCCTGCCTCTAAAAAAAAAACCTTGAGGAAATGTGAGGAAATGCAGCAGCTGAACTTTGGACAGGGATGGGACCTAAAAATCCAGTGTTAAACAGACCCGGCAGCAAAATTTACATCTACATAAAGGTTTTCTCACACATTTTATTTTGCCATCTGATCTTCTGATTAAGACACTGATTGATGATGTATTTTTGCTATTACCGGGCCTGTGTGCATGAGAAATGTGGCAGAACAGATTCCCACTGCAGAGAAGCTCCTTTTAGAGACAATAGCGGAGAGAACTAAATGTTCAGAAATGTGCTTAAGCCTTCTGCATATATGTGCGGGAACATGTCTGATCTCCCAAAACATCTAGCAAGGGTCCATTACATACAGGTGGGAAGATGCACAGTTTTTGACTCCATAACTCATAGTTCATCAATTGTACCAGACGTGTTTTGCACACTAACAGTCTGGAGCCCAAACACAGGTAACTCAATTATACAACCATGGACTAATGATGAAAAATACCAATAGCCAGCTGATTGTCACGGGTGCAGTCACAAAACCTGAAATGGAGAGAGCAGCCTCTAAACTAACTTTCAGATTTTCACAGTTTAAATTTAAGAAAAATATGAAGAAAAAGTAAACAAAGAATCAGGAAAGACAATGTAACTTTCCAACCTCATCTGTGTTGTTACATAAAGACTCTAAATTATAGCCCTAGCTATAGGCCTTAATGACCTTAACTCTTTTGAATTAGTTAGGATTATGTTACGCCAGTAGTGAATCTCCTTTAGCCATCTTCTCTACTGCTCCCATGTGCATGTCATTTATTCCCTCTACCATTTGTAACCGCATGAGTTTCAAACTGTTGTGATTAAGTGAAATCTTTTGTCTTTTTCTCCAAGTTTAAAAACAAATTAGTAAAGCTTTTGGATCAAATATGATGATATGTGATATGAGACTGTGAAACTGGTGTTTGAACCAGTACTGCTCAAATTGTCTGTTAGTCACTGACTAGGGTCATCTGTTATAATAAAATTATGTAGTTTTAGCCCATGACTTTGATTTGTTTGGTAATTAAAAACTAATATGGAGCAATCTGACTGTTAATTCATGAGCTAAATGCATGAGACCAGCTTTTATGTTGTGTGGAGTGAAGATTTCAATTTATCATATTCTCACCAAAGTAAACAATAGAATGACTGTAGAATTGTTTATATTGGCCTGAAGTTTAAAACAGTGGATCCTGTTTGAGGTTCAGACATTAAGTGTCATAAGGAATTCACTAGACAAGATTGTGCCTCTAAACAATTCCCATTCCCACGTGATTGCAACAAGTTACTTGACCGTTCCAGTGGCAGCATTGACAGATGGAGAAGTATGGTGATTGATTTGAAAAGACTGGCTCGAAAGTAGGCTGTGTAAACTGAGGCTTCAGGGAAGTTACGGTGCCAAGTTTAAGATCAGGGTGATCAATGAGGTAGAATCATCAAACACCTGCGACCCAAGTGATCTAGGGAGACAATCTGAAGAAAGAAGAAAGAATGTTAGAAGATGCTTCACCCAAACCAAGATAGAGTCTGACAAAAATCTTTTTGTGAAGAAACAGATCAAGATTGTTCTTATTAAGTGGTTGGGATAGTCTTTTCTTTCTGGGCTTTATGTTTGGGGAATTTATCCCTTTCTGTCTTGCCTAAAATCCATACAAACCAATCAAATATCTGACTGTCTCTAAAACAGCCAACAGCAAATTCATGTGCAGGTGGCATCTAAAGTACACATCAAACAGACAAGCACAGATACAAGGTGAATTTCAATTACCTGACCTATTAATTAATCAATCAATCAATTAATCAATTACTGTAAATAAAGTTGTACTGAGTCAAACAGTCAAACCCTTTTGTTCCTGGATAGTCTGCACAAAACATAGTAGTGGTAGACAGCAGAGTAACGTGATTTAAAGAAGTACCTAAGATGTGATGAGACAGGCTAAATTGACACTTAGATGTTAATTAACAAACTGGCTTTTGTGTAAATATATGTCGGTGGGGAGTTGTGGTCTCAGGAGCAGTTGGTTTGATTGTGCCGGTGTGCCTGCTATGAAGTTCAGCTGGTTAGCCTGACATTGTTTGTGCAATTATAATTACCCTTTTGGCTAGACAACTCAGTATGGCCTGCAACACAGTGAGATGCTGTGGATTTATCAGTAGACATCCAGTGATCTTGTATGTATGTACACAGAGATGTTTTGTTGGTCCATTTTGGGCTTGAATGATATTTAACCACCTTGAGGTGCATGAGGTGCATGTAATGAGCTACGAAAGTTGCATGATCTTATCCATAGTCAGAACCTGTTATTGTCACCCCGTGAAATCACCTCATCGAGAAAGAGAGAGAGAGAGAGAGAGAGAGAGAGAGAGAGAGAGAGAGAGAGAGAGGGGAGAAAAGATTTGCTCAACACTCTCTTGCTCGCTCTTGCTTTGATACCCTGAGTGATGACAGTAGGATGACAAATACATTTTCTGGCATCCATGTGCAGTACCTACACACATCAAACAGCACTTTAATGACAGTTATTAGGTGTGTGTGTGTGTGTGTGATAATTGTTGATTACAGAGATCACCGTCTGTCGGCAAAACCCTACAGTGTGGAAACATAAACAATGCAGAATGACACAGCTCTCCTCGGGCAGAGGATGGAGATGATCAGAGGATGAGGCTGTAGCACACCAAACTTCACACTTTAGTGCACCAGCTGAAGGGAAGAATCTTTGAATAATACATTTATTTATTAATATAGTGAATCCATTCAGTCTAATATCAGATGCTGTGAATTCTCAATTTCATGGATCTCCAGTCTCTACTTCAAAGGAACTCAACAGGGCAATGACTAAGTTTAGATAAAGAAAGTCATTAACTGACTACTACTACAAGGTATATGTACTGTCTGATAATCACTAAGATGAAACCTGGAGCAACAGGTTTGTAATGAAAGTGTGTAATGAACTGGCTAGTTACTATGACTACACCACTAAAAGATGTCTTCAAATTAAATTTAATGATTAAATAAAATTTCATCCAGACCTCAACCCAGTCATGAGCATGAGTACTAACTTGCTAACAGCTATAGCACTAGTTGCTAACTGCAACTAGTGCTATAGCTGGAGATTTTGCTGATTGGAACCTGCAGAAGTTGGTGCTAAAAGCCAGGAACATCTTTGCGACAAACTGGCGGTTTCATTGAAGACGACGTGTAGCAAGTGGTTCCACTGGTTCTCTCAGCTGATTAGCGTTTCAGCAGTCTGCACGCCGATTTCGCCATACTTGGTCTGGACAGATCGTGCTGTCTGCCAGTGTCTCTTGCAGGTTGATGCAAAATAAAACTCTAATTACATTACTTAAATTTTGCCAGATAACTTTAGAGGAGCATAGTGTTGGCCAGGCGACCCAAAAACTTTTAGAAATCCCTTAAAGCAAACAAATAGTGATGAATGCTGTTTTAATTCACTTGATATTGACTTGGCTTGGCTTCACGTACAACCATTTCCTGTCCGATTGATAGCTTGATGGCGGGGAGAGTAAAAGGGTCACACTTTTAGGTCTTAACTCCACATGTGCATACTATGAACCTCTTCAATGGCTTGTGACTGATGCCAGACCTGGGACGTTCTCTACAGGACCCACTAATCTCCAGGAAATCATTTAAATTTGAACATGCTGACAATGGCAGTTTTATACAATGTGTTGGGCTGATGGAAAGTTGCAGATGGTGACTGGGGATGGGGTAGACTGTGTTTAAAAAGATGAATTAATACTTACAGATATAGCACCTGTGTGCGCTCTACACTTCCAGAAGTATGGTGAACATAATTAAAGCATAAGATAAGGTGGTTGTACAGACTGTGATTGCAGAAGGGTGAGGGGGCAAGATTCCCTGCCGACAGACCCTGCACACTCACTCACCTGTTTTGACTCTTTGATGAGAGTTTGAAGAAAATATATATATTATCAAGGTCAAAGTTGTTGACGCAGGGTCTGGGAGATGTGCTGAGAAGAGGTCAGTGAAAAAACTTGTGTGTGGGGTCTTTAAGAGCTCAATGATGAAGTATTGTAAGAAAGGAGGGAGGTGTGTGCTCCTGAATTTCATTAATTTTGATTATTATTAAAATTTTCTTGCCAATGTTTGATGGTTGTCAATCTATTTTCCTTTGATAACATTTGGCTGATTGTATTTTAACTTTTCTCCTCATCAAATACACGTAAATCATTTTGGTTCTGGCTGACTTAATACATTGCTTTGTGCACCTCACATTCTTTAACCACATGAAGTGCAACACAAAAATTATAGTACATTTAATGACTAGGTGTTAATTGAGTTCAAATCTAATACTTAATCTGGAAAATCTAGCATAATAGTGAATCAGTTAGGCGTAAGTGTGCAGTTTAATTTTCTAGGGATGGGAAATGATAAGATTTTATTGATCCCAGTAACAAAGGACAAAGTGGGCCTACACAGGTTTCCAGCATCAACACAACTATTTTTTTGGAACAATGTAGGAACTGTAGAGAAATGCATAAGATTCAGGTTTGCAAAAGCTCAACTGCATAACTGCTGTTTTTGAATTATTATTATAATTAATTAATTATTAATTATTATTATTATAGACAAAATTTGCCTTTGTGTCATGGTTGGGATGCAATAACACTCTTTTAAAGAGTGTCAAATAGGTGGCATTCATGGAATTTAAGCTTATTTTGTGTAGAAAGAAGTTTCTGTGATTTTGCTGATATTTCCATCTTTAGCAGTGTAGACACATGATTTTTTTGTCATTGTTTTACAACAGTTGGAAAAACACAGCAGCAACGAAAAAGGGACTTGATAAACTCAGAGGCATGTGATTCTGATTTTTATTCATATATCTGGCTCTTGATTCCCACCTCTTGTAATTATCTCTGCTTGAATTTGAAATTTTAGATGGGCTGTCTAAATATGGTAATTACAGTCATTGGCTTCAGTATTAACCAACCAAATAGTCCTTTTATGAAACAGTTATTAGGTTTATGTGCTTAAATGAACTTTTTACTGCTGATGCTTCATTCATTACCAGAGCAGTGTCAGCATTGTACAAACAGGTGTAAGTGGGTTGCTGGCAGGAAAGCAGACATGATTCAGTGGACAGGTAGACAGGAGACACAGTGTGAGGTGTCAGACGTGGTATTTTTCTGCAGATTCCAGCAAACTCCATTAGCTCTCAAACGTACAAAGAGACGCAGTCAAACCGAGATTAACAAGGACAAGTGATACAGACTCAAGGCTTCACTCAAGAACTCACAATTACCATTACTGCTGCATTGAAAACTAAAAACAAGGTTATATGTACAAAAGATCAACCACAAATATGGCTGATTAGAAAAAAATGGAAAGTGACTCTTTAAAGATTGAGCACTTTCCAAGTTTTAGATATATGCACATTTACATTGTGTTGTGCACAATGAGAGGGGACACTAAGCACTCAATTTCTTGTATTGTAATGTCTTAGCATTGACAGATGATAGAGATGAAGAACCAGGAGATGAAAACATATTTCAGAAACACAAAAGAGGATGTCTCTAAGAGCCACACAATCCAAGTCTTCTTTCTTCTCATAAAAAAAAAGTTCTTTGATGTTTCTCCCATGTTTTGAGTCATCCCCTATCCTGATAAATAATGAACATTGCCTAACTCTCTTTGTGTAACTGTATTTTATCAGATGCTTGATAAAAAATCCCCATGGTCAGAATGTGTATCAGTCTGAGATAACGACAGTGGCCAAAAATAACATTTTCCTGGGCTTTACCCTAAACACAGAAACTAGTTTGCACACTTCAAGTTTTATTTAGTTAAACTATCAGTAGGCTAACACCTTTGTTAGCCTACTGATAGTTACTGTCAGATGCATGTACCTCAGCATTGGATGCATTGCAGGCCAAGAACGTGCACGTTTTCTCTCCAACCACATGAGATGATTTTACTGAAATAAAACCTGATACCTGCTTGATACGTGACTTCAAAAGTCTTTTCGTCTGCACACCAGCAGTCAATTGTTTATCAGACCCTGATAAATGAAGAGTAGAAGCAGAGGAGCAACTGTTTATGGCATCGTTGTTTTTTATTGAGCTCTTTCTTTGTTTTGGTGGGACCAGCTTTGATTCCTATGTAATGTGAGCTATCCCTGCTATAGAAATACTTCTTCTGCTCAGTGATATAAGTGCCCAGACTCCTGAAGGTAATAAGTTTTGTTTAAAGTCAGTATTGAAAAGGAGATGATGTTCACCTCAAGGAGCTTTTTTTTTTATTATTTGTCACAGCTTACTCTCCACAGTGGCATGTATTTTTTCTATGTATCTATCAGTTTCCACCTGCTGTAATTACTTTGCCACTCTTGAAAGTGACTTTCATAGCTCTGAGCATTTTTGATTGAGTTTATTCTTTCAAGTCCAATGCAAGGTTAATAACATACAAGGACATTTTGTCATGATTGAGCTTGTTTTATGGGACTTATGCTTTTGAGGTGAACTTTTTAAGGGTTGACCTCCAGCTGCTGTCGTGTAGCAAATGCAACATAAATTAATTCAGTGTAATGATGGAAGTTTTGGTGTTAAAAAGCATATGTGAACCAGATATTCAGTATTTCAGTATTTATCCTGTCTTGTCCCTTACCAAAATCAGATCATTAGACATTTACAAAACCATAATATGCCAACACACATGTACAGAAGAAAAGAGTTCATTAGCCTAAGAAAGAAGTCCTTTCCATTTAGTCTTATAATGACATTTAATTCAATTTCTCTGTGAAGTTACAGTTTTGTTTATGTTTGTTTCTGCCTGTGTGAGTCTTTGTTCATTAGTTGCTGTGTGGCTGTTTGGAGATCTCCCTGTTTTGACAAGACTGTCCCAAGTGGCCTTAATCCTAAACCCTCATTTTCTTCAACCCTCCACCATCTCAGTGTAATAGAAACAACAGACTCTTAAAATGAAGATGCAGTCTTTCAAAGATATATGTGTTGTTAGGTTTGTTACACCGGGGAGCAAATATCTTCAGTGATAGTACATTATAGAGGTAGCCAGCGGAGGATTGGAGTTTGGAGATGTTGCTGTCCATATCATCTTTATGCATAAACATAGATTTAAACCCCTGTATTTTTGTGCATCACCTTGAAGATAGCTGTTTTAATCCCACTACTCAAATGGGAACTAAAGTAATTGCCACCGTAAACCAGTAGGCTTTTATATTTAAAAAAAAATGCAGACAAAACTATAAATGTTACTAGTTGAAAAGCAGGCCTATTGTCATTAAAAGCCTGATGTCCAAAAGTGGGGCTGAGCGCATCTTAACTGAAGATTGATCCTATTTGACTTGTCAAAATGGTGGGGTATAATGCAGAACTGCTTGTTAGCACAACACATTTTCCCCTTATATAAATTTAAAAGACAGTAACTGAGCAGCAGTTGTCTACATTATTTAGTCAATTCTGTAGAATTCCCAGTGCAACCAGAAACACTGTGATAGAGGCCTCCCAAAAGAGCAATCAGAGCATTTATGGTTGACAGTAAGTAACACCTTTTTTTGCAGGATGGAGGTTGATATATTTTAGCAATGGCTGGATTTGACAGCCTTGCGCGTTCAGATTACCTCTTACAAACTCAGATTTCATCAGGAAAACTTCCCAGCCTCACTCAGTCCTCTTGATGCAGTTTTTTTTGCCCTAATCTGCAACCTCATCTTAGCTGATAATATAATAAAAACTCACCTTTTCTGGATGTGTATGATTTTGAAATGCCATTTGTGTTTTGGTTTATTTCACTTGATCAGCTGCTGAGATGAAATGCGGTTTAGCCCACTGCAAGGATCTTTTATCGCATCCCTCCTGTGATCCTGGTTTTCACAGATATGACATTCAAGTAATGATGCTATGAAACATTTCACCGTTTAATTCTGACAGAACCTGACATTATGTCTGCCTTAGTGTGTTTTAGGTGTTTTTATAAAGGCTTGACCTGAAGCAGAATATAAATTGCTCAGTCATTTTTATTTAAGGATATCTTTAAAACTCTCTTAGTCTGTATACTGTAACACTGTAAAACTGCTTTATATGTGATTCCATGAGCAGCAACTCTATTGCGTTCTCAGGCATTTGGGGTATTTGTGGCTGTTAGTGTCACTCTATTGCTGTGAGAAGTTGTGATTTCTCCACTGTTGTTTCCTGAGTGTCAGAAACTCGCGCTGCTGAACAGGATAGAGTTGAGGTTCCAAATCAATATTACAGACAACAGTGATTGATTTATTACTTGTTGGTTTTGCACACTCCCTCTCACTCTCTCTCACTCACTCTCTACTCACTCTCTACTCTCTCCCTCTCTTTCTCTCTCTGTCATCTGCAGCTCAGGCTCCACAATGTGGTAACTAGAGGGAAGTGCTCTGCCTACCCATAATACCCATAGTCCTTGACATACTGGGCAGAAGAGAAAACAGCATAGTAGTTGATAACAGGTGTAAAATTTAGCATAATAGCCTCAGTATGTGAGGTTTAGTTAACCAAATGTTATCTAATTTCTTAATACCACTAAGGTTATATCGTATTTCAGTCTGTGCATTACTTATCCAGTAGCCAAGTGGACAGTATTTTTCATATTTTTCCTCAAGCATCCATACCCATTTATGAGTGAATATCAAGCCTGCTACTGGCAGAGCAGTTACATGTTACCCAGCTTAATTTCCATGCATGAATAATGCACTCTCACATGTAGACTTTAATTTATGTTGCTATGTCAGGCGAGTGTTTCTAAAAGAGCTATAGCTTATATTAAGGTTTTGTTTACTTAAGTATGGTAACCACCTCTGGTTCTTAGGATGACCTTTTGTGAAAAATAATGAAAATGCTATTCGACCAATGTGAATTGCTTATTACATGAAAAGGCCCAGTTTCTCTTCTGGGCGTGACATTGGAAGTTTAATAAACACTTTTCTGATGAAAAAGATTCTCTTTAATATTCTAGTGCATTTTTCAGCACCTAAATGTTATATTTATGCAAATATGTGAAATATCACTCTTCAGTCTCTTTGCTTTACCTAACTGAAGTGCAATATGTGATATTTAGGAAAGTGAGATGTGCTTAACCTTTACACTTTTTGCTTTTGTGTCCACAGAAATGTATGAAATTCAATGTGGATGCTCCTATCTGGCTGTCAAAGCAGCGGATCCTGTGTACTCTTAATCAGAGCCTGAAGGATGTACTCAATTATGGACTATTCCAGCCAGCTTACAATGGCAAGGCTGGCAAATTTCTGGATGAGGAGAGACAGCTAAGGGAATACCCATTCCCATCTATCGCTCCTGTACCTTACCTTGAGGTAAGTAACATGTGTCTTTATGAGACTTTTTAGGGGCTGTGAGTGAAAGAATCTAAGAAACAGGTACATGACACTATGCCATATAAAACCTCTCTGAACATCCTACAAATAGTGATGTGGTGGGGGAAATCCTTTTTTTCATCTTCTTTGTTGGTTCTCAGATTCAATGCTTAATTTTTCTGTGGTTGATAAAGTTATGTTCACAGAAGAAATAAAACAGAACCCAACCATGAGGGCACAGTGGACAGTGCTTGGGTACTGCATACACATACTAGTTATTTTTTAAAAAGCTCATCAAAGCTTGTAATGTGTCATTTTGGATTTTCTGTTTTAGTAACTAACCATGTAAGGTATTTGATGTACGCCATCACCCAAGTTAACAAAAGCCAAACACCAGACTCCAGCAAAAGAGCCAACTAACACATACTGATCTAACATCTAGCCACCTGTGATCAGATACTGCTGTTTCACTACAGCAGCACAGCATTGTGGGTAACGAATGGTTTGCCTGGTACTAGTGTTACAGCCGGGAGGGTGCCGTCACTACTGAACACCCCAGTAATGTTAGTATATGGTGATATAGTTCACTTATAGTTCGCGGGGCGGTCAGGGCCCCTGGGATTTTGGCCCATGATTAGTAATTCAGTCTTGGAGAAAGACTGAACAGCTATAAAAATAATGTAGGCATCAACCTCCTTAAATAACAAGTGTCAAACCACTACTAATATCAAGATGAGTTCCCCCTATCCTTGTATTTAGCGTTGCCATTTCAGATTGACCTTTCTGGGCCACTGTAGTGGTGCCTTTCATATAAACTAAAACATGGTGTCTGTTGTCATTTGAAAGTCATCCTGTAAACTATCATTATTGAAGAGTATATGCTCTAGTCTTTTTGAAGACACACATGCAGGCTCACACGCCGTGTGGGTGTGTGTATCAGTGTGTGCGCAGTGTTTTTTTTTTCTGTTCTGATGTGTCAGTCAAACCTAGCAGCAATAAAACCGCATTCATTCACAATGTGTTATCTGCAGCAGCTGTCATCTCTTGGAAATAATTGTAGTGCTTGTCCATCATGGTTTGCGATCTGAGAGAATCACAGGCATATACAGATGTGTCGCTATAGAGACAGCAGTGTAAAGATGTCAGGTGGGTTTCTGACTGGCCGTTTTTATTTTCTGTAGTTTTATGATGTGTCAAGAGATGGAGAACATAACAGAGATTTGTTTTCTCCCTTGAGCATCAGTTTCCCTGATGTTAGAAGATACTATGTAGTTATTATTAACTACATAATTTCTTATGATAGTCCCAGCTTGCTTTGGATATTGTAGTAGATTCATCTCATTAATAAAAAAGCCTTCTCATGTTTTTTGCACTGCAGTTTTGCCTGCATCAACAGTGATAAAGTATATTAGTAGTATATTATATTCTCTTCTTCCCTTCATATCTTTTTATCTTATGGGAGAAACTTGCAGAAGAACAACCAAAGTATCATGTCTGTAAACCACACATGACACTTAGAATTGAGGCCAAAAAGTTCAATCTAGGTTCCATCAGAACTGAAAATCTTGTTTCTCACAGACTAAGGGGGTCCTTTAGCTGGTTTTGTGCAGTGTGAGGAGTGACAAAGTCAGATTAGAGGAGAGCTGCATTGATGGTTGTCCTTCTGGAAGTCCTTTTCACATCTTCACAGATGATCTGTGGAGCTCTGCTAGGGTGAACGTCAGGCTCTTTGTCACCTCTCTTACCAAGGCCCTTCTCTGATTATAGCTCAGTTTGACCAGGCAATGAAGAATCCTGGTTGTCTTTAACCTCTTAAATTGTAGAATTATGGAGGCCACTGTGCTTTTGGAAACCTTCGATATAGTAGAAATCTTCTTCTAGCCCTCATCAGAGCCTTCTTGTGCCTTGACAGAATCCTGTCTCTGAGCTATGGAGGCAGTTTCCCTCCTCCTTTTTTGCTCTGATCTGCATTATCATCTTATTTAGACAGTTGTGTGCCTTCCTAAATCATCTTAACTCAATTACTTTTACCACACTAAAATAAATATCAAGTGTCATAGCAAAAGGATTGATTACTTATGCCAATGTCATATTTAATTTTTTTTTGTTTGTTTAAATAGAAACGAAAATTTCTGTTTTAACTTTATTATGGGGTATTACATATACAAATGTATTTTTTTTTATTTTAGCAACCAGACATTACAACAAAATGTGAAAAAAGAAAAAAAAAATTGCAGGTCTGAACTTTCTAAACATTATCCAATATTCCAATATAATAGAATTGGCTCCATCTAGATACTATGAATCATAATAGAGGCTAAACAATGAACTAGTATCTAATAATGTGTCCTTATGACCTGATCTGTTGGAATGTGAGTGAGACCTACAAAATAAGAAAGAGAAAGAATCCACAGAGAATCGTTACTAAAGACAATCTGTGTACTAAATGTTTGAGCTGAAAAATTTTTGAAGAAAGAGATGTTGGGACCAAGAGAGTGATACCTTCAATTAAGTATTTCAGATTTAAAACAGCTGAACTGGCAACAGTTTAGCTGTATATTTGATGCACAAGGAAGCATATTATTTGGAAGGGGGTCTATGTGATTTCATCATTTACTTAATACTGTACAACTCTTGTTCAGTCTGAACTGTGCTTGTTCTATCTGTTTTATATCTGCAAAAGTTTACACTGGGCTCAATAGCTGTGGACCTGCCATCATTGTATGTGTGTGTGTGTGTGTGTGTGTGTGTGTGTGTGTGTGTGTGTGTGTGTGTGTATGTGTATGTGTATGTGTAAGTGTTAGTTAGAGAAAGGGAGAGAGAAAGAGAGCCTGGTACTATGTATGAGCACTGTGTGTGTGCCATTGATTGACCAGCAGTTATTCCCTGAGGCTTGTGGTGTGTGGAGATGATTGACAGGTTTGGATTAGCAGCTCAAAAAGCTCTGCTCTGTCATGGATTTACCCTGTTGGTGGAAAGACAGGCATGAACACACTAACACACACCTACACGGACATAAATGTTTGCATGCGGGTACACACACGTACAGAGAGAGAGGGAAAGAGAGAGAAAGAGAGAGAGATACATTGCAAGTCCAGTGCAGTGAAAGGTACAAATTTTTCAAGCTATTACAGGCTGTCACTGTTCAGTGAAACCTGTCTATTAAACAAGTAGCCTGCATCAGACCTAGTGAATGATGAGGCTTTTGACAAGTCAGGAAATGGTTAGAGCCCAGAGCTGTAAAGTATAGAAAACAGGAACCAAGATGGGTGACTTTGCAGTTGTGAAAGCATAAGTAGATCATGAGTTTTGGAGGTTTTGTTGAATTAAATTGTGATGTTCATGCACTAAATGCTTGGTGCATGAACATCACAAATGATTATCTCTAGCTATAATAATAATAACAACAACAATGACAACAACCACAGCAGCAACAATGATAATAACGATAATAAATCTAATAATCAATTATAAATCTAAATTATTATGTCTAGATGCTTTAATTCCATAGACTCAAAAACTTGTGTGTCCCTACTACCATTGGTCTTTGAGCAGTCTTATGTAACTCTTTCTCTTCCATGTTAAGTGTCTGAGTGTAGGTTGGTTATTTACTGCTGGCTGTGCAACAAATTGGCCCTGAGGGATAATAAAGATTACCTTGACATTGACCCCATACATATTTCACTGTATCTATCTTTTAGGAACATACCTTGTTGGGAATCAGAACCCATGCTTCTCTATAGAAATTGGAGCAGAACATCACTGCAGGAGTTTGCACATCCCTCACATTATATTTTGAAAAATGAACTTGATTCATTTACACTGTTACTAACTAACCATAAGTAACAACACTACTGGTCTTATACCACTAGTCACAAGCCAAAGAGCAAATAAACAGAGAAGAATGAATGAAAGAATGAAATGAAGGTTATATTTGATTGTCTTAAGAGAATATAAGAGGAAATCTGTCTTTCTTAGTGGCAATAACATGTGAGTGGAGGAACAAGAGTGAGGGAGAGGGAGAGAGAGAGACTGGGAATGAAGAGTATGACAAGAGGAACTGTCTATGTCGGTCAGATTGTCCACCATATAAAAGTCTACAACATAACAGACGCCCCATCCCCCCATCCAGCTGGCCCCTCCTCAGCTGTAACCCAGCCACAATTTATTTTATATTAGTAATGCCCTTTACAGACCAAGGAAAATGAAAAGAAAGAAAACTGCCCCAAGGAGCAGGTAGGTAGGTTTTCAAGGAAGATGTAATATGTGGAAAAGAGGACAAGCAGGAGCAATGGAAAAAGATGACAGCCGTATACATGAGATATTTGGTCCCTGAATGTCATTGCTTGGTTATTAAATGAGTCAAATCTGTCTCTCTGCAGTGTGTTCTTTTCTCTCTCATAGGACAAATGAGTGTTTTATTTATTTAATGTCTTATGAGGAGCTGAACTGTGTGACAAATGAATTTGGACTGACTTTGATAATCACCATTGTTAAGCATTCAAGACACAAACAATAAGGATGGTAAAAAATAACTAAACCTGCTTTCGATGTTTGTTCTTGTTGTGTTTCAGTTCCGCTATAAAAGACGTGTCTACACGCAGTCTCACCTGGATGAAAAGCAGCTGTCAAAGCTCCACACCAAGGTAAGGCCAAACACCTGTGTGCACTGTCATCTTGACATCCGAGGAGCTTCGCCTTCATGCAACCCTCTAAACTGAGTGAATGACACATGAAATACAATAAACAAAACTTAATTTGCTTAATATAATTTGATTCATTCATTCTGTTTAAGCCATGCAGAGCCCCAAGTGAGTTCACGCACAAGGGAGCATGATAGATGTCACAGAGATCAACCAGGTCTGCACTTTGCTGCTGTTAGTGATAACTGGAAGAGATTTATGTCATAATGGTGTTGCCAATTACCCAATCCTGAGTAATTGCTTCTGCCAAGATTCTCAGCAGGTAGCAATGCTTATTTCTTCTTTATTCAGTCAGTCCTTGGCGGATAGGCAGGTCTATAGGCAGCACAATAAAGGCAGTCCAAACTGGTAAACCTTGACAACACTTCTTTCTTTACAAAAGCAAAGACCCTTGGTTTTTAACACTTGCACCATTTGCTGCTCAACCAAGTTGAAACTCGATACTTACATTTGAAAGTGTAATGCTCTCTGTCGGTGTTGTTTGCTGCTATATTATTTTCATTACTGGCACGCAGCTAATCTTGGGATCGTTCGGGCCACAAAGGATAAGCCCATTGAAGCATTAGCCAGGAAAAGAGGGATGCGTTTGTCGGTTGCATTTGAAGGAGCCTTTGAAATGGTACAGCCAAGTCGCTCCACTGTGATGCAATCGGTCGTAAAATGCTGTCTCCACAGCTTAAGGCTACGGAGCAGCCCGGTCAATCCAGCCGAGTGTGCGCTGCCTGCTGTATATACTATCACTAATGAAGTCATGGGAAACAGGTGACTGATCAAAGTGTAAACTCAGCGAGGACGACTGGTGGATAGGTGTAGAATGGCAGCTCTGAAGTACCAGGAGATGTGAGGAAGTAAATGTAGTTGCGTATTTTGATCTGCCTGTTTGTGTGCATGTGTGGTTGTCATGAGTGGAGCAGACAGTAGAGAGAATTGAAAGCATTTGCATCACACCCTATAAGACAGTAGGAGGTTTACACATGGCAAAATTAACAGTGTTAGTCGTGTGTTGTTTTTTTTTTACACATGGCAAAATTAACAGTGTTAGTCGTGTGTTTGTGTGTTTTTTTTTTTGTTTTGTTTTGTTTGTATGAGTGGTAGAACAATAGTAGGGAGCTGCTGTTGGGCACAAATTATAGAAATTAGGTTTTGATCATTTATGCATTGGTCATTTTCAACTTTATTATCATGCCTCCACACCGGTGAAAGCCAGGGCTAGAGGCATAATGTTTTCATGTTGTCTGTCTGTTCATTTGCACTTGAAGATGAACCAGTCAGATTCTGGTGGGAAAAAGTCACAGTGTTCTTGTTCTTGTGATATGAGGAACGCCTAACATAAACTCATTTGAATTTGGTGGTCAAAGGTCAAGGTCACTGTGACCTCACAATGCTAACTTTTGACCATAACTCCATAAGCTATTTATGTCCCAATTTCTCACACATGTCCAATAAGATAAAATGAACAAGCAGTGACATTTAATAACCAAATGGTCAAAGGTTAACTTCACCATGACATTGTAATGTTCTGTAAGAAGACCTCTGACCATTATTTAATGCTGTGACTCAGGATGGGGAGCTGTGACTATATTTCCTGCAACTTAGTTAGCTGATGGAGTCACACAACTGCACTAACTATTTTTGTATGTTTCTCATTTTAAATGAATGGCATTTGGAGCAAGATGTTTTTTAAGCAGAAATGCGACTTTGTCTGTGCTGTTCCTTGTGAGATACTTTTCCACATTTACAGTAGAAAATAAAAATTTAAAAAAGTACAGGCCAGAATGTGGCCTTTGAAGATTTTTTCTGAGGCTTTGAGGATTCATGGCTGTGTCCTGGATTTTGTAACTTCCAGCTGGTCAAGAACGCTATATAGAGGGGAAGTGTGCAGGACATTCATAATGTCACTGAACAGATAAATTCTTGGTTTCTCTGTTGCTGACCTGTATGTGCCAAGAGATGGTCATTATAGGAGAAATAGTGGCTGTTGTGCTCAACATCTGTAACAATGCATGTATTTATATAAAATATTGATGTTTATAGGTGTATAAATAATTTTGTACAGTTTTACATCATAAATAATAATAAAGGTCTAACTGAAATTACTATACAATCTGGTTGCTGTGACATGGCTTTCTGTGTAATGTAGAGGCAAATACAACTCATCTTATGACTCTGTTCAGTTCCACGGTCACCTCAAAGTTAGATAGCAGTTGGCTCTGACTTCAACATGTTTGCTGCACATCATATACAAAAATGTCTGTCTGTGAAATACTTTTTAAACTCTTGACTGTAGGTAAGAAGTGTATTGATTATTCATAGCAGTGGATTTACTGTAATTACTCAATCATGAGCGTTAAAAGCCTTTAACAAATCTGTTAAGGCAAAAAACAAAATATTCTCTAGTGCTTGCATTGGTGAAAATGAGCATTAACCCTGTTAAGATTTTCTTACATTTTCTCTAATTTTTCTGAATGATAGATTTGCTTGTGTTGCATAATGATGTCCAGGGGTACAGAGGGAAATCCTCTTATTGGTGACTCTTGCAGCCCTGGCAGTCCCGATTATCACTATTCATTGTGTAGCAAGTTGCCCTGTTAGGCAGAGGTCAAGCATTAACCTACTTTGCTAGTATGGAGCTCATTAGCCGCAGGCCAAAGTTTAAAATTAGGTCATAATTGATAGGATTTTCCCATTCTTTTTTTCCCTCTTCACCTGACCCAACTAGACCTCCTCACCCCAAAACTGCCCTGGTAAACGCAGTTTGCGCGATGGCTCAATAGAAAATTTACATAGTATCCTTTTAGAGTAAAAAAAAAGTGCATGTGTGATGTAGGAGGCCGCCATATGATAGACAAGGATTCAGAATGAGTAGCTCTCTTGCAGTGTAACAAAAGTCTTCTCGTGTGAAAATCTCCAATCTCTTTTTGGTGAAATGGTTGATATGTAGGCAATTTACTGTTAACATCTAAAACTTGATGTTACCTTAAACTTTACCTTTTGCCAGGGCCAGAGATTCATCAGTGCAAATGTATATGATCTTGCAAGGAACTTTTCATCCATGTTCTGGAGACCAGATCTCATGCATCTTAAAAAAATATTTCTACCTTTTCAGCCAATAAACAATCTTTAGACAGCTGACATTCAAGAGCAGATGGTTGGATAGATTACTAGAAGGATGGAAATATTGGTATACTTTATATATAATTATGAATGAAAGCCCGAGGCAGAGAGATGTTGAGGGAGGGGGTTAGTTTGAGCAAACTATACGAGAGGTATATATACATTAGTGGAGGGCATTTAGTAACGCACTATTTGGTAATGTGGTCACGGATTCCACAAAGCGAGAGCATTGTATATATGCTGATATAATGAAACAGTTGAGAAACTGCACACAAATTTAAAATATAAATGTACTTGATCTTTGGATAAAAGTAATTTGGTCTTGTCCAGAATGATTCACATGTTAAACCAATGCCACATTATGCCACATTTTTGTTAGTGTGTATGTGTGGGAATGCATAATTCACAAAAGGCACCCCCGTAAGACGTATTGCAGAGTAATGCTATTCCTCCTACACTGAAGCTTTGTGATTGTTGTTAGCAGCTTATTGTATTTATGAATGAGAAATCCTGCATTATTTTCAGTTTACAATGAAACTACACAGAGGATGTAGCTCATGGTAGGTGTGATATTCTGAGATGCCAGATCCCATAGAGCATCGCACAGTGTTTAAACCCTCCTATCACTGCAGTGTTATTGCAGCAGTTGCCAGTATTAAATTACATGTGGAATTTCTTCATAATACACACACATACAAATACGCACACACGTTCACACGCAGCTGCATGGCACAGGATGAGAGGATATTTCCAATGGGGAATTCCTTACGCATAAAGCGCCCCTTATGGATAATCCCCTAAACAGAATAGAAATTTTGTACTTTGAAAAAGAAAGAGACATATCTGGGTAGAACACACACACACACACACACTTACACACACCAACAAATACAGACATGGAACTTGGGATTTAAAAAAATAAACCTGAGATGTGGAGAGGTCTCAGCTGACATTGACTAAGCTGTTTTTAATTTGAGATACTGTCAGTGTCTCTGTTTTTTGTTTTGTGTTTGTAACACGTGCATGCACATGTACTGCGCATGTGTAGAGTTGTGATGTTGTTTGTACAATCAATTTGTGTATTTAAAGATAACAATATTTTCAGCAACACCAAGATACAAGAACAAGACCATTAGTCAATAGTCACTATCTGTTATGTAACACTTGTTTAACACATTACAGTAAGATGACACCAGCTCCCTATACTGTCTATGAGGGATTTCTACTCTTTGTTTTTCTGTCCATTCTTATCTCTATTCCTCCTCACCTTAAACAGCCATATCTTCCCTTGCTTCCACATTTCATCCCTGCCACCTCTTTTCTCCTTTTTTCCCTTCCTCTATCTTAATGCTTTTTCTCCTCCCTCATCCTCTCGCTCCCTCTCTCTCTCTCTCCCCACCCTCCCTCTGTTCTCGCCAGCATCCTGCAAAATCAGCCTTTGCCATCTCTCCGTCTGTCTGTGCATGCACTGGAGTCAATGTGTGCGTCTGTGCTCGGGTGAGTGCTAGAATGAGTGACCATGTGAGTCTGCATGTGCTACTTTGACAAGAACAGATAGCGAAGGAGAAGGACAGAGAGAGAACAAGAGGAGAGGAGACAAGGAGGAGGGAGACTGTATATGGCCATGTGGAGGATGTTTTGGCATTGGGACTGTAGCTGACCCGCGGGAGTGCAAGTGTGACAGGGACTGCATCCCTCTGTGTGCGTTTGTGTGTGTGTGTGTATAAGATGGGATCCGCTCTGGGCAGAAGACAAGCAGCCGAGAAAAGGGAAAGAAAGACTAAAGAAGCCAGGAAGGCCAGACTCAATAGTAAGGTACCCCAATTGCTCTCATCATCTTTCTAATTTGATTTTACCATCATTCCTGGTGGAACTGCATTTAATTTATTCTCCCAGTCTCTTTGTTTTTCATACTTTCTACTCCCAGTTATTCACTCCTCAACCCATCCTTGACTACCTGTCTACCCTCTCTTGCTCTCTCTCTCTTTCTCTCTCTGGCTTTCCTTCTGTTGTTATGCTCTGCTGCATGTTGGCTGTGTGAAGAGCTGGTGCAGTCTTGTCTGAAACCCTGACAGAATGCTAATGTTTTTCTCTGCACTGGTTCAGTTACTAACTGTGTGTTTAGATCAGTGTGTCTATGTCTGCCGGTGTGTGTGTGTGTGTGTGTGTGTGTGTGTGTGTGTGTGTGTGTGTGTGTGTGTGTGCACTTGATATGTCAAAGGGTACGTTGGTTGTTTGTGTCAAAAGTGTGAAAGGTTGTGTTTTCATTTTGGATCTCTGAGCAAGTAAGAAAAACAATTTTTGGGTGCATGTCTCTTTATGTCGCAAACATTCATGTATGCAAGTGTGTGTGGGTGCATGAGTGTATGAAAATGTACCAATGCATGCACATGATAATGTGTGCATAAGGATCTGCTGGTGGGTCTCTCCAGGACAGAACATGCTTTGTGGTCCTTACTGTCTGTTATCACAATGCTCTGCTTGTCTCACATTGCTGTCATAACCTGCTATTGATGCTCTTTGATGGAGATGACTTCACTGTGTGCATGTTTGTGTCAGACAGAGACAAAGCTGCAAAGACAGATTGCAGAATCGGCCTGGACACAGTGGGTAAACTTGTTAAGCTAAATAACTACCACATACAGTATTTTCTGTGAACCTCCCTCGAGAGTCTCAGAGCTGGCAGCCTTAGTCAGTGAGGGCTCAGCAGCTGGCAGCTGTCAACAGGATGCCCCGGAGGCAACGTGACCTGAGTTACTGCACAACTGGGCAGCCAGGCCTACACTACAAAATATCCCACACAAACATCTTCCAAACATTCATTAGGTCAATTATTGATTCAGTATCTATTGAATAATAATAAAAAAAAACCTCATTGTTTCGAGTTTAACACCTTGTATTTTGTTTTAGCTCTGCCATGTAGAATAATAGTCTTATTTAACATTTCAGATGCCTACTTACACTTATCATTCAATACACAACGCATACTGTTGATTGAAATGCAGTTACATACTGTAAATATATGGTAATTTACTGACAAAACCGTGAACAGTATTGTGATGTAAATTTACAGGAATACAGTAAAGTATGTTGTGTCAAGTCTAGCAATAGACTGTAATTCTAAAATACAATATCAGTCATCTTAGCAGGCAAAGCTGCTGCCAGTAAATTACTGTAAATATACAGTGAAAGGTTTTACAGTTTATGGAGTGGACTACTGCTCATACCTTAGTGTCTGTGTCCTCTGTATGCTGCTGCTTTTCTAACACATGTGTAAGTTCTTCTATGAGAAATAGACCACTGTACTGACAGTTGTTACACTTTCATGTAGGTTACGTATCTGTACATGAAAGAGAGTGAGTGACTGTGATTAGAACAATTAGAACGATGAATTGATTCTGTTTTGTTCAGTATGCTCTGAAACCAGGCCATGTAGAAAAGCTCCAGGCTATTTATAATACAGCCCAATAATCTCTGTGTGGCTCTCTGCCTCTAGGTATTGTAAATGTAAATTCTTTTGGGCTCTGTTTTTGTAATTTAAGTATTAAGTATCAAGTTTACTGTAAACTTGAACCAGTTTACTTTGTTTTATGTTGGTGACGAAAAAAAATCTGAAAGTTTGTCATCAACACGTCAAAATGGGTGACATCCAGGAATTGGCAACTGGGAACAAGTCTAAAAAAAGGAGATGACACGTTCGGTTAAAATGTATCGCTCTAGTCTTAGAAGAACCTCACACAGGAACAGGTTTAGTGACAACAGACAACAAGACGAGAGGAAGTTGGTTAAATCATGCAATATCCCTGTTTGGCTTCCACCAGTCTGAGAAAGTGTGTGTTTCTCTGACATCTAGAGTGTAAAGGATTCAGTCACATCCACACCCCCACTCTGTGCATCATGTCTCATATTGTACACTTGACATTTCTCCTGTAGATGACAGTCATGAACACCAGAGACCATCGTGTACGCATTCAAAAATATATCATATTTATTTCCTGTTTCTGGACAGTGTAAACACAACAAAAATGCCATTTAGCTGGCACTGAACTTGACATTCTGTCTGGAAAAATTGTGCCCGTCCATTTGTTTTTGTGAATGTGCGTGGCAGGGACATTTTAGACACAGCTGATTTCATCTATCCATCCATTCAACTGAACTGGACTTGCTGTTTGGTCTTGATGATGTTGTGCCTCATTGCCCAAGTTCATTTCACAATAATAAAAAAAAAAAAATAGTATAGGTCGTGCTCCATACTGCGCAGCATCCCACTAGAATGAGACTGTATCATTCTAGGTCAAGCAGTATGAATAGATAACTGCAGAATAGGAAGCCAGAGGCGTAACGCACAATAGAGTTCTAATAATCATCTGGCTGAATAAATACACTACCCACATACCCCCTGTCTCAGCCTGCAGCTTACTGGCTATCCTCTCTTTTCTCACTATGAAGCCAAGGCTCAAATGTAGGGGAGGATAATTTTTGCTGTATTTTTAGTTGTATTTGGTATAAGTTTTATTAGATTGACTTCCAGTTTACCTTTGGTCTGTGTTGTCGTGTTTCATCCTCTGGCTCTGCCCCCTACTGTCTGTCTGCTTGTGTCCCGGTGTCAGTTTGTGTGTCTGCCTGAAAGCACATGAGTGGACCTGATTCAGCTCTTTCTTTATCTGGACTCTTTGATTCTGATGACAGCATGCATTCCCCTCGTTCTCGCTTGACCACCCTGCTTACAAACCCAAATACACAGAAACACATAGTAATGCATTCAAACAACAATAGAGTTCTGTTGTCATATTTCATGTGACAGCATTAATTGTAACTTATTTATCATTCAACCCGAAATCTATCTGTAGAAAAGGTAAAAAAGTGGCTGTGAAATTTTTAGTTTTCATCCACACACAGGTGGCTTGCATAGTTGGTTACATTGGATTATAAATACTGACAGAGACAAAGAAACATCTCAAATCACCCCATTTCATCTTCTCAACCATCCGTCTGTGCTCAGTATTTTCCTACCACTTATAGTTGCATGAATATATGACTTGATACATCTCTCTATCATAGTCCTCACAGATTACCTACCTACTTTGACATCATACATAGTGTCCCTTAATTGTAATGTTTTCTAAATGCAAGCAATTCAAGTCACATTTCATGCATACAGGTGTGGAGGGTAAGAACTCCTGTTTTTGCATTAATGGTTTGGCAAGTAAGCCATGCTGCCAGTGTAGCCAGGAGGGGTGGGTGGAAGTGGTTGAGCGTACAGCAGAATGCGTTTGGGGGTCCACATACCATAAGCTTGTGTTCTGCATGTTTGTGAGTGTGTTGATGAGTGGGAAAGAGGCCGTGGCTTTTTCCTGCATTGTTCCAGCCTTTAGCCAGCCCTCAGAGTTAGCTCACACTGTCCTGCCTGCCCAAACTGTAGTTCATCAGGAGGAGTCCAAGATATTGTAAACAGCTAAAACATATTATCCCAGTTCTTCTAAACAGGATTACACAGGAGAAACCATGCTACTGCGTTCAGAGAGAGCTGCGAGGACCCGGGCCACTGAGGTTAGACACAGCACACTACTGCTAAAATGGGATCTGGAGTAAATGCAGGTTATTGTCACAGTGGGGCTATGCAGGTAGAGCTCTGACACTACTCTCATTTAGACACCCACAGAGAAAGCAGGTATGTGGAGCAACATTTAGTTTTATAGTGCAGCAATTTGTTTGGCAGCTTTGAAGTATCTGTAAAGTTTGTGGCCATTCATGTACTATAAGTTCAGTGGTAACACAGTGAACCATATCCCATTTTACATAGCTCTATAAAAATACTCTTCAAACATCTACTTTCACTCTCACTATTGTTCAGTGTGTGAGTTACTCATTTTACAGCAACAGAAGTTGACTGATCAGGTTACATGAGCAGTTAGTGAAGACAGATTTTACATGTTCTTTCTGAGAAGCATTGCAACACAATCATTTGTCCCACTGTGTCTCATTTTAATGGTTTAAATGTACTGAAAGCAACCATACTGGTATGTGCATGCTGTGTCAGCAGATGACATGGGTCCAGGTAAAAGGGAGCTTTAGGCTAGAATGCAGAGTCACTTTTGTTTCTCTTTCTTTGTCATTCTTTTCTTGTTGTCCTTTATCTGCTTTCAAATGCTTTATAACCGTTCAAAACACATCAATGATAAGATCAGGAACTCCCAACCTAAACTTGACAGAACAGAAATATATCTAAATAAAATTACTTAATTCTTACAAATCCTAAAAGACACAGGGAGCAAGTTATTAAAGACTTGAGATTTTAGTAGATAGTCAAAGAGACTGAATTTCATGTTACACAGAAAGATTTTCAGCCAATGATGTATTCGTAGCTGGTGCTATAGTAACAGTCGCCCCATCACTCTGTGTTTTTTTTTTTTTTTTTTTTATTACTGCACTCATGCATCATGAATAATCTGTGTGTTTAGTGTGTTAAATTATGAATCAGTAAGTGTTATTTTATGTACGAGTGTATGTGTGTGTGTGTATGTGTGTATGAATGACTGCAATAAATTTAATCCTCAAGCCTCCAGTGCTTTTTCATGTGGTGTTAGTCTCCCCCTAAGCTTAAAAGTGTATCAAATTACTCAGAGATTTATTTTGCTGCTATACAGTAAAGGTTGAAGATTCCTCTCTTAGAAAATCCCATTTCTTGGGATCAAGTCCATACTCTGTCATACAGTCTTTTGGTCTTTTTGTAGCTCAGAGCATTACACTTTAAGCCTGTTAGGTATGGATATTGCAGATTACTGAAGCTCTTGCACTCCCAGACAAACGTAGGCTGAGGTCCAGACAGACATAGAGGTGGAAGTGCTTATAGACACACACAGATAAACCCTGCAAAGAAAACCAGTGTGTAACATGCACATAACATAAAATACACACTCTGCCTCTGTGTGTGTGTGTGTGTGTGTGTGTGTGTGTGTGTGTGTGTGTGTGTGTGTGTGTATATGTGCGTGTGGTCGACTTCTAAACATCTGGTAACTGACATTCGATTTTCTGAATAATACTCCAAATGCTCATCAACTGAAGGCAATATGCCCATCCACATGCTCTGTGTTTTTTCGTCATTGCTGTGAGAAAAATGGCAAAAATGTGCACGGCCTCAGTTTGTTGTAACCACAGTTAGCATTCTATTGTCACTCAAAAGCAACAAAAGCAAATATGACTTCATTCAGGGATGTTTGTGGTGCATTCAAAACAGAAGTAGATTGTAAAAAATTTTTCTTCCTACTCACTTATGGTCTTTTTTTTTTTTTTTTTTAATTATTATTTTGTCATGTTTTGAATTGAGAGAAGATTTGCAGTCATCTGGTCAGTGACTGTGAGAATCTACAGAGGCAGTGCTTAGGGAGTGAAGTGCATCTTAATGGTGCTCACTAATATGTATAATCCCATCAATTATTAGGCTATCACAAGGCAGTGTATCACAAATGTATCACAATGCATCAGTACCCTCCTACTAACCAGTAGTATGGAGTCATATCTAGTATTGACTGATATTTAGAGTGTAGTTGTCTTGTTTGTTGTGCCAGGGTGGCAGTGAATTGTTTTCTGTGTGAGTGGTGCAGGCAGAGCAGGGTCACAAAGCTAATGACAGCACTTTTATCCTGCTGTCCAGGGAGCCTGAAATCTGAGAGTTCACAGAGCTAGAAACACAGCACAATGTCTGAGATGCACTTATGCACTGACTTCATGAATACATACAGGTTAACCCAGTATGTTCAGCACTTATACAATCTAAAACAGCCTCAGAGAAATGCACCTCAATCAAGCAAAATCTGTTGTTTACACTGAGTTAAAAAAAAAGTGTTGATTTACCTCCAAATAACACACTTCAATACAACACCACTCAAAAATGAAATTATTGAAGTGAAATAAACAGAATAAATAATTATTGCCAGCTTTAAAAATAATATAGTATTTACAGCAGGACTGTAGTATAAGTTGGATCTTAGATTGTACAGGTGATTATAATACCGTGTGCTATGTATGGCATTACCATTGAAAGCTAGATGGGAAACATAAATGATTCATCATCATAACGTTGCATCTGAGACTGCAATATATTAACAGATCAGTTCTTCAAGTTGCTTGGAAACTCTGATTAAAGAAACCCTTTCTATAAAAAGTTTTTTTTTTTTTTTTTTTTTTTAAGTGCATTACCAGCTGTAGAAATTGGAATGACTAAGAAAAAGAGCCTGAGTGGCTGAGTGTTCAATGCTATTTGTAGGCTAGAGAGATTCCACATTGTTATTTATTTGATGGCGATGAGATGTTGCTCATCCAATGTGTTAAAGTAACATTTTGCTGACTTGCCAGAGGCTGTTATATTATATTTATCTGCCCACTCATGTATATAATGGCTCGGGGATGTAATTTATCATGGAATGAAAAAGAATTAAGACTTGTTGATGACTCAAACACTGACTTGACAGACAACACACATTGTTAAACTTTTACATATTTAGCCGAAATTAAGAACCCGGCAAGTCTAGCAAGTAGTTTGTGTAAAACCACAGTGTTTGACAGTCAAGAGCTTGTTTGACACGGAACCATTATTTTTGCTAAGATTAGATTGACTCAAGGGAGTGTGTACAATGGTCAGTAAGACCAAAGACTGGGAACAGGATAAGACCAAAAACATATGCACTGTAACAGAATTTTAAGTAATCTAAAAATAGTTGTTTGCTATTGTTTGTGGTGACCCTCACTGATTTATCCACACAAGACACATTTCACTGGTCTTTGGTCGTGGGTAAGTATTTCAGCAAACTGGGGCTTACCTCCATTAAACCTGGGATGAACTGAGAAGAAGAAAGACGATAAAAATCTTTGATCTTAGCAGGGTGGATAAAAACTGCATCTGAGTCAAAACACAATCTGACTGTCTAATTTCTAATTAAATTGAATTTGACCTAAGCTAACATTTACACTAGCAAATTGCTGTAGTTTCACAACAACCCTGCAATGCATTAGTAGAATGTGTCTATCAAAGGAGCTGCTACAGTTTGCTTTTTATTAGTTTAAAGTTTCAAAGATAGACTAATTTTACATAGAACAAGAAAGACCAGACCTGTGAATTGAGCGCTGCACTTCCTCTATTGTCGTTTTTTATCCTCCCTCTGTTCATGTCTTTGCACTACTCTCCTCCATCCCTTCCCCTCACGTGTCCCCATTTTCTTGTATTTCTGCTACACCACATCATTGTGTTTCATTTTTAATGAGAACATGCTTCATACTCTGCAATAAATCCATGAATTATAGAGTAAACTGACAAATAAAACTAGCTAAGCCATTTGAGTGTTTTTTCCCCTCTGATGAGAATAGATGTTAAAAGAGCAGACTCTGTTTTGATTGTAAACCTTGAGTCAAAAGGATGATGCACGTCAACCAGGAACAGCCTTACTGTACAGTCTCTTCTCTCACTGTTTGCTTTGTGGTTTTGTCTTAAAGAGTGTCTTAGCATGCCTCAGAGGTGGGATTAAGGTACACGTGTGCAAGTGAAATACCTTAACTTTCAAGTCTCAAGAAAGTCCCAAGTTACTGCGGTGACAAACATGACAAGTTAAGTCATTGCAGTGGTCATGAAAATTACGAAAAAGGTTTGCAGACACCTCATGAATCTCACTTATATTTGGCATTTTGCGGCAATGCTGAGTCCAGATCTTTGAATGCAAAGAATACAGTTCATGTTTCAAAAACATAATGTAACCATTTCAAATCCTCAGATTAGTGAGTCATGACTTTTTCCAATTGCCCATGTCTGGTGGGCCTTTATGATGCTTCCCGATTTTATCTTCTTCAGATGGGGAGCTGAGGTAGTTGTAACTTGAGTCTGTGCCCCCTACTATAAGTCAGTATTTATTCAACGTGATCAACGAAACCCATGTTTGTGAACTGCATTGCCTTTACTGAGTGACTGTAGTTTATCATCCTCATATAAGTCTATCAAACTTTATGCTTTCTCTGTCAACATGTGTTAATTCTTTTTCCCACGTATGATTC
This sequence comes from Rachycentron canadum, assembly GCA_038496675.1. Classification (NCBI taxonomy): domain Eukaryota; kingdom Metazoa; phylum Chordata; class Actinopteri; order Carangiformes; family Rachycentridae; genus Rachycentron; species Rachycentron canadum. The sequence goes on from CM076652.1 coordinate 12,981,592, forward strand.
ATCATAGTACTACTCAGCAAAGCAGAGCCTGCATTTGTAGTGTCTGCCATAAAATATGCTTTTTGTTGCACTGAAAATAAATTCCTCACCCAGTCCTTTTTAGTATCCATCTCCATGCGCCACTCTGAGTCCAAATATTCTAATATTCTTCAACACATACGTCACATACATTTGCTTCAGATAAAGCGCTATGGAAATATGGGTGAGTGGGTCGGTGGGGGAGGAGGGGCAGGTTGATTCTCTATGTATCTTGTGGGGAATTGTGTCTCTCTTAGTTTGTGTGTCTGATTAAAATGCGTTGCCCCTGCAGCAGGACAGCCTCTGTACAAAGCATCTGGGAGATGGGGTCAAGGCCTTACTCCAGCCTTTATATGAGTGACTGTCAACAAAGCACAGCCAGACAGAGAATCAGGAACACTCTGTGCCAGATAAGCGTGTTTGTGTTCTGTGATTTGTCTACATACCAGAAGAGGCAGTTGTCTTTAAATGTTCGACTGAATATTGTTGCCAGAGTATTGTAACTTTCCCCTCTATTTCATATCATGAAAATGTCTCACTGTATTAATAAACAATGTCTAAATATTTGCCTCCCTCCTGATGATTGTAATTTGAAATATTATTTTGTATATTTACTGAATTTCCTACATATTTATTTATCAGCAGAGTGTTGATAAGTAATTAATTAAATTTACCACAACTCAACAACTGTTTTGCTCATCAGTGACTCTCAGTGACACTGTTGGGTCTGGTTCATCAGGCTGTCAGTCAGTGTCATGGCTGTTTTCCATGTCACTGTCAGTCAGACTGAATAGACCAGTCACCTGGCATCTGAATAGGCTTCACTGCAGATATGACAGCTTGATGCTGACAGGGTGTACCTGACAAGTTGGAAGCACAAAATAGCTCCAGCTGAATCAGTTGTTGCAGCCTTAGTGAGATCAGTGACAATTTTCAAGAGGCAATACGTTGCTAACTACCCTGTGAAATGGCTAGTTTTCACTGCACACCGTGAGCCTGAACTCCTTCTCATGCACTTTAAACACATCGGTGAATGTCACATACAGGCTAAAGCCCTTGATGAGAATAATGTCTTTGACTGTAACCATATGCTTGTCTTCATGATACACAATCTGCGATATAACTGGCACCAATAGCAGAGCTCTGTGATGACGGGGTAAAGCATTACTTCCGCACCTGCTTGAGGCCTATGCTTTTTCCCAACTATTTAGGCTGTGCTCTTATCAACCTGATGTCTGATGGTCCCCAGAGCCTCCCCATGACCCACTGCACTGGCTCAGTGTGTTTATTGCCTAAGCAGCTGTGACGCCTTAGAGCATGTGTGTATTTTATGGGCCAGCTCACATTAGACCAGTATATGATCCTCCAAAATAAGCATTATTTTGGTGAGCATTATAATTGCTATTCATCCATGGCGCACCGTATTGTAGGCCAGCTGTGAGGGACCAGAGGCTACGTAGCCATGTGGTAATGAGTGCAAATATAGGGCAGTGACATACATACATGCTGCTGTATGGATCACACATGGATGCACATGAGCTACTGGACAGGACATTAAGTGTACACACCTCCTTTCATGATCCTTTCACGATGCTAAAATACTTTGTAAAAGGAGGAGAAAGACCAAGAGAGAATAGCCATAGAAAACAGACAGTGAGTGAGAGTCATAGAGGGCAGCAATGGAGGAAGGACAAAACGTGTTGTCTCTGTAATTTCTGGCCTCCTACCCAGGCTTTTATCAGGTAGTGGCTGATAATCCCCCTCTACTGCTGGAGGAGACGAGAGCCTCCTCAGTGCACTGAACTGAAAGAAGGAGCCTTTATCCTCTTTGTCCTGGTAGTTGGAGCAGCTCTATCACTCATTTTTTACCACGGACTGATGATCCTTGGTACTATAGAGTATTCAGGACACATATCTAACTATTAAAAAAAAAGTGCGTGGGTGGGGTTTGGGGAGTACAATCATGAGTTTGTCAGGGTCCTGAAATCCTCCAGGTATAATTCTGATGCCACCTCCCTGCAATTATAAGCTCTTTAATGCAATGGCTTTAAGAGCAATAAAGCTGCCCTGCAATATCCAGGAGCTTCTCTTAACCCTGGCTGCTAGTCCACTACTATATTGTGGTGAAGTCACACCCTCGGGTAGGAGGGGGGTGTCTCACAGGTTAAATGAAAGTGTCGTCGACTTTCTTATTAGTGGTTTGAGTGTCAGTTTATTACCTGAAAATTCCAGATTCATTTAATTGATAATCTGTCCTTGTCCGATTATTTATCTGATACTTTTCTGTAACTTTCCTGTCAAAGTAGAAAAGTTTTGTCGCCACTTGTGAAAGTATGTACAGACAGGACAATTCAATTGACTAAAGATGAAGAGAAGTTTCTAATTATATGGAGAGCAGACGAGGACACATTGTGCTGAATCATTCATTTCTCCCCTTTTCTCTCTATTTTTTTTTCCCTTGTTTCTCTTCCCTCTCTTTGTTCTGGGTCAAGCACAGTGGGGTCACCCCATCCTCATGACAGTAGTGCATGTGAAGAAGCTGCATTGCTTTTTCAGGCTAAGGCAAGCAGTGCTAATGAGCAAATGTGGGTGCTCCATTGTGATTTGGGGTTTGGTCAATAAAACTTAATGAAGCTTGCAACCTATGAGGCAGCTATTACATAGAAAATACATTGTGTTGTGATAGCACAATCACAGCTTTAGTTTAACATAAATCATGGCATATGGGAGAATTAGATGCGAATAAGTTGTGAACAGAAACAAGAGGGTAAAACACAAATCATGTGACACTATTGACCAGTTGCAGGTGAAGGCGTATTTGTCAGCTGTTTAGAAATGTGTAAAACGTTTGACTAACTTGGTGATGAACTTGCCATTTTCTTCTCACTCAGTACTATTTCTGATTAAGCTTCGGTGTCATCACTTACCACACCAGGCCAAAACATTTATCACTCAGAATAAAGTGTGAGATTCAAAGTGAGGTGAGATATTTTAAGACTGAGGCTTTAAGTCTGAGCTACATATTGTGACAACTGTTTCAAAGTGACAGACGAGTTTTAAATGCCTCACTGTTTCCTGCTGTGTTGGTAATCATTATCGAATGGACACTAAAAAATAGATAGGAACTGTCTGCTTCTTCATTGGCCAAAATTAGTATGGAATGACTAAGAGCACATCTTTCTTTCTAAAGGTAAACAGGCCTGTGCTGCTTCCTTCAGAACTACATGCAACAATCTTGTACTTCAGGATGTGACTGACTGCGTTTTTGAATCTGTGAGAAATTACATCTGTGGCTTCTTTGAAGACTGGCTGTGTTTTTACTTTCTTATCTGTGATAAGCATATGTTATGTGTACAAAACCATGTGCAAGTATCTAGCTATTTCTGTGAACACATGCATATTAGTGTATGTGTTGGGTTGAGTGTCTTAGCCACATCTGTCATTTTTATTTAATTGATTCCCCTGTCTCTATCTCTTGTGAGGTCTGGCCTTCTTCCATGGAGAGACTGTGGTTACTCAGATGTAGATCCCAGTAGAGTCATAAGAAAAGCACACATTTGTGCATTTGTGTATGCGCTTGTGTGGGCAATGGCATTTTGCCAGTGAATTCACATGTCATGAAGGTAATAATAACAGATGACTGTAGAGAAGTAAGAATACATACATGGTTGAGGCATAGCCTTCTTAGTCTGATGAAGAGGTTTAAACTAATGACAAAATGACATATTCTGTTATTACTGCTCCATCTTTTCCATCATTAGAACGTAAGTTTTTATGGAACATAATGTTGTGATTTACTTTGTGCTTAGTCCTAACCAGTTTATAGCCAATTCCTCAACTGTTAAGAAGTTATTACAATATTTGATGTTTCATTTTTGCTGACACAATGGTTTGTGTGGGAGCAATGTTTTTGCTGCTGTGTGCATGATGTTGCCCTTAATTTAGTTTTCTGCTTGAGGCTATGTAACCTGTTTTTTCCAGAGAAGACTGTAAAGATCTCTACATTCAGGATACTATTAATATGCATGATAGTTCATTAGGGGCAGTAGTTACATTCCTATGAATGAATGAAATGTAAACAGACTGAATCACTACTGATTTTTTTTCTTCTCCCTTTAAACATTTGTTCCCTACTTTTTTATTTCACCAGCATTTTATGAATCATGGAGTAGGATTTTATCCCACTAGCAAATCATTTCCAGGCCCTGCTGCATGTACATGCACAAACTTGTATGATGAATGGAAGATAGACGAATCCACTGTTCAGTGGTTGCTACTAAAAGTAATTAGCAATAAGTGCACAGATGGTTGAAATAAATGATCAACTCTCATCTCTCTGAACTGATTTTGTGCAGAGATTGAAGTTTTGTTAGATTTTTAAAAAATGTTATTACTTTTTTATTTTATTTTGCCACATGATAAAATTGGAGCAATTTTGGAAATGTGTTTGAGCTTGAAATTTCTGACCCATCTATTTAAACTTCAGACACTTTGAGTTCTGGAAATAATCTAATTAAAAAGTCACTTTCACAAGGCTTTCACCTGACATTCATAGAGTTATATCCTACAAGTGATATTAATGGAAGAGTAAAATTAATATTTGATATTTTTATTTTGTGTATAATAATATTTGTGTAGCATTCTCCTTTGATGAGCTATTTATAAGTTTTGCTGTTGCTACATAGTCAGTGTTAGCATTAACAGCTGTATGGAAGAAACATTATAAGTTCAGTATCAAACACCATTCCTTTACTCACCAAGAGTAATCCTACTTTTGCTTCTATTCATCACTTCTCTTCTTACTGATCTTTGCATGCTAACCAATGAGCCCTAGATGATACTTTCTGATAGCAAGTCACTGTAAGGTCCAATCTGCCATGAAGTAGCACTGCTCAGAGGACGTCTTAGACCTCATGTTTTGTAAACACAATGATAGCTGATGCTCTTGGCAAGACTGGTACTGGTAACAGGCTGTTAATGCTAAGGCTGGCTACGTCACAATAGCAAAACTCACAAATAGCCTCTTTAATAGTAGACATTTGTAAAAAAAAAATTTTTGTAATTTCTATTCCAAATTATTGATCTTGCAATAAAAATAACAGATTGTGTTTATTTAGGCCACCACATTTGTGCAGAGCTTTGACTTTGAAGTCTGATGTATGATAAACTGCCATCCTTTTGATTTATTCTAGGAATATTTTCAATACTTCATGGTGACTTGGAAAATAAATGCTGTTTATGTTTTTGCATTTGTGCGTGTGTCTGGAGAGAGAGAGAGAGAGAGAGAGAGAGAGGCAGAAAATATTAAGAGTTTATTAACTCACAAAAGCTTACAAAGCCTTTTTATCAGTTCTCTGTTCAACAGGCAATAAAACACACATCAGATCCAGCTGATCACTGGCATATCATCCCCAAGCCTGTTCAAAGTATTATCTTAGGCATTATGCAGGACACACACACACACACACACACACACACACACACACAAAAAAAACACAACCTCAGTGCTCTTCCCACTCATGTGTACATTGGCTGCCAGGGCTGTCTTTGTATCCCATCACCATAACAACTGCCTCACAGAACATCTGAAAAAAGGAAAAAGCCAAAGTGAATTTATCTTACTCAGTCTGACTCGGAGATGCTGAGAGTAGCAGTCGGCAGCTCCTCGCAGCATGTCAGTATGGTGTGTATGAACAAGGAGCAGGCTTGTAGAGGCAGCAGATGACTTAGACTGAAGAGAAAGAGGGTGTGTGATGTGAAATTAGGAAGGTATTGCAGAGGCTGACTTTTCAGAACGAGGGATATATAGTACACGATGCCGCATACGGTGAGTGTCAAAACAGCTGCCTTACTCTGTTTTCATCCTTGCACGAGTGTACATGTTTTTATGTATGCATTTAAGTTGTTATACATGAGTCTTGTGTGTGTATATGTATGTGTGAGTGTGTGTTTGGAGGCTTTTGCACATGTGGATGTTATGTAATGACTGAGACTTAAGAGTGCAATAGTAATGAAAGTCCTCTGTGAAGCTCATTTGGGATACTGCAGATACTGTGTAATTATATCCCTAAGAAACATTTTAGGCCACCATCAATGTTTTCATCGACATTTTATGTTTAATATTAAACAATAGTGTAGTAAATTTGTTTTTATTGTTTCTTTTTGTCTTCTGTACAGTACATAGTCATTAGATACGTTGTGGTCTATGATGTTGTGTCTCAGAAAGTCCATGATGGATTACTGCCGGGATTCTTCAGGCTGTTGTAATCTATTATGAAACATTAGTGCTGGTTCTTTGCTCAAAGCTTAATTTTTCACTCTATACTCTACAGGCTTATACCTATCAGCAGTTGTGATGAATATTTTTAATCGTAAGTCACAGAGGAAATTAAGTGGATTTGTATTTGTGTATAGATGTGTGCTTGTTTTATGAAAATGCTTTTAAACACCAATATTTGCTTTCAGGCACTGGACAATATTATAACCATTACATTTGAACTCTGAATGTGATGTCCGCCTCATGGTCTCATTTTTTTTCTTTATCTTTTTTTTCTTCTCAGAAAGGAGAGGTTTTTATTTCAGTGGTAAAGCATGTTCACGTCACATTAGAAGAACAACAGCCTTGCACTGCGTCTTACGTGTTGATCAGCACTGTGTTTACCACCAACTCCCAGTGGCATTGTACCAAACAGTGCCACCCTAGCTACAGTGCTAATGTAATACAGGAAAATGCTATGAAAGTGCAGCAGTGTTTTTGGAGAAAACCTGATAAATGTCGCTGCATCTACTCATTGATATTTTGCTTAGAAAAGATTTCTTTTTTGTTTGGTCTGCATTTGAGACCAGTTTGTGGAAAAAAAAGATCGGCTAAAAGTTTGAAACTTTTTACATACATGACAAATGATGAGGGGCCACAAAAGTTTCTTTCCTTGTCTTTTTTGGTCCATCCTATAATGTATATATGTTCTGCACATGGTCCATTTGCTTTGCATGACAGAACAGAAATAAAACCTTCAAACAGAGGCAGAAAGCAGACACTTTAGCTTTCATCTCTGAACTGCATTATTAAACATCACCATCCACATGAGTCTGACATCGTCCAATCACAGCTGTCTCTTCCATTTGTTTCCCCATCTCCCTGTTCCCTTGTCTCCCTCTATTAGGCAAACCTGAAGAAGTTTATGGAGTATGTGCAGCAGAGGAACATTGAAAAGGTCTCAAGGTTCTTGGAAAAAGGCCTGGACCCCAACTTCCATGATCCAGACACAGGAGGTGAGAAAGACTGGGAAACATCCAATACCTTCCCTACTCTAGTTAATTTATTGTCTTCAACCTTGATTTGTCTTTTCCCTTGTGCTTTCTCTCTCTCTCTCTCTCTCTCTCTCTCTCTCTCTCTCTCTGCCTTCACCACAAAATGACCATGTATGGATTTTCTGAAATAAGCCCTCTGTATGATGGGTAAAGCTGGATTACTCTATTTGCTAATCTCCTCATGTTTATGCAAATGTTTGTTCAGCCATAAAGGAGATTTCCCTGTTGGGTGACCTGTAGTCTGATAGAGGAGCTGTGAAGCGAGAGGAACATCAGAATATGTTGGTTAGACACCAACAGGAAGCAGCCACTTAGGTGCACCGGAGGGTGACAATCGTGAGCAAAGCAGCTATCCAAATGCAGTGTCATTGCAAATATAAACTCAGTGTTTTTAGAGTTCTGCAATATTATCATCAAATATTGACAATTTTAGGAGGTTCATTGACAACAAATTCTTGGAAGTAGACTGATTTTTGATATGGTTTGCTCACTCTTCCTTGGATTTTACAGAATGTCCTTTAACGCTGGCAGCACAGCTGGAGGGATGTGCAGAGCTCATCAAGGTGCTGAAGAGTGGAGGGGCACATCTGGACTTCCGAACAAAAGATGGCATCACTGCCCTACACAAGGCTGTGCGCAGCAAGAACCATACAGCACTTATAGTGAGTATATAACACTCACACATACACAATCATAACAGAAATCTGACTCATCTCTTTTATTTCTTTTGCTACACCATTTGGCTGCTTGCAAACTTTCCCCATGGTAAAGGAGAGTTTGCATGCAGGCAATCTCTGGCAGAGGGTGCTTGAGCAATTGAGCACAGAGGGTGCTTGAGCAATTACTAAATATGTGAGGCCTAATATGCCCTCTTTGAATGAGCTGGCATATTCACTGAATGGCCTTGTGTGTGTCTGGTTTGAGGAGGCTTGTAACCTAAATGAAAGGGTTTACATGAGTCATATAATTGATTTCATGCTGAGCCTGAACTGTTGAAATTGAAATTGGTTATTTCCTCTCTGCCATTGTCCAAATATTCAATGTTGCTGGGCCATGTAACATACGTAAGCTGCTTTTGCTGTTGGTATGATAAGTCTACAAGACTTACAGTACAAGAATGCTCATAAGGATGTGTGATTGATTTGATCAGTCTGATTGTCTAAATGACAGTTTTGCAGAAATTTCTGGATTTTTTCTTGGCACACCATTTATCTTGATCTACCAGCATCTTTGACCCTCACATTTCTTGGTGTAGATCGGACTGTACGAAGACCTTCAAGCATTGTTTCCACCTAAACACTTTTTTTTTTCCCCCAGACATTGTTGGACTTGGGGGCATCACCTGACTATAAAGACAGTAGAGGGTTGACTCCACTTTACCACAGCTCGATGGTAGGAGGAGACCCCTACTGCTGTGAGCTGCTGCTGCACGATCATGCACAGGTCGGCTGTGTGGATGAAAATGGCTGGCAGGAGATACACCAGGTAATACACACTCCTCACCCTCACAGATAAAAGAGTGATGGGTTATGTGCAGAATACAAATGCAGGTCCAAGGTAAGTGGTCTTACCTGGTTTTCAGAGAGTCGTGGGGAGGCAGCATGTTTTTATTTTTCCATTCTAAAGGACTGGATAGACTTTTCAAAATGCTTCAAGAGATCAAATTAAGAGGAAGAAATTCATACACATATTCAAAAATTATTTTTCTGTAAATTAATGCAGGTTGGCTGTTTAAATGCTTTTATTACATGACATTGTGCCTCGTGTGACCACCCACACCTATACATTTACAAACTCTATTACATTTTAAATGCTCATATACAAGTAGAGATTTGCAGTAGCACAAACACCGACAGCTACTAAGATGTTATTATCTATACACAGAGACCAGTATGTTTCCAGACTTAATGAAGTAGAGGCTTACAGAAATAAGGAGTTACTAGGACCTCAGAGTTCATTGCTACTGTAGCTGCAGCTGTCTCTAAGTCAGTGCCTGGCAGCCTAAGTGGTGGTGTGTTAAGTATAGCAATAATTTCATGAGTGACAAAATGCAAACGCAGTAAAAAAGTGTCCATTTTATACATATTTCAGCTCAAGGCATGCCCTGCTCTTTAAACATATCGGAGGCTACTGCCTACATGCTTGTTTGTGTTTGTTTTTAGCCTATATCTGAGTAGTGACAGAAAGACACTGGAGGCCTGGATGCACAGTCAATGGAACCAAACAGGCAGCTTTGGGATTCACCTCTTGTTTTGCTGGCACCGAATATGAATAAGTGCAGCATTTTACTGTAATCAGAGCAAGGCAATCGAGCAATCCTAATGTTGAGTAAACATGCTAAGCAAACCTTCTTGACTCCTCTCTGGGAAAAAAAATGTTATCATTACTCTCATTCCCCTTTATCTTTTACCAGTGTAAACCTAATAACTGCTTTGTGGGTGAGCCCCATGTCAATCAATATTTGCCTGTCATGCATGTTACAACGACTTAGTGACTTACTGTTACTCTGAAGTAACTACGACAGACAAACACAAACAGATATTTTTCTTCTGTAGATTTAGGCTGTGTCATTTGCATGTGTTTCTTCTTGGAATCCGAGACTGACTTCATAATGTTGAGATCAGGACTCAGTGGGAGCGAGGCCATCTGTTGCAAGGTCATTTGTTCTTCTTGTTGCTGAGGATAGTTCTCAGATAGAAAGAGTTTTGGACTGATCAGATGATTCTCGTCTTTGTCAAGCGCCATCATCTGCTGCATGTGACAGCGTAATAGCACCATCACTCTATACTACAATATTACCTAGTCTAATATCTCAGTGGCTCGTGTATCAGCCATGGACTGTGCCATGTTATTGTGAAGTGTAATTGATTTTTTGTAATATATATTTAAACAACAAATTGGTGCTCTGATATGATTACTGGCATAAAATGTACCATTTTCTTTTCTTTTTGCCTTTTAGCACAGTGGTATTCTTTTCATTAACATTTTTCCTTAAAGCATGTTCAAGTCATAAACTGAGGGAGAGAGGGTTGTTGCTTTTATACATGTGGATACAGTGAGGGGTTTAAATGTAAGAACTGATAGATCAACTTTGAAGCAGATCATGTTTCTTTGTTCAGAAATTCAAGATAGTGAACAGTAAATTCAATAGTCCTTCAGCCCTACAGCATTTCTCCCTTTTTCATTTCTTTCATCTCTTCCTTCTTGTCTCTTGTTTTCTCTTTGTTCTTTCAAGCATTAGTATTCTTCTAGTATGTATTGTGTACAATAGGATACACTGTGGAAAGTCTGATAACCAACAACAATCCTAGCATCATTTGTGCACTATCTCACTGCTGTCACACACTCATAGCGAGACAGAATACAAGAGGTAAAGGACAATTGTTGGGGAGAGTTAGTTCATTTCTTTGTCAATGACATAGGACAAAACCAGGGATTGAGAGAGCAAAGAGGGAGGAGGAGATAGATGGAGATTCGATAAAAACTTTATTGCTCTCAGTTATGGGAAACAAATAAGATGAAGAAAAAAAACTTTCACTCACAGATTTACATTTAGCCTCAGGTATTGTATGTGATACAAACAAGGTTTTCCCAAGCTTTTAGAGTCTGTTAACAACATGAAAGAGGTGAATTTTACAGAGGAAGTAGCCCAAGGAAAAAAAACAAGAAAAAAGGTCTTACCGGTTTATATACTGTATTATAGTCTTTGTAGCATTCAGGTGGTCTGAATGTTATAGAAACTTTTTTTGGGACACCTTTTGTTTTTTGAGCATATTCAACCTACTCCACTATTACTACTCCAACCATATTTGACAGAGAAGAGGTAGGTTACACCTTTTTTAAAAAAAGATGGTATTTTTTTCTTGGACCATGGCAAAAGAAAACCACTAATGCTGGTTTTGTCCAAACACGAATCTAAGACTTTTCATTGTGCACTACGAAACACTTTCTTCATTGTGCTTGGTCAATTTACAGAAACTCAATGTGCTGTTAACTCATCTGGGGAAGTTACACATACATTTTAGATTTTTGTTGAGAATCTAGCTTGTGTGACCTCTCAGACGGGACCTGATTTCTTGTTCCACTTCAGTCCAACAAACGTGACTCTAAAAAATCCTGCCCTGCTAATGTACGTTCCGTTTTTCAGAGGAAATATATATTAAATATATGTGTCTTCCCAGGCCTGCCGCTACGGTCACGTGCAACACCTGGAACACCTGCTGTTCTACGGAGCTGACATGAGTGCCCAGAATGCCTCTGGAAACACCGCCCTGCATGTGTGTGCGCTCTACAACCAGGTAAGTGTTGTATTAAATGTCCTGCAACATGTGTATTTGTGTGTTGCATGATTTACGTTTAGTGCTAATGTTCGGTGCCAACACAGGAGGTAGAGTCATATTTACCTAGTGGCTGGAGGTCAGCAGGATAAATGGCTGTGGTGCATTTACCTTCTCAAACCATTACTGAAGTTGTTGTGAAGAGTATAGTGTGAATGTAAATGTATAAATGTACTGTTGGGTGAATAAATTGGTGTGTCTGTATATTTGAACCGTAGCATTTATGTGTGGGCATTATGTAAGTATGTGAGCATGTAAGCTTTTGTCTGTTTGCTTGTCCTCCAAGCATTGTAGGAGGCAGTCAATGTGCTGCAGCCTTGAACCTAGTGGGGCTTTAGTGTCTTGCTCGAGGACACTTAAGCAATGCAGAGACTTGCAGATGATTTGCAGGATAGTCTTCACACCATATTTCACCTCTCTATGTGTGTGTGTGCACGCACATGCATGTGTATGTACTTGAGTAGCATTTTGAAGCTAGAGTTTTCCTTTACCTGGTCATTTTCTCCACTGTATTTGTTGCCTGTTGTGATAATAGACTGAAGGGGGAGATTGAAAGGAAGTGGCCCAAGTGGGAGTGTGGCACTAAAATGGCCAAAGATCAGGGTTATGTCTCCCATGAGCACATTAATGCACTTTGTGCTGCAATTTGGATGAAAGCAGCAATGTTGGATGTTTTTGTTACAGTTTGGTATTTTTGACGTTTTTATTTAGAATGTGACTGATCTGTGCAATACATTACAGGATCATTGTTGAGCTGCCCTCATAAAGACCAATCATCAGCTTCAATTCTTTGTAATACAGTGACAACCTCCAGCTTTGATTCATGAGAACTGGGGTTCTTACCTTGGTCTATTTCTAAGAATTTTCTTGTTGCTCAGCATAGCTAATAGGATGAGGATGGTATTGTCCTATATTTTGTCAACAAATGCCATGAAAAGACAAAAATCTGTGCTTTAGTGTGTTTTTACTTTCCCTCCTCCTTATCCTGTCTGTGGCTGTCAGCCCTAAGCCCTTTTGCTTATACTGAAAATGTCAGGCGTAAAGAAGAAAAGTGTCATGCAGTTTTATTTTTGCAATAGGTAGAAATTTTTAGCAAATATTAACTAACAGGAGTAAGCACTGCATTTGTTGGATTATTTTTATCTGTGAATGAACACACACGGTGCACTAGAATATTTACAGCAGAATGTATTTATGTGGCAAAATAAACCATGGTGCCTGTGTCCATAGTAATGAATGTTACACAGTGTAACAGTGTGGATCAGTGATGTGTTTTTAAATACTTTGCAGGATACATTCATGCTCAATTTTGTGTTGTTTTGGGTTTGTTTTTTGGCATTGTCAGCCTTATTCATTCAAAGTTATTTTCTATAATTTCCACAAAAAACACCATCAACTAGCCTCCTACCACTAATGCTGTGAACACCTTCAGACCTTTGCAGTCTCTGAGCTAATTCACTGTGATATGTGATTTTAGGGTCCTATGAGATTGTGATAACAGAAATATATATCCTGTTTATTTATAATGTGAATGAATGTGCTGTATATAGGAGGAGTACTAGAGGAGGAGGAAGTACTAGAGGAGGACACTGGGAGATGAAGGCAGCGAAAAACCAGCTCCTGGGAAAATCTTAAGTGTTGTTAAGTACAGTATGCCCATGTGCAGTGTAGTCCTGTTTGGTTAGAGGCTGCTCAAGGAGAAACATGTAACTGGAGGAGGCTTTTCTGCTGCTTCATTGGGAAATAGAGAGTAGCGCTTAGTTCATGGACATTAAACTAGCACTTTACTCCTCTCTCTCTTTCACATACAAACAAGTGAAAAATGTGTGTGTGTGCTTGCCTAATTCAAGTCATGAGGAATGACCTGCTTCAGCTGGATTGGACCACCATATTCTCAGGAGAGTGAGTGAGAGAGGGGGAGGTTGGGAAGCACAACATCAATACTTAATACGAGCTGTTTGTAACACATCCACGTGACTGAAGTCATTGCATGTTCCACTTCTCAGTGGAATGTGAATGAGGTTGTTTTGTGTCTTTGCAGCAGGAGGGGATATAATCAAAGACTGAGTAGATAAATAGTTAAATTTGTAGTTATAGCTTTTTAAAAGTCACGTTCAGCTAATGGACCTCGCTCCAGCTCTGTGTGCCACCACTGCTGAGGACGGCTGTTATCCTGCCAGTTGAAGCCAAACACCACGTTGGGCTGATTGATCCCAGAAACGGTGTGTCTGAGCGGGGTTCCAGCAGGCTTGAAACAGGCCTGCCTCAGCTGATTATGTACAATCACAGAAAGAAAGGGGCCTGTAAAATTGACCGGGAAACAAGTAGTCCAGTGGCAACGATCAATATATCCACACAGACAGAGAAAAGAGAGTGTCAGAAGGATGGACAGATATATGGGTTCTGGAGAGATTAGATGAATGACAAGTTAACATAATCAGCAACAGAATAACCTTGATCAACGGCCTGAAAGTCTCATTTCCAAGATCTGACTGACCATTAATATTTATTTAGTGGGTTTCTATCTTGGCAGATGTGACCAGCAGCAGTGAATGAAGGCGAGGCAGGGGTCTTTTAACTGGCAGACAGATCCATGGGAGGTGGTTGATAGAATGATTGGGGAATGATACAGTAAGTGGGACAACACTGATGAGTGAGATTAAACCGAGGAGGCGCATGACACAAACTGTCCAAACCAGTCAGACAAACGAAGCTCTATAATAAGCATCATCATTATAAAAAGTATAATTGTTTTTCATGCCATAGTGCCTGTAGTGTCTATGCTCTTGTTACATACAATAATGAGGAAGGATCCAGCTCTTCCCTTAAGTGTTTCAGCCTTAAATCATGCATCTTATGTGGTTTGGATGTTTGTCACAGTCCAACTACATTCACTGGAGGATGATCTGTTCCTTCATTTATAATAAAAGAGGGAATCCTCAAATGGTTGAGAGAAATCTCTTTATACTTACGTTAAGTAATCACATCTAACATGTTGGGGCAGGTGATATGTTGAATATGCTTGATTGTGGCTTGTTGTAATTGACTATATCATGACAAAATTGATTGACGCAAATTTTTTAAACCACCGGCATGAGACTCGTTTGGGTGTTTTACTTCTCTCGCTCTCTCCCTCTCACAGACACAAAATGAAAAAAAACAAAACAAACTTACATCTATCAGTCACACATGCTCATATTGTGTGTATGTGTATATTATGTTGTGTATATCAACTGATATGCAGAGGGCTTTGTCACAGTGAGATCTGGACCTCTGCCTCTGTGGTTCACAGATACTCGAGTCATTTTATTTTCTATTTTTTTGTCACAAACATCATGCACGAAAACTTTACTTTATGTCTTTCTAAAATGTCTTTCTCAGGGTTTCTTGTTGAATGCACTTTTTTAAAGCTTGTTACAGGTCTTTGCTGAGCTTGAGCTCTATAGGACTGGGATACAATATCTAGGCCTGTTTTCAACAGCTGATAAAAGCCTGTGCAACTGTCTGACTTGGTCGTAATTTCCCCATTTTTGCATGAAAGTTTAAACTGCTCCTGCTTCACTGCTCCTTGGAATTGATTATACAAATCTCTGAACTCTGCTGGAGGGACAGAACACATCTCTTTCAAAAGACACTCCCTCTTTTAGTGTTTTGATGATGGCGGTATAGAAAACTCTCCCACAGGTGTGATCTGGTAACTGCAAAGGCCATAGAGTATGATTCATATTATTTTTTCACTCATTAAAACGTTCAGTGACGTACATATACTATGATTTGCAACACAGTCATCTTGTTTCTCTGCTCTTTTTCACATTTTTCTTTGAATTTGTCACCTTTCTCTAGTTCCATTAGAAGAGACCAGTTGCAGGGGCTTCTGGAATCATACTGCATGGATCAAATGGTTATTGTGCTTTATTGATAATTTATGAAGTGCTTGAGAGGAGATTTAAAAAATAATGAGAAATATATTGTATATGGTGATACCCTCTAATACTGCAATATTATTTATAGACTATATTATCCAGCCATACAAGAAAATGACAGTGAGGACTTCTGGAATGGTTTTCTTAATGAATTCCTATAGGAATCCTTAGAGAGAAGAGCAAGACAGATGGCCCACACTGTAATTGGCCTCCATGTGTGCATATCTATGTATAATATGTGTCTGTGCAAACGAGTATGGAAAGTCATGAAAATGCAAAAATTCAGTTGTTGAGGTTCTCAAACCTTCATTAATTTGATTATTTAAAAGGCAATATTTTGCATCAACATAAGGCACAGGCAGAACAAGGTTATTACAGAGCTAAAGGTTTCATTGAAGTACCAGATATTGGTGTAGTTAGTTTCTGTTACTTTCTTTTTCCTTGTAACATTCAACAGATTTTTCCTTTAATTTCATTTATGCGCTCACTGATCGGTCTTAATAAAACATGCAAAGTCAGGTAGCTTCTCATATTTTGTTTTAAATTACTTTCACAGTGGGTGTCATCGTGACTCTTTACACTTAAAAGTGTGTGTGTGTTCGCCTGTGTTTTTATGGCTTTGTGTGTATGTATGCATGTGGCTGTGCTTGAAACTGCATAATGTATGGATGATTAGCAATTAGCCCAGGTAGCAGCTGTAGGTGTTTGTCTATATGGGTTTTTAGCTGTTTAAGACCCTTAATGGTTGTATATGGGCTATTAACAGCAAGAGTAATCATGCATTATTCATAACACTTGCTCCTTTTACAAATACCCCCATGTCTTCGTCAACAGTTACATGGGCTTTGCAGGTTTATGAAGGTTTTCTGTGTTCCAGTTGACACAATAGTCATTATACACCCTGCTCAGGTCAGGGCAGTCAGACATTGCCCGCATAGCTGCCATTTATGTGTTTTACCAGAACAGGGTGCTCCACTGCATTAGTGTCTGCTTTGTACAGTGATATGTGTGGGGTCCATCAGGTTTACAGAGTTTGATGAGTAAAACCACATGGACATTATTAACTGTACCACATGTTCAGTCGATCTGTGCATTCGTGTGCCTGATCGTGTGACACAGTGGTGATGGGAGTCACCACCAGAGTCGCCATTCTGATTGTAGAGCAAGGATAATTGCGTTAATTCTGCTCTTTGTGTTAAATTGCATATCGACCCACAGCCACCCAGTACATGGACACATAGCCATGTCTCTCAATCTATGATGGGCTTTTTTTTTTTGCCTGAGGCACCTGTGCTCATTTCACACAATATATGACATACATGACACAAGAGAGAAAAATGTGTGGTTGTAAACTAATGTGGATGACTTTTTTAATTGTGATGTGTTTCTTGTATCAACTAATTTCAGCCTATATTTTTATTACGCATGCTGCTTTCAGTTTTAGATTAGCCATTGCTTCACTGACATAATCTACATTGAATATGTTTTGTAATAAATATAAAATAAAATAGTTTTACTACACTCACACGTGTGGACATCTTTGTAAGGACTGTCTATTTTTACATCTTTCTATGTCTTTTTCATTCTTTTGTTAACTGAAGCTTCGAGAGTAAAAACATATATCAGCATGTATGTTTAACCCATAGGTTACTGGGATGCAGGACAAAACTTACAGAAAGTCATATCATTGCGAAGAGTTATACCTCACAGTGGGTTGTACCACCACAGTAGCAATGCTGAAATGTATTGTGTCGAAGGTTCAAAGATTATTTTTGCAGAGCAGATGGTTTGTATGTATCTGTGTGTTCTGGTCTCTCTACTGTGCTTTTTTTTTTTTTTTTTTTTTTTTTACAACACCTCTCACTATAAAGAAGACAAATAGACTAGTCAGTGGCTCAAGCAAAGATGTGTATGTTGTGTTTTTCAGAAGCTCCTCATGCACAAATTCTTGTTTGGCTGGCTTCTGGTTTTCCACAAGAGGGAGATGTTAGCTACCAAGTAACCTTTCTTTGCATGCATCATTAGTGCAGACAATATTAATAGCACACACATATGTGTACATTTACTATGCGCTTATGTATTTCCAATTTTATTTGTGTGTGTGCATTTCCACATAATTCTGCATCCATCTTTTTGATAGTAACGTGAAGTGCAATGGGGATAACGTCACTTTCTTTTTTAATTATAGCAGCACAAACACAGTCAGCAGTCACTTCTGGTGCAACGCCACTTTTAAAAACAGTGTCCATGTTTGATATCCCTTCAGTGACTCATCATCATCATCATAAGATATCAAATTAATCCCCTGAACCCACATAGCACAAGGCTTTCTCAAGGGGGATCTGTGTTCTTTTTGCACTGCCACTGGAGCTCTACTTGCTGGAGTCATTCTCAAAGAGACCTCATACTCCCAGACACATTTCTTTTGGAGGTGATCAAAGAGGTTGCTTGCAATGCAGCCTCTGGCAACAACTGTCACACTGCTTAGCCTGTTAATTGTATTCCACTCGAATGTTTTGTTCCCGAACCATTTTGTTCTACATTTCTTCACCCTTCTTTTTTATCCCTCAAACATGCTTGCAACATTATCTGATGCTTTAGAGAGACTTTATCTGATGTGGCCATTAATATCCCATCTATACTGGTACAGCACAGTGTAGCTAAATCCATTTAATGGTACACGGCTGATACTTTGTAAACCACCCACCTCTAATAGAGAGGCCAATTAGAACCGTAGAAATGGCACCCTCGGGAGCTCCATACATCATTGTGTGTGTGTGTATATTTTGTTGCATACGGTAAAATCAAATACAATGACATTTAAGACTCCTAGCCAAACAAATAAATCTCTGTGTTGTCATTCAGGATAGCTGTGCACGAGTTCTCCTGTTCCGGGGGGCCAATAAAGAGATAAAGAACTACAACAGCCAGACTGCCTTTCAGGTATGTGGTATCCAAGAGCCTTTGTGCATTAATGTGTGTGTTATCATTCCTTTCATCTTTGACATGTCAGCTTAATTGATTGAATGACTACGCTTAGACCTAAAGCTGCCACACTGAATATGTTGATTGCAATTAAAATCTTCTGCAGAATAACAGCTCCCGCCGTCTCATGCGCATAATTGTTGAAGACTGTGTTAGAATTTGTTTGTGTATTAGTGAGTGTGGTCCGCACAGTGCCCAGAACATTGCCTCACACATCCATTACAACACAGTGCTAAATCTGTAAAAATAATTATTGGAGTATTGAGAGAGAAGATTTTATGTTTTTACATTCATTTTAAAAATGTTATGTGGAATAAATTTCTGCTGTTTCCTTACATGTACTCCTGTCTTTTCCCCACTTCCAGGTGGCTATTATAGCAGGAAATTTTGATCTGGCTGAAATCATAAAGGTTCACAAAGCATCAGATGTTGGTAAGTTGACAGTAGTAGTAGAATACCACCAAGCTCCCTCTGTGTTTTATTGGTATAAATGTGAATGTGGTGTCAGGCTGAAGAATGGCCAGTGGAGACGTTCAAGCAAAGTGAGTTCAGGTTGAATACAGTGGTGTGGGGAAATGAAGGAAAGGATTTGGAAATGTACAAGATGTTGGGAACATATTAAGTGTTTTATTGGATCCCATTTGTGTTAAATAGTTTCTCTGAAGCTTGAACATGCAGGGAAATTGTGCCATCTAGTGTGGACAGGATGTAATACCTTTCTTTTTACATAGTTAAATAATCTTTCATGTATAAGTCTTTTATTACTTTAAACCAAAAAATATATGAAACCCGAATTCAAAGCTAACTATTTTTGCACATTAAAATTTTCATGATAATATTTACTTCAGAGACAATATAAAACTCACATAATTTTATGTGATTTTAAACTTTTCTTATTCTGTTTTTGGTTCTTTATTCTTCAATTCTTTATTCTAGCCAATATGAAAATATTCACACTGGTAAGACTGATAAAGCACTACCTTGGTTTAATAGTCTCATCTCTCAGGCTTTGCTGCAGAACTGTCAGTACCAGATCTAATGTGTCATATAAATCTTTGTGTAAAAGTCTACATATAGTTTATATCTGCATAAAGACATTAAAAACAGTATCAGCCTACTGTCAGACAAGCTGGTAACAAGCATATTTCATTGACCTTGAGATATATGAATTTGCAGTTATTTCGCCATCACAACATTCTGTTATTTTACTCGCTACAGCTTCATGTGACACTGCGAGTTTGCTAAGAGTTGCTCCTTACCTGCATATGACTTTCTCAGTGCCTTTCAGGGAGACTCCCTCCTACACCAACCGTCGACGTGTGATGCCTGGTGCCATGCCCTCACCACGTTCCTTGCTCCGATCTGCAAGCGACAACAACCTGAACGGGGACCATGATCACATCCACAGTCAGGCCCCCCGAGAAATTCGTGGCCGTCAGGGTCACTCCCCTGTCCCCTCACTGCGCAGTCTACCGGCTCTTGGGCAGCAACACAGCAGCCTTGGAGAGGTAAGATGGAGCCATGATTGTTTAGCATGAAGCAGTGAGTAGAGGAAACTAATGATGGAAAGAAATTGAGGAACACAATTTGACATAATCCCATTGATGCAGTCCCTTAATATATTTAGTCAATTTCTTACATACAGATGCCTGAAATTTTATGCACATGCATAAGCTATTTGTCACTTCTGCTCTATGTCAGAGCCGTCACGGTGAGATCCCTGACAGCAGTCTCCAGAGCACGGGCAGCTCTAGATCCTCTCATTCCCGTTCGCCTTCGCTACATCATATGCATGAGGATGACAAGCCGATTCCCAGGAGGTCCCACAGCCATGGCTACCCCCACGGACACGGCCCTCGTGGAAGACTCAGGTCTGTATGATTTGCTTTGACCTCACCTCAACTTCAGACACTGTTTCTAGTGATTGTTTAGCTACACGCATTTTATAGAGAGCTTTATCAACAAGCCTCCTGTCCACATCGTGCTCCTAATTCATGTCTTACATTGGCTGGTCTCAGAAGCAAACTCATCTTACGTAGATAAGCTGTGGTTGGCCTTGTGATTACACATTTGCTTTGTTATTTAAACCTAATTTCAAAAAGCAAAATACCCCATGTGTTGTGTCTGAGTCACTTGTTAGTCACCAGGCAGCATTTTGTATCTTAGACCATCTGCTACCGTCTGCCACTGGTGATAAACATAACATCAGTCAGTGCAGCATCTTGTTTATTTATTTATACATCAATCCCAAGCACATATGAAAGGCAATTTCATGTAGAAACTGCACTTGTAACCCACCCCAAAAAATCAGTAAATGGCCTTTTATAATTACTGTAGCTGTCACTCATACTCTTGAGGCCAATGGTCATTGCCAAGGTTACTGTAACAAGCTAGGCAGAGGTGCAGAATTTGTCCTGCTAAGAGGACAGACAGCAAATAACATGCTGCAAAGCCGTGCTTGTCTGTTTGTATGTGTTAATGTGTAGCCACATGCACACAGCTGTGTGCATAGGTGTCTTCACATTTCAGAGATAGACAGATGGAAAGGGGCTAATAATGATCACCATGGGGACCAATTGATGACTGCCAAGCTGCGTGTGTGTGTGTGTGCGCGCGCGCGTGCGTGCGTGCGCGTGTGTGTCCGTGCATGTGTGTGTATATGTGTGTGCGTGCGTGTGTGTGCGTGTGTGTGTCAGTTTCTCAGAGAGACTGAGAGACAGTGGGTTCATTTTGTAATTAGAGCTATGAATAATGTCATTGGACTGGCCACTCAGCTCAAAACTTGTCAGTCGATTGATACATAAATCCAGAGATGTAGTGGTGTTGCTGGGTGGTGGAACAAATCTCCACACTTGTGCACTGAACCATTAGACAAACTGTACAGTAAACTAAGGCCCTGATCACATCTCAGAGCAAAAGATTGAAGTGGTTTAGTGACACTTGGTTTGTTATGCTTTTTATTATGATCATATGTCAGAACAAGATCACTTACGTACAGCACACATCTAATATGATTCCACAGTGTGTGTGGATGCCACACACTGTGTGTGTATGTGTGTGTGTTTGTGTGATACAGTCTGAGGTCGAACGGGGGAATTGCATTACAACACAACGGCAGCCGTTCTCCCCTCTCCTCTAATACTCTCCTGTCACTTTACTCCATCCATCAAAGACTCTCTCTCCTCTCTCTCTGTCTCCCTTGCTCTCAGTCTCTACCTTTCATTCTGTCCTTCAGACTCACACATATAAACACGTACACACAGGGCCATTAATCTAAGGTTTGCTGCCAGAGAGCAGTTAATATCCTTTATTACATCATGTAACATGGACATATCACACAGCATAGAAACTAAAGCTATGAAGTTCCCAATCTGGAATTGAATTATATGAAGTGAATTTGGTTCATTAATAAATTTCCACTGCAGTGTTAAACCACCCTCCTCTTTATAATGTTTCCCTTGACAGTAAGTGCATCTTCCTCTGCTGTATCTGGCACTACACTTGCATGAATGTTCACTGACAGAGATACCTGTTATTGTGCTCATTTCCAAGGTTGATTCGAGTATGAAGAAAGGGAAAAGGATAGAGGTGAAAGAGAGAAAGAGAGGACAGCAGGTTTAGTATGTCCACTGTGTCCTGGCCTAAATGGCCTTCTGTACACAGGGAGTTGAGACCTTGTTCTTCTGTGCATATTACCCTTACACCAAGTATTAAAGTGCGGTGAATGTATAAAAAGCCCAAAATGAGCAGCTGGTCTCCATGGCCAGAACCTGCACCCAAGTGAGACTGATGCTGTCCTTGAATATTTTCTCTCTAATATTTCTCCCTCCCCTTCTCTGTTTCTCTCTCTGACCTTCTGTTTATGCCCATGGTAACTCTAGAGGCATCATGGGTACCAGGGGAGTGTGAAATTAGCTTGGCCGGTCAACAGCCCGCCCAACGGCAGACTCCAGCAAGTTCCTGTGGAACTTACCATCACTTCCTCCTCCTTAGACTTGTGCAGTGCTGTCAGGGTTCAGTAGCCTGGCCAGGCTTCAGCAGAAAGTTTAGATGCAGACAAGAGAGGATACAGATAGGTCAGAGTGGCTTAAGACTAAATTAAGAAAGAATAAACCTCACCAAGGCAGAGTAAAGTATAGTAGTGTGGGTAGCAGTCAGTCAAGCTGATGTATTTGACAATTTAGGACATGATTATAACATGCAGAATTTTATTGAGGAAATTTGTCATAACAGGTTAACTGGTTATGTATCATGAGTGATCATCGAGAGGAAACTTTTTTTCTGTTTTAAGTGGCACTCTTGTTTTAGTTTTCCTACAACAATAGAGAAACACATTTTATATTTCCAGCATCTTTTGCAGTTGTCATGGTGAAGTGAGTATTTTGCCAGTTTTTATTAGGTAAAAACCATTAATACATGCCCTCTGGTTTAGATCAGAAATGGACCTCTGAGTCAAATTTACTAAAGCGTCGGCAGCAGAGGTTCTGTTAAATCTCCAATGGGCCATTGTTTCAAAAAAATGTTTGAGTGTCAGGATAAGCTCCTGCTACACGTTATATGAAAAATGTGGGAGGAAATCTGGTCACAGGGGACAAAATCTTCATTTCAAATGAAGATTCAGTCACATTCTGACTTACTTTGACATGTAAGATTGTTGTGGTAGGTGGAGGTGCCAGCATCAGAAACCGCCATTCTCTGCTGATGTACTGTTTCATGACCCCTCATACGATTTATAAGGGCAAAAAGACAACAGAGGGATGTCCCTCTCCCTTCCACATTTAATTCTTTCCTATTTGCTGTTCTCCTCACTTCCCTCTATCTTTACATTATTCATACCAGTGGCTGTTGGTGTGTAGATTATCCATGGTATTTTAGCACAGCCAAAGGCTGAGGTATACGGAGAAAAAAGGACAGGGATAGGAAGAGTTGAGTGTCTTCTGCTTCACCTGTGGAGAATTCACATCAAAGGAGGACACAAAGGAGCGGTATTGATCTGTGGACATCATAATTCTTATCCTTGGGTGATGCTGATAGGCTAATAGTTATCTGTTTGGCTTTTTATCTTCTGTCTTTGTTTAATACACTGATGTTACCAGCACGGGCCTCGCCACACACAATAAATCAACAATACAGTTGTGTCATGCAGTATAGGGGCCTTTACAAGGATGTACAATATGCACAACTGATTCTAAGTCTTGATCAAAGTCCAAATGCATCAAACAAAGCAAATGTAGTATACATATAGCACAGCCCCCTCCAAGCATGGAGAAGGCCAGTAACTGCAGACACAGAAGCATAAGGTGGAGCTACCAAAAGCATCTCATCTACTCTTCAGCATCTTCTGCTGCTCATTCTGGTCCAGGTTGTAGTAGCAGTTTGACATTCATGTCAGCTCTGATGCCCTTCCTTCCACCAATATCCTCCAGCTCTTCCTGGCAGATTCCAATGTATTCCCTGGCCAGATTTGATATATAATCCCTCCAGCATATTCTGGGTTTGCCCTGGGGTCTCCTCCAGTTTAATGTACCCATGAAGTTTTGCTGAGTGTCTTCTGCATATCTAAACCCTTCACCTCATCCCTGAGGGTTAGCCCAGAAACCTTGTGAAAGAAGCAAATTTTGCCTTGTTGTATGCATGATCTCTGTCTTTCTGTCAGAGTTCATGGCCGTAGGTGAAGGTTGGGACATTGATCAGCCAAGGGCCTTCCCTTCAGGCTTAACTCCCCTTTAATATAATAGTCTACTACCTACACCTCTGCAGGTATAGCTGTCAATCTCCCACACTTATAAATACCACAAGATATTTAAATTCCCTCATTTCAGTCAATTTTTTTATAACTCTCTTACAGCTGCATTCAATCACAGATGGCTCAGGGCAAGGTCTTGTCTCCACACACCGGACTTTAGTGTTATGTTTTGATCACAGCAATTGACCGTTTCTTCTAATTTCGCTAAATGGTAAAGTCTTCACGAAGCGTAAGCTTTCTATATACAAACACATTTGCTGTTCAAGACCTCAATACACTCTGTCCAATGAGCAGAGTTCGCATTCTAGTTCATCCTTGATAAGCGTATTACTCCCACGTTGGGCAATCATTCAAGTGTAGCAAAGCAAGGACAGACTGATGATCATTAGGATGCAAAGTGTGATGCTGATTATGACTGAGTTTATAATGGGCTCATCTCACCTTAGGGAGCTGGGCTATTTGAGGAAAAAGCCATTTACCTGAGACAGCAAGGCAGTCAGGTGAGAAAAGGCTACGCTGAAGCTGCTTAGTTTGATAGCATCTGTGAAAATGGCATTTAATGACATTTGCAGTTGCATCTTCAGAGTTATGTAGGCAGTTCATAGATTTTGACATCCAAACTGAGGCAGCTAGATTCATTATTGAGCTGTTCAAATGTTAACCTGTCTGGCTCATTGATCCTAATCAAGTATCTTGCTGGCATGCCCAAATTATTGGCTTTTAGACTTCTGATAAGGGGCACTTATCTGGAATAATCTCAAGTTGAAAACACAGGACAAGAGGTGAAAATGCGTGTTATAAATAAATTACAAACATTTGCACTTGATTTTGCACAAAAAAAGAACTTAGTTGTTTCGTGCAGCTCACAATTTTAAGTAGTCATATTTATGTTGGGTTAAATTAATGTAGCATCTAATCTGACATCTCTTTATTTATGTGAAAAAAAAAACAATAATGGGAGTCACCGCATCACTTAGATTTTTTTTTTCTGTGATATTACTCAAATGTGTGAGATTAGTAATGTCTTTTAAGGCAAACTATTCACAAATTGACTGTTAGAGATCCAGGTTCATTTTATTGACTTATCAGTGCATTTGTTGGCCATGTTTTTCTGTGCTTGAGACATTATGTTTTTGGCAAGGCAAGGCAAGGCAAGGCAATTTTATTTGTATAGCCCATTTTTACAAACAGTTTGTCATAAAGGGCTTTACATAGCATCATAACAACATCCTCTGCCCTTAGACCCTCACATCGACTGAGGAAAAACTCAAAACAAAACCCTTTTAACAGGGAAAAAAGAGAAACCTCATGGTGAGCAACAGAGGAGGGATCCCTCACCCAGGACGGGCAGACGTGCAATAGATGTTGTATACAGACAAGAAAACAGGTAACAATACAGAATATGCACAGATGGAAATGGTGTCAGGAGCTGATGAAGGCAGTTTTTGGTGGGAGGGAAGGCAGGGAGAGTCAGGCAGCTTAATGGGGGTAATGGGTGGTCGACCGGTTCCTGGGAGCGAAGAGCAGGTCGGTTTAACAGGGTGGGTTGTCTGTTTCTCAGTCTCTTTCTCGAATACATTATTTCAGTGATGTCTTGTGGGACTGTCTTCATATTTGCCACAAACATATTTGCCTGATTAGAATTTGATGGTCAAAGGTTAAAGGTCACTGTGACATCACAAAAAATGATTGTAGCCATAATTCATTATGGTAATTCTGACATTTAACACAAATGTCCAAAAGGATAAAATGATGACACCACAACTTCAGTGTGACATCATAATGTTCTGCACAAACACTTCTGTCTATTATTCAGTGCTGTAACTCAGGAAGGGGAGATTATGACCATTTCCTGCAACCTGGCTGGCTGGCAGAGGTAATTCTAGTCTTTCCTTTCATTGACAGTTTCCATCGTTACAGAGGCATTGGCTGGTGTCCTAGGAAACCATGGAGTTTTTGTAATAGACTATATTAGAACTTTGTATATGTGTGTGTGCTTGTGTGCGCACGTAATGTATCCTACATCTGTATCCTGGAGAAGCCACTCCTAATGAGGCACGGTGAAAGAGAAGAGAAAAAAATGAATACAATGAAACAAAATAAGCCTGAAAAAGAAAGCTTTTTGTGTCAAATGCAGCATGATTTTGCATATGGTGAATCATATCACCATGCAATCTGAAGCTCCACACCACACAAAAGATGTCTAAATCATTTGTTACTTATGGGGAAAATATAAATATAACCTATATATAAGGATCTAAGTGTGATTATATATCCAGTACAGAGACAGAGTAACAGAGAATAGTAGTATAGTAAAATTATATGAAACTGTTTCAAAAATATTATTATACATTATTATTATAGACATAAAATGTTGGAAAAGGAAGGAACACTGAGTATATGTCGTGTTGCGCTTGAAAAATAAATAAGAAATCCTGTAACAGTTTTGTAAAGCTTCCTGGTCAATGTAACTAAGTGTCTGCTCTCATTTAGTCTAATTTCAAATTGACTATGCAAAGGTGTCTGCTAGACTCCTCTGGTGGTTTGTTAAACTGTGTTACAGCCAGAGAGGACATGAAATAACGTGGAAGTAAAATAAAAGATCTTGAAGAAACTAATGGACACACAATAATAGTAATGTTTAAATCAAACTGATTAAAGAACATTTATAGTGAGAAATAGAAAAATCTTAAATTGTTGTAATGTTGAATTGCAGTTGCCAGTTTTAGCTTCATTCTATAAAAAACAAACAGGTCATTAAAGACAAGAGACATCTGTCACATAGATAACGTGTCAGCCCAACCCTCATCAGCTCAGCTGCAGAGACCTGCTGGGGTCAGGATGTAGGCATAACCTAACAGTAGGCGTATGGGGTGAAAAATGTGTGTGGGTGGAGGAGGCAGATCTGAGTCATTCAAATAGATATCTATTAAAGATCAAATTTTTTGGCTGTCTGTGTCACTTTCACATAGCCTCATCTTCTAACTTCCCCAGCCCTCCAACCCCACAGCTTTGTGTGCTGCTGATGTTCAAGTGCTGGTGCTCAGACATTAACATGCGGCAGCAATCCCAGCCCCTCAGTCCCTGCGGTAATTGGAAAGCCATCAGCAGGCCGGGCGGGGGGGGCAAGAGAGAGAGAGCCTGGGTGAGGTGGAGAGAGCAAGAAAAGCAATAGAGTTGGGGGGAGAAAGAGACAAGTTAGGCTTAAAATGAGAAACAGAGGAGACAGAGGGATGGAGAAAGAGGGGGAAAGGGCACAGGAGGCTGGAAGCAGGTGAATGAAAGAATGAAGGCTATGAAGTGACTGATACAATCTGCTGGGGGATGAATGGCAAGTGACTGAAAGAGGTTGAAAGGGAGATAGACAGGCATTTAGTTTAGTTTTGAGGTTTTGACAATCATGTCAATGAATGAACGAACAGGGATTTGTCTGTAACACAGGTAAATAGTAAACCCACATCCCAGATTTTACTATATATTATATAGTATTTTACATTTTATACATTGCTTTGATTACACATGCAGTAGAATGATGCTGAATTCAACTTACACAGCGGTGGCAAAGTAGTGATGAATGAAGACTAGGCGGAGCTCTGCTGCTGCTGCTCTATTACAATTCACCACCAGAGAGAGAGAGAGAGAGAGAGAGAGAGAGAGAGAGAAAGAGAGAGAGAGAGAGAGAGAGAGAGAGAGATAATGAAGATGCAATGCGAAGAAATGTTAAGAAGGAGAGGGATAAGAAGGTGAAATGGAAGCAAGAGAATGAGAGAGAGGAGGGGATTCAAGGCAAAGGGAAAGAGGGAGGAGCAACAATTAAACCAAATGGGCTGGTGCTTTTTACCCCCCCATCCCACTGCACACAAGCATGCACAGGGACGCACATACACATGCTCTCACAGCCTGCCTGAGGAAGCCATGGCGCATGCACGCTCGCAGGCAGACAGGCGCGAGGAGATCAATCGTGCTCTGGGACTAGTGTGTGTATGTGTAGGTCACCGATGTGTTAGCGACATGCTGGTAGTGGCGTATGCCATGCTAGCCGAGGTGCAATGTTAGCAGGAGTGGGGGGGGGGGCTGCCTGTGTATGTGCTCGTGCGCACGGCTAGAATGCACATAGAGGGCTTGTGGTGTGTGAGTGTGAGCGAGCCGTCAAAGGGGAGGGGAGCCACGGAGCGCAGCAGCAGCAGCAGCAGCAGCAGCATTGCCAGAGTGTGTGTGAGCGAGCGTGTGTGTGTGAGGGGTGGAGGGGAGAGGAAAGGCAGACGCGGCGGGACTCCTGGGAGAAGGAGCGGGAGTTGGGGAGCAGACCCAGCTTCTCTCCTCCACAGCAGGAGAACCAGGACCCAAGGACGAGGCGGGATCTGTAGCCCAGCCTGGAGCAGCTGGAACTGATGTGACATGGGGGATCTCTATCCCTCTCTGGTGGGGGCTGCTGCTGGAGCCCCAACTCAGGATGTGTTTGTCTAAGAGGGGCTTCCAGACGGATCTGAGAGACCCACACAGAGGAGAAAACAGTGCAGTCCCTCTCACCATTAATTATTTCTGCTTCTACCTCGGTTTGGATGCGGGCAGGAGGAGAGAGATAGAAGAGAGAGAGGGTAAAAGGGAGCAAGAAGGATATAGTCTGTGCGATTAAGGAAGGAAGAGAGGGAATAAAAGGGGGGGGGGGGTGGTTGGGAGGAGTGTACTCTCCTCTCATGACTCTCCCATGGAACACTGACTATTGACTGTTGATCGGCAGGCACGGGGACTTGTTTATGAATCCCTCCCTGGCCACCATAACAACCAGGGGGAGCCACCAGGTTGCTGTCCCGCTGACGACCATGTCGGTGACCACAGGCTTCAGCTACCAGCTCCCTGGAATCACCACAGTAACATATGTGTTTGTTTACAGCCCCGGCTCAGTGCAGCGAGACCCAAGTCCCCCTCATCACACCCCTCCAGTGCTGACAGGCCCCCGTGGGCCCAAACGGAAACTCTACAGTGCTGTCCCAGGACGTACCTTCATCGTGGTCAAGCCCTACACACCACAGGGGGAGGGAGAGATCCAACTCAATCGTGGAGAGAGGGTCAAAGGTAGGTTGTCTTCTATCATTTGTTTTACTACACATTTTATCCCTTTGCTTAACCTACTATTGTAACTACTTTGTGACACTACTGCTTCTACTCTGTATTGTTCTCGTTTTGTATGTCAACGACTCTCTGTCATCACTGCTAATGATGTTTAAGATCTCCTATGAAGTCCATGGCTACATGTGGCTTGCATGACTGTCAGAGTTGTGTTTGTCACAGAATAAAAAAAAGCAGACATTCCTGTGCTCTCATACTTCTCAAATACAAAGCACACCATTACTTCACTATGTTTTTCGCTGCAAAGCAGTTATGTAATCTCAACCTGGAAGTCATTTCAGTGTCGTTTGAGCTTGACATTGTGAATTATCATTTCATTCACTTTGTAAATGTGCTCTTCTCTGCTTTACACAGAGGTGCCGTGGCTTCGCTTTCATGTGTTTGTGTGTGTGCTTTTGTCTCCATCCATGCTTCACTCAAGACTATGACTGTAATGACGTAGAAGGTAAACTCCATAATATTCTTCTCACCCTGTATCTCTCCCATATATCTCAGTATGTCAACCCTGCACCTGCAGCGTAGCCGTTAGTTCTTTGCCCTGTTTGAATCCACTTGAAATGTGTTTACAATCTCAGTATAAATCTGTGATTACTTCAAGGAGAGGGCATGCAAATTCAAACAGGTCCTGTGTGCTTTCCGTCATTGGTATGCATACCACTGTCCTTCCTTCTCTGTGAGAGTGTTTCTCCCTGAACGTACAACTGCTCTACTTCCTCCTCTTATCACCTGTCCACATGCACCCAGCTCCATACTGACCCCACGCCCTACATCCTGTCACGTCACTTACATCACCATGGTTCAAACCCACGTTAGCTTAATGGAAACAGTTCCCTTGTGTCCTCAGAAAGGTTGGGGGAAGAGTCTCATGCGGAGACTCCCATGCTCCATGCAGAAGGAAGTACAGATCAAGGGCCAATTTGGAATTTCAATTTGGATTTTGTGCAAATGGTCACCACACACACATGTACACATACTTGTGTCTTTCTCCCTCTTTCTCATCCACTTGCAAACAACACACAAACAGTAGTCTGACAAGACCCCTTCACTCTGCCTAGATGGATACTGAAGTATGTTTTCTGTTTTCCAGTATCTCTGTCCTTACATCCCCTCACCAGCAGATCTCCTCCTGCTTTGATGCTTCTTCATTACAGTATTGAACCCGTTTTATGAGACCACTGCTGTCATTTCCACAGGAATTACTAAAACAGGTGACGACAACTCAGACTCATGTTTTTGCCGAACAAAACCAGGTGACGATGACATTGCCAGAAACTGCGATGCATACTGATGTTGACACAAACGTTCAGAAATGTGATGATTCAACAGCAGCCAGTACGCCTCCATCTACTGAATGGATCTGCTGTCACCGGCTTTTCTGTCAGTGCAGCCGAATCCATAACCCTGCCACTAATGTGAACACAGTGTTTTGCCGTTCAACAAGCATACAGCCGTGTGGCTGCCAGCACCATGGCCCAGCCAAGTAAACCATCTGGCTCTGTTACGCAACACTGACCATCATAACCATTGCTGTGTAGCATTCGCTATTCTTCTTTAGTCTTGGGATGTAAACTGAACAATACATTACTGATGTCAGCTGGATGGCGGCATGGCCAGTAAAGGGTTTTTTTGGTAACCAAGTTCTGTTTCAAGCATTTTATATAGGACTAGGAGGAAATGAGCAACCCCCCTGGTGCACAGAGAGGCCAGGTTTTAGAAACCACTTCCTTTAGGGATGGATGACCCTTGGTTTGATACATAATGCATTTCATCTAATCTGCATTCATAAATGGATGAGTTGCTAATAGTAATAGGACTCATTTGCAGTGGAGGGCAGGAGGAGTTAAGGCAAGTAAAAGAGAGTGGAAAAGAAAGGAGGATTTATTTCATTACCTTTTTCCCATCTGATCTTCCAGATTAAGGTAACAAGTCAGAAACATCTACACCTTCTAGGATGCCAATTGAGGTTAATCCTAGAGAACATGTGTGTGTATGTGATGTGAAAATCAACAGCGCTGCTTGTGCTCTGATGATAACTGATTTGGTTTCAGTTACACACACCTGAGGTCATTCTTACACTTGTCTCTGTCATCCCGTTGATGCTCTCCGCACATTTGTTATTGCCAGCAATACCAGAAGAGCATCTTTATGACGAAATCAGACTAGGTAACTCTCACTATGTCATCTGTCTGTCTGTGTTTGTGAGTGTTTCTTCTTTGTGGCTGTGATGTGTGTTAGCATTCACGTTTACAGCATTCGGATAGCAGTCTATTAGCTTGACTGTTAGTGGGACCAAACAGTAGCCTGTTCAGGCAGAAAATATTGTATGCTGTACAAGGAAAAATATGTCACACATGTCACCTATGCAGGTTAATGTACGTCATTGATTTGGTTCTAATGGAAAACATGCTGTCGCTCCCTGCAGAGTGTAACACGTTCTTGGTAAAGTGGGTTTGTGGCTCTGGCCTTTACAAATGTAATTGTTGAAAACTTGAAAATTGCACAGCATAATGATTTCTTGTTTTTCTGCTTTTTGTAGTTAAGGATGACTATATGGACTCAGATGGTAAATACAGTAGAGCTTTATAGCAACACTTCCTGTAGCACTGTTTTATGTAAGACCCTCAGTTGAACTAACTGGTTCTAGACCCTATTATTTCACTTAAATAATACGATTGTCTTAACATGAAAGTCTCGATGTTGTGATGTTTTTGCCCACTTT
The DNA here is from genome assembly GCA_038496675.1 of Rachycentron canadum. Taxonomy (NCBI): domain Eukaryota; kingdom Metazoa; phylum Chordata; class Actinopteri; order Carangiformes; family Rachycentridae; genus Rachycentron; species Rachycentron canadum. Next base: position 13,013,761 of record CM076652.1, read on the forward strand.
CAAGATATTTTTCACAATTTGCATCTGAAGATAGCTTTCAACTTCCACATCTCATTTTAAGTAAACTGTCAGGTCTTTGTTAATTATATATTGTTTTCTGGCAACGTACAATAACCAACAAAACTTCACAACTCTGAATTTTTTGTGTTAAGATTAACCTTTTAAAATTAGAAGAAATACATGCAATCCATGTTGGAGCATGCAATAGTGTGTTGTGTAGCGTAGTGTGGTGGGAAAGTGATATGTGGTATTTTAACTGTGGCCAGCCTCCACATTCAGAACAGAAGTGTTTGTGTTCATATCATGAAAAATAATTCTCTTTTTTAATCAGCTGTGTATTCATTTATTTCATGCCTTATAGCTGACACCTCGTGCTATGATGAAGATTATGCTAATGACATTAGTGATGACGATGATGAACATGAAGGTAAAATGAATATCTTTCTTCCTCATTTTAAAAGAAGGATGTAAAAGTGGTTAAAACTGCAAATCATTAAGGATATACAATCATTTATTATTCGTCAACTGCAAGTAAGTGATTTTTAAGTTCACAATGTTGATCTGCAGCGTAAGCGAATGAACAAGGAAATCTCAAGAGTGAGCTAATGTGTAAGTGTTCCTCAAAGTGGGCGATTGTACTTTTTCATCCTTCATATTTGATTAGACCCCAGTGTACAACAGCTGACAGCTCTGGATGTATGCTTAGTTGCAGTGAATGAATCAAATACTAGAGTCCCTGAGAGCACATGTTTTATCCAACCAGTTTGTCATCCATGATGAAGAATTGCTTGGAAAAACTCCCAGTCTTCATTTAGTGATTGTCAGTCCATTGGTCTGCTGTCTGAGATCAATGTCTGTAGACAGCTGTCGTCTAGACAAACATCCCCTCTGTTTGCTATTTAGAGGGGTCATCCAGATCCAGCGCTTCAAGCACACTGTTAGTTTCAGGTAATGAGATCTGTTTGTCGTTTCTCACTCGCTGACTTCCACTAAACCACAAAAAGCATGCACATGGTATCATGGGGTTTTTGAGTGTGTGCATCTCACTGTGTGTGTGTGAGTGTATGTGTATGTGTATGTATATGTGTATGTGTGTGTGTGTGCGTGCGTGCGTGCGTTCCATTATTTCCATTCAAAAAATGGATGCTTCTAAGATGAGAAGATTTTGTGGTTTGTCTCTGTACATGTGAGTATCTGGTGATGTGTGTGTGTATTTTTGGATCTGTGTGTGTGTGTGTGTGTGTGTCTACGTGTGTGATGATGCCTTTGGTACACTCCATCAATAGGCCCAGTGTGCCCATCCCCCCACACATCTTTTATCCCCTTTTTATACTCATTCCCCTGCTCACCCCTGTTTGTTTCTGCTCTTTCCCTTCATTGATGTAATCTGATCTCATCAGTCTGATGGACATCTCTTGAAAGGCTTCCTACTTTCACCAACAAATGAGGACACATGCCACCGTAACCCAGTCAAGCTGTTTGCTCACTTGTGTGCACATGTGTGTGTAGAGCTACACACAGGTACAAAGACATATACACTTACTCAAACTTAACACAGTTGCAGGTACAAACATGACCCACACAGGAGCACAAAAACTAATTCAAAGGAACAGATGTGTGTATCAACATGATGACCCCCACTCCTCCCTCCAGGAGCTTTAAGTACACATTCAGGACATTCTTCTCATCAACAAGGTGACACATTTAAGAGCATGCTTCCGTAACTTCCTATTACATCTCACAGACACACACACACACCACATACACCTTCTCCAAACGCCATTATAAATCTTGCAGACAGCCATGAAAATGAAACCAGCGCAAGTAACATTGAGATTAGACATTCACAAACATGATTAATGGGGTTTGGCCAAACCCAGTGTGTACAGAATATTAACACTGCTATGGGCAGTGGAGGATACCTGGACCAGCTATACTGACATAAACACACATACATATACTGGGATTTTTATGGATTGTTCCAGGTCTATCACACATGCTCAGAGCTCTGAGAACATACACAGTATAGCTTGCCCATTTACTATTAGTGCCATACTGACCCCCTGCCATCAAACTGCAAAAGCTTTTTTGAACCCATTTTCTGTAGGAATGCCTCACTTCAGTGCATATCTGTGTTTAGAACAAGATCATACAAATGAAGTGGTGCACAATGCATTATGTTTCTGGCCACACAGTTTACTATTAAGACTAAAATGCATATGCATCTGTCAGTTACCAAGCAACAGGTGCTAAGTGCATTAGAGCTCTGGCATGTCATTTTAAGACTCAAATAAAAATGACCAAATTATGCCTTTAGTGAGTTTCAAAAAATCCATTTGCTTCTGAGAAACAATATTCTTTCACCTGCATATTTTTTTCTTCAGTTTTAGAAATATTCCTCCATTTCCTCTTCATCTGCTGCATGCAAATCAGGTTGGATAAGAGCCTGAGTACTAAGTGTTGAATTTAGACTAAATATCGCTGTTAGCTTCCCACAGTGAGCTTAGGGTGAATTAATTAGACTTCCTCTCTGCCTAGTAGTAGCATGAAGTGCACCCTGTGTGTGCGTATGCATGAGTGTTTCTATGTATGTGCAAGTATGAGCGTCTCTCCATTGTTGTTTGCATCATACAGTACGTGTGTGTACTGTGAGCACATGTGTAAATGCGTACATTCATGTCTGCCTGTGTGTTTGCCTTTGAGTGTGTTTGTTTTTGTGTAGTATAGTGTAAGTAATTGCCTCCCACAAGTTGGATAAACAGCATCCTTCAAGTATTCAGCAACCAGCTGTCCTGATAGCCGAGGCACATATTGGAGAAATGTCTCTCTGTGTCTTTCTCTCTGCCCTCACTCTCTCTGTCTGTCTGTTTTCATTGTCATTTTCTTTCTTTATATATTTACGCACTTAGACATGCCCATGCACAATATTCCCTAGTTTTCTACGAGTAGCATGTAAACTATACTAGTAGATTTTTTTTATCTTTTATTTTGCAGTCATACATTCTGTATTTGTTTCTATTTGTGTTCCACTCATTTACTTGCACTTCATTAACACAGTGTGAAACCTTACTTACACCTTTGAACTGTGTCAGTGTATTTAATGTATTCAAAGTTACTGTGCAGTTTTACCAAATGTTTGTCATAAATCTAATGTATGCGAGTGTCTGAAGAAAACTGCTGACTTTCCATCGAGTTTCAAACCTAGCTAATTCTGTGAATCTAATATGGTAACGGTCGCTTCATTTGCTAGCCTCTTGATGACGTCATATCCGCTTTGGCCCTGTGTTGGCATTGTGGTTGCCTGTCAGAAGCTTAAGATTGACTGTTTATCCAGTTTAAAGCCACATTTTTAAGATACAGTTTTCACACCTTGGTGGTTTTCAACTGTGTATTTTAAATGCAATGTATGCAATGCATCTGGCTCTTAATTTATTTGAGAATAAAGCCAAGCAAATGCTAAGCAGCTCAGCTCCCAGCCGCTACAACGGCAATGTGGCGAATACAACAACTCCCATGATTTGTACTTAATGACACCAAACACCGACTTTGATTGAGATACCTCCAGTCGCAGTTAGTAATTATGTACTGTGTGTTCGATGGGTTTTTTTTCAATGATGGCATTAATAAGCTACCAAATCTGGTGGAGATGGCTATTCAAGATCCAAAGCATTTTATGCTAAGAAAAAGTAGATAGACATGGCCCTATCCAAGTACAGTAGTCTGTTAGATGATCACTTGCTATCATCACATGAGACAATAAAAGATTAAAGAAGCTTAGTAAACCAAAAGTCATCCAATTTCTGTAATTGCCAGGTTTTTACAATGCGACTGGATAGAACAGACTTGAAAGAAAGTTAAATTATATATATTCCTGGAGTGCCCTGGTAGCTTACCTGGTGTGTACCAAGTGTACCAACATCAAACACATCTGTTTAAAGTATGTTTTCATCCACCTCACCAGCCCACACCAGGAAAGCCCGAGAGGCCACAATGATATTAAATAGTGTAATGTAGTGTGTGTGGGGGAAACTTGTGGTAAGGGCTTTAGACTGTGTCCCGTGTTACCCAAGAGAAATTAATGTTATCACAGTATGGACCTGAGGGTAGTCAGTTTACTGGCATTGGGTTTCACTTGTCGGTGATTCATAATGTTCCAAGCTCTGTGTATGTGTGTGAGTGTGTAAGTACGTGTTCATGCTTTTTGTTACCTCTTTCTTTTGTAAAGACTGACCTCAGATCAATAGTCCTAAAAAAAGGCTGATCCTAATGAGACAAAACAGAATTTCTGGTCCTGGTTAAGGTAAGGTGTGACTTGAGGTTCAGTTAGGATTAGGTTTCGGCATGAATTGATTATAGTTAGGTTGTCTACAATGCAATGTCCTAATAAGGATAGCTACGCAAACGTCTGTGTGTGTGTGTGTGTGTGTGTGTGTGTGTGTGTGTGTGTGTATGTGTGTGTGTGTGTGAGAAAGAGAGTGACTATTATTGATACTTGCCAGGGTCACAAGCCTAAGGCAAGGACATTGATGCCACAGCTAACCTTCTAGCTGTCCAATCAGAGTAGCAGCAGGGTGTAAAGTCCCGCCCACACACCTACCTGCTCCCTGCTGAACACACCACCTGTCCTCCTATTACACTCTCATCCACTTTTTTTTTCTTTGTATTCCAAACACGCTCACACAGTGCAGGTTTAGCCAACACACACAATTACTGAGATATAGCATCACACAAACTGCTAATTAGAAACAGAAAAGCTGAAGTTGCAGATTTAATTCAGTGTATAAATAAACATGAACAGGAACACCACTGCACAAACAGGAGCCACTGAGTGTTGCAGATACACATTCAACAGGAACACTGATATGCTTTTGACTAACAATTACTCAAACAACGTGACGCACACTGTTTGAGATGGACATGACTGAATGACTCCAGATGGTTGTTGGTAACAAGTGTTTTTTCTATCCTGTACAATGACAACCTACTTTGCAGTCGTGGGCGTGAAAATGCGCTTGAAAAGTTCATGTCCTCGGACAGTGGTGTCAGGAAGAGTAGCTTTTAGCAAGTTTTGAAAAACATTGTCTTGACCTTGTCCAAATGTATCCAGAATCTCACAGAAACTAAAAACAATCAAAAAGAATGGGCTGTGTGTTGGGATTATCTCTGTAATTAATGCCACTCACTAACTCAATTCTCCCACGCAGCCACGTGAAATTTCAGTCAGGGGTGGGTGTTTTTGTCAAGTAATAATATGTTGGGGAGAGTTGGCCGTCAAGCACGAGTGCTGGTCAGCTCATTACGGCATGTGCATTTGTCATGGCGTAAACATCATCATTTATGTGACAGCCTGACTGGTCAATCAAATGATTAGGTGCGTGATTAACGACTCAACAAAAAGTATCTATCACTGATCTATTAACAATCAACAGACAATCAATGGTTGGTCTGCAGCTAATCAATCACAGGTATACTCTGATGGAAGACTCCACTATTTTTATGCTGCCAACAGCCAGAGGCAGAGGCATTATATTTTCAGGTTTTCTTTCTGTCTGTTTGTATGTTTATCCATCCCATTCTCATGAACGCGTTATCTCAGTAACAGCTTTAGGGAATTTCTTCAAATTTGGCACAAATGCCCATTTGGACTCAAGGATGAACTATTCAAAGTCACAGAGACCTGACATCCTTGTGAATGTGATATATCAGGAATACCTAGGGAATTTCAACTCTCAGCACAAGCGTCAATGCCCAATGCAATAACAACTGCTCAATGGATTTTAATGGACAAAGGTCAAGGTCACTGTGACAGCACAAAACATGTTTTTGTCCCTGATTTATAATTTCATGCAGTAATTTTGACACAATTTAATACAAATTTCTAGTTTTTTGCACCTTGGTTGCCTCTGTGCTAGTTGATAACATCTGGGTATGATTTTGTCATATTAGTGTATGTGCTCATGTGTGCACATGGATACATTTCAATGAGAGTTTACCAGTACATTTTACATATTGTGCTGCTTTCTATGCCGTCAGATCCAGGCTTTTTAGATTTTCCCTCAGAGTGAGAGGCAAAGACAGAGTGTAACTATTAGGTAGTCTGTTCTATTTCAGTCTCCACCTGAGGGTCAATACAGAAGGAGAAAAAGAACAAGAGATTGAATAAAAAGCAAGTGAGAATGCAAGAAGAGGAATGTCATGTAGCTCCCCTCAAGACTGGGAGGGAGGGAGAAAAGAAGAGGGATCCCTGTGAGTCAGCCTTGGAGTCCCCCCCATACTTTTCTCCTTCCACTATAATTTACGACACTCCCACCCTTGTTGCATATCCTTTTTTCCCCCTGTAGCTTTCTACGTCTGATCCACTGCTTTTTTCAGTCATTCACAAAAAAGCAGTTTCTTATTGTTTCCATATTTTTTTCTTTTTTCTTTAACTTGTCAAGTCTTTATTTCTTTCAAACCCTCTGACTCTCGCTCGCTCTCTCTCTCTCAGTTGAATGATGATGAGCCAGAAATTGCACCACTCCCTCAGCCTCTTCTAAGCAAAAGAAGGCCTGTGAGGCTGAACATGCAGCAAACCACAGCATATATGACTATCCTTCCTCCTTCTTATTTATTGGCTCTCTACCTCATGCTAAATTGTATCTACTCAGGGGTCCAGTCACCCCACATTAACTTACCTGCCAGCCAGCTTTACTTCTCTTACTCCATGTCCAACTCCATTATTTTTATTAAATTCCATCCATTTTTTTAAATACAGCTTTTTAGCCTATGTGCTACTCTGGCTACATGGCACCACGTGCCCTCTGTTCTCCCACCAGAAAATATACATATATTCTCTCAGTCATATTTTACAATTAACACTGACCCTAGTCATCCACCTTTCTGTTTCTTGCTGTGTGTGTTGTGTGGGTGTACTGTAGGTGTGTGTTAGCATGTCTCTGTGTCACCCTTGTTTCATAAAGATGCAACTCTCTCTCTCTCTCTCTCTCTCTCTCTCTATTACACTGCATTAAACCAAGGTTTAATAAAGAGTGCAGGGATCCAAATCTAATAACAGCTCCACTCTGGTTATTGGTATGCTCTTCACACTCACCTTTGTGTACTTTGTTGCACACACACACACACACACATGCACACACACGCACTTAGACTCACACAGCTATGAGGGTTGAGCTATATACTAACTCTTTATTCTAAAAAGGCCTTACTCAGCAAGCCCTTCTTTCACTTTCATTATATTTACTTACTGCACACGGCATGCAAACACACAATAGTGCCTCGAGCTGTTTTTAAAACATGATAACAATGTTCTTTAATAGAGGCTTGTAAAATCCTCACATGGGAGCTAACCTTGAGGTCAGGACCATAGTTAGGGTCAAACCGATACAGTTATGTTTTGCATACTTATTTTAATTAGAATACTAGTATATTGGCCTTTTATACATATCTATTTATATGAACTATTAAATTTAATTTTAAGCCAAATTTCTGAAACTGTTCACATGTTAACACATTTCAGTACTGGTGAGTTTTAGTTAATACACTAAGGAGTTGCAAAGAGAAAATGAGAAGCAGAGAACCAGGCATTAAGTGATTAGCTTGAGTTTCATCAGACACCTCCTGCTTTCACCTGCTTACAACTATTTAAATTTTTGTGTGAGTGGATGCTATAAAAAGTAGAACAAGCTATCAGGTGTATGTATTTTAATTGCGGTCGTCCCTTTTGCACTGTCTTGCAGTTGTCATGCTTTGCAATGATGTCTGCACTATGTGACTATGGAAAATGGCTGCAGAACATGTAGAGTCCATCACTTTTAATGTAATTCTGTTGGATTAAAAAAACTACACCAATTTATGCGTGAAAGTTAAACAAGTTTTTTTTTTTTGTAGAGCTGCAGTAAGAATTCTTCAAAGAAATGAGACAGTTTTTCATAATATAATGTTCAATGAAGCAGCTCTGTAAATTATTTACTAATGTAGAGACATTAGAGGTGCAGTTTACCTGTGTTTCTAACAGCAAATCCCAAAAGACAAATGTCAAATTGAACCAACTATAAAACTGATTTAGTTCAAAGGCTGTATCTTAATAGATGAAGATGAAGAAAACATATTGTTTGTAACATGGGTACATAGGTATGTATTCATATATACCCAATGAATATACTCTACTATACTCTATATATATATACAATACAATCTATAATCTTCTGTCCATAACTATGTTGTTTGTATATTTTAATGTTTTTCAGTAAAGAAAGACTGAAAAACTTAACAAATTCTAACACAAATCCAATGTGCAATATCCTACCATGGCACTTTATGGAAATCAAGCTGTATTATGGTTTTGGCAAGTCGTCCATTGCATTTCTGTCTGAATCAGTGTGAGTGCATCAGTGGCAGAATGCCATCAGCCTCTCTCAGCCCAGCTGCATTCTTTATTGTCTGTTTCTGCAGGCAAACACAGGAGTTTGATGCAACCACAGTTTGCTTGTGATGAATACGCTTAGTTGACAGTTTATTAGGAACACCTAGTTTAAGATTAAGTTGTATTTAATTATGTTGACAGGTAGTACTTTTATTTTCTTCACCTCATCCAAAACAACAAACATCTTTAGGTCAGTTGAATCAACTCCTCATAAAAATCTTATGATAACAATTCTAAGAATCATGAAGGGAGGATTTGTTGTCTGTAGTAGGCTGTAGGTTGAGGCTGTAGTAATTTTAGTTAACTGTTCTAATAAACTGACAATTCACTGTATGCTTGTTTGAGTGTGTTTTGAAATGTGTTTCTTTACAAGCTATCACTCATCCATTCATGAAAGTTGCCCTGACTGTATGAATGTGGGTCTGTGTGTGTCTGTGTATCTGTGTGTGTGTGTGTGTAGTTGATGGTTGGTGGTGCACAGACAAACAAAGACGATGAGAGGAGGAGAAAGAAAATGAATGACTCAGCTCAAAGCAATAGAGTGAAGCAAAGCAAGAATTAAAATGAGCTCAATCGGTTGTCACGTACACACACAGACACGCGCACACACATGCACTCAAGCATGGATGCATTGAAGCTTGCAGACAGGGTGTGTGAAGAGTATAAATAGCTCTGCATCCTCACTGATGCTATTTTTAAACCTGGAGTCGTGACTGACTTAACCAAGGGCAAAACTCTGAGGCAATACATGCAGAGAAACACACACACATGTAAACACACCCACATCAGACTTCTTGGACAGCCATGAATAACTAGCCACTTGTCAAAACATAGCTCTCTCTTTGTGTCAGCTTGTGTCTGTCTTTGGCTGGCTCGCGTCTCTCTTTTTCATTGCTGAATGCGAGCCTTTCATTCTTTAGGGCGCTCTATTATGCAGTTCTCCTTTCTGGTCACATTTCATGCTTTGTTTGTATGTTTTTTCTATATAAGCCTAGATTTTTCCAGTAATGGTCCAGTGAGATGAAATACAACCTACAGTGGGAGCATGCTGTGAATTTCTATGGGGCCTTATAAAACAGCATCTTACTCTACAGTCCATCTGAGCAGTTACAGTGTTAAATTGTCACTCTGTACAATGTCTGTGGAAAGATAAAAATGTGTGTACCTGTGTGCACTGGTGTTGATGAATGTCAGTAAGTGTGTGTGTAGTACGAGTATGAGTTGCCAGTTTATTAGGTATGTCCAGCCTTAATACAGATTGCACACAGGATAAATATAAAATGGATCACAAATGGATTCAACACTGGTTTGCAGAAGATCATCCTTTAATGCATGAACTTTGTTTTGATGCATACCAAGTGCTGACACTGGACAATATGAACTACATTTCCATTATTAGTTCAATAACGATAAATGTTGCCATGGATGTTTTTTACTACATCGGTGAACAATATTTTATTTCTCATGCTGGGTTACTACTGATTTATTTGACCACATTCATCCAAGATGCCCCATATAGATTTGGGACATCTGGACTGGACTTTGGGCTGGGTAAAGATGGATTGGTGAGAGGTTCAAATGCTGGTAATTGAAAAATAATTGGTTTATTGCCCATCTGTGTGCGCTGAGGTTGACAGATAAATTAGTGTTGGCAGGGGACACGGGAATATCAAAACAGGACCACCGAGCTGAATAAAACAGTTGCTGTAAAAGTCAGGTCCCTTTTTGCATTTTGATGATTCGACAAAGATTTTGGTTCAAGGATCAAGTTAAGAATCATGACAAAAGTTTATCCCCACCAACAGTATTATGATGCACCATGTGACGAGGCTCATGTCATCATCGTGTGGTGTGATGAACATGACAGTGGGTTTGTCATTGCTTCAGCTCACCCCAACACCACTGAGCATCTGTCCATCTTTCCACTGTGCAGCTGTTGATATTGCAGCAACTGTCCAATACAGTCAACTCCACAATTTACAGCATCTCCACTCAATGTTTCCAGCATCTTACAGAATCATTCCCAGCACTGGAGGTAGCACAACATGCTACCAATATAGATAGGTTTATATAATAAGCTGGCTACTCACCATATGTGCAGTGATGTATGTGTGTGATTGTGTGACTGTGTCTATGAATTCATGTTGCACTATTGTACCTGTGGAGGTGATTATGAATCAGTGTGGCAGATCTCTGCCTGCAGTGGTGTAGTCTAGATAGGCCCATCTCTTATTGTTCGGAAGAAAGAAAAGCTGGTGTCCAGCTGAGGTGTTGATTGCTTTATGTAATGAACTCCTACTTATTTAAGTCCCAATAGACCTCCATGTCGAGTATAACAGAGTGGGAAACATGGAATTTATTGTTCTGCATTAAAGCAGCTCTTCTCAAAAAACAATCTTGGGTCTCGATTCTCTGCATCCATTAAAGAAATAACTGCGTTCTTGATTTTTACCAAAGTTACTAGGTCCTATTTCCCAAAAACTGAAAAATGAACCAAACACCAGTCAGTATAAACATCAAGTCCCTCAAACCCCTAATTTTTTACCTCCCTTGCTCATCCTTCCGAATCAAAATTCCACTTCTTGTTTGTGTCTTTGACTATATATTATATTATAATAAGTTGTGGCATCCACCTAGACAAAACTGTTACACTAAGTGTGTGGTCGTGTTGTAACAGACTGTAATTTGACTGTTGGAGACTGAGGAGTGCTACCTAAAGCTTGAACCACAGAAAACTATTCTGTTTTCTGCAAAACTGAAAATTACTGACATCAGAAGAAGTTTTTATAAGAGCATCCAAAGAGCTAATTGTGTATCCTCAGTTTATTGGACCATATCTCTCCACTCACCCATGTAAAATTGCAAAGTGACAAGTTTCTATCTTTCTACCTCTCAGCTATACATGTTTTCTCAGTGACCAAACACAGCAGATGAGTGACCAGTTATTTGAAATCACCAGAGGGTTCAGACTGCCACCAAGTGAGTGTTAGAAACCACAGCCTGTGTTTTTCTCAAATGCAATTTTGCCACACTATAAAGCTCAGGAGCAGAAGATTCTGTCTCACAGTGTTGTTTTTTTTTTTTTTTTGCAAACTTGCCTACTATTTGTTTTAGGATTTGATCGGTTTAAAAAAAAGATCTCCTAACTTTGAGAAATTCAATCTGTATTTAATGTCATCGCACACTGATACCAACCCATCTCAATGTGTTTAAAATGGTTCAATAGTGAGATGAATTATCAGTGATACAAAAGAGGAAATATATAATCTTTTTTTTCCCACTTAATTTGTCTTGTAACAGTTGTGACATATTGTAGAGTTGGACTGCTGACAGGCCTTCTCCCACTGCCATCTACAACTGTAGTTCTCCACATGGCAGTCGGCCCGGATGGACTAAAACATCAACATGGCACACATATTGTAAATCCTCGTGCACAGACATGCACTGTTTGAGTTCCTTCCTGTCACTTGGCTTCTGTGAGCCCACATCTGATTAATCACAGGCACAGTTGTCATGCCAACACAGTGTTGGCAAGCACCAAAACAGAGTAGCAGAGTAAGGTGGAGGCTAGTGATGCAGCAGAGGACTCTCTATTGACATATTGTGCATGTATGCCTTTCTGCTGTGTGGACATATGGAAATATGTGTGTGGCTGTAGTGTGTGTTTGCAAGGAAATAACTGACAAATGTAGTATTTGTGCTGTAGAAACTAATTTACTGCAAATACATGAGAAATACACTTAGCCAAAATAATAACAATGGGCTATTGATCAGGTTATATACATACATACATACATACATATATATATATATATATATATATATATAG
>CM076652.1:13026411-13063969 GCA_038496675.1 Rachycentron canadum
GTGTGTGTGTGTGTGTGTGTGTGTGTGTGTGTGTGTGTGTGTGTGTGTGTGTGTGTGTGTGTGTGTGTTTTGTATCACCAACCCTTTCTTGATTTCAGTGAGAAGGACTGTACCTGGGGTGTGTCAAAGTCAATTGAAGCAGTGTATGTGCACTTATGTGGAATAACAACACCTTCATGATAAATAAGCAGATATATTTTTCTTGCCTTACATGATGTTGGCCAATTTGGTGCATTTGTTGGGCAATAGTGTCAGGGACAAGAAATGGATTAGAGGTGTGAGGGAAAAGGGAGTGAGCGAGGGCAAACTAGAAGCTCAATCGAAGGTCTCACCTTTTCTTTCATTTCTGTTAATGGGGGACAGAGAACGCAGCCAGAACCTGTCTACTGCAGGGACATCATTACAGTATAGAGGGTCACACTGACAAAGACAAAGAGGGGCGATAGAGATGATGTCCGGGTAATCATTCAGAAACAGAGAAGACAGGGAGAAAAAGATGTGTATAGTAAAGAGCGGGTGAGAGAGAGAGAGAGAATAAAGAGACAAGGGGAGTCTGTTCTCAGGAGACAGGCAGGGTAAAGTTGTGTTAAGCTGAGATCAGAGAGGGGGATCAGTCCATGTATCCTCTGTGTGCTGAGTGTCATGTTTTTTTACAGCGGGCAGTCGATAAACAGCCAATCTCCCCTCTCAAACGATACCTCCCTCTTAGCTAGTGTACTATATGTTCAGTCTAGCAGAGGCAAGTTATGTCAAGATTTAGACAATACTAAGCATGTTTATTTTTAGAAATGATATTAAATTGTCTGGCTTGAGCAGCAGATTGTCTGGCTTCAGCAGCAGAATAACAATAATAAAAAAATAACTTATTTATTTGGATAGCCACAGAGAAGAAATTCCGGTAAATGTTCAACTTAGGCCCACCAATTAGGCATTAGTTATACAATGTGCCAGGAGGGGAGACAACATTCAGTCAGGACAAAATCTGGCAAAGGCATTCATTGGGATTAATATTGAAATTTTATTGTTAACTGCATGGAATTAAAGATAAGTAATTACTGGAAATAGTGTACTGAAACCCACTGTTGCTCTGGCCATTTTCTACATGTGTGGGTTTCTGAAAGGATGCGGACGGACCTGACTTTTAGGTGAAGTAAGGCGTGGGCACAGTGCAGCAGTAAGTTCTTGAGAAAAGCATATCTTTGTTACAAGATACAAGGAATCCAGTGAATGGATGATGTTTGAGTCTTTACTATCATGTCACTTCAGATGAAGTCCAGTCGGTTGCTTCTCGTAGTGCCTCAGGTTACATCACCGTGACATGTCCCCATTCCAGAGGAGAATATGGTTTAGTGGAAGTAGACTACATCATTTAGCAGGTTGTCCGCTGGCTGCAACATCATACTGCCGTATCCTAGCAACCAGTTTATAGAGAGGGCTTTCTCAGGCAAAGCTTCAGTTCCAGCTGGTGATCTCTGAGGAGTGTGTGTGTGTGTGTGTGTGTGTGTGTGTGTGTGTAGTGTGCAAGGATAATGGATGAGTGTTGTAGATATGAGCGTGCTGTCTCAGTCCTGCAGGGAAGATCAATATCAACTATACATTCATCTCTAATTACCACAGCGGAACTTGGAGGGAATCTCTGTGTCTTTTTCCTTCCCCCCCTCTTGTTACCTTTCGCCATCTCTTCTTCCTCTCCCTTTCTTTCATGATCTACCTCTGTCCACTACTACTGTCACTACAGTTAAATCTCTGCCTGCATCTGTATTTTTCTAATTTACAAATTGTTTATTGCTATGAACTTATGTTGCCTGGGCACCTCAGCATGGTACATTGGTTACCGACCATTTTTTTCACATTAGATCGTTCTTTTGCCCTCTTTCCTGTCCCACTTACTTTCTACCTCTATGCAAACTCTACTTTAATTTATGAACCAAGAACATAAAAACCTAAATACCTCACTCTGCTCTATAGCCCTTTGTCCCTTTTTGTCTTTTTTTCCCCAAGACTCTACAGGCTTCATAACCTCCCAATGATGACAACTTAAGTTTTTATGACATTTGATAACATTTGACTAATTTAACCCCCTCCCGTTATTTTTTTTCTTTCTCTGTTTTCAGTGCTGAGTATAGGAGAAGGAGGTTTTTGGGAAGGCACGGTCAAAGGGAGGACAGGCTGGTTCCCAGCAGACTGTGTGGAAGAAGTTCAGATGAGGCAGTATGACCCACGGCTAGGTAAGACATTGACATGTACAAATATGTATATGATGGTTCCTCATGCTTTCATCCTTACTGTAGTGTATTCAACTGCTGTGCATGGCTCTGTCCATGGTGCTGAAAAACATTGCGACTGAACATCTGCTGAAAGTTTATCATTAAATTAACAAAATCATTGTCACAACAAATGAACATTTATGTTTATGTGTTGAAGGGTGTAATTTTAACATTGTTAATACCATAAAATCAATTACAAAAAAATACACAACAAATGAGAAATATTTATTTTATTTTTAACTGTCTGTCTTTGCAATTTTGTATTTTCTTTAATCAAACCACCTGTGTCCGCCACATAAATTCACCTACAAAATAAAATGATTGTATGATTTCGATTTAAAAAAGTAATTAGGATTTTAGTGAAGTTTCGCTGATTAGCAGGTCCTCTAGAAAAGCCTGTTAGTTGCATTGTAGTTAATATTTGGAACTTTGCTTGACCAAGTGATTGTGATTCATAGAATAAAAAGGCCATTTTGATTGTTAAAAACATGCAATCTGAACACAGATAGTTATTTATATCATTTGTTAAACATCTTCTGTATGTGAATGAAAATTGACTTCCATTGATTTACATCCCTGACTCCTGTAACACATATACACCTCTTTAGACAAGAATAGTGAGGAATAGTCTAGTTAAGCATTTGAAAATGTATAGGTTGTCTAGAAAAAACAGTGAGAGCTTTCAACAATCAGTTGTCCTCAGAGTACTAAATGCTTAGTTAGTTGACATTTGCCTCCCATGCTGACTGCCGACTGTCGAGTTTTTCACCAAAGATTTTTAAGCTTTTAGGGCACTTAATTAGTGCCTGATTAAACACAGGTGCACTGGAAAGGTCGAACAGTTTAGCTTTACCTTGTTGAGGAACTGCATTAGCAAACTGCGACGTCAACATTTCATATTCATATTTACTTATTCCATGAATGTCATTTCTCAATTTAATATTTTTTCACTTTCAATTTTAATATTTCTTTGGCAACACATTTATGCAAAACTAGTGGCACAACGCTGGTTTGAGTGTGGAAAGCTCCCACACAGCAACGCATACAGCTTTACTATGGATCTTATTTCAGTAAATTGCACTGTAAAAAAGAAATGCATGTTTATCTATTATGTTTTTTAAACTAATTAATCTACAGTTCAAACCGAAGGTCAAAACCACTCTCACTGTTCTGTATAGTGACATCGATATGTGATGTTCGATACATTCCAGGAATTATTTTGTGACATTTTGTAACTAAGTTTCTGGTGTAACCCATTTGTAACCTATTGCCTCATGAACTTCTACATCAGTTTGTTATTTCCCACTGTGTCCGACAGCAGTCACCTGAGAATGTGCCTGAACGTGAGTTTCAGATGTTTCTTGTAGTCAAAGAAAGCAGTCGTGCTTGAGATTACTTCATTTTTTACCTTTGCCAGATTATCAGAGTAATGACCAAAATGCAATATTGTTTTTATCTCATTTCGGCGACAGATTTCTTCATCAGTTTAACGTTTTTTAAACCTTCAGACAAAAAATCATCAGGTAAGCATAAGTCAATAAAATTTTATATTAATTGCTGATGTTTAAAATCAACAGTTGCTTTAATGATCTAAATTATTTAATGTGATGACACATATTGCGTAGTAATACACTCACACAAAACGTACCCACTATTTTGTGTGGATTATTCCCCTTGTCACACATTGTAAATATACACTGACCATGATGAATCATCCATTCACATTACCATGTGTGTTATTACATGAAGCCCTTTGTAAACAACTGGGAGCACATCAGATTAATGTGACCACATCCCCATTTAGACTGTCATTTAATTAGCAGATGGCACATTTTGTTTGCTGTGGACTCAGGAGCAACTACATGTGCAGCACCGACACAGCCATCATGAAAAACATCTGGTCATTGCGTGAAAATGTTTAGTGTGATGAGAAATACTGCAGCAAGTACATATGTTGGAAATGGGACAAGGACAAGTTTGTCATAAATAGCTCCTTATTCCTTTCGTGTTTGCCATGCATCTCCTATTTCTAGAGCAATTGGGGTATTTTTCCTTTTCAAAGGGTTGTTGAGGGATTGAGGTTACCTCAGAGTAGGTGTGAAGAGATGAGAAAGGCCAGAATCTCTAAATACCCCATTTAAATGCATTGTGAGCAAAAGATAGGGGAAGGTAGGAAAGAAAGGGCCAGATAGCGAGGGAGACGGATGGTGGAGCATACTCTAAAGGACAGCAAAGTGGAGATGGCAGAGCGTGTCTTTCAGAGAGGTAGAGAGAAAAAGAGCGAGTGGAATGAGGGAGGGAGATGGGCCTGATATTGAGCCCCACTCACTCATAAATCCTGAAAAACTCTGAGGCCTCAGATATCTATTTCTCAGGGATAAAAAATCTTATGTCTCCTCTGCCATTCCTCTCTGATGCTATGTGTTGTTCTTCCTCTTCGATATGAAACGGGGATGCTTTTATCATCAGCATACCTTTTCTAACTGTGAATAAGAAAAACTTATAATTCACTATCAAAAACACCATATATATGCAGTCAGTCTGTGTTTCTTAGTAACAGTCATTTTATATCAAAATTCATTTTTTTCCTTCTTCGTGGAAAACATTACAAGCATTTCAATGACCCCTTTTGAACTCTGGGACACAAATATGAAGTAATTCAACCAGATGTGATTTGAGGCAGCTGTTTAACCCAATCATATCATTCTTATAATTGTGTGTAATGAACAAAATTATAATATATTATACAGCACAATATATTTCACATATAATGTGACATCACACTATTTTCTGTATTTACTGAGGCATTTTAAAGCTAATCTCATACTCACTCCTAGATTCATCAACTGTGATACAACAGCAAAATAACACAGTATGGCACATTAACACACACACTAGGACACACCAAAATACACACACAGTTGTTTATCTGAAGGCAACCACTGAGGCGTCACTGACAGTTAGGGCAATATGTCTCAGCCTATTGAAGCAGGAAAGACAGCCCTGTCAACAATTAAGTAACGTAAATACTACTACTACTTGCTCTCTCGCTCTCTCTCTCTCTCTCTCTTTCTCTCTCTTTCTCTCTCTCTCTCTCTCTCTCTCTCTCTCTCTCTCTCTGTACCACTGTACATAACCCATAAGTCATGACTCTGAAAGTGCTATCCCTCCTATCTCTGTCTCCATCTCTTTTCTCTCCTCTCTGCCAGGTTTGAAAGAGTAATGACAGAGAAGGGCAAAGACAAAAAAAAAAAATAAACTGTTTCAGTTTGGGGGAGCAAGAGGGGATGGGAGAGGGCAGCTAGCAAACAATAGAGAGACAGAAAGTGAGAGAGAAAGAGAATAGAAGCAGGTGAAAAAGGTACATTTTAAACCATCACTGACTCTCTTGGCTGTTATCTGTCACCATGCTGCTCTTCTCTCTCTCTCTCTCAGCAAGGCCAGAGTTACCTGCAGCCACCAGTTCATCTTCAACCGGTGCTTGAGGGGACAGAGAGAGGGAGGAGAGTCAAAGGCACAGTGTAGATGTCAAAGGGAGAAAAAAAAATAGGAAAAGTGGAGGGCATGAGCAGCTGACAGAGAAAATGAGGGCGAAAAGAAAAGACTATTGATTGAATTCATTAAGAGCACAATGAGTGATGCAGTGGTGAAACAACTTGTGTTGGGGGTGCAATATGCGTGTTATGATAAATCATTGTACTTTTTAATGCTTAAAAAATCTACTACATGGCTGGTGTTGTGCATATCTATTTGCGTTACTTTTTTTGGATTAGGGGTAGCTTTGACTTGGACCACGGTGGCTGCTACCCTTGTCTTATCCACATTCCTGTGGTTTTTGGTTAAATTACTAATACAATATTACTAATTTGGTCATTACCAATATTTGTGGTTAATAGGAATACAATATACAGTAGACAGTTATATAGTAGAGAGCTGCCATTTGATGTGTTTGTTCTTTATCTGAGAAGTACTGTTGTTATTTTCTCCAAACAAACTACTTGACTCAAGACCACGAGTCTTGCTGTAACCACCAGCGGTCAAGGGTGAATGTATTTCTTTAGTAAGTGATCTCTCTACAGCACACCTAAAACACAACGGCTAAAGGTGAAGCGAATTTTCACTTTGTGTTAATAATGCATTGGTCACACTCCACACATGAAACAAATCAAACTGAGTCCATTTATCTTCAAATGTGCTAAGTTAGCAACACTGCGGGCCAATGAGGGAACTCCAACTCAGTCACATGGCCTTCAGCTGACTAACAATTGAGTGATGATCAGTGAGTCAGTCACGGACATTCACTGTTGTGGTCCAGTCAAAGTGTGCTCCCCATACAAATCCAGCATTAGCTCTAAAAAGCTGAACACTTGTGAAATCTAAAGAATACACTTGAATATCTTCACCCATCTTGCAAACACCGCACATCACACATGCTTCTGGCCTGTATGTGGGGGTTAATGGTAGATGTTTACCCGCAGTAATGGAGGGGATAATGATGTGAATATGAATTGCTCTTCCCTTTCTAACGATGCAACCAAATTGCCAGGAGCCACTCATTTTTTGCAGTAGTACTGTTAATCTACAATCTGTTGGGATCATACAGCCCTCCAGCCAGAAGACCCTGTCCCCCGTTCTGTTACCCCCCAATAACAAATTTGCATCCTAGAGCCCAACAGCCCAAATGTTTTATGAAACAGCGATACATTCTTAGAGTGCCCTGCAGCCTCATATGTCCTTAAGGACCTCTACACTCTCTCTCACACACACACACACACACACACGGATACATTCACAGCATAATAATGCACATTTTTCTCTGTGATGGGATAAGCAATGCTTGATTTCTCCATGGTTTGATATCTTAACAAGCGTGCAAACTTTTATTTCTTTTTTCTTTCTGCTCGTTCACTCCGTTCCCTTGCTCTCCTCGCACCGCAGCACAGTTGAATGACTCACAGCCGCATGAATCAGCCCAGTCAGATCCAGCCTGAGCTATTTTTAGCCTGCCCATTAAGAAGTTTTGGAGTGTGTCTGCACTCCCCTAGAATGCTTAAACATCAGCGTTGCTGCGGCAGCTGAGACTGACACAGGCAGAGCAAGTTGGAGGGTAGGGTGGAGGAGAGAGGTAAGGAGGGATAGAGAGATGGTGCAATGGATTGGTGAGGGATCAGGAAGTCATCTGAACAAAAGTGCAACGTGCTTGCCATTGGTTCTGTGTGGGCTTTTTGTAGTTTGGTTCTTCCCCATTCATGTCCGAGGTGCAAGGTCAATAGTTGTGCTGCTACAGTGATGGATTTCAGTCATTATCTGAGGCCATTCAATGTCAGTTGTAGACATTTTTTGACACTATTTCACCATGAGCTGCACTATAATTCTTTACGGACACTGTCAACTTAAAAGATACCAAGAGCTATATTGTTATTGAGCAATGGTAAATGTGATTTAAGCCCACTGTATATCACCAAAATATCAGCATCAGTTAGAAATATTCTTGACATGAATTAGTAATTAGACAAGTATTAAATTATATTGATACTGATGACAGTGTTGTGAAAACTACATTCAGAGCAGCATCCTAATTAGAAAACCATTCTGTTTTGAGATGAAGCAAAAACCCATGTGAGACGGGTGCACATGCAAGAACATACAACACAACTGAGACATAAATACAAAGGTTTGATGAAATATAGATCAATGAACTCAATGATCAATGAGGCACGTCATTTAGAGGGAGATGCTCTCATTCAGGACAAAGATGTTCTTTAAGTCTGTGTGAACAGGAAGCCACGAGGATGCAAGAGAGAGAAAAGAGTGATTGTCAGACAATGCCTGTGTATTTCTGTGGCGATGAATGGTGGTGGTCAGAAAACAGCAGTTGTGTGTATGAAGCAACTATGAAGCCAGTTGTTTAAATGTATCACTCAGTTATGAAAATGGGTAGTTAGAGCTCAAGGACATCAGCTGCTGATCAGTGTGATGTCAAGTAAATTAGACTTTCTTGTCCTTGTGGAAGGCATATTTTTCTTTTTCTTTTTTTAATTTTCAAAGCAGTCAGAAACTGCTTGCATTCATTTTTAAAATATTAACAATGTTCAACGTATCTCTCTGGAAAAGCCAAGTATTACTTACAGAGTAAGTAATCTCCTGTCCTTCACCCTTTTTCTCGCCATCATCCATTTACCTTTCTTTCTCTCCTCTTGTGTTATTGTATCTTCCCTTTTTTCCAGCTTTTCTTCAGTTTGTTATTTTATCCACCTTTCAAGGATAGGACCAATCTTCACCTTGCACCCTAGCATGATAATTATTAATGTTTTTGCATGTTAGCAAGTGCAGTCCCACTGAAGACATGTATGTAGCATCAGCTTCTTTCTCAGCACACCCTTTCCCTTTGCTGCAGAGGAGGCTAAAAATCACTGTTATTTCTTCATTTTATTCTGTGTCTCTCTTAAGCATTCACAGAAACTGTGAATGCTTAAGTCTTAGGAGAATTGCTCAGTGGCGCCCCAACAGGAGCTGTGAAATGAGAAAAAAAATTGAACGGATTAAGTTGCATTTTTTAAAAGGCAATGCCTGCCTAGTGAGATTAACATAATTATTAGAAATATAATTTTTCAATATTATGAATTTTTAAAATAATTATATTTTCAAGAGAATAACTGTAAAAAGGAAAGGAAAGGATCTTACTCTGGTTAATTGTAATTTCTCTGATTCACTACTGTATAATACAAGATTGTGAAACCCAGAAAGATTAAGATCAAATCTGCGCTTTGGTGAAAAATCCAGGGTTATTCAATACAAAATAAACCAAATACTCATTTTCTAAAAATTACAAATATGTCTTTGATTCTCCAGCGTGTCTTCATTCCTAATCGAACTCCATCGTGACCTTCTCCAATTTATTATGACAGGAATTCTGCATTTTATGTCGTATTGTTCAGATTTATTTAGTCTGTAGTTTTACTGCTCTCAAAGGTTAAACTGAGAAAGCCCATAAAAATAACAGAAAAACATTTACCTTTCACTGACAAAGTCCTCTCGGTTAAGTTCTTTCATGATACCATAAATTTGTCCGACTGCAAATCACATAGATAGTGACTTCAGTCAGTAACTCTCTAGTGGGGACTTGTAAAATGCAAAATGAGTATGCAAATGCACAGAGCAGTGTATGTGCACATGCATACAAAAGGACAAGCTTCTTTTTTTTCTTTTTTTTTTACATGTGTATGCTTATGCACACGTACGCACTTTCAGTTGTTGTCTATATGTTGTGTGGAGTCAGCATATAGATTAGCATAGCGAACTAATCCGTCTTATTAGGAAGAGAGAGAGGATATAAACTACAGGTTGAAAGACACGTCTTTGGTATTAAGGTTTAGCTGAGTCAGTGTTATAGACTGGCAGTTCAAGAGGAGGCCTGCCGTTTAAAAAATCCACATGAAGTGTCCTATGGTGATGTATCTCAAGGTGTTTGTGTGTGTGTGTGTGTGCATCTGTGTGTGTGTATGCCTTTGCGTGAGTGTGGTTGTTGTGTTTGTTTGTTCACAACAGAGTGATGGCTAGTATCTGTGCTTTTCATCAGAAGTCAGTCAAGTGTGTTGAGCCATCTTTCTTGCTCTCTCTCTCTCTCTCTCTCTCACCCTCGCCCTTTCTCTGGAGGACAGTGGCATATCAAATCATAATAGATGGCGATACTATTTGAACAATGAATCAGAGCTGTATCAGGTCTCACAGTAGAGCAGAGACATATCACTTTTGACAGGGGCCGTATTGGATGACAGGAGGCCACATGCATGCACGCACACACACTCACATGCACACAAACAAGTACACACACACACACACAGGCAGGGAACTACATTCCTCTCTGTAAGTCTATTTCACAGTGTCAGGGCTTCTCTTACACACGATATTCACCTGTGGTATTCGTTCTTACACAGTTGGTTGAATCATTTTGTTTATGTAAGCTCTTTGACCGCAGTGACTTGACAGCT
Organism: Rachycentron canadum; assembly: GCA_038496675.1. NCBI lineage: Eukaryota > Metazoa > Chordata > Actinopteri > Carangiformes > Rachycentridae > Rachycentron > Rachycentron canadum. The sequence goes on from CM076652.1 coordinate 13,036,670, forward strand.
AGTGTGTGTGTGTGTGTGTGTGTGTGTGTGTGTGTGTGTGTGTGTGTGTCTAAAAAAAATGTGGCAACACACACGCAGAGCAGCTTACCTGGCAGAGCTGTAAAGCATCCCTCTGACTGGGCATGACTAATCATACACCTACCTTTACACCATGACACCCCTTTTTTTTCGCTTTCTCCCTGCTTCACTCTTCTTCTCTCTCTCTCTCAGCATCACTCTCCCATTCTCCTGTAGAGCTGGAAGGTGGAAATGATTTTAATAATTCTGCTCAGCTCAGGGTTTGATAGTTGAATGTGAATGTGTATTACTTTTGTTCTCAAGCTAAGGGATGGGCACGTCAGTGGCCGCCTCAGTAAGGGATTGCATCACAGTTGAGTGAGAGAGGAGGGATTGTATGAGCCACTGGAACCACAACAATGTCTGCCTTCGTTTGACTTTTAGCAAGCTGTAAAACACAAAGTAACATTGTGTCATACAGCTTCTAACACATAAAGCTATTGATTCAATAAGCGATTGATAATGCACTTACTCAGTTCACTAAGAGGATTGAGTGTTAAAGACACATCTGTTCCTGTGTTGAATGCTCCTACTCTCCTGCTTCCCTTTTCTTTCCGAGAATATGTGTCTGTGTTTGTCTGAGTGTATCTCTGCCTGTCTTGACCTTGACTCAAAGGCATGTCGTGATGAGCCGTGACGGTGTTTGAAGAGCTTGTACAGTAGTTGCTTCTTGTTGTCTGAATTTGACTGAATTATTCAAGGCTTCTTCCACTTTGACAGAGCTGAGGTATTTATAGGCGTTGGTCTCTGGCTCAGACACTTACACGGTAACAACAAGCTCTGTGAAGGCTCTTCAACAAACCAACCATTTCTGAGGGAGGAGGAGAACGAAAGACAACGGAGAAGCAGAGATGTGAAATATTCGCTGGAGACTGAAACAGGATGGGACAGTTTTCGGTACAACTCATAGTGGGAGTCTTATTTCACTCATGTGACAGAGAAAGCTGGGAGCCCTCTAACGGGAATATGGTGCTGAGATATTTTGAATAGTCGACTGCACAACTGCACAGAATGGATGTTTCGCCTTTAGTTGTCTCTAGGCGAGGATGAGAGGGAGGCCAGACCCAGCTCCTTGCAGGGATCCACGTTGGGAAACGGGCCAGTGGCAGGGTGGAGGTCCTAGAAAGGGAGTTGTCAAGACAGATTTGAGAAAATGGACTGTTGCCCAGTCATGGTGTCAGATCTGCCAGTGCTGTGTAGCAGGATAGACGGGGTGGTAACGGTCGTGAAGGCAGAGCAACCAAACTCCAGATGTCATGACCTGTACTGGGGTAAGTCTCTCTCCATCCACAGCTCTTTGCACTGTTCTTACGTCAGGACACTGACTAGATGGATCACTTGTTGTTATGCTGCATGTAAAATTGTCTCTTGCAGGAGAAACTGAAATCGTAGCTCTTGTAAATGTGAGCCACTTGACTCAGCACAAGGTAAAAATGTAGTAAAGAAAGAAGAGTAGTGTCTGCAAGTGAACAGATGTTTCCATTTTCCAAAGAGTGGGGGTGACATACCACTATTTGAAGTGACTGTGACTGATAGCTGGGTTCAGTGCAAAAAATACAACACATTAGAATCGGAGAGTATTTGACTCCTTATCAAATAAACATTTCACAGCAAAAAACTTATTAAAGGTCTCCTCAATCCTTTGTTCATTTCTTTGTTCGCGGTATCATTTTCCTCATCCTCATCTCAGCCACACCCTTCTCCTCAAATGAAAAGCCTTTTTATTTTACTCATGAACATTTTTATGTCAGTCATTGAAGGTTCTTCTGATGTGTCCTTTTTCAATATAGATGTGTCAGGATTATCAAATAAATCCCATTATTCAAGTGACCCACGCCTTCACTTAATGAAATAAGAGTGGGCAGATTTGTAATATTAACTTATAGGGAAAATGTTCAATACTTGATGATGGACTCTTTTCCTTTTGTGCTGACCTTATTATATCTTGTGTGCTATTCTATTCTCTTAAAAGCCTGTCTTCCTAACAGACTCTTGGTGCTTGCATTGTCATTGTCTTAGTCTGTACTTCAATCAAAGTGCCTTGTTAGACTTTGACTGCTTTGACTAAAAGGATGGTTTTAAGTTAAAATATCTGCCCTCCCTCTCTCACTCATGGCTGTTGCAGTGTTGGTTTTAATGATGATCTGTCATCTTTCCCTGACCCTGGTTGCCCATTGAAGTTGAAATCTTAAGATTTGAGTCGTGGTTGGTTTGTCTACGCCGCTGGTTACTGTGGTAACAGCAAACAGAAGAGCAAATGTCAACTGTGAGCAAATCTCACAGTAAAACGAAATAACATGTTTAGGGTTTAGAGTTGGGCGTGTGCAGTCTGCTTTTCATCTAACATCTCCCTGTGGTTTATTCTTCTTATTCTATCTCTTCCTGCATTATTTAAAACCGATTTGCTGGAAGAGCTGGACATGCACTGATGATGCCAACAAATGCATTTTATCGGACAGTGTGTAAGTTTACAACTCAGGTTATGTTCAAGAAGATCTAGTTTGTACAAAAGCCAAAAGTGTTTGTTCTTTTTCTGAATGACCACATTCAAAGGCAGGGTGAAAAGCCTGCTGTCACAGAGGGGATGATTTAGAGATGTCAGATCAATGTGAATGAATCATGTCTGGAACTGTCACATGGGTTGTTTCAGGACTATTCAGCAGGACACAGACTTTTCCAGCTATTTTCACCATTAGTCTGCTGTCATCTCTACCCGTACCCACTCCCACTCCCACCCCTTCTTCTGGTTTACTCACACATTTCTGTTCTCTATCTAATCTAGTCTTCTTTGTCTTTCACTTCCCACTTAATTAAGTTACTCTGCATTTGCTTTACCATGTCTGTGTATGCAGACAAATGGCCTGTTGAAAATATTTGGTGCTGCATCACACCCATATCAAAGGTATGTGCTCATACAGTTTAAGTTTTGTCACCTTTGATGTTGAATATGATCCTTTAGCTCCAAACCATGTTCATGGTTTATTTAAATTCCCTCTATGTACAGAATGGATAAAGATTAAATTAATACAGAGCTTGCTTATAGTCTTTCTTTTGTACTGATTTTCCTTTCCTTCAGTGTCCTCTCTGTCACACTGTCCTATTGTGAGCATGACTAATTTTATCCGGGAGTGAAAAACTAATTCACCTTTCTTTTTTAAAGTCTTATTCGAGAACTGTTTGGTAGAGGCATAGAAAATCAGGGATAGACAATGGAAGATGAAGAGGAAAAAGAAAATGAAGACACTGCTCTGTCCTCTGTGCTGTATGGAAGTGGGTTAGTCCTGTATCCACCTGCACGGTCCAACACCTCCCTGTTGGATCAGTGGAACAACAGGCACATTGTGTCACAGCACAAAAGAGAGAAAATCATTCTGTCTTTATTTTGTCTTCTTTTTTACACAAGCATTTCTTCATAGGCTATGAAGCTCTCAGTAAGTTGTGACACCAGAGAGTCCAGCATCGTTGTTCTCATTTGTTTAAATAGTATTTTAGTATTCAGTGTGTAGGAAGCCCCCAGAGTTAACCATGCCCCCTGCTTAGTCTTTTATCCACCTGTCTTAGGAGGTTAACGTGCACTACATGAATGAGGAGGTATAGAGCGAGAAGGAGAAAAGGAAAGGAGCGATGAGAGAGGTGTGGAAAGCAAGAATTAAAAAGTCAATGAGGCTCACTTGATATGTGTGTGTGTTTGTGTGAGTGTGTGCAGCCCTTATCAGTCAAAGAACAGCACAGGTTAATTCTCCTTCATCGGGGTTCAGAGGTGTGTGTGTGTGTGTGTGTGTGTGTGTGCGCGTGCATGCGTGCGTGCGTGCGTGCGTGCGTCTGTCCGCTGGTGTTGCCATGTATCCTGTGCGTATGTGATGTGGTGTTAGTGTCCTTCAGACAAGGACGCGATCTGTCCAGGATGGAGATGCACTGTGGGCTAAAACACAGATGTTCACAGCAGAACTCTCAGAGACACTGCATGTTTAACAGAGTGGCAGGAAGAGCTGAGAGCGTGACACACAGCTTAATGTGTGATGTATGCTTTCATCATGACTTTAAACACTTCCACACGTTCACAGCTATCACCAGCCAGAACAGACAAAAGCTTATTCTCACATTCTTATGGAGGAGTTACTGCTCATTAAACATAGAAAGGAAACCTTTCGATCTATACCACATCACGTTTGTAGATCAGTGAGATGCACAGTGTTTACCTCTGGATGTTGAAAAATCTGTGCTACGTGTTAATTCCTGGGTAATACAAAGATGCAGCAACCTTTTTAAAGCTGTGTTTTTAATTGCACTATAACTAACATTCACCACTATTAGTAAATTAGAAAATCGACCTTGCGGGCCTCTATATTCACTAGGGAAAAAATGTTAAATCTGTTGGTATAAGTACTAATTGCGAAGGTGTCCTGTCGCTGCAGCTCCGAGAAATGACATGTCAGTCAAACTCTGTCTTCAGTACTGTGATAAGCTTGTCTGTAGCACCACAGCTGTAAAGTGTGCTGCATTAAAGCATACATGCAGTTTTGACTGAAGGTCTTTATCAGTGCATACATTGTTGTAAGATTTTAACATAATCAATTTCTTCCAAACATACTTACATTCAACACAACCGGCGCAGTTCTTTGTAGCATAGACAACCTCCAGTTACACATTCTCTCCACTTCACATTTCAATTGAAGTACACAAATATGTCCCATCTTGCTGTATCAATGCTGTATGATTTGTTGACAACATCTTTAAACATAAGCAGTATTATCAAGCAGCCCATAGATACTATTAAACATACAGTACTTCAGAAAAGTCTGTGTGGAAATGTAATGCTATTAGATAGAATTAGTGCATTACTTCATTGCATAGTGGTTAAATTTGTAAGTGTAAGTAAATGTACCCAGATAAATGGGCAATTGTTGCTCTGTAGGACATGCTGTCCCCTTCATCTGATTCTGTAGGTATTTATCTATTAGCTCTTCACAACCACTTGAAAAGACGCTGTAACTGAAGGTTTCAAGAGGAGTGAATTGTAGCTCCAGTTGCTATCAGTCAAAAGAACATTGCTGATTGTCCCTCTAAGTCCATATATAGTAACTCTGATGGTGCAGGATAAGGTTATCTCTCAGACTGTATGGCCTTATGTTTGAGATCCTTGGTTTTGTCTGTCATAAGTAAGCAAGCACCAAACTTTAAGTCAACTATGCATCTGTTTTATTCCTCTTTGGTCCAGACCAAGAGAACCAGCAACTCAGAAGTGTGCAGCTCCAACATACCGTGCACTTGTCTGCTGTAAATAGTTTCAACTTTGAAATGTAAAAGCTTTAATGAGCTCCAGTGTAGGAGTGAGTGCTACTGCGTCATATCACTCCATTCATATTCTACCCTTCATACCTCTTACACCTGTAGTATCTCTCTGTCCTGCAGCAACAAAAACTAGACTTTTCACTTTGATCAAATTTCACTATTCAATTTTTCATGTACTGCACCTGCATCCTTCTTTTTATTACTATTACGGTCTAATGTCTGAAAATGTTTCTCTTCAGATCTCCAGTTATTGAACCATATTTAGAGGCCACCTCCTATGTGCACTCACAGGCAAAGTTATATCCATGTTCTGTATTTTCTAGGATTTTTATTTTATTTGAACTAGTCATTCAGTTTTACTTTTTATGACTGTAGATCTGTTAGTATTATTCCAGTGTTGAGTGTTTAGAAGGACAATGGGAACTTAATTTTCATCAGTACTATCTCCAAACACTGACAGTATGTCTAAAGTAAACCAAAAACCATTTTTGACATAGGGCCCAAAATATAGTAATTCTTTAATATGCTTTATTTCAAAATGTATAATAAACTGTTTGCCGAGCAACATCCAGTGAGTTCATGATGATCTTTGTTCTCTGGAATCTCAGTTTGTGTATCTGCCCCTCTGACGGCCCAGATGTTGTAGCTGTTGTACATATTGGAAAATGCATGTCTTTGTTTTTATTCCCATCTGCTGCTAAATTCTGGAAAGCAAGCCAGAAAAAGAAAGCACCAAAAGCAGAACAATAAATCCTCTTATACTAATTAAGGATTAAAATAAACTTAGTGGACAATGTCATTTCTTCAGTCTGTGTGTGTGTGTGTGTGTGTGTGTGTGTGTGTGTGTGTGTGTGTGTGTGTGTGTGTGGTAGATGCAAGAGGAGGTTGAGGTTATCTGTGCTATCAGGGCCCTGCCTTTAGATGCTCCTGGGCTCTACAAAATAGATGACAGTTGTGATGAATGAGCTGCATTTCACACTCTTGCACTGCATCTGGTATCACATCATGTGCACGTGCATGCGCACACACACACACACACACACACTCACTCACACACGTATACGCACATCCAGTACATACACAAATACGTATACTTCTGGGACTTACAAAACACATTCACACTCACTAGCTCCCAGCAAATGATCCAGCATTTGGCTGATTCTCTCTTTCTTTTGTTGTTTTTTGAAGTGAGCTTTTTTGATGATGCGTGAGGATGAAAGCGGATGCGAGTGTGTGAAAGCAGAATGAGGGCTAAAATACAGACTCTCAATGTGCAGGAGAAGACGGGTGCAAACTCATCTGCAACTTTATCCCCAAATATCTCTTCTTTCATTACTACCTCCCTCTGACAACTTGTGCTAACAAAATGCCACGTCCTTCCTCCCGCGGCTGGACATAGATTCACCTTTTCACCCTGACAAAATACCAACCAGCTCTCTTCTCACCTCTCTTTTCCCCCTTACCTCCACTGATAACCTATAACTCATTCTTAATTACACATCTCATCCTTTGATACTCCCTTTAACATTCTGCAGTTTCTTCAGGTTTTTTGCGAAATTCATTTCCACGTGTCCAACACAACAACACTTATCTGCCACAACATCATTAACTCAGCAGTTTGGCAACACACCTATGAACCCAGTCCAGGCTGCCAAAAGGAAGATACCCTTAGGTGTTCCCAACTACATCCTCATCTGCTTCAAAGGAGAATGTATCTCCACAGGGATAAACACTTAAGATTTTCTCACCTGAACTAAAAAAAACCTAAGCTTTTTATATATAATACAATTCGAATGGATTTGTCATATATTTTTCCATTAATACATACAGCCAGCATTCTGTATACCTTTGTCCAGCACTGAAACAAATGAATGTGTAAGAATCCAGAGATTGTGATTCACACAGCAGTGCCGCTGGAGAATGCAGAAAACAACACACGCAAACAAGATTATAATAGAAAGGCAGATGAAGAAAGAGCAGGGGCTAAAGGGCCAACGTTGAGCATGACATTGGGAATTTTTGAGTTCCCATTTTTCTTTTCTTCTGTTGTGTCACCAAGTGACAGTGGATGCAGTTATCAGAGCTTCAAGTTGTTCGCAGCTGACAGTCTGTCACTCACACACACAGTCAGATGGACAGGCTAAAGTGGATCTGATGATACCAGCCACTTCGAGACTGCTCAGTTACTTTGATCTTCTTCCCTTTTCACACTTTCCTTCTCACATATACAGGATATCTCATCTTGATGTGTTGCTTTTCATAGATAGCAGACAGTTAAAAAAGGGACAGGAGACAATTAAAGAAAAGCGACAAGAAGTGATCAGCGTTTCAAGACTTATGGCAACATGTATCTAACATCACCAACAGGATACTCTTCACCCTCACAGCTTTGCCCAATTAAACGTTTCTTTGTAAGAATACTCATGTAGGTTTGTATGTTTATATGTCTATCTGTCTATCTATCTATCTATCTATCTATCTATCTATCTATCTATCTATCTATCTATCTATCTATCTATCTATCTATCTATCTATCTATCTATCTATCTATCTAGCTATCTATCATGTTATGTTATGTTATGTTTTGTTATGTATCAAAGATGGATGTGAAGGAAGAAAAGAAAAAGGGAAAGGAAACTACAGGACCAAACACTTTGTCATGATGTGAACCTTCTGTTGTGGTATACAGTATACTTCATTATGTCATGTGCTGTCTCAAATATATCTTGCTATGTTGCACTCTGATTTTTCTTTTTAAATTAGAGTTTATGTGTAGCCTGAAAGGGTCTTGAGGTGTGTAGTCAGCAGATTGCTGTTAAGTGGAGGTGCAATGTGCATTATTGGGATGGGGAGAGGGCATCGATCTCTATCAGCACTCCCATAGGATAAATCCACCCACATGCTGACAGGAACTGAACACACACCCACACACACCCCCACTATATTAAATTAACTTTTCACATTCTAGTGCATTTCGTGCTTCGACAGAAACAATTTAAATGTAATTATTTTAGTGTTTCTAAATCAAAAATATACATAACAATTACAGGCTATTCAGGTAGGTTATGATCTTTGTATATTGTCTACACTGTCTACTTTTTTGCTACTTTAACTAACACTCATTTTCTGCTTACCATGTAAGGGCTAAGAGCAATGCCCAACCAGAGTTTCCTGTATGTGAACACATACTTGGCCAATAAAGCTGTTTCTGATTCTTTTGTAGCTTAATTCTTCTGTTACCTAGATTAGATTTCTGTTGCCATTTTATACTAACATGCTGAGAGTGGAGGAGGGCAGGCATTTTTGGATTTTTGTGGATTTTTTAAAACCCAACAAAACTTAAACTAATTAAAATAAAACTTTGTGTGCTTTAGAAATTACATTTAAGCTGTACATTTCCAGATTCAGATCATTTTCTCAATTTTTCTCAGACTGCAAGAACACAACACACTGGGAAATGTGGCTGACCTTGCTTTCAAGACACTACACTGCACTAGCAGTTTATACCTTGGATCTGGGTGATTGCAAGAATGCTTTAGATATGAAATCATAAGATCATTTTGATATTGGTATTGATTGGTATTCAAACTTCTGTCACTGCTTAGGTGAATAAAAACCAAAGGTGTTTCAGTTTCTTAAAATCTTGCCTTGCCTTGAAATTTGAATATAGTACCAAAGTACCTTATAGAACCAAAACCTGGTATATTTATAATTTACCAGATAACTTGTTGACTTCAAAAACACAATTGCAAAAATATTTCAACCTTGTGTTAAATTTTTTGTATTTATTTAGTTTAGCCTTTCAGTCTTTGATATCAGCATAACATACTGTAAAGAAATATTAATGTTTTTAATTCATTGAATGTTTGTTTGGATTAAAGGGCATTTAATTTCTCTTGCAGAGACCCGCGAGGACCGCACTAAGAGACTGTTCAGACATTACACTGTGGGATCCTACGACAATTTCACCTCATACAGGTAGAGTCCCTTTCTCTAAGATATCATGCTACTGCAGCCATGTGTATTAGTGCATACTGCACTGCTCAAACAACAATCATCACAGACCGCTTCCTTACCTCGAGAGTGGATAATGTAGTTTAAGTGCTTTGGAGCTGCTGCCACCTAAAGGCATGATGCACCCAGTGCGCCCAGTTCTAATTGTAATGCCTATGAAACTGTGCTGCATAAGTCTGCTTAATGGTATGTTTTTTTCTGTATGTGTCAGTTTCTGTGCATACATGTGCATTAATATAGTGCGTGCTTTATGTGTCTATACGTTGCTGCAAAGATATTCTTATTCAATTCGGCCTCTTTCTCAGGCTGACATTTATTGCGTAGAGTGTGAGTGCTCCTCTTCTAAATCAGATTGGTTAGCTGTGAGTGGAATAGCAAGCTATATGAGGGTTTGTTATGATGCCAATACGCCATAGTATGTCAGACAAAAAGAGACAGGGCTCGTCTGAGTGAGCATTGTTTCCATCCACTTTCTCAGCCTTTTATGAAATGTCAGGTTGTTGCTTTCTAGGTTTTAGTTGGATTAAATATCACTTCTGTTACCAGAGATCAGGTTTTTTTTTTTTTAATTGACATTAATACAGACAGAAAGCTGTGATGGTCACAGACTTTACATAGCATGCATATATTTTTGTTTTGATGTGGTAGCTCTTGTAACCAAATACAGTTTAGTTTAGATGTGGAAAAAATAGAAGATAAGGTACTTTCCACTTTACTGTACAGTAAACCCACTAAGTGACTACAGCTGGTTACAGTTATGACAGCCAGGGGCAACATATGAATGTCCAAACAAAATGTCAGTTACCAGTTGTCTCAGAAAAAACATAGTGAGTTGTTTAGTATAATTTCTTAGAAAGATATTTGAACTGCAGTTTGAGGAAAACTAGAAGAACAAATGTCAAAGAACAGATTTATTTTCAGGAAACATTTCCAATTTTGAAATTTGAGTCTTACATCACAGTTTTTACTTTACTGAATTATGTAGGCGGATAGAGATTCTGAACAAGGACAGTGAGTATGTTGCATTTTGGGACATAGAGCAGAGATGAAATCATAATGGATAAAAGCATTTGGACTGAAACAAAGCATCACAGTGGTGCTTAAGCAACACAGTTTTCTCTGCATAATAGCTGGTGCAAAAGTAGATAGATAGCTTTTCATGAAACCAAACCTTTGACCTCCCTCCTGCAGAAAGGTTTGTTACGGGTCTCCTGGCTCCAGCAGCAGGAGCTTTGTGTTCCCTTGGTAAGTCTGAGAGAGTGGAGTGTAACTAAGTTAATGGAGACTGCAGCCGCCCACTGAGTTGCAACCTGAACACTAGCTCGCTACATCTGCCTTGGCTGTGACAAGGGATGACAGATAATGCTGGAAATCACAAATACTACAAAACTCATAACTTTTGCGATAGTGTTCAGGCTGTAAAAGTGGCTGCAGTCCCCTCAGTCAAAGTGTGTTGTGAAAAGATTTGAAGATACACCACACTTTCCCATCTGTGTACACCAAGTTTAAGGAATATAGTCATTTAGACTTGAGGTCCAACAGTTACCTGATATATTTTAGTATACATTTAAATTTTTAGTTTTACTTTACTACACTGTAGTAGCCTTTTTTCACACTCCCCTCCCTCCATCTACCACTTTATGCATCGTAAATATAGATTCAAATATTACAACTCATATTTAATTTTATCTGAATGTTCCCAGTCAGTTTGTTGAAGGACAGATGGTCTAAATATTTTTTGCACACACAACCAGCCATCATGCTAAAGACTGCTTTACTAACTCTGCTTTGGTTTGGGCTCACAGGCTTTGGAGTACAGATGCATAGCTTGAAAAAATGCTTGCAAGTGCGTGCAGATATGCACAAGTTCACACGATCTAACAGCCTTAACCACTCCGCACAAAGGAGAATCAGGCAGTGATGACTGCTCACTTACTTTTGCCTCCTATTCCTTATGTCGGTAGTCAGAAGATAATATTGCATCTTAGCCATCTCTGCTGTTTCTTCACCCTCCTCAGCTGCAGTCTCATCTGAAGTATCAACCAGAAGATTGATTCACTCTCAGGCCTTATCCCAAAGATACTTCAATCAGAAGGACTCTTGTTTGCCTGTTCGCTCCTTGCTGTCCCTCTACCTGTGTGTGTGTGTGTGTGTGTGTGTGAGAGAGAAAGAGGGAGTGTGTGCATTGCTCTCAAAAATACTAATAGAACCTCTGGATATCCTGAGCTGTGGCTTTTAACTTGATTGATTAACAGTAAAGGACGTGTGTGTGTGTGTGTGTGTGTGTGTGTGTGTGTGTGTGTGTGTGTGTGTGTGTGTGTGTGTGTGTGTGTGTGTATGTGTGTGTGTGTGTGTGTGTGTGTCTCTGTCTCAATCTCCTCCCACTTCTCAACCCCCACCAACCGACCCTCTTTACTCTCCTGCCCTTCCTCTCGACCCTCTCGCCTTGTGTTTGTGTGAGGATGGTGTTGGATTCATACCTTCTCTCCCTCTGTTCTCTCCTTCACAGTGACTATATCATAGAGGAGAAGAATGCTGTTTTACAGAAGAAGGAAAATGAGGGGTTTGGCTTTGTCCTACGGGGAGCCAAAGGTGAGATAAATACACACATACACACACCAATGCCAAAATATTCACATTCACTCCCTACCTGTGTTTTAACATGTGTAAGAGTTTGAATGTAAGAAGTAGTTTGCTGATCTGAGTCACTGAGTGTGGCTCAGTCTCAATTGTCACTGTGTGAGTCAACAACATGACCAGCTTTGGTCAACACTCAGCTTGTATACTCAGATGCATTCAGGCGTGTGCATGTGTGTGTGTGCGTGTGTGTATGTGTGTGTATATATGTGCATGTGTGCGTCCATGTGCATGAAGCCCCTTTGGTGGCGTCATCCTTGGCTGAGCTGTCAGCTAGCTGTCCCATCTGTTCCCCACACATGGCGTTGAGGTTTAGTAGAGACACACTCCTCTTTCCCCTCCCCTCTTATTTCATCATTCCTCTGTCAGTCCTTGTTTTTCTTCCTCCCTGTGTTTCCTCCCTCCCTTATATCCTTTCTGTCCATTATCCTCTCAAAATATTTTACACAGTCACTTTCATAGCCTCTGCATTTTACCAGAAACCGCCTCTCTACTCATCTTCATCACCAGAAATTCATTTTACTCATACACGTGCCAGCTCCCTGCCCAGGCTGGTTACCATGGCAACCCCTCTTAGGCACCTTGCCGGGAGTCTGTTACTGCTCCATCACTCACTACCATGGATCTTGGCTCACCCTCCTCTCTTTTACTCAGTCTGTCTTTTACTCCCTACTACCCTTAAACACATAAATTCACACACACGCACACACACATACACACTGCTCACATGAGCGAAGTCAACTAAATCACTATGGACCACTATCCATAGTGATTTAGTTGACTTCGCTCCAAGATTAAATGGAGTTTGTAGTAGTGCATTCACTTGTGCTTGTGCATCATATGTAAGCATTTTTTTCTTTAACATGCATGAAGTTGTGGACATGTGAGCATGTATTTCTAGCACCTACATCTACCAGTGACATTGTTTAGATGCAGATCCACTGAGAGGAACAAAAACCTATCAAAGGAAGTTATAGATTTTACACAACTGTTTCGAGCAGGTTTTCTATGCGTGTTTTCTCTCAGCTGAGACGCCCATTGAAGAGTTCACCCCGACCCCAGCCTTCCCGGCCCTGCAGTACCTGGAGTCTGTGGACGTAGAGGGAGTTGCCTGGAGGGCTGGTCTGAGGACCGGAGACTTCCTCATTGAGGTAAGTAATGTCCAGTTCTTCAATTTCTTCTTTATCTCATGACTAAACACTGGTAATGGACTTGAAAACAGCAGGTGATTCTGCACAAGCCCCAACCAGAAATTGGTAACTATGGTGCTTTAATACCAGCTTCCCTAGAGAAAACAAGGTGTCATTGTGTGTGTCTGTCTCTTAGGTGAATGGGGTGAATGTTGTGAAGGTGGGCCACAAACAGGTGGTGTCTCTGATCCGACAAGGGGGCAACAGGCTGCTGATGAAGGTGGTGTCTGTCACGCGCAAACCTGAGTCTGAAGAAGTAGTTCGCAAGAAAGGTAAAAACCAGAGGAATGGAATAAGATCATCCATACATCCATTGTCTGTCAAATGTCTCAAAACACATGTGAAGTGTTAAATCATCATAAATGATCAGCTCAACTATTGCTAAACCTGTGCATCATGTTAAAGATAGCATGTTTCAGTAATTACACAGTAATCCCTTAATTAAAGTTTGTGGAAGACTTAATTTAGAATGACATGTTATTCCTGACTTATTTGATAAACAACAGTAGAAAAAGTTAGTTTCTTTGATAATGAATTGTAGTGTAAGTGTAACGCAATGGAGACATGTAACTTGGTTTTAACTACAGATGATTTAGAAAATATGTGTTTTCGTTGTCAAGGTGATTTCTACCACATTTCTCTGCTGTAAATTTATGTGGTTTCCATGTCAACCACAGCTCACCATTACTCAGCTCCCACACAGTCCTATCACTATGACCTCAGGACTGTGTACACTGCAAGTGTGTGTGTGTGTGTGTGTGTGTGTGTGTGTGTGTGTGTGTGTGTGTGTGTGTGTGTGTGTGTGTGTGTGTTAGAACGGTGGTCTTTTTTTATGATAATAAAGATTTACAGTTGAATTTACTCATTTGCCAGATGCTTTTATCCAAAGCAACTTACATGTGAAAGACAACACTAAGATAGACAGGAAATAGATAGGAAAGCTGGTCATTAAACATGACAACTTTGGTAAGAGAGACAAGCTAAGATCGGTGCAGAGATCTTGGGGTCATCTGGCAGGAATGACAGGTATATATGGGTGTCATCTGCATAGTAGTAATATGAGAAGCCTTGCAACTGGATAAATGGCCCCAAGGAGGTGGTTTTATATTACATATAGAAGAAGTCTCAGTACCTATCCTTGGGTCACCCATGTGTGGATGGGATGGGATAAGGACCTAATAAAAAAAGATTCAAACCGACGCTTTGTCTGTCAAAAGCACTTTGCCTGACCCATGTCAGAGAGTACAGACACATGGGTGTGGCAGTTCAATGTAGTAAAGGCTACCGACAGGTGCAACAAGATAAAAATCAATGCTTGAGCTGCACCTCTAACTGTCCATAGAGTTTCTGTCACAGACAACAGAGCGATTTCAGCAGAGTGGTTGCTCTTAAAGACCACCTGCTTTAGATCAAGGAGATCAGTTCATGAGAGGTGTTCTGACACAAGTTCAAAAACAGCCCTTTCTCTGCACTTAGATAAGATTGGAAAGCGTGAGACCAGTCGGTAGTTCTCCATTTGAGCAGAGTCAAGTGAGTGGTTTTTGAGCAGGGGAATTATCCAAGCATGTTTGAATGTGGTTGGAAATGTTCCCAAAGCCAGTGAAGCTTTTATCACATGTCATTGCTGGCACAGTAGTGGGGGATATGGCTCAGGAGAGGTTTGTGGGAATGGATCAGTCAGAGGTTTTGACACATTCTCATTGAGAGAGATGAATAACAGAAAAGATGCATCCTTGACCTGGGGAGACCATGATGTGGTGGTATTTCTATATGTTACAGTTTTTGGAGCTTTGCACTCAGCTACAGGGCTGAGTGAGAGAGGTGGTTAAGTATTCACCAGAGGCAAAGAAGGGCATGAGGGTGGTGTAGAGAGGTATGCTGTTAACCATAGGAGGGTCTCTGAGCAGTTCAGAGAGCAGGCAACTGTTGGCCACCATGTTTTCAGTAAAGGAGGCAAAGATGTCAGCTGAGAGGTTGGTGTGGTTGAGGATTGAGTAAAATTTTGAAGGTGGAAAACAGTTTCTGAGTATCTGTGGAACTGCTGATGTTATTGTAATAGGCTTTTTTGGCAGCACTGATTAAGAAGGGTACAAAGGAAGATAGGAGTCACTGATAACCCCTGAGGTCAGTGGAGTTTCATTGTGTCAGTCAGCCATGGGTGAGAGATGCTAGAGGGGGTAGGTTTAGTGGATAGAGAACACAGGCTTTCTGTGTCATCACTGATCTCTAATGAGGAAAACATGCTAATAAGAGCTAGAGCAGAGAATACCACAGAGGAAAAGTGGGTGGGACAAGTTGTTGAGGTTGCAATGAAAAGAAACATGAGGTGGTGGAATGGGTGGCAGTTCTCAGAGGCATACAGCGAATTGAGAGAGTAAGTGGTCAGACAAGTGAGGAGGTGTGTCTGTAAGCAGTCTGCAGCAGAAATTTGTGTAAGAATGAGATCAAGTTTCTTATCAGACTTGTGAGTAAGAGATTTGTGAGTCAGAGGGCTGCAGGCCTGTTTCAGGTCAAATAAGTAGATAGGAACAGGAAGCTAAGGGCTTGTATTACCTAAGTGGATGTTTATAACACCCAGGATGACTATCAGACAACCGTGTTCAGGAATAGAAGACAAAAGTGTGTCTAGCTCATCCACAAAATCATCTAGTTGTCATTGCAAATGGTAAATGACAACCACAGAAATTTTTACTGGAGCATTTACCAGAGATGTGATAAATGAGTCTGACCTAGTTTCAGTGGGACTGTACTGTATCAACTCAAACCGGCTACTTACAGCTTTATGGCCTCTTTAATTTCTCTTTCCTCATCTTTCTTTCTCTCTTCTCCACCTGTATCTGTCACCCAACCCTGTTGTCATTTTACATTTCCTAATGCTTGTCTCCTTTAGATAATTCTTGTTTCCTGGTTTTACTATTTTATGATAATCCTCATACCAATATATACAGAAGGTTCACCTACTAGCTTTCTTTTCAAGCTTTTAACTGTATTGCTCAGTCTTTTGGAGATGATACTTGTTTACCTTCTGAGAGTTAGATGAGAAGATTAATATCCCTTTAATATTTGTCCATTAGATATGTGTCTGCAGACTATAGCCGGCTAGCTAAGCAGAGCACAGACTTTTACCAGGTCAACATCTTGCCTGATTCTCTCCTAAGGCAAAAAAAAAAAAAAAAAAAAAAAATGCAGTTTCTCTAAAGCACACTAATCGGGAAACTATGGGCCCTGTCTTACACAGAATTGTCTTGGCTCATTTCAGACCAACCCAGTTTTCATTTTCCCACCCTATTCCCTCTGTTTAATTGACAAATAGACACCCATCTCAGTGCCCAATAGGCATGGTGGTCTTAAAATGAGGTGTGGTCAGGCACATTGTTGGTGCATAGCTATCTTGAGACAGTGAAAAGCTGTTGGGCAACTGACCAACAAAAACCTGGTCTTACTCAGTGGCATAATTTCAATGTTATTTTAAGGGCACAATATCAAGAGAGTAATTTGCGCCTACATAGGTGGGTGCACAGAGCATAGACACCCTGCCAGATATGCACAAGCTGGGTGCCACAGTGTTTCCTATTCATCACGTAGACTAAATTTGTCCCACTACATTTCATAATGAATCAGACATTAATTTACACATCCCATAATATTACATAGAATATATCTAGTCTGGTCAACTACAATATGTAATCAAGTCGCCACAAATAGGATAGAATTCTGTGTCAAATACTGCAAGTTTATAATAGCAATCCACAAAGGTGCAAGCATGACTGCCTTATAATGGGAATGGGAGATAATACTGATTGGTTCATTGTATATTTGTGTACACCCAAAGCACTGCCACATTTAATTAAGAGAGTATGTACAACCCTTTTGAACCATGCGCCAGCCACAGTGACATCCAGTGAGTGGCAGTTCTGTGGATGGAAATATCTTTGTGATGAGAGAAGTCAGAGGGAAATGACCAGACTTGTTGGACAAGGCAGATGGGCTATGACAATAGAAGACCATGTCAGGTACCAAAAACAATCTGAGCCTGCAGGGGGCTCGACCAAAACAGGACAGTAGAAAACATAGCCTGGTCTGGATTTGAATCTGGATTTGACAAATCTGCAGAAATAGCGCAATCATTTCATTGTAGACCAGAATCTCAAAGAAATGCTTCCATCATCTTGTGGAATCCATTCACAAAGACAGTATTAATATAGTGTTCCTAATAAAGTGCTTAGTTTTGTATATAAAGGCTTTTGTAAAAATATGAAAATATGGATCTATAATTGCATTCATTTGGAGTAACCTGTACCATTTAATTAGTGTCCATTGTATTCCAGGTTAATTGTCTTGTTGCCCATTTCTGCTTGTGTCTTAGCCACTGAGATCACACATTTGGCGAGGCAAGGCAAGGCAATATTATTTGTATAGCCCATTTTTACAAACAGTTTGTCTCAAAGGGCTTTACATAGCATCATAACAACATCCTCTGCCCTTAGACCCTCACACCGACTGAGGAAAAACTCAAAACAAAAAACCCTTTTAACAGGGAAAAAAGAGAAACCTCATGGTGAGCAACAGAGGAGGGATCCCTCACCCAGGATGGGCAGACGTGCAATAGATGTTGTATACAGACAAGAAAACAGGTAACAATACAGAATATGCACAGCATGGAAATGGTGTGCAGGAGCTAATGAAGGCAGTTTTTGATGGGAGGGAAGGCAGGGAGAGTCTGGCAGCTTAATGGGAGTAATGGGTGGTAGACTGGTTCCTGGGAGGGAAGGGCGGGTCGTATTAACAGCAGGGGTAAAAGGGGAAGGGGGTGATGCAGGGGGCGGTTGGTGGAGAGAGATGGAGCTTCTATGGAAACACAAATAGAGAGAGTGCGAGACACCAAGGCCAAACTACAAGGTGCAGCAGAGGAGAGGAGAGGAGAGGAGAGGAGAGGAGAGGAGAGGAGAGAGCTCCATGTAACCTGATGTGTCCCCCAGCAGACTAAACCTATAGCAGCATAAAAATGGTTCAGAGCTACCTGAACCGGCCCTAACTAAACGCTCTGTCGTAGAGGAAGGTTTTAAGCCTAGTCTTAAATGTAGTGAAAGTTGGTTGGAGGTAAAGGAGTGAGGTGGAATGAAAAGACAATAATTGGTTAGATTCCTGTCTTGTCAATCGTAGAAAAGATGGGCAGACAGATTCAAGTACTGAAACACAAGCTGTGTTTCAGTGTGTTTCTAGTGTTGCTGAGGTGAAGGAGAATCAGATTCTCTGTCTGAAACTTCTCCTAAATGTCTGTGTTCATCCAAAGCTGCGTTGAATGCCCTCTCCCCCTGCACTGCTCCTCTGCTGGGACATACTCTGCATATTGTGCCGCACCTTTGCAAAAACGCACAGACGCATGCTCACATATACACACACACACACAAACACACTTGCAAGCAAACACATATTCTCTGCACCATGCAAGGCCTCACTACTGCCACCGTTGCCATGGTGACTACACTGCATGTTTGAATTAAGCATTACATTACAGCAAAAGCATCTCTCTCTCCCTCTGACTCTGTCTCTGTTCCTCTCTCTTTCTCCATCCTCCTCCATCTCCTCTGCATCCTGCTACTGTACCAGAATGTGCAGACTGGTGAGGAAATGAAGATGTTTGATATGGACTGTACCGTGGATGGCGTATGTACACTAGATCTGCAGCTGCTGACAACAGCAGGATAGTTGGGCTCTAGTAAGGCACTAGGGCATCCGTGGGATTTGGAGATCTATTGCTCTACATTATGGCATTGAGTGTTCCGGTTGATCTAAGATAGTGAGCCGATCCAGTTGTATTGTGAGGAAACTTGGGTTTGTTAAAGCATGTAGAGACTGCTGCTGTACGTGGTTTTATGTTCACTGCTCGACTGCATGGCATTATGATGTTACTGCAGACATGCTTAAATACCAGTGTGGTGAATTGCGGTGTTTGTTGTGACCTAATTTAAACCTGTAACTGTAGTTTGCATTTGGAACCAACATTTGGTAATTGTGTTTTATGGCTTTGAGTGTGATGAAAACAGCCCAGTTGCCTTGTGTGTATAGTAGGATTGGGAGGCTCCTATGAGCTTTGTGGTATAAAGTCTGCAGCACATAATTTTCCTTAGCTGTTGAATTTATTGTCATCTCTTCATCTGTCTGCCCACATGTCATTATGCCCTGCCTCAGGGAGGTTTCTCTGTGTATCTGCATGTGGTCCAGCATGTGGGAGGATATGCATGTGTGTGTAAGCCGGTGTGTCGGTGTGTTTCTGTCTGATGCACACCTGCTAAATTCCAGACAGGCGGCATATTAAAAGTAAGATGAATGACTTTTTCCCTTTCCTTGCCACACTCATTTTACTCATTCTGCCTACTGTGGCAGACAAATTCTGTTGTTCTGGTTGCAATGGGAGGATTCAAAAAGCTAGGAATGTTACAGAGAGGACCGAGCTGTACATTTACTGCCGCTGGGCTCCTCGACAGAGAGAAATTCTTGCAGCACAAAGACTGAGAAACTGAAAGTCTTGGACACAGACTGACAAATTTAAAGACGCTGGCCCAACAGAGAACAAAACATGAAGAAGTTGAGCTCCAACCGTAGCCTGAACAAGGTCCTGGCTAAGTGCGAGGCGTCCAGTTCGTCTGAATTTGACCAGATGAAAGCAGTGAAGACGGGATGGGCTGGTCGTCTGGGGGTTGCCAGGAGGGCACTGAGCCGCAAAAGCAAAGGAATTTCATCCCCCTCAACTTCATCCTCAACACCATGCCTTTTCTCCACAGCTCCCCCACCACCCAAAAGAGCTCCAAGCACCACCCTGACACTGCGCTCCAAGTCCATGACCGCTGAGCTTGAAGAACTGGGTGAGTGCCAGAGAGCTGGTATGCAAACTCCAAACTCTCCTCCTCCTATTCTGTCACATTTCTGCTTTCCCTTTGTCATTAAAAGTTGGTGTGTCTCCTAACTTTTAGAATAGTCACTTCTGTTGGCTTGTTCTTGTCATTTTCCCTCCTCTGCTGACGCTATCCTTTTCCCACCAAGCTTCTGCTCGGAGGAGAAGAGGAGGTGAGTCTGAGGCAAGAAACTGACACTTCTCTGAACGTCTTAAAGATGATTTTCCACTGCTGTCAGTTTAAGCAGTGTTGATGAAACTGAAAAGCAAAACACTTGAAACACCTGGACTCTCTCTTTACTTTTTGTTTTTTTTCTCTCTCTCTCAGTCTCTTTCAACTCTTAGCTCTCACTTCCTAGTGGTTTTTAAGGAAACACAGTGAACTTGTATTGAGATAGCGCAGTGGTTTTGTACAGTACCATAGAGCATGACTGCACACTTTAGTATGCATATATAGCTAGCATTTTGTAGATGCTGTTTTAATCCCTTTGTATTGGTTTCTATGTTATCAGTATCAGAAATGATGACAGAACATTTCCCTGGACTTGTCTCAGTATTTAGGTCTGTATTATTTCTTTCTCAACAGAGAGACTAGACGAGATGTTGGCATCCCAGGAGTCTATGTTGCGCTCTCAGCCCTTAGAGGCAGATTACAGAGCAGCCACTGTCAAACAACGGCCTACCAGCAGGAGAATAACACCAGCAGAGATCAGTGTGAGTGCTCCTACATGCAGCACACTGGCAGATAGCACATAGAGCTACGCTGGCACATATAAAAAAGGCAATCTGACAGATAATACACTCAAAAACACCTGGGCTGCGTGACATGCAATGTTGCACACATGTATGCACGCGTTAATCTATGCTAGATTGACATGGTAACATGGACATTTGTCGGTTTTGTTGTGCCGCAGTCACTGTTTGAGAGACAAGGGATGACTCTACATGGCGGTCTTCACCCAGGCATTGAGAGAGGTCACATACCACTACCAAAGGGGATGTCCAGGACCAAATCTTTTGGTAAAACAATCACCCATCCTGTACATATTCAAATAAGGTGAATGATAGTGTATCTTATGTACAGTATCCATATAGGTAATAAATTAACATGTAGACATGTTTTTGTAAACACAGAAAAACATGTAGTTACCAATACAACACATAGAAAATCCTGAGGGTGACGCTACAATCTAATGAATCAAATTCAAAGTGCCTATTGATAGGGGATAATTTCCTGTCAAACCTTAATAGATCAACAGTTGACATAGTTACAAATACATACTTACATTGCATTACATGTTCAGAATGTGCAAATGTGCTTATTGAATATTCACAGAAACAGATTTGCAGAGCAGATGTTCAAGCACAGACCCTGTTTCAGAAGTAGATATACACATTCATTATTAATACTCTCTGTATTATTTAACATTTTTCCTGTTTTCAAGTACACTCATTAAATGAATGTTGAATTAATTGTAAAATAAGTCATAAATAGTTAGAATTAGATGTTTTATTAAAGTATTGTATAGTCAGGTTTGAGACACCTGATTCATAATTAACTGTGTGAAATAACATATTTCCAGTGTGTCTTTCATGAAGCTGTGGGTCTGTTTGGCTGGTATAAATGGTCCTATTTCATAAGTTTACACCTCATCACCAGATGATCTGTGCTTCCCCCCCGCCCCCTCCCCAATCAGGTGCCACTGAGGAGGATCGGCTGTCTGCCCTTGCAGGCGAGCATCGATTTCCCCGTAGTTCCTCTATGACAGACAGCCTCCGCGACCACTCACAGCCCCATCCCATCCCTCCACCTCCACAAACGGCACCTCCTCCTCCTCCTTACTATCTAGACACTGGTCCTCCCCCATCCTTTTGCCCTCCTCCTCCCCCATCTAGAACGCAGAGTCAGGGCCATGAGCCTGGAGGACGCTCAAGCTTCAAGCCCTCCTCCCTGGACCTGCCTTACGAGGCTGCTCAGAGGCAGGCCACACACATCGAGAGACAGAAGAAAGCCCGCTCCATGATCATCCTCCAAGACTCTTCCCATCTACCTGTAGAACCTACAGAAATTCCCCGACCTTCTGCTGCTACTCCACCTGAACGAATCAAAAGAAAGGGTCGAGTTATAGACAACCCTTATGCTAATGTAGGTCAATTTAGCATCGGACTGTACACACCCACCAAGCCCCAGAGGAAGAAAAGTCCCCTGGTAAAACAACTACAGGTACATTACATGCTTGAACTAATTTATCATTTTACCTTGCCAAGGATCCTATGACATTAGCATGTTTGGTTGAATATTTTTTTGTCTTACTGCAGGTTGAAGATGCACAAGAAAAAGCGAGTTTGGCCTTAGCTGCTGCCCACTCCCGAGAAAGCTCACCCTCAGGACGACACCCACATACCCATGGGCACACACACACCAGCCGTGCAGACTACTACCAGCAGCAGCTGATGGCTGAGCGAGAGCGTATGCGTGCCCAGGGAGAGATGATGCTTCAGGGTAAGGGCCCCTTTGCTGCTGCAATTGCTGGAGCAGTGAAAGATCGTGAGCGTCGTCTAGAAGAACGGAGGAAATCCACAGTCTTCCTTTCTGTTGGGACCATGGAGGGGGCATCTACCACCAGCTCTGATGCCCCCTCCCTGACTCAGTCTCACTCCATCGATGAACGGATGCTCACCAGAGAGCTGGGACAGCTGCCTCCCCCTGCCTTGGCCCTGAGCCCCTCACCTAGTGGGACCACTTTCATCCATCCGCTCACAGGAAAGCCACTGGACCCTAACTCACCACTGGCTCTTGCGCTGGCCGCAAGGGAGAGGGCACTGACCTCCCAGAGCCAGTCCCCAACTAGCAGCCCCGAGCCTAGGACTAAACAGGAGCGGACAGGCCAGGGCATAATATTCATTGACACTCAGACCAAAGAGTCTCCACATGAAGGGGCACCCACATCTCCCCCTTTTTCACCCAAAAGCGCCAAGGCACAAGGGTATGGAGTTGGCTCTTCCCCACCATCAGTTTTAGTTCCCCAGCCCACCAAACCACAGTGGGCATCAACATCAACTGTCTCTTTTCGGCAAGAGATGGAAGCCAGAGTAGAAGAGAGGAAGGAGGAGAAGAGAATAGAGGATAAAAAGAGTATGTTGATTAGTATTATGGATACGTCGCAGCAGAAGACAGCAGGGCTGATCATGGTCCATGCAACCAGTAATGGCCAAGCTGTTGGGGTAGGTTCAGAACTAGAACAGACTCCTTCCCCAGCATCCATTGAGCCCAGCAAATCTCAAAGTCCACGAGCTAAATCCCCTAGTCCCACAGTCTCCCAGCCCCAACCCCAGCTCCAGGCCCAGCCTCAAACTCAGCGTCCTGCCAGTCCAGCCCAAGAGAAGAGTCTGGCTCAGGGAAGCTCTGAGGAGGATGTGGATCCATACACAGTGACCCTGCCCCCTGTAATGTTGTCCTCCAGTGATGAGGAAACACGAGAGGAGCTACGAAAGATTGGAGTTGTTCCACCACCAGATGAGTTTGCTAATGGGCTACTGGCACAGGCACAGGAAACGCCAGTGTCCGCAGTTAAACCTGTCACCTCTCCCACAGCCTCTACAACACCAACACCACAAACTCCCTCAACCCCAACAACACCAATTGTGACCCCCACCCAGCCTCAGCCTCCTCAGCCCGCACCTCCAGCCAGTACAACAGCTGTCTCAGGGAAGCCCTCTGACCCTCTGGAGCCCCCACCGGTAGGCGAGTCTGGCTCTGCAGCTGACTCAGGCGTGGAGGAGGCTGACACACGCAGCTCCAGTGAAAGAGAGAGAGACCACCATCTCGAGACCACCAGCACCGTTTCCACGGTTTCCAGCATGTCCACATTGTCCTCAGAAAGCGGCGAGCCTGCCGACACACACACCACGCACACCTCCTATGCCGACGGGCAGACTTTTGTGCTCGACAAGCCGCCAGTGCCTCCTAAGCCCCGACTCAAGTCCCAGATAGGAGGCAGTAAAGGCCCCGTCACCTTCAGGGACCCTCTGTTGAAGCAGAGCTCTGACAGCGAGCTACTTTCACAGCAACAGGCTGCTGCCCTGGCTGCTGCTGCGGCTGGAGGAGCTGGGCTCCCCTCAGGTGGTTCAGCCTCAGTGACTGGACTAGCTCCCACCAAGCCACGCTACCTCTTCCAGCGGAGGTCCAAGTTGTGGGGGGACCCAGTGGAGCCCCGTGGGCCGGGAGTGGGGCTAGGTATTGGGAGTTTGGGCAATCTTGGTGGGCTGGGACTTGGGCTGGGTGCAGATGAGGGAGCAAAACCATCTGTTATGGGGGAGCTCAGTTCACGATTACAGCAGCTAAATAAAGACACTAGGTCACTGGGAGAGGAACCACTGGGGGCATCACTTGACCCAGGAAGGAAGTCACCTGTGGCAGGTGCCAGGTAAGAGAAAATCTAGTAAAAAATGTACTGCAAAACAGTACAAGTGGTTACATTAAAAGCAACAATTTCAAGTTTCATCTTGTGCTCACGTGGTGGCAGACATCAGGCTTAGCCAGAGGATATGGTCTTAAATTGATTTAAATTGCATACTTGTCAGACACTATGAAATTAATTCTTTACTTTTGTTTAACAAGCCTATTGGACAAACAAACAAAATAAACACTTTGGCTTGCATTTATTATTTAAAAGCAAGCATATTTTATTACAACAATTTAGCAGATTTTAGTCTGTAATCTTTAACACACTTCTCTGAAAAGGAGAACTATCTAGAGGATGAGTCAAAGCCATTGGTTTTAAAATTTATTTCTGTACATCATGTGATTTTACTCACATTTTAAAATATACAAGTCTACTTAGGTGGTTAGTAATAATGAGATCAGAGGTCACCAGCACTGCTGGCATCAGCTTCCCCAGCAATATTTGAGAGTTAATATGTGCTATACCTTTCTGTGAGCCATACAGTCTGTTGTAACTTCAGTGGGAAGAAAGCAGATATGAGGGATATAAAATTGCCAAACACAAACTTGCTTACGCAGTGACAGGGTTACCTGAAGCTTCTGAGGCACAGTAGTGTTTTATGTCTTGTTTTCTGTGGGTTTCTTTGTTCACACCATACCTGAAAGTACAATGAAGTCGTTTATATTTCTGCAGATGTGAGGACACCGAAGAGAGTAAACCTTAAGGTTATAGCCCCTAGGGTAAACCAAAGCTTTTTTCAATATATTCTTTCCTAACAAGCCCATCAACTAATCCCTTTGAAAGAGAACAACCCTTTTATACTTTTAGTTTTATATTTTTTTTTTTAAATATTATTTGTTACCTTGTTTGCATCACCTGATTTCTTCGCTTCTACAGAATCTTTCAGAATAAAAAAGGAGGATAAAGTATTTGGCTGTAGTTCCAAGATGGCTGGTTTTAGGGATTTACAGTAGGATGTATGGTAGTACAATTGATGGCTATGATCACAGATCTAAACTGCTCCTTGTTTCCATAGTTACAGCTGTACTACTTGGCCTCCTGTTAAGTGATGTGTGTTGTTAAGTACATGCACTAGACCATAGTAGTCAATAACTGTGTGTGTGTGTGTGTGTGTGTGTGTGTGTGTGTGTGTGTGTGTGTGTGTGTGTGTGTGTGTGTGTGTGTGTGTGTGTGTGTGTGTGTGGAGTAGATTATCTGTTGGTGCAAACAAGGTAACAGGGCTTGGAGGCATGCACTTCCTAAAAGTCTTTCCCCATCTCACACACACTCACCATTGAGTTCTAACCTATGACCCTGCAAGTAGTTACCCTTCCAGCTTTTCTTTCACCTTTTACCAGAGTCCTTGTTCAAATAACACATGATACATCCTTATTATCCACAGCTTTGTAGCCATCACTGATATAAAGACTTGAAACTGTAGTTTCCTTCTTATTGCCATTCCCTTCTCACAGTAATATCAGTGATAACCTCAAAGATTTGAGGATGTATTTCCAGAGGTATTTGAACATGACTGAACTATAATGGTGTGTCGTGTAAAAACCACACATGTTCTTGGCATTAACAACCATGTTAATGATGAGACGACCAGACAAAGTCCTGGCCTTGTCAGAAGTCCCAAGGTACCATGTGGAGTAACTGCCAAATGATGGGAGTCTTCTCTTTTGATCTGATTTTTGTCAGGTGTACTATAACATGCCTAAGTCTGGTTGTGTTTCTGTGGCTTGGCAAATTGGTATTTAAAATCTGATGTTTGATAAATTAATTCTGTTTTCTTTGGTTGTCCATTATAGTTTTACTCAGCCATAAAACTGACACACATTGATGTTGATTTTAATGCGTTGTTAAAGAAAGTAGTGATTCATCTATCCCATCTTAGAATTTAGCGCAGGTGTTTCAAGAGTTTGTAGATTTTTATTGCTTTGTCCTCATTTTTGAATAAAGAGGGTGGAAAATTGCGCTATACTTCACTGCTGATTAAGAGAATGAAAGATATGAAGAGACAATCTGAGGTTGAGAAGACTTTACAATAGACTTTTTCACAGTTGCCCCATATCGACATCTGCAGGTGGAGCAACTAACTTCACACAGCTTCAAACTGCTTCATGTTTTTTGTTACCATCCAGCTGCTAGAAAATCAGTTAAAGAATAAAAAGTCTCTCTAGAATTGAGCACCACAAGCCTAATCGTTAATGGCCTTTCATGCTACCTTAGGCACTAATCAATATTATGTCACCATAACTGTCCTTGTGGTGCACAACATGGACTGTTTTTTTCTACTGGACATCTTGGAGGCAAGATTTACCAACAGTGCCTCATGTATTTAGACTAGCAGTTCTTAGTAAATGCCTTATAAGCATGTTTTAGTCTCATCCTTTTACCAGGAATGTACAAATATGAATAATAGTAACTTGTTATCACAATAGTTTTGCTAGAAAAGCTTAAGGCAATGTATTGTTTGGGTGACCACAAGTTACCTGTGCCAAATTCAGCCATTAATCATTGATTTGTACCACAACAACATCATGATCCCTGGATGGAAAAGCCAACCATGATATAAAATGAAACATATCATGTAACGCATTGTTTTGATTGGGCTTGCCCTTTCCAGGCATAATGCAATCAAATTCATCCCCACCACCCTCAGACAGTTGATTTCCCTTGGCTGTGCCAAAGATGATCATGCACACCATTATTTCTCTCTCTCTCTCTCTCTCTCTCTCTCTCTCTCTCTCTCTCTCTCTCTCTCTCT
>CM076652.1:13068947-13243851 GCA_038496675.1 Rachycentron canadum
TATATATATATATATATGTATATATATATATATATTGCCTGTGTATATCTACCTGTGAGCTTTGCATCAACATTTGTATTTAAATTTTGAGACAAAGTATCACGGTTGCTTGATTTTACTGTGATGAAGGTTATTCTCCAGCTTGGCTTACTGTTCCCCTATAAATACAAATAACAAATGAAACCCAAACAATGTGTACAGTCTGGACTCACACAGGCTGGCCTGGTAAGATGAAACAATGCTGTAGTGAATACCTGGTTGGATTGTTGTGTAAGTTTACCACAAATGCAGATGCAAAATGAGCAATGTGTAACAGACTTACACATCATTAGATCAAATAAGTTCAGTGAAGGGTTATCTTTGTCTTATTTTCTAATCAACAAAGCACAATCTACATAGCGTAGGGGGAGCAGTGTAACCTTTTTAAAAATCCACTGGGTTCCAGTCACCCACTGAAACCAGTGATCTTATCATGAAAGGGGTTTTTCTTTCATTGTTGGTTTTCTCCTTGTTTGCACTGTGAAGTTTAGAATGGTGGATGTATCACTGCAACGCCTCAGCCTTGTCTTCCCCTTCTCAGCATCTGATAACCAGGAAAATCATCTACAACTTCTCCCAGCGACCTCTGGACACTTATAGCAGTACACCCTCCATGTCATTTTAATAAATGAAAGCCCAAGGTGAAATACAAGTGAACCAGAAGCTACCTAGTGTTCATCATGCAGCAGAGTAAGGGTGATAGTGAAGGTTGAGGCAAGATCTGAGATGTTGCCCAGGATATCTCCACCACAGAGATATGTTTGTTATATTATGTAATAAATTTATAATTAAAACACGAACTGCGTCAAATTCTTGCTCCTGCTAATTTAGTTTGTCTGAGTATTAAAATCACTTTCCAGTGTCATTTATTGAGTAAATGCCACACAAAAGTCAAAAATATAAATAGAAAATGTACATACATGGTTTCTGTGTACATCATAATCATAGAAATAACTGACTTACATGTTATCACCCTCAACTACACTGAGGCTTCACACAGGTTCTTCATCGCAATTTCCCTGCAAGTCATGAAGGACACAGCCAGCTGAGCTCCACAAGAAGGCCTTCACAAAAGTGCAGCACAGCTGATGTCCACCCATATATGACTGACAGTTGCATCTTCTAAAATGCTGTAGTTGACTACTTGGTGATATTGTGCCTGCTGATGGATCACACAGCAAGTTGGAAAAAGACATGATCATTTGGTTACATGGTACATTAAGTTTTCATTTGAAGGGCGCTGAAAAACAGACTTTACATTATAAAATGGATGCAACAAAAGCAGCCGACAGAGACAGCTCCCCGCTGGCATTGCACACAACACTACAAACAAACATCAAGAACAGCAACAAACACAGTTCATAATCACACGTTCTCTTTGCTCTGCGAGTTCATTTTCAATGCTTCACATTCTTATTACGTGACACACAAGTAATTGGTTTTTATACTTCAGAAAATATTCATCCTCATTGTGTGTACTATTATAATGGTAGATATTGTTAGCCAAAGTATGAGTGACAATGCTATTATAGCAGCTAAATGAACCTGGTAAATAACACAATTCCTAATTATTCCATCAGATTTATTGCCGGTCACTGTACAGATAGAGGGCAATGACTTAATGACAAGACTGTTTGCCATCCTCCACTAGAGACTTACAATAGTATAAAAATTGATCGAAGTTACAAGGACAACATGCCTATTGATAGTGTCCGTCACAGAGAATCAGATATTTTGACTAAAAGACTCTTTTCTTTGTCTATTTGCAGCATCAGTTCCAGAGGAGGATAAATAATCCATGAGATGACAAGAGGGTTTAGAGGATCTGCAAAAATCAGTCAGACCAACTCAGGACTCTCCGCTTTCAATACATCCTCATCTGTCTCTGAATTAATTTCCTTCTTCTCCAGGTCAAAGTTCTATAAGAGAAGTGAGACAAAATTACATCAGTACAATTATGGTTACAGTCAAAAACCCTTAGACTACTTTTTTCAGCTACAAAGAAAATATGTTAGAACGTGCACTTTACACATGCAAGCTAATGATGTTTAATACAATCTTTATTATTATTATAGTGCAGGTTTTGAGTAAACATCTTAAAAAAAGATATGACAATGACAGACAGAGTTTCTTAAAGCAAGTACTGTATAATACAACATGATTAAGTTAGGGTTGCATAATAGCTACAGCAGCTAAAAAGGTGAGCTCATCAGTGAACAGACTATGTTTTAGTATTCAGAGATGTGTACCTCTAACTCTTGCATTACTTCATCCATGAAGTCACTGGGGTTTTGCTTGTAGTCGACTGCTCTCTTGATCATCTCTCTGAACATCTGTTGTGACAGTTACAAAGTATCATCATACACGGGCAGATGAAGTGGTCTACAAAACTTATGACCTTAAACTGACTGTTTTATGAAAGGAGCACTGTCAAATACTGTAAAATTACAAAAATGCAAGAACTTATAGATCGCTAGTATCTACTCAATACTCAAAACAAAGTTCAAACCTTGACTACGTTGGTCCCATCAGCTGCAGATACAAAGTAAAATGGGAGTCCTTGCTTCTTCCCAAAGTTAAAGCTTCTCTGTGTCACCTTCAAATCAGCTGCAGACAAGAAAAAAAAAATTCACCATTGTAATTCTAGAGTCAACTTAATTGGTCAAAAAGTTAATGAAATGATCAATGTTTGCAAAAGTACAATAAAAGGAAAAAAACATATTTGTTTATCCTGCAGTAACATTTCAAGTGCATAAATTCATTATAAGAACTGAGTATTTATTGTTATGCACAGTGTCAAAATCAGACCCACCATCGATTTTGTTGGCAACCACACAACAGGGTATCTCAGGTCTGTACTCTCTCAGCTCCTTATACCAGTTGGCCAAATTCTTATATGTGATCTTCCTTTGAACATCAAAAACCTTAAAGAGAAAGTAGAGTAAAAAAAAGAGTCCAGCTTGCTGTGCTGAGGACAATTGGTGCAATCCAACAACAGCCCTTGTCCCTGGGAGAGAATCACCATGTTAAATCCCACTATATGACTGCATGGAGTAACGAGTTAAACCCTTCGACACCAAGTCAGCTAACAAACGTCTAAATGGAATTGAGCAGCTCATCTTAACCAGTATGAAACTTTATTATTTCTCCTGTTAAATGCATTACGCTTGAAGTGATATATAAGGATCAATACAGAAAAAAAAATTTAACAACTTTGTTTTTTTTAATGAAAGCAATCCATCTGAAATATTATATTCCTTATTCCTTACATCACTGAGTACTAGGATTTACCGTTTACATCTTACCTCCTTGCAAGTTCCTGGCAGGAAGAAAGAAAGGGCAGGCTGAGTGATTATTGAAAGGATCCAAGAGTGTGTCTTACCATGATGCATGCATGTGCTTTGTGGTAATACGATGGATGCATGCTTTGAAACCTCTCCTGACCAGCTGTGTCCCAGAAATCTGTGGGTCAAAAACAAAAGCCATCCTCACAGAAGCAATAAGAAGACTGATCCTGGGTGATTTAAGATTTTAAGATGGGTGAAATTATTTGCAGTTGTCCCTGGGAGCATAACAAAAGCAAATGCATAATACATACCGACAGCTACCGTCTTGTTTCCTACAGTGGCTGTGTGTTTGTAGAGAGTCAGAGCATATGTTGACAACTGCTGGGGACGGCTGTACAAAGAGTTAAGGATCTTAAACTCTCAGGACAAATGCTCTACTCTGGTGGAGACGCGTGGACTTAAGCATGATCATGTGTAGACAGTAACTGTAATGTTCTATCACAGGATAATACAGTATTTATACAGCAATTTCAAAATAAATTATACAGACACGGCTTCATCTTGAATGTCTAGAGCTGCTAAAGGATACTATTCGTCCATAAGAAACCTTTCCATCAGCCTAGAAAGAGACAGAATATTTGTCATGTTAAAGAGGACAATGGGTGATATTCCGAGGAAAAGTAATAATATCATTAAGCAAACGAACACGAGGAGCCTGAGCTTATGACCAAAAACACCTACTTGGATTTACCAACTGCGCTGTCTCCCAGACATATGATCTTCACTTGTTCGTCTGCATCGTATTTCTTCTGGTCCAGTTCAGGGATGCTGCCAACGTCGCCAGCCATTTTCCTCTTCTGTTATTGTTTAGACTGGAGGTGACTGTATCAGCAGAGGCTTTCCTAGCCCTATTTATAACTTAAACACCTGAAAAAAAAAATGGAGCTCCTCAAGGGGCTAGATTCCGCCGGCTTTTAGCCACAATAAGTGTTAGCTAGTTTGCCATCGGTTAGCCGAGGTTAACATCGCGTGGCTCGACATCGTATCGTTCATTTCGCTGGCCCGTCGGTCTTCACATTACCTAAACAGATTGTAGCTGCAACAGAGAATAGTACAGAAAGAGTCATTGAATTCACTTGTCCCTTTAAAGTCTTTTGTAAGCACCGGTCCGTTACCTTCACAGTGTGCTCTGAGAGAGTTAAGGAGGCAACTAGTGCTAACAGCTAACAGTGGGTTAGCACCGCTAACTGAATTAGCGTTGATAGCATTTGTTAAACAAGAGTACTTCAAATGTCGCCGACTGTCATGTGTATATTATTTTTTTTGCAACGCGAGGATGATTTCAACTGTTTTCTTCTCTAATCTACGGACACCGACATTAAAAGTTTGCAGATGTTGCATTGAGTGGCCGACGGTTTTCGTTTCTATGCAACGGGGACGCCCGTAGGACCAGTTCATGGTGTATCCTGCTGCCCTTGTATGTGCCTGTCAGAAATTACAACTGAAAAATTAAAAGTAATTATGTCTGTATTTACAGTGCACAGATTTCCGTGCTTTCCGTGTGACACTGGGGCACCTAAATTTGTAAATTTCAGAAATGTCTGCAGTAACATATTCGAAAAGCAATAATCATACACAAGAACAACATACACAACTCAAGACTGTGCCTAACTCTATAAATAAATATTAATCTTGCCTACTGAATAAAAAGCAAAGGGTTTATCGGCACTTTCATCCTCAAAGATGTTGAAAAATAATAATTTCCTCAATTTGGATAGCTAAATATTTTCTCTCTCTCTCTCTCTCTCTCTCTCTCTCTTTCTCTCTGATTTAAAGTAAAAAAAAAAGTATAGATAAAAGATATAGATAAAAGTATTTATCTGTTATAATCTACAAGGGGCGATTGGGTACTGAAGTTCAGAGAGACGGTCTTTAGTCAGTATCCTCTCTGGGTTAAAATCCATACCCACAAACATCAGAACAGCCTCAAAAATTATAATATATATATATATATTATTGCCTTGTATTTATATTATAGTTTTAAATGCAATAAGTAAGAAAGTGCTTACTTACTTATACCAACTGAATATGTGACTTGACCAATCAAAAATAACTATGTGTGCACAACAAGAAATAGTTGTGAGTAAGAGTTTAAAAATAAAACTGGTTTGAAAATACTCTCGTAAAAATGAAGCTACATGAATACAAATGTCAGACATGTGCCCCATATGAAAAATTTTTAATTCAGTGTAATTTATTTTAAATACTGACAGTGGTCATAAAGCTGATAAAGTGACAAGTATCAATACTACAAGATTTATAACTGGCAAAAAAATGTGATCTCAGTAATTCTGAGCAGTTTGCCTTTTGTGCTTTATTCAATAATGCTGTGTGAATTGTTCAGTTGAAATTAATGGTCATATATGTGACATTATTCAGTCACATGTACAATGAGGGGTGAGATGTATTCTGAGTGACGCAGTCCAAAGGAGAAGCTCGGAGCTTTTGCTCTTGTGAAGGTCACCTAGGAGTAGAAATTGTACAGTAAATGAACAAAATGCAGAATATTTTGGACCCTGATTAAATTAGGCAGTATGGGGTTTCGTACATGCTCAGGGTAGTGTGCACCAGGTCCTGGTTTCTTTGTGGTTTCACCAGGAGCAAAGTTGCGGCCTGTCATGCTGTACTGGGGAGGTTTTTGCCTGTAAATACGAGGGTCCACAACTTTGTAGGCAGCAGGGCCAGGAGTCTGCAGGAGGAAGTAGACGTATGCAGAACACAAGTAAATCGCAAGATTGATAGGATGTTTTTTTAAGAAAAGCCATGAATGTCTCTGTGTATGTACCTTCTTCAGGTCCTCATGGAAGCTTCCATTCTTGCTGCGGGGACAGAGAGAGTAGGTGGGAGCTGCAGCTGTGACCACAGTTTTGGGTCCCAACACAGGGGGCAGATTGTACGAGGCTGGACCTGCAGAAATTAAGTTTATATTCCTTGTGCCATGAAAACCACAGCTCAATTAAAGCTGACGCAAAATAGATAATGTTACCTGGTGTTTGGTTGGCACTCAGGTCTTTGCTCCTCCCTGACAAAGAGTAAGCAGGAGCAGAGCGGAAGATTGCCTTTCCTGAATGTTCTGGAGAATAGTGGCCTGAAACACCAAAGGGAGGTAAATAAAAATACAGCCACGCTCAAATCACAACTGTCAATATGCAGTAAACCTGCATATTGACATCTTTGGGTGGGTAGTTTGCATGTATCTAATTTTTTTCATGTAATTTTACAAAATGTGTTTTAATGTCTGTGGGGTTTTGCTGACCAGGTCCAGGGGCCTGGAACAGTCTTGGCTCCTTTGGGCGGCTGTGGAGTGAAAATGCAGGAGTGCTGTCATGGCCCACTCTGGTAATGTTGGAGGGAACGAGGTATCTTGGTCCAGGAGAGCAATTAGAACTGGTCTCGTTATGAACTCTCCCTAAGCTGAACACTGGTGCTTTGTATTTAGTAGGGTCATGTTTGTTGTTACCTTCATTGGAGGAAACAAGGGCAGACAATGTTAACAATAATACTAATAATGGTGTTGGTGGCAAAAAAAAAAAAAGGTTTAATGGTTATTTTGGCTATACCTGTGAGTCCAGGCAGTGCATACTTGGGTCCTGGGCTACCATAGAGAGCAGCTATGGGCCCCCTTGGCTTGTGGGGCCTCCAGGTCCCAACCCAAGGTTCAGCACTTGCCATTACCTTAAAAGAAAGAGACAGATGGACACTGAAATCAAATTGGTCAATAAATAAAAGAATGATACCCCCAGTGCGGAGGGGAAGAAGGATGGATTAAATGAATACCCTTTAATAATTATTCATTTTAGTACATTATAAAATACTGTAACTGTATTAGAATTGCTGACAGGCCTGTCTGCTTGAACTATTGAATTTATTCACTCTGATTCTAGGCAAACACCTGAGGTGCTTCTATAAAAGAGGGTATTTTGTAAAATAGTTGTTGTTAGCTGTTGAACCCTGAAGCTGGGTCTTTACTGTTTCTGATGTGATGGAAGTGCATCATTTAAATTTGCTCCACCAGCTGCTTCTCAGTCTCATGTCACTAGGAACAGCAATATTGCTACCCATTCACAGCAGTAGTTTTTGAACAATAACAGTATTTATAATCATAACAATAATAGAAATATCTGAACTGTACAATAATCTTTGTATTATTATACTATACTTTAATACTTTAAGTGCAAAGAAGCAGGCCAAGTTACTGGATCATAAATCATTCCACTGGCCAATTTGTTGGTGGTAGTTTACGCATCTTGTTACACAGAAGTGAAAATTACAAGTTTATTTAGGTCATTTAACAAAATCATTACATTATCAGGACTGTACTATTTGCCAGTATATACTTAGTGGGTAATTTGCAGGTAAAGTGAAAGTGCTACATCAAAACCAGAACAGTGTATGTAATACACCCAGAGTTGCCTGCCACAGAACCTTGAAATGTCTACAAAGGGTATACAAACTTGTGCAATCAGTCACGGCTTTAAGTTTAGTTCATTTAGCCGTCACATGCATAAATTAACGATGTTACTTACAGAAATCCTGATCCTGTCACGAGTGTCCCTCTATGTCAGGCTTTATCCCTGGAACTGTGCATGTGCAGTGAACCCAAACACAGATTGTTTAGTGGTTGTCAACTTCACTATGACAACGTTGCCATGGAGACAACTCTTTGACAGGCATGTGTATGAATATGTGTGTTTCTGTCTGTGAACAGTGCAGGAATTTTCCCAAAATGTGAATACATGAAGCACAGCGTGGAGACGGTGTAAATGATTTATTTCATATAAAAAGCAGTAACAGGCCACAGGGTCCCACTGTGACACTCTGGTTAGATTTAATCTGGTTGTACTAAGGGATGGTATTTTACATATTATTGAAAGTAAACATTAAACAAAATCAAACATCACTGTCTTGAATTCTAATTTGGAGGCTTTATTTTTTAATTTATCACAGCCTAGAGCCCCACCATTTGCATCCACCTGACCTTTTTTTTTTTTTTTTTAAACTTATAGCTTGTTGGTTATAGGATACTTTCGTGTTCAAATATCAGGGGTCTTGATCCAAGGTTCTTAATCCACAGTTAAACTACACAAGATTAACCAATATTTTATGAATATAAAAACAAATTATCTGCCAAGACATGAAAAAAATTTGCATATATATATATATATAGAGAGAGAGAGAGCACATTATTTTTCAGAACATTATGATATCACAGTGAAGTTGAACCTTTTGGATATAAAACTTGATTTTATCCTATAAGGTATTTGTATTAAATTGTGACATAATTGTATGAATTTATGAGCTGTGGCCTTGGGTCATAGTGACCTTGAACTTTGACCATCAAAATCAAATCAGTTCATCCTCGAGTCCAAGTTAATGTTTGTACCTTTCAGTTACACATACATATACATGTGAATGTTATTTTTTGAAAACAGGAAGATGTGATTAAGTGGTAAAATGTGGAGGTGGATTACCCCACCTAGGACTGGTCCTAAGCTTTTCATAGCTTACATGTGATCTTGTGACAACAGGAAAAGAACAGTTCTTACTATTAACATTGATGCTGGCTCTGTTCTGTTCAAGTGACCCAGTAGTTCATGACAGTGTGACAGTGTGACAGTGGGAACAACACTGGCCACCTGAGACTCAAGCAGGTAAATGGAATTTGCCTTTGCTTTTCCCACTGTGACATGTCAAAATGTCAACCATGAAAATTACACTGGTAGAGTTTGTCCACAATCAGAAAATGAAAACTGCTTTGATATTTGTTGTTTTGATGTGGATTCTGTTCTTCAAAGTGTGGAATTGGTGCTGTAGGCCCTCGTGAGATATCTGCATTCGTGGTAGGTTTCTCTCAAACTGGACTTTAGGAGCTTCATCAAAGTTGCAAAGTTTTCCATTTCCTCTTGGGGGCGCTATTGGTAAAAAAAATTATTTTATTCATTATTTTACTCATCATTACACCATGATATTTACGTGTTTCAGCAGCACGCACACAATTGAACTCACTCTATATATTGTCTTACCCTTGTAAGTGCTCGAATCAGCCGTTGCAGCACAGCATCCTCTCTGTGTGGACACAGGCTCGTCACTGTACTCACACAGCTCAGAAGACAGTAGATTGTGTGTCTCTGTGGCTGTATAATATTGAAAAAATATTTTAAATCTCTGCAAAATCTTTGTTTCTGAGTGCAATTTTTTTTAAGAAGACTCAAGACACAACGACTTACATCTGTTTCCTTACCTTTTTGAGCACACTGAGAGGTTTCCTGTTTTTTGCTCCAATACACAACCTGTCTACATCCTCTGCGCTTAGAACAGGATCCTGGATCCAGGTTAAAAGAAGCATAAAGATTGATAGAGGAATGTTTAACACAGTATGGGATTGGATGGACTGCAACAAATGCTCTACCCCTATATTTTCAAATGTCCCCAACTGACTGACTGACTGACTGACTGTTTGTATTTTTACCACTGGTTAGCCAAATGCCTCACCATGGAGTTGGATTTTCTCCATTGGTTGTTGTTCTTTCACAGTGATTTGGTTCTGTTAAGAGGCGTTTACGGTCTGCAAAGTTACCAAGTGGAGTATTTGTTAGAGTAGAGTGCTCAAGTAAAGAACTAGCAGATCTGAATAGCATGTAAACAGCAGAAAGCCAGCAACTAAAAATTAGACAATAGGCCTACTACAGCCAGCAATAAAAGCCCTGTTGAAAAATAATTGGTTTATGTCTATAGCAATGCCTGAGGGATTTGATTTTTGAAATGGTTACAGGAATTGTTGGGTTTGTATTAACACATAATGCAATTATGCAAACAGGAGTGACTAAAAACGGGGCTTCATACTAAAACAGCCTCCAGTCAGTTATACATGTCAAACAGGGGGGTTTAGAAATCGAGGTTTGTCTGTAAGACAAGCCTGCCTCAAAAAAAAAAAAAAAAAAAAAAAATATATATATATATAAAAAAAGCTGTTGCATTTTGCAGTTGAGGTAAATAAAGGCCTCAGACACAATTTGGGAAATATTGAGAACAATTCAACACAGTCTTTGTATATAATTTATGTGTTTTGTGATTTTAAATTAATGTTGACAAAATCAGTATTTTAACAGCACTGAACAGCACCTTGGAAATGCCTTGGAAGTTAACATGCAGTCTTAATGGACTGTATTTCAGTCACTATTTAATACTTTGAAACTGTTTCTGTCTGACAACAACAACAAAAATTCAAATGGGAACAGTCTTAATGATAACTTCTCTGTATTAAAATACTGTATATGTGAACACAGAGAGTAGGAGAGAAGCAGAGAGATAAATGGCTGAAACCAGCTGATATACAAGGTATAGACATGGTGTTGTTAGATCATAGTTCCATAGACAAATTGAGATTACTGGCATTATGAACTGTTGTTTCATGGCACTGACCCTTAACTTCTCCAGCCAGGTCCACAAAAGACAACTGAGAACATGAGGATCTGACTCAGTCACCATCAGAGCCCATCCACAGTCACTACTGTTCAGCTCCTCCTGTTGAAAAGATGTATGAAGTCAATGTTAGGTCAAAATTAATGTTCAACATATGTTCTGCTGTAAAACAATTTCACCCCAGTGTTTTTTTAGTTTTTCTTTTTTACCTGCAGAAGAGCTGACCTTTGCAGGATGTTTTCTCCTGGAGGACCTTGCTCTGCCATTGCCTTAGCAACAGCACGAGCCACTGAGGTTGAGCCTGGATTATGCGGATTTCTGCACAACTTTACATGGCAGAGATGAGAATTTTTTAATACATTCACATTTTCTTTTCTCATCATCTTTTTTTTTTTTACAGCAGGAATTGTGGTTACCTCAAGGTTGGAGGTGTATTTGGGAAGCATACTTTTCGTTGTGCATTTCAACCTCTTGTCACAGTTGTTGCTTTTTTTCATGCTGGAAACTGGGATGTTGAGTGTATGAGACTCCTTTTTGGAGGTCTGGCAAACTGGTGAACATGTGGCAAAGACTGGATTAACTGGTCTCAGATCGGGTCGTATCAGATCCTCTACACACCAGTGTCTCTCATTCCCAAGTGCTGGGGTGTGGTGTGGACTCAGCTCCAGATCCTTCAGGACAGAATGCAACAAAATAAGAAAAGCCTCAATGATCAGTTGGATTTTAAAGAAGACATTCAGATCATGAATTGACGTAATTCTTGTCACATAATGAAATTTGACCTCATTTACTGTGATCTTGCTAAGGTCAGAGTCACTGTAGCTACGTTTGTCCAGCAGGATATCTCTCTTTCTCTCCAAGAATCCCAGAGGTTCATCCCAGGAGGACACCGACCCTGAGCCCACCCATGAGCCCTTGTGACCATCCCTCATCAAGGGCAAGTACTGTTTGGCCACCAGCGTCTCCCTCACAGTCCCGCTCAGGGTCCTCAGTGCTGATCTCTTTTCCAGCTCAGCATGGATCTCTGGAGGAGCAGGGAGACCCAGGGCTAAGCAGGATATCTGCACACACAGGAGGTAGACCACCTAAAGACATGGTCAAGAGGCCAGCAGGTAGAAGGAGGCGGTGAACTCAAGTCAGCCATTGTCAAGACAGAGGATTAATATTGTATAATGATCAAGTCCTCACCTTTGGTGTTTGTCTGAGGGTTCGTGCCTCCTGGCCATGCAGAAGTAGTGCCTGTCGGTTTAGATAGTGCTGCAGGGTGAAAGGGGCTCCATGCCGCAGGCTGAGGTCAGGGTATTGGACCAGCTGTGTACCGAGCAAGCGAGCAAAGTCAAACACCTGGCTGATCTGTGCCCGGGTTTGGATCGAGCGAGGGCGTTTAATCCGTACGTAGTGGACAGCCTCACTTGGGCTAATGCGCAGGGTGTAGATTAAGTAACAGGCTATCAGGACACCTGTTCAGCACCAAACACACAGTGGCAAACAGTGAATACACAGGAGAGCATTAGCTGGCAAACACAGTGTTTACAAGGACAGCAGATACAGTTTGTTTATTCCCACCTGTCCTGCCGAGGCCTGCGTGACAGTGCACGGCGACTCTTCCTTCCCTCACTGCAAAAGCCAAAACTTTCACCCCATCAATTATACCAACGAGAGAGGACACACCAAAATCCGGCATCCCAAAGTTGTAAAAGTAAACTGCAAATATACAAATATATGCACACATGAATGCAGATAGGGGCATCATGCCAATTCCCAATGGATTAACCTGTATTTGGAGAAACATAACGCGCGGTGTAACGTATTAGTTACTACTATATTGTGAATTTAGTGTATCAAGATCTCACTGTCATTGTCCATGAAGATCTGTGGAGAGTAAGTAAAGCCACTTTCAGGGTCTAGGGGAGGTCCACAGTGAGCGTGCTCCCCAGGGAACTGCATGTTGATGATCGATCTGATGTTCAGCCTGGGAAAAAGTCCAAATTATTTAGTCAACGGGAGACTCTGGGGCTGTGTTTGTAATAAAAGGCGGCAATGTCCAGGCTCACAACTCCTACAACTACTAATGTACTATGCATATCTACACGTGGCACAGACACTGCAGAAATAGTTATGAA
Organism: Rachycentron canadum; assembly: GCA_038496675.1. Taxonomy (NCBI): domain Eukaryota; kingdom Metazoa; phylum Chordata; class Actinopteri; order Carangiformes; family Rachycentridae; genus Rachycentron; species Rachycentron canadum. Next base: position 13,081,879 of record CM076652.1, read on the forward strand.
CAGTCATTACCTATGAAACTGTTCCATGATGTTGTACTTCTCAATTAAATGATTGGATGGCCGTGCCATGGCAATTATGTCATCTGTCACCCTGAGATAGAAAGAAGTTCATGATCACTAAACTGGCACTTTGCTATATAACATAACATAAATTCAATGAGGCTGCAGTCTATAGTATAGTATATTCTCACCAGGAGGAGAAAAGGCCTCGAATAACCTGTTGGTTCAACTTCCAGCACTCTGGTCCTTCATATCGACAGTCTACACCTCCACAGGCCAGTAGACAGAGGAGTCTGGGTGGGATAGCCTTCACCAGGTTCTCTCTGGCCTGGGAATAGGAGGGCCGTGGTACTGGTATGTGCGGGGTCAAGGTCGGCATCATCCTGCACCAAGAGAAACCCCAAAGAACAACCAGAACTAAGGATTATATTCTACTTACTACTTATTCTACTACTTATTCTACTGGGCGAGGCAGCCTTATAGCACCTTATTTTCATGTTAAACTGTCAGTTTAACAGTAAACTGACAGTTTTGATACTTGTAAGCTGGTAATTGTGCCTGGAAATTATATTAAAAATAATCTATTTAACAGAATAAAATTAAAGATTAAAAAAAAAAAAAAACAACTTACCTTTCTGATTGTGTTGGACAGTGAAGTCATAAATCTCATGCATGCATAAACCAAGAGTGCAGGAAAGAGAAGGAAGTGGGGGCTGAAAGCAGCAGAATACACATGTGCTCCTCTATGCTGATCTACTCTGCTGCTTACAGATACACACACTAGCAAAACTGTGCTGACCCAGCTCTGCTAAGCCTGATTAGCTGTCATAAGTACATTAGAACAGACATTCACACATCATAGCAAGCCAATTATATAATGCTTATACCTTCACCTGTAAACACTGTGTATGAATGCCCCAATTACCTGGTACCAGCTTCAAACATGATTTTACTATATGAAAATACAAATTGTTGATCTCCTTACTGGTAACAAACCCCAATAAGGTTTGTATTTACTCTGAAAGAGCAATCCATGGTTTTTCATGTATTCTGGTACTCATATCAAAACACCCCAGCAGTCTCTCACTTCCCGCTAACTAATCAGATTTAAATACACTTTGAATGAGTTGAAATGGTGACTATATTAAAAAAAAAAAAAAAATAGAAAAAAAAAAGAAATTTAATCTTTTTTATTTTTAATTTCTCACTAAAAAGTCTTCATCTTAATGACCAGGTGTGACCTGCAAGTTATGCAGTATCCATCTAGGAATGAAAAGGACAACCACAAGACATATTTTATGCTTTGTGGTAAAGACAGAAATGCAATAAATCGCTGTTTCATGCAGTTTTACGAAACATAATTTGTTTTGTCATATTCTAAGTCCTTTGGAAGTTGTTAGGCCATAAAATTCTATCAGTGTTAAATAAACAGATTTTACCACAGGAAACATTAGACACTTGTCTTTTCTCATAATAAATAATAAAATGTTTTATTATTGCAACATATTCATTCCTGGCTAACTTTTATACCATGTTTCATGTGCATTTTTGTTTTAGACTCATATCCACTAACCTAACAAACAGGACTGTTTTCTTTATGATAAATCACTGCTACATTTGACACTTTGGTTAAAATAATATTTTTCTTATGGCCTTTATACAAATACAATTTTATATCATTTGTTTTCCACTTTTTTTTCTCTCATTATTTAAATCTACATCTATACAGAGGCCAAGGGGATGTTATTCTAAATGTCCATAGGCATGTGTGAGCTTGGTTCTTAACTTTCAGTTTAATTACAAAAATAAACTTTTAGAAGTGTCCTTACATGTCATAATTAAAAAAAAACATCAATAGCCTCTCATTAAGTAAACAACGGTAAATTTGGTGACTTTAACAATTTAGATCAACATGCCAGATTGTTCTCTCTGTATTTCTCTCAAGCATTTTCAGTGTCATTATTGGTCACCACAAAGCTCAACTGTAGCGCAGATCATATATGCTGCGCTGCTGTAACGCAAGATTGATTTGCATTTCTGATACATTGGTTTGATGTGTGCATTGTATTTACACCTATTACCTTTCAGCTAATATTCAAAATAAGCTTGACAAACCTGGGGACATTTTGAAGCAACGACAGCAGTCATGGTATGGGTTGCGGTACAGATAACCTTAGATTACCATCTAGCTTAATCAAAGATGTATTAAATATGTAAGATGTGGTAGGAAGTGAAATTGTTTGAAACTGAGTGTTACAAAGACACAGATAATAGCAACATACCTCACTTCCTCTTAACAACCGCAGTTCCTGATAGTTTGCACCTCCTGTGTGTTTCATATTAGAATTAGTCTGAAACATAATGTGTAAATTAACAATATTGCCTTGTCGTGAGATGTTTTTCACAATAATAATCTGAAAGGGTATAAGCTTCTAAAAGTCTGTAAGATGACAACTGGTTATCCTTGACAATGAGTGGAGTCCAAAACAAGCATTTATTTTTTTTTAAACACTGGATTTATTCAGAGCTTTTTTTGTAAAATATTTTTAGCTAATAATTTCAAGAGTGGGAGCTTCAGCATATGCAAGCAGAGGTTGGAATGTATACCCAAATAAATCAATGGGCAGGCATGTTTTTGTCTTTCAAAAGGGGTAGAATATTTGCCATTAGCTGGTACAACAAACTCAGCACTAAAAGCAATGCCCCCCCCCCACAAAAAAACAAAACAAAACAAACAACAAAAAAACATGCTACTACCGAGTTGTGTTCACACTATCCCTGTGTCAACACTGAAAAGTCACTTCCTCCTTTTAAGTTAAAAAAAAAAAAAAAAAGATTTACGGTTAAAGAGAATTAAAGAAGTGAAATTTTAATTAAATCATTTTCCATGGAAAAGTTAAGAAGAGTGACAAATTTACAAATGTTCAAACAGGACAAAATCCTGGTTGATAGTAAAGTTGAGTTATGAGAACGCAATCTACACTCAAAATGGCGTGTTTCTGCTGCACCACACCAAACATTGCAGCACAAAAGGAAGTTGCATTGCATTATTTTGTCTTTCAAAAGCAAAACAGTCACAAAAGCTTTTTAGAGGGACCATGATTTAGGAATGAAATAAGGAAAGGATTATTCAGATATGTGTAAAGAGGGACCAGAAGGCACAATGTTCCTTTTTAGATCCATTTACTAGGAGACCAAGTGGTTCTTATAACAAAATCTATCTATGAAATCACTGCAATCCTTGGTGTTCTCATTCTACGGGCTACACACCTTTGGAGAAATGATTTGGCATAAGATTGAGGACCTAGCAGTGAAGAGCTAAGGGTCAGGTCTGCAAGGGAGTCAAATATCCACGAGGGGTTGTGGAGATGGACAGCTTACGGCAGCCTGCAAGCTGTCCTTCCCCAAAACTCTAAGGTTATATCATCATATCCCCCCAACCTAGGCTCAACAAAGTCAAAAATTATATAAGTGGTTGATTATGGCAAATGCTACCTAGACAGGAACTAAGGACTCCCGTATTCATTGTTTCCATGATATCCCCAATAGGCCCTGTGCTCCTCATGCAACTGGATTACAAATTGACATTATGTAAGAGTTTGGTAAAAAGTAGTGGAGAGAAAAGTAACGACTATGTAAAGAGATAATACAGAAACAGTATTGATAACAAAATAGGAAGTGAGATAGTAAAATTTCCCAAAGATGATTAAATTGTCCACCAGCCTTGTCCTTTTGTACATTGGTGCTGGAAGACCAAATGCTTCTGAAGTGAATGTCTGTGCCTTCTCTCCTGTCCTGTGGTGTTTAGTCACTCATCTGTCCATCCAACCCTTTATTAGTTCTTGGAAAGCTCTTTGGATAGCCAGTCAAGTCCTTCATACAGCCCAGTGCCCTGGGTGGCGCAGGTTGACTCAATGTGCCACTGTGGGGTCAGAGGTGACATGGTTTAAGTTAAGAAAATATGCACATGCTTACAGGTCTCCATTTTACTGCAGGAGTATGTACAATATTCATATTCAGATTACTTACAGTTTTGTTGCGGAGGGCATGTAGGCCAAGTTTGTCTGTGAGTTCGCTGACTGATAAGGCATTGGGTAGGTCCTGTTTGTTCGCAAACACCAGCAATACAGCATCTTTCAATTCGTCCTCCAGCAACTAGAGGGGCAGAAAACATAGATTTGGACATCAGCCTGACTTCATGTTAGGGTCAAAACACTAAAAACAAATTAAACTGTGATTTGTTTTCATTATATTTCATTCTTCATAAATTTACAGTGAGATATTGGTACTTGCTTGTTCTTAAAAGGTTTCTAAATCAGAAATTCAGAGAATTATTCCCATGATTTTAGAAACATTCAAGCAAAAACAATCCTATTTTAATTTTTACAAAAACAGTTTATGTAAAATATCAACTGGAAAGACAATAAATATGTGCTGCAAAAAAAGCAAACCACTGCATAAAAGGACAGCTAAAATGTGTTACACCAATTGTGGTTCATATGTCTGTGCAATTGCACAAAGGCAGTTTCGTTTTTTTTTTTTCTCTGCAGGAATAGGAGTCTATGTCAACACAAAATTCTCAGCGCAAGTCTGACCAGGGACATTTGTTGCATGTGAAAAATTGCTGTCATGTTCACCCCTCCTGTTGGCCAAGAGTATTTCAAGGTAAAATCATGTAGTATGTTGAAAAAAAATCTAAATAGTTAAATTAGAGAATGTCCAACATCCAAAGTAAAACATTTCAACCCAGAAAAAAATTTCCTTACATTTCTCTAAGCCATGCACAGAGAGATACAGGTTTCAAAATAGTACAGTGCGCACAATAATGCATTACTCCCTATTGAGGTAAACATATTAAATACCTACCATCTTTGAAAGCTCTTCTGCAGACTCCGCAACTCTTTCTCTGTCATTACTGTCCACTACAAAGATGAGGCCCTAGATGGAAAACCAGTGAAGAGGTTAGATTTTCTGATTTTAATTTTAATAATTAAAATAATGTAGAGGGTCTTAAACTACTGTTGATTATAAATATTTGAAGTCATTATCAATTATTACATTTGAGCCAAGATCAAACCGCACCAATCACAATATTAAAAAAAAAAAAAAACAAAAAAAAAAAACAAAAAAAAAAACACGGTGCTCACAGTGTATAATAGAGAAAAAATTTAATTGTCAACATAATATTTATCTACTTCAAAGAGCTCCCACATTGACAAAATGTATTGTACTTCTGATGAAGAGCCAATGGCTGCTTTGGCACTATTCCAGTCTACTGGGAGCGGCTGTTTCAGTGCGATACTTGGACGACTGACTTCTGGTTTATTACAGTATTGTACTGAAGCAGCTTTGTTTGTCAGAGTTAGTACTTGAGAGCTGGGTACAACTAAGGCCTCTCACAGCCACATTCATACCTGTGTGTTCTGGAAGTAATGTCTCCAGAGGGGTCTGATCTTGTCCTGGCCACCCACATCCCATACAGTGAAGCTGATGTTTTTATATTCTACTGTCTCCACATTGAAGCCTTTATAGGGGAAGAGAAGGAAGAGAGCTTAATAACACAATGTTATTTTGTGGCAAGCATCAAACAATAAAGGACACACAAATAAACTTAAAAGTAAATGTATTTCTTACCAATTGTTGGGATTGTGGTCACAATTTCGCCTAGCTTCAGTTTGTACAAGATAGTCGTTTTTCCGGCAGCATCCAAGCCAACTACAAGGTAGTGAAGTGTGGTTAGACTCAACATTTGCATTGCAGCAGGAGAGGTCACCAGAGGTATGGATAACAACAGGCTCTACATTACATAACAAGCGTTCTTCTATAGATCTAATTATCAAACAGCAAAGGACATGCAACCACAGGGGACATGTGACTTCACAAAGCAAATCTTCTGTAGCCAAATGAGCCCTTTTTCAACCATTAGTATAAAGCGAAAAACAACCTAAGATGATTCAAGTTGCTCTTAATATTAGCTAATATTTCTACGTTTTTGCTTTATAGAGAACATATCACACCCCCACTGACCGGAAACAGAACAGAAAACTAACCCTATGACATTTCACCATCTAACGTCATAAGAAAAATGGTTATCTAATGACTAGTAAGGAGTTAACACCAACCCCATACTGAGTTCCCGTTCAAAAGATGAAGTTAACTCATAGAACAGCGTCTATGAGCCATTAGTGCACATATTAGATCGGTTTTTACTAAACTCTGATTTATGTTAGGAAGTTGGAAAGTAATTGCTCAGCAAAAGACACGTCTGACAACCCCAACAAAACCTCATTTTAATAAAAGATATTATAATGTAGTTAGAAAGTATTTGAATTTTAAGCCGTTTTCGGGGTTGGATGTCTGACATCACTGCCAAACTCCATTTGAAAAAACACCCAAAATCTATAAAATAACGTTAAAACGGATTTGACACGACAATTACCTTTATTCAGACAATAATTAATTGCGTGGCTGTTAGTTGTGTTTTCGTTCCGCGTCTGTCCAAATATTATTATTAAAAGTCTGTTTAAAAAAAAAAAAAAAAGCACTGCCATTAAAAGCTAACCGAGAGCTAGCTAACAACCCGTCCGGCTACAGCTAAAGCTAAAGCTAAAGCTAAAAACCGTGGCGTTTACTAACGTTAGCCAAACAAAGCTTTCACTCACCCATCAAAATCCTCATCTGTTTCTTGCCAAAGAGCCGGCCGAAGATTGACGAGATGGTGAGCCCCATAACTGGTCGAGGATGTTTGAATCTAAGGAAACAGCACTGATATTTGCCACAGCAGGGGCAAAACTGACAATTTCACACTGGTCCGCTTGCTCTGATTCACTACTACTGCCACGTCCGGGCCAACGTGGAATCCACGACGTCATCAGTTTGAATCAACTTTATCAACACAAACACACACATGCGCGCGCGCGCACCTAAAAAACGGTGTCTTCTTGTGCAGCCTAAATCTTGCTGTTGTTGTTTTTTTCATATGCATTTAGGCTTCTCTCTATTAATACAATATTATATAATATATATATATGTATAAGACAAATGACATTTTTAATTCAATGTAAAGCCGATTCCTACCACTAGATGTCCCTGCGATACAATCATGTGAGGGCTTAAAACCTGGTTACATTACTTCAACAGGTAAATGAGTCACTGCACTGCCCAGTCGTAATGTGTGTGTATGAGTCAGCGTGTGTGTGTGAGTGTGTAGCTGGTCATCGGCGCAACAGGATACACACATAATATGACAAACGTGCCACAGCACCTTGACACCATTTACATGTTATTTTTGGTGGGGGGATTTTGACTCTAGTGGACAAGAGGGGGGTAATAATCCAAACAGGACTGGGGGAAATTCCATTTCACTGTTTTTTTGTCTTCCTCGTTTGTCTTCATTTCTTGCAAGACAAGGTGGTAACACAAGGAATATTCCCATTTCACCTGGGGATTACCATTCAAGAAGTATTGCAGTGACACTAAGACATCAGCAGTGTAGGGCAGACATGTAAGCACATACCCACAGCAGGTGGAGTCAAAACAGTAGCACGTGACTAGCTGCAGACTTTTATAAAGGTGTGCTTTGATAGGCAAACGCATTTTCACAAAAGCCTGTTATTGAGAAAGGCACAAACAAAGTGTGAAGATTGAATAGACAAGCGACTACTATAATACATTACTGGACATTATTCATGGAGCCCAGTAGGAGCCCACTGGATAGATATCATGTAGGTATTACATTTAATACTTCTCTGTGCATTACAGAATTAAATAAAAAGTTTGGTTTTGTTTGTTTTTTTTGTGAAAATCTTTAGGAGGGAAATTATTACCATACATTTCTAAAATTATTGCATTGTCTTTTTCAGATTGATGTTCTCTCTACTGTGTACATAGTGTTACTCACTCCCAGGTAATATGCTTCCTCATTCTTTTCAGTTTCATGCTTGAATTGCCTTACCAATTGTATTTACTTAGATGGCCTAGTTTATGAAATCCTCAAAACCAACAACATAACATGTAGCATAGACAGGTTTAGGTTGTCTTTCTGAATTCCTCCAGTAGTGCAGGTTTCTCTTGGATTACTGTAAGAGCATTGACACCTATGCTGCTTCCTAAAATTGAAATATCCGGCTCAGACTTTTCCTTTAGCTTGAGAAACAATAAGTGAGAACAAACTGGTGAAGGAGAAAATGCGGGAAAAATGTTTGTTTTTACAGAGCTAGGAGGACGGTTAACGTTTACAATCACATGTGCATCATTTTACAAGAGTTCTTTTTATGAAGAGGTCACATGTGCTTGAGATAAGTCGTCTTTCAAAGACGTCTGTCTCATCCTTTGACACCGACCTGTCCAATAAACTTATCCTTCTCTCATTCCCTTTACACACATGGTCAAGAATCTGACTATATTTGACGTAGTGCTCTTATGATTTTGCTGATATTTAATACTTCACATATCATATTTCCGATTAACTGCAGTGTGATTGGGAGTTTCTCTGTTCTGGTGGTTTCCATTGTGAAATGGAGGCATCTGCAACAACAGGTGAGTCAAATGTATTTTTGTATGTGTATGTCTGCATTTGTGTGTTCAGCTTTGGTGGAATTCAGTTGGTTAAAAGGCTAAATACAACCAGAAAATACAGGAAATATGTAGCAGTATTAAACCCCCCCCCCACCACCACCACCAGAAAAAACAGTTTCTATAGGCTAAAGTGGCAAGTATTCAGTGTGACCTCCCCTGACACTTCATGCAAAAGCAGGAACCTGAGTCTTCAACCTAAATGGAATGGAGCCCTAATTCATGTCATTGCTAACACCTGTATTTGTCAACTATTTCATGTCAAAAAAGATTTTTTAAACCAGATTTGTGCAAGATGTGCTTGAGCATTACATACACATGTTGTATGAGTTTAACTCATTAGAAGCTACTAATATGTATAAGACTTTTAATCACATCATTCCTTTCAAAAGATCACAGAATTTGACAGAAAATCATAATTTTGCATCAGCGAGACCACTCTCAAAGGGAAATCAGTAAACAAACTGGATACTTCAAACTTGGATTGCTCACACCATAACACTCTTTTACACTGAGCTTCATTCCAATCTTTGTGAGCTTTAGCATATTTGAGCATTTTCACCCTGTTCCCCTTCTGAAAAAGTGGTTTCTTGGCCGCTGCCCTTCCACGAAGAGTACTCTTGATCAAGCTTTTTCAGACTGTAGAAGAGTCAACTTGGCTTCATCCTGATGAAGCTGCCAGATCCTGGCTTTCAGGTCCTTGCTGCTCTTCTTTTGGTCTCTCAAAGAAGAAACTCTGAAAAACTTCTCATCAGATTTTTGAAAGTTTTCTTGGCCTCCCCTGATTTTTCATATTTCTTTAAAACAGCTTGAATACCATATCTTCAATATGTTTGTATTCTAATAAAAGAGCCTGAGAAATAATTATATATAGCCATTATAGCATTGCGAAACTAACAAATCTAATATTTCTCTCTCTCTCTATATATATATCTATATATCTATATATATAGATATATATATAGATATATATATATAGATATATATCTATATATATATATATAGAGAGAGAGAGAGAGAGAGAGAAATAATACTATAGAGTGACTCTGTCTTCAGTGGCGATGGTGAAAGGTGATGGTTTTGTATTGATTTTTTTGTGCTTTGTGTGCAGGTGTTCCTTCTAGTGCAGCTTGCCCTGGCAGACCTCCTGGCCGCTCTGGTTCTGATGTCCACAAGTGTCTTGAACAAAATTGAACACACCAACAGTGTAATGATCTGCCTACACAGCCTGTCACTGTCAGTGGTGAGAAACTGATCTCTTACCTCTGCAAATAAATCATTTACAAGATATGTTGTCATGGTGGAGGAATGAGTCAATGGGGACTGAGTCATGTCATTCTAGCAGTAAAATGAGCAAAAACTTGGGTTTATTATATTGCATCTATAAAGGAAAGTGATGAGCTATGTCTGGTTTTCACTTATGTAAATGTTTTTATTCCCTCGACATATGAGGTGACACTGCATGTTTCATGTTGTTATTATAATTTCTCTGTCTCTCTAACTGTATTGTGAAATACATTAATTAATTAATTTAACATGCACAGAAAAGAATATAATCTAGCAACAAAAACTATGTTATGCTGTTTTCATTCAGTTCACATTTTGGATTTGTTTCAAAATCTAGATATGGAAAATATTTAGCTTTCAGTGAAAGTTCAATATTTAAAATAACAGTGTCAGTTTACATTTCTGAATTGAAAGTGAAATCTGTTCAGGCCTGAGATGAATAATTTCCTCTGTGTTTATGATGTCTTTGCTTAAATGATGCAGAATGTGTGGAATCCAAAAGGTACTGTAATGAAGTTGTTACTCATGTGAACCAACAACAAAGTCATATAAATTAAAAAACATATGTAGTATATTATTAGCGCTGAGTAAAATGCAGGTGTAAAATACAAGTAAACAAATTTTACTAAAGTAAGTAAATCATGTAAGTAAGTAATGTTACTTTACTTTACTAAAGTAAAGCAGTTTTTTTTAAAGTGAATAATAAAATAATCGTCACAAAGAATCATAATTTATGTCTCCATAAAGATAAAGAGCAAGCAGATTTTGGATTTATGGAGTAGGACCTGAATATTTTTGAGCTATGTAGAGTCTGCAAACAAACATGAGCATCTTCGTTGAGTTCGATTTAAGTGATCATTCTGTTAACATCATAAGACATAGTGTCACATTTGTCATTTCTTTGTGTTTGTCTTCCAGACATTTTATGTTATTTCAGTGCTGCTGGTGGCAGTTTATGCATGGGAGTCCAAGAAAGCAATCCAAGGATGGAGAGCAAGACCATTCGAGGATGAGTGTGGACAGGTGAGTCGCCGACCTCCTTTGTAGATAATAATTTGTCCAAAGACAATCAGGAGGAATTCAGTAACTTCTTTCTCTCTATCTGTCTTGGACTACAGAGTTGGCGTAGGAGGCAAATAGTAGCTATACTTGTATATGGCCTGGTGTGGTGAGTTTTGTTTTTTTAAATGCTGTAATTCACTCATTAAACGACTTTAAGGATATCATTCCTAACAAACACAATTTAATTTTGTCTTTCCATTATCTATAGGTTGATCCCCATTGCAATATACTTAGCATATGTGTACACTGGTTTGGTGATTCCAGCTACTGAATGGCAGATCGTCTCTAATAGTAGCACATACTGCAACAGGTGAGCACACAACCTTCAAAGATCAACTTCTTTCAAAGAGATTACAGAAGTGAAATAGGTCTGGTCCCCTGCGGTTCTGACCTTTTTGATTTTACCTTTTTCTCAGTTGTATTTTGTTCCTGCATGTCTGGGATGACTCTTGCCCATGGCATGTGAGTATGAAACTCTATCTGGACACACTGTTATACACTTTATTATTGTTTCCTTTCTTTGATCGCTATTGTGTCATATTGTATTTAGTAGCTTACATAAAAATGTGATTATTTTCTGTCATTAAAAACAGGGCAACACTTTCATCTGGATTTTTTTTCTTCTTGTGGTCATAACAGTGATGTTTTGCTCTGTAAGTCATAAGCAATTACACCATCTTGAGAGCATTTAACACATTTCATTTGCAGTTTTGTGGTTGTAGTAATGTAATTCTGATTTGTAATTTTGCAATACAATGTAAAGGCTTGGGAAGAAAATGTACATATGTGTAAGCATAATGTCATCAATGTTGTTTGTTTTTTTTGTTTCAGATCATTTACTATAATATTAGTAAATGGTATGAAAGACATCAGCATCAGGGTCTTTTTCCAGTGGAAGGAGATGGACGTTCAAGAAGGACATTCAAAAGAATGATTTCTGCAGCAAGAAATAGGGTGATAGCCATCATTTTCTGTTGGACACCAGGTAAAGTTGTGTTTAAAGGCAATGTGATTCATTTCATTTACTTTTATTCAGCATCAAACTGATCTGTTTTTCTTCCTCCTGCAGCTCTTGTCCTCGTTCTGATTTCCCCCCCCATGATGTGGCCAAATGTTAAGCAAAACACCCTATTTGGGTTTTACGTGATACAGGTACATTTTTGAGGATCTAGATTTCAGTTGACAGGAGGAAGTAAGGATGTTATCTGATGTCAATGTTGCAAGAAATGACATTGTTTCTGTTTATTTTAGGCTGTCAGTGTGTCCCTGCAAGGTTTCCTGAACAGTATGATTTACGCCTGGACACGGCCAAACTTCAGAGAAGCTGTTCTTGGGGAGAGCACACCCCTGGTGGCACAGTCCCTTGCCTTCTTTGATGAATCGCTGAGGAATTAATCTTGATTATTATTGTTAGCACAATGTACTGGCCTGAGGAGGACTGACTGCCTGCACACTTCATGACAGTTTAGACTGAAATATAAAATGCTCTCATTCATGGAGTGAAGATGAAAAGAAATAGAGCAAAAAGATGAAGGAAACACAAAGACCCTGCAATGACTGATGTAGTGTTTTTTATCGCAACTGCTGAATTTTTCATGTAGTAAACAAAGTCAAAGTATATGAAGTAGCACATTTTTTGGGTATAAATAGGAACAAAAAGCACTTATGTAAAAATTGTGTAATTCTATTGTATTTATATTTGGTATTAATGTTTCATCAAAGACTTAAAAGTTGTCAGAGAATTGTGGACGTGGTGTTTAATTTATATGGTATGTTTTACCAAATCTATTTGAAGTTTAATAAAGTGTCACTCGTTATGACTTGTTATTCAACAGTACCTGAGCACCATACAGAGTTGAACTGTAGTTCAGGATAAGCACAATGGAAAGCCTGTTATTGTTCTATTCATTGCTGTCACCTTTCAGTCATTTCAAAACCACCTCAGCTAGAGCTCAATCTGAGGAGCACAGCATGACAGGAGAAGGAACAAAGTGTCTGCGTTGTTCTGGGTGCAATCACAACTGTTAACTTATCTCATAAAACAATAATGTGTGACTGTAACTGAAGTCTTATATAAGAGCTTCTGAATATATAGTCTCACACACACAGGCAGACACGAAGATCAGCAGACTCTCATGTTATAGTATCTCAAACTCCATGACTACATCTTAGCATGTCTGCCTTTTCATGAGTTGGCAGACTGCACACCAACATTTGTAATTTATATGCACAGTTGAATCAGACAGGAAGAACAGGATTAAGAGATTTGAGATATGTCTGTCATGTGTTTAATATGTATTCTGTTGAGGCAAGAGTAACAAATACCTTTGTATGATGATAACTTCACACCTATTGACCTCATTTTAGTTTCCTTGGAGATCATTATCTGATGAGCATTAGACATACTACCTATTCATGGGTACTGTGACAAAAATACAGACAAAAATACAGTGTTCCTAAAGAACAGCCATACTCAGCAAATATACATTTTATATATATATATATACACACACACACACACACACCTGGGCAAGACAAAGATTTGAAAAATCTTGTTCCTTATAATAATAATAATAATATTTTTTGGTCAGTCCAGTCCAAGTCATTATCAGTGATCTACTAACAGTATTACTAATAATAGTATTGATTACATCTTTTCTCTTTTGGTCATGTGTATAAAAGAGCCAACCACAATAAACCTTAAATGGTTCATCTTGACATATCATCAGACTATACTCCAAAAATGAAGTGCATGACAGGGTTGACTTGCATAACCAGCATCCGTCAACAGGACTGCATGTTTATGAGTTTGTTTGAGAAAAGGCAAGGCAATATGTACATTTGTGAGAATTTCAAATTCCAGTATATGAAAAATTTTCACACGTTCATTATCTGATCTTCATTGACATCATCAGTGTTTTAAGATATTAAAACAGTCTATTATAGCCACCTGTCAAAATCGCCCATGCTAAATTGTCATCCTACGTTATGATGGAGGAAACGCAATTGAACTTCTAACTTAATCAGTTCAACTACTTTTCATGTACATTACTGGCACTCACTCTGTTTCATTTGTTTTTATATTGTTTCTTTTCTAAATGTTGCTGCTAGGGTTAAAATGCTTGTTGGAAAGTTTGTTGGAAAGTTAACAGCTAAGCCATTGTTTATTCAGCCGGTCAAAAACAATTTAATTTTGTCTTTCCATTATCTATTGGTTGATCCCCATTGCATTGAATCTCCAACCTGCATAACTGTGTGGCACACCTTTTAGAAGTGCATGCAACTGCTCAGCTGTAAATGGTGAGTTTATTATTAATATTAAAACTGACTCCAAACATAAAATACAAGATAAGACCTTAATCAAAGTGAAAGTGAAAGTCAAAATGTTGATCTTTGTTCTTTAACACATTTATATGTAACAGATTAAACAAAAACTGAGAGATTTTACTTGGTTTGCTGAAAACATTATCATGCTTCCTCTTAAAGTATTCTTAAATCTATTTTTTTTTATAGTAAAATGTATTTGACAAAACACATTTATCACAAGAATAATATAGAATAATCCACTCTGCAGTGTCTTCTCTTCATTCTCTTTCTGTAAATGTGTGAGTTTTCCAAAACTGTGGTAGTGACTGAGAAGTTGTTGCTGTAGAATTTATGGTGCTAACCTTGTCTTTTCTTTTCAGAAGTCCATGGACAAGGATCTTTGCTGGGCCATTTCATAGTTCCCTCTTCGGCTTCCCGCTCTGCGCACATACACATCATACCTGGCGTCCTCCTCCTCCTCTTCATCCTCCTCCATCACTCTGTCCTGTCGCCCCAGTGCTCTATCCCCAACACTGTGATGGCCCTGCACTCGGCCTGCTTTCATACTTGGCCAGCTCTTCTTACGCAGACTGCTGTTCAAGTCCCTGAAGGGAGGCAACGTGCTTTGGAAGTCCCCTCTGAAAGGGGGAAGCTCCATGGATCCCCTTCCCAGACCATGTGCGCCCTGACTGCCTTTGATGGAGTTGACAGACGCCTGAGAGCCACAGTGGTGTTCATGTATGCAGCGCGAGCCTGATGAGGATCTCCTGAGTGCCTGCAGGGACTGGAGTTCCTCCGATAACTCCCCAAGATCCCCTGACATCTCCTAAAAAGAATAATGTTGTAACATTGGCAATTTTAAAAGAACAAGACCACCTTCAGATAATGATTTATCAGTGAACAAACTAACCTTGTCTCTAAGAGTAAAGAGTTCATATTGCGGAGGATCAAACACCTCCTGGAAGTCACCCCGCTGAAACAGATTATTCTTGCGTACCAACACCTTTAAAATATGATTAAATCCTTAGTAAATTAGCTATTTCTACGCAAATTTTGTGGTATGATTGCGACATGTCTGCTACCTTTTTTCGTGGCTGTTTGACTTGCACCAGGATGGAGACGATTAGGAGCAGCAGCACCACTCCCGTAGACACACATATTATTGTACCGTGGGTCTTTGTGATCTGGTGAAAAATACCTTTGTTCTTTTTCTCTGGATAAGGGAGATGAAGAGAGAAAATATTAGGGCTATTCAGATGCATTGAGACTCATTTACTCATTGCCATCCCTGTGAGGAAGTTGCTGAGTCAAGTTGCTGATAAACAGCAACCCCAAGTGAGTCAGGTACTTAACATACAAAAGGCCACAAAGGTATTTTAGCTGTAAAGGTGTCAAAGATGATGAGATCCTGATTTCCCCGTTGAGAGGAAGTTTTGTGGGAATATTCTGTAGTGTTCAACATTGACTAACATCAACTGCTCTGTGACACAGCAGAGCCAGACTTGACATGGCTCATAAAGCATAATACAACACAACGGGAAATATGAAGTGCTTTGGTACCTTTACAGTTGCTTTCATCCCAAGGAAAGACACAGTTTTGTATGCCGTTGCACACCAGCGAAGTGTTGATGCACATGTTACTGTGGCAGAAGAATGCGCTGCCTGCACAGGGTGCTGAAACACAAACAAGGGTGTTTCAGTATATGATGCAAGTGCAGTATATGACAAAGCGGCCAAAGACATTAACAGTAAGAGGATAAGGAAATTAATCTATTACCTGCACTCTTTTGTGTAACAGGAATCTCATATATAAAGCCATTATTAAATTACAGATATGCTGCTGACTTTTTATAAAGATGCATGTAAACCCGGCATTTTTTTTATATTTTGATACATTATATTGTTTTGTGCTTCTTTACACTTACAAACACGCATTATTGAATAGGAAACATGAGAGTGCTACTACTGATCTGTCTGCAGTCCAAGCCACAGACTATATTTCTTTCTCTCAGCAGCAGAAACTAAACAAAAGGGACAATGGTAACAATGTAAAATGACAGAAGTTAAGAGTGAGGGAAGGAGAAACTCACGGTCAGCAAAAGATGTGAACAGCATGCGGAAACGGCTGAGACGGCTCGTCTCATCAGCCCACATCCTCACTACTCCCACACCAGTGTCCAGCATGATGTCATTAGCTACTGTACTACAAAACTTGGCCTGCAAGAAACCACACATTATTTTCTCTCATCGTGGATGTGCAGTCTCATTGAGGCTAAGGTCTGTAGAACAGTTGCTATACATTTCTGATTCGAAGGTGATATTAAAAAAGAGCATACATGACAAGGGCAGACAGACTATTGTGTAGCAGAAGGAGAGAGAAACTCAGAACTGAGAGAATAATAGAATATTATGTGCAACAAATCAACTACATCTTTCATTTTATAGTGCATTCAAATACAGATGATGATATATTACCTTTAGGTCCTCAATGGCATTACTGCCATCATAAACAGCCACAAAGTTCTTCTTACATTCATTTGAGTTTTCCATCTGGTATTCCAGGAATCGCAGGTAAATCTGGAATGAGCAACGTGGAGAGGATATACTGTTCATGTTGTTTGTTTTCAATGCACTTTAGTGACTGTTCTTCTTTTTTGCTATTAGTCCCATTTGAGGACATATCTGCATTACAGTATCAAATATAAATATTCCAGACCAGTGTGTCCTAATGTTGACTGCTGGATTATCAACGCCTATGTTTGTGCAAATATGTCAAGCTGTGGATGTGCCGTCTGAATGTGTGATGATAAAATACGTGTGGAGCACAAGTATCTAGGGATTATGTGATATGAAGTTGAAATCTTTGTCTTCCTTATACAAAGATCTGGAACAAACACACATCACAACAGATGAAGAAATATGGAGGCTGCATAATGCACAGCAGGCTGGAGACTCATCTTTTCAACAACTGTATTGTTGCCAATGAATCATAACCCATCTCCTCTCCTTAATTTTGTGAGAAGGTATTACTTTTCCATCTCCACTGAATACACCATTTCTTTAATTTTCTCAGCCTTTCTTATTTGTATAATTTTGGCACTGCACTCTCTCTGTTGCTTATATTACTGATAATGCAATAGATGACTCAGCCAGCTAAATGCTCATTATCCATTAATAAATTGCCCATAAACTTGTTGACAAATGGATTAATTGTTTGGTCTCTAGAAGAAGTCTGGAAAATGTATTGTTTTTGTAATTATCAAAAAACAACTATAAAACTTTAACATTGGTATTTTTCCTTGAAAATTGACTCAATTATTGAAATAGTCGCAGGTTCATTCTCCCGTCAATCATCAAAGCAGTTAATCGACTTATCGTTTAAGCTCTAAACAATACACTAAAGTATTCATATCCACAAGGCCGTACCCTGTTGTTTGTTGGGGCTCGTATAGTCCAGATGCAGTCCACTGCCTGGTCTGGCCTCACTTTGTACTCCTCCTCCACCTGACTGGAACGTATCAGGCCGTCGGCCCCTGACAGCTCAAACTGGCAATCTGACCCGCAGACAGTGACAAACAGTAATAACAAAGCGGCAGAGAAAGTGGAAACACGAGACAGAAAAGGAGGAGTATGGTTGGTGGTGAGGGAAAGTGCCATGACTTAACATCACATGTTAATCTAAAGAAATGATTCATAGTTGCACTACCTGGTATAGGGTTTAAAAGTCCTCCCACATGTAGATGAAATTCAGGGTCTTTGGGGGAAAATCACAGAGATGGAGAGAGATATCACACCGATGTCATCATCAGTCAGAATTAATTGACTCATAACAGCAGAGACATTTGATTGAAGCATCATTTAGGCAGACCAGGAGTGAGTATGAGGATGGTGCGGTGAGAACATTGCCATACAGGGATCAATAAACCATCCCACCGTGTTTGCATCACCTGCAGTAAAGCTGTACTGGACCTGGAAACCGATCCCCTCCAGCTCTTCATCACTGAAGAAGCGAATCCACATGAAGCGCCCGCTAGAGAGGACAAGTCCGGGATTGGCTGAGCCACAGAAGCGATTGATGAGAGGCGAGAAGCTGAATGGACCGTCCCGCACCTCAATGTGGTCAAAACGGCACTCAAATGATGCCTCGATGTAGAAGGCATCATCAAACAGCAGCTCTATCCTCTGGCGGGGAAGCGCTGGTGGATGCATGGTTGTATGTCATTTCTATTGCCACAGAGGTCAGTCAGGCAGATAATATGAACACAGAACAGTGAAAGAAATATCTGCTCCTTTCAGATGTCCCTCAGTGTGGCTGATTGTTCATTCAGTATGACTAGATCAGACTTTTGTGGGCTCCGGTAGCAATTACAGGAAAAGTAACTAACAGCAAAGTTTGATATATTCTTTGGTGTGCAAGATAATGTCAGCTTGTATGCACTTTAACGGCCATAGAGGGAAAAACTTTGCACAGCACATAATGAGATGGTCAGAAATTGGCTCTGTTGCCAGGCGAGACAAAATAGTGTCATTTGTGACCAATCTATTATGAGTAATGTTGACGCCATCATTGAAGGACAGAGGCAATAGCAACAGCAGTTTGACTGCTTGGTCATCTGGCATAACAAAAAAATAAAATGAAACAAAAATAAATAAATAAACACTTTTGCTTTTCATCAGGTTCCCTTTAATAACCACCAGAGCTCCTAAAATAATTTTCCCCATGAATCTGTGTCAAATTTATAACATTCCTAAACATTTGAATAGGAGCTAAACTTTTCTTTCGTAGCAGTGAAATTATCATACTAGGACATATTGTTCATTACCTTCCAGTACGTAAAGGCACTCCTTGTTGGGAGGGTACGTATTTGGGTAGTTGGGGGAGCTAAAGGTGCCGCCATCTGTGTTTCGTACCCAGTTCCCACAGTGACGAGAGTGCTGTGGCTGCTCTGAAGGTTTAACTCCTTTGGATGATGCGCCTCCATCTGCATGTGAAATGAGGTCCAACTGAGACATTACATGCTGACAGTAACAACGTAACGACAACGCACAGCTGACACGACACAAAGTCTATCAGTAGCTAATAGCTGTGTATCTTCCTGTGTAAAAACTATATCGATCAATAAGAACTTGTGGGTAAATGAAGTAGCTTCTTCAAAGGAGAACAGTGAAGGTATGAATCTTACCTTTAGTCTTTTGTGCCAGAGCAAATCCCTCCTCAATGACCAGGAGAAATATCCAGACTGTAAAAGAAGCAGTGTGTGAGCGGGTTAGTCGAAGAATAAAGGGAAGAGCCAGGGACAGCTTTTCAGGATTTGTCTGCCTTTGCTTGTTCTTTCCCTGAATGTATATAACAGACCGGTGGTGGGGAGTTGAAAAGCTTGACTAGAAGAGAACAAGGACACACTGCTTCCTTAACTCTGCAACCTCCCTTTTCTTTGTTGTTGTTGTTTTTTCAAGGTTTATATGAGAGCTGGGCCTGGTGACGATCTGCTCTCGGTTTGTGTGCTGTGCAAGGGCGTCCAATGGCAAATGTTTCACCAAACCATATCTTGTGCCACATTTCTGCCCATTATGTAAAATATGACCCAAATAGAGCATTTGGCCTGAGGGCAACGGACCAATGAAATTTGCTTTGAGTTTTCACCAAAGTGGCAAGTCGACATGTTGGCATGTTGCTGTGAACATCCAATGACAAACTGCAAGTCACAAAAAGTGTGTTGTGCTCACACGGGTGTCTTAATGTTTCATTCAGTGCTGCCGCGTAGAAGTGAATTTAAAAAGCGGTCCAAGGATTACCCTCTATCCCCCACTAATCTTGAGAAGACCCCAAATGAGAACCTGCAATAGGGCACTGTCATAAATACATCACTGTGAAGCCAGGACAGGCAGAGCAAAACCCTGTGGCATTCACCTGCAGAGGCTATGCCAATACCTCCAGCTGACACTGCGTGGAAAAATGAAAGCTTTTTGTTCAATGAATTTTTTTCCTCCTCCACAGAAACCGGGCTCAGTGTGTGTGTGTGTGTGTGTGTGTGTGTGTGTGTGTGGAGGCGATGAGGCAGCAGCAGCCTAAATCCTGTCCGGGCACTGGTCCACCGCACCCTGGTGCAAGGGGTGAAGATTTCATTTTCTTAAAAAAATAAAATAAATAATAATAATAATAAAATAAATTGTGTCATCATTTATTTTTAATTCTTCTCTTTTTTTCTTTTTTTTTGTTCTCTGCAAAAAATGCTGCTGTAATTTCATCAGCTTGAATGTCAAGGCTGCACCGAACAAACTTTCAAAACAAACAGATTCGTTTTTAAAAAGCAAACAATTACTGTACAGTGTTATCCCTTTATTTATTATTGTTGTTGTTGTTGTGGTTATTATTATTATTTCGTAGGCTAATTGTAATGTCTAATAATCAAAGCCTGACAATACCAGAAGTTTATGAACAACGCTCACAAATGTGTCAAAAAAAAAAAAAAAGAAAGATAAGAAACAGCTCAGTCAGTCTCTCACTCTCTTCCAGACAAAGGAAGAAAAGGCGGTTTGAAATCACGCGAACACGAGTCATCCCACTCACCTGCCTGCATCCTCTCAGCCGAAGTCCGTCCTCAGGCTTTGGATTTCAAACTTGAGCAGCTTTGTTTCCCTCACATCCCCCTGCCCGTTTAAACGGCCGCTCCGGATTAGCGCATGTTGCAGTCACATCATTTCCAAGTCCAACTTTCACCTTCTCGTCTTAATCCTACTGGTCAATATGAGAGAGGTTTCTGGGGTACACACACACACACACACACACACACACACACAAAAAGAGTTGATGAAGAACTTCTGAATTATCATCCGTCTCCTCTGTCAGAAAAAAAAACTGTCAGATGAGCATAGTTTTGCTGCACAGAGACTCTGTATCAGAGTGAGACTTCCCCTCTTAAATAAACACATGATCTGTCTGCGGCTGCTCGCGGTTTAAAGATTGGGTTCAGTTGGCGCGAGAATTGGGGAGAGATGATTGCGCATGTGCATAATCATACATGAGTAATGAGTGATATGATAATCCTCACATAGCCTGTCTGGCATATTGATGAATTGCATTAGGAATTTACATTTTATTTTAATTTAATTAGCTGATATAGGGCAAGAGTCCAGGAGGAAATAAACACACACACACACAGACACAGGGGACAAAGAGCTCAGTGGGTATAAATCAGTCACACACTGCATATGTGTGCATTTCTATGCAGAGCGGAGAGCAGGGCACAGTCACTGTTGTCTTCCCTCATTTTTCTGGAAGGACACACAGCGCCCGAAGCCTTAAAATAAAGCAAGCGAGAGCTGCATAAAGACGAAAATGGAAGCCAAGAGTCGGTGCGATGGAGATTTTTCTTTGATGTGTTGCCTTTTAACAGCAGAACCTGTCACCATGTCCAGTGGCAGATTGGTGCCTCAGCAGCTGATTGTAATTGCTTTGAATCAGAGGCTTTGGACAATGTAAGGCTGCTCCTGGCAGCCGAAGGCAATCTCAGTCTGACAGATGCCTGAGTGTAAATAAGTGATATTGTAATATCCTGGCTTTTCACACTCCAACTTGGGTGGTCAAATTCATCTGTAGCCTACAACCAAACACAGTTTTTGGTGCTTCTTTGAAACAGAAGTAACATAAACAAAATCATAACCTAAAACAGCAGGCAATTAAATTTCTACTATGATTACAATTGGCAATTAAAGGCTGTTGGTAAAATGCTGAAACACTGTGTAGCAATGGGTCCAGTCACTGAATTGGCTTAGAAATGCCACTTACACATCAATATCTCTCTGTCATTTGCTAACATTAGTTAACAGTATAGCTAGTATAAGACACTGATCATATCCAACCAAGTGAGATTGTATCAGACAACAAAGTACTAAGTATAATCAAAGAATCAAAATTATACAGCGCAATGGTCTGAAGTGTTTCATTAACACATACACACATGCATTTTATTGTTGGATTGGTGTCACTGAAGTATAAAATGCACAAACAGTAATATACTGCATAATGTAGGGCCGTTTAATCTGAGCAATTCATCATTGTTATAAGATGATCATATGTGAAATCTTAGTCTGCAGGGCAACTGTAAATACTGTCATCAGATAAATGTATGTAAGCAAAACATTTTTTTCTAAAATATAGGAACATGAAAAGTATCAGAAAATGGAAATACTGCTCCAATCATAATAGGCACAGCTACCTGAAATTTTAAGTGCAGCAATTAATTAAATGTACCTAGTTACATTCCACCATTGCTCACCAGCTACTGATACAAAAAGAGATTCATACCTGAAAAACAACTTAAGTTGAATACACCTAACCCACTATTTGTGTTATTTTTTTCCTGACGATAATGATCTTTTCCTTCCTTGCTTCTTCAAATTTCTGCTATTTATGTAAAACTTTCCAAACAAATTTAACTAAGACAGGAGAGAAACAGCAGCCACCAAACTTCACAAACAACAGAGCAACGCATCCTCATCAGAAAGCCCAGGGGCCATATTTTCAAAGTCTCCAAGGCCATCATTATTCAGTAAGGTGGGACCAATTTTTCCTCTGCAGTAACAACCTCTGGGTAAATTAATTCAGCAGAAGATGAACAAACTCACCCACACAATATATACACCATCATAAAGTTGCATCATCTGGGCCTGTGTTTTCAAATGACACTGTTCCCTTAAGATTGATGAGAAAGTGAAAGTGTTGCCTCAGAGATGCATGAATCATTTATTTTATAGGATGCATTTGGTTTGGGAGGACTGCTGAGACGCTGCCTCATCCTGAGCCGCGTGACATTTGAACCATGGGGAGAAAGTGTGAGTGACAGGTCGTGGACAAGCCTAAATGAATACCAACCGTTGCTCTCGTCACCGGGGGCCACAGTCGGCTTAACCGTTGGTCACCCTCCGCCTGTCTGTCTGTCACACCCATAAACACACACGCAAGCCGGCAAAATGATACACATACACCTTTGTTTACTGCACATCAAAGGTATTAAAATCTGCATCTGTTGCCATGGTAACCAGGCTAGTGTCTTTGCCTGCTTCTTCCAAGGCAGTCAGGGACCTAGAAAGCAGGGGGAGTTTATGGGGTTTGACAGAGAGAAGGATGAAAGTGGAACAAAAGACAAAAATCCTTCCAGTTTGTCTACCTGCACTGCTGCTGCGAGGGGATGGAAAGCTTTGTGCGATGGCAACCTAACCCCAGTGGCAATGCTGCTATTTCTTTTAATCCCCTTGTGACTTACTGTAATGTTGGAAAAGCTTTTGTAATACCGAGGTGTCCTTGAATCTTTAATGTCGTCCATGCACAATACTGCCGCCCAGTAATTTTCTGGATACGTTATTCAAAAAAATCAGTTTTCAGGCTGTTGCGTATGTGTGGGTTCAAAAACTCTGTTGTGGTTATTTTGCCAGGTGCTGTTTTCAAGTCAGGTTTTTAAAATGCTCAAGAATAGAAATTCAATCGTTTTCAATTTCTTGACAACTGGGCAAACCGTTCACAAGTTCATCTAATAGATTAAAAATCTCCAGAGGAGCTTCTCATGGAGCCAGTGGTGATATTGTTGTGCCAACGCTGAATCGTGACATAATTTCTGAATCAAAAAGTTGAACAAAATCCACTAGAAAACATTTTGTCTTCTATTTTTGGCACAAGAAACATTTGTGTGCACACATTTTACCATGCCTGTTCTTCTCTATCTATTTATTGTGTTTTTGGTGACTCGCATGTGCAACAGCAAAATATCATCACAAGACCATACCACAAAATATCATATAGCCCCCTGCAGCTGTACGCATTACGTAAAAAAAAAAAAAAGAAAAGAAAAAAAAAAAGAAAAGAAAAAAAAAGAAAAGAAAAAAAAAAGGGCTGTGATCTTCCAAAAAGACGGAAGAGAAGAACTATAGGAAGACAATGAATCTTTGACTGTTCATTTGCGGGACCAGGATTGTAATTAGCATTTTGATTGGAGTTTTACTCAGGCAAGTGATTGCTCCTATTAGCGTGTGCTTAAGGATGAAATTAGCATCTTTAATTTGGCATAGTCCACGGTTGAGTGAGCCAGGTGAGACGGCCACACATCCCCTCCCTTCTTTCTTTCTGTTTTCCCTTCTGTAAAAGAGCACATGCATATAACGCCTGCACGATGACATGTGCATATGTATGTATGTTCGGGTCTTGTATTGAAAATCATTTTGCTTGTCAGAAAAGAACAATGGGCTTTCAGAAACAAGGTCATCTTTGAGGTCAGGGATTAGAGAGCAGGGTGTTTCATGGAGTTCAACAGCTACATGTCACAGTGAGGTTCAGAGGTTTTCAGGAACATAGTAATGCACTATCTGGACTTGCTTTGAATCCGTGACACTGTCGCTTGATCTACTTGTTGTAGTAAAACACAACAGATTGCTGAATTTAGAAAAAAAAGAAAGCACTTCAGAGGAAAAGTCATTAAGATACCACCACGAGCCTGTGATTGGCAGGAAATCCCTGTGGATTTGGCCTATTACTGTTGATGAGGAAGCACAGTAGCCTACAAGTCCCAACTTTAATAGGGTGGAACAGATTGCTGCTTCCCAGTGACTTCTCATTCATGGTCACATTGATTTGTTTTTGGGATTTTTTTTTCTTGGTCCTCTCAGGCACATCTCAGCACAACAAATTTTATTGCCCCTGTTCGCCTCATAAGCATTTGATGTTACGACTGTAGATTATGTTCCCACTAATCAACCTCATGCACAGTCCACTGTGTTAAATCCTACGATCAATAGGGGATTTAAACACAGGTAATACATTACCTCTTCGTCAACCTTCCTAAAGCATGATTTATTTTTTCACCTTAAAGGCTGTTCAATCAAAAATGTTCTCTAATTTGACTTGAGATTTAATCATCCACATAGATAATTCCTTACATAATGGTCAGCTTAAGTTTCAAAGCCAGACTGTCCCAAGAGACCCAGTCACTGAGAGTAAACACAAATATCCTATTCCTAGACACATTGAAAAACATGCGATATCATTCAGCAGGAAGAGCTGATGCTAAACTTCACTCTTACCTTTGGTCCATATGACAACAGATGAGATGACAAAAGAAAGGAAAGGAAAATGACCTCCTTACAAAAATGTCAGAAAAGTATAGATTAAGGTTAAATCCATTTCAAGATAACTTTGGTTGGTTGTGTTTTACTTTCACTGTGTTTACATTATTTGCATACTTCACTTTACAATATCAATAATCTTCTTATACTCATCCTCAGCTCCCCTAGAGACTCGCATCTTTTCTGTATTAACACAAATTCACATATGGTTTGTTGTGTGCGAAGTCACATTTAATACTTTTCAATTCATCACAGACAGAAGGACTCACACGAAAATAACCACATACACACACACTTGCAGTTTCTCAAAAAACTGTTACCACTAATCTGCCATTTGCAAACCTTTAGTTTCATGCAACTAAATGCAAATTCCTTACTCTCTAGTTTCTTCTTCTAGTCTTTTTCTCCTTGTGAGACCAAACTTAAACTGCGTAAAAATGTAAGTGTAAAAGTAAGGCATTTTGTTATTTGGGATATGACATCTGGGAATTTGACACTTAGGCAGCTTTCTCATTTTCAAAGACCTGCAGTAAACCAGGAATGAACAAACACTCCCACTAAATAATTTTTGCCAAAGCACCCTATAGGCGAGGAGGGATGACTTGTGGGAAGCTGATGATCTGATTTTTAGGTGCAATGCTTACTGCTGTAGTTGTTTACCTGTTGGCTCAGCAAACTAAAGTAGACAAGACTTTCTATTTATCAGGTCAAATACAACAGAAGATGCGAGACACTGTATTTCGTCATCAAACACACACAGCTACACACATCAACAAATAGCAGACAAACATAAATACACTGAAAGAGTTCTGGGAGACTGTGCTCTACATTGTTTTTGAGCATAATTTTATACAGGGAATAATTGTCTCCTGTGTGTTTGCAGCGATCAAAGCCAAAAGGGAGCTAAAAAGACTTAAAACATAAAAATTACTTCCTTTTTTCCTTAGGCATTGCACAATGTGGGCCTTACTCAGACAGAAGATTTTTTTTACTTCATACCAAAGTCTGCATCTGTGAATATATATGTGTCCTTGTAAATGTGCACAAACATGCACTAATATGATGCTGGTTCCAAATCCCAAAAGATAAAAACCATTCCCCTGATTTTCAGTGGAATATCTTCATTCAATTTAAACATTCTGCTCTTTCTAAATCTTACAACATATGGCCAATCACAGGGGCGTTTCTGGAACAGATGGCCAATGGAAATGACCCTTACGCAAAGTATGCTTAAGCCCAGGAAGACAACTAGAAGATTAGTCTGCTTCTCACCAATTAGGGCCCTGGGCATAACATATGGAGAGGAGCATGTGGAAAACAGAAAATATAGATTAGACTGGGAGAAAATTCAACTTCTGTTTTCTACATTATAGCATCCACCCTATTAAATATTAAATATAGGCAGATACTGTAATTATGTTTTTCAGTTTAAAATATTATTTTTCCAAAAGAAATTTAAAAAAAAAAATTATTTATCACAATATCCATAGTAATGTTTTAAAGAGGAAGATTCTTCATTCTGAATAAAACCAATGTTAAACAAAAGCGTAGTGCTGATGATCTCATGTCACTAAATTGATAAGACATTTTGGCCGTGTTCGACCCACAAATTCACCAGGCAAGTAGAGCAGTGACAAGCTTTAGTGCAGTAGCACACAGAAATCTTCTTAGCATGGACTGATCTGTGGATGTGGCAACAAGCCTGGAGGAGGATGAGTCCAATGCCACTTTAGGTTCCTCAAACATTTTTTTAATGTTTAGATAGTTTTCATATGAATTAATGATTTTAGCAATGACGGTAATGAGTTAATTGAGATAATGAGTTATTTTCTAGTGAAAAAACAACAATAGTATCATTGTTACATATAAAAAATGAGAGGATACAGCTTTGAAGGGCAGCTGTCTGGGACCCACATATTACACAAGCAGACATGTCTTTCACTGCAAACTAGTTAAATCTTGGCTAATAAGTTTGAGCTCAGTGGAATTTTTTAATACAGCAGCATTACACAAGAAACGAAATGGGCTGCAGGAATGACAAGATTTTTTAAAAAATGTGTCTGTCCATAACCATCTGCTGTAAATAACAATAATAATATGGTCTGAAATGGTGAGGATTCTTTCATGTGATACTCGTCGTTCCTAAAATGCGGTAAACTTGAGCGCTTTAGGGAAAATGACATTGTGCGTGCATCTGGCTGTTAAGATGCCCTTTGCCTTGAGGTTTTTTTTCCTCTCCCTTTTCCCCACTTTTTAATTTAGTCAAATATACAAAGCTGGTCTTTGCAATCAAAGCCTAAGCACATGTAGGAAGGGGCTTTAGAGACATAATTAAAAGGCCTGAGTGAGAGAAGGAAGCTTTGGGTACAAAGTGACTGAAAGTGAGAGTCTGATACAAGGTTGCTTTGAATATGAGAGATGAAAGAGGATGATAAAAGAAGAGAGAAAGGAGAAAAGAGGGAAAAGAGAGAAAAATGTGTCATAAAACTAAACTAGTGTGGATGAAGTACTATTGGCCAGTAACAACAAGGGGCACAGTGTTAGAAGCCATCAGTGTTTCTCTGTGTCCTCACACACCCAGATTACATTTCAGCATTACATTACATTTCACATCAAACAACTATTCATATCTGTCTGTATCTTGAAAAGTTTTAGTAAAAAAAAAAAAATGTAACGATCCACATTTGTGAAGAGGGAAGCAAAACTTAAAAGAGATGAGCTCAGACAACAGAAAGTTCAGGGTGAGAGATGCGACTTTGGATGATGAGACTTTGCAACAGTTTTAATTACAGATCACACAACATTACTGCAACGCTGATTAATTCCAACAATGACAAACTGTGTGTGTGTGTGTGTGCGGTACATTTGTAGAGGTGAGTGAGGAAAGTGTGTGCATAGGGATAGATAGATAGATAGATAGATAGATAGATAGATAGATAGATAGATAGATAGATAGATAAACTACTAACTCTACTCCAGCTACAGATGTTTGTGTTCTTTGGATTCAGTTAAACACAAAATATATTAGCAATAATAAAAAACGTTGTGGGGTTCAGTGGTTATTATTTGCCCATGATATTTTGGACGCACTTCGCCGTTTGTCCGCTAAGTGGCGCTAAGTGGCGCAAACGGCCGGTGTGGTCGCGTGACTTCACCAAAACACGCGCTCTTCTCTGCGTTTTCTGTTAAATCAGTGGATTAAGTGATTAAACCCATGAGTTTAAACGAAGCCAACGTGTCTGACAGACGCCGGCGGCTGCCGCCATGGATGAAGAAGAAGGAGGAGGAGGAGAAGATAGTGAAGGACAAGGAGCCGCTGCGGAGCAGGAGAAGACGGAAAGTTACGAGGTAGTCGACGGAAATAGCAACGTGGAGTCTGGTTCGTGTGCTTCGGTGTGTTGGGTTATTCTAACAAACAGCACACTGTGTTTTCAGAGCTGCTCTTTACTGTATGAACGAGAAAGAGCTGGTCGAAGCGGCTGTGTCGTATCTTACCAACTGCGCCTGTGCGGAAGTGGCTCTACCTGCGGAACAAAAGGTGGCGCTGTTGTCTTTCTTTCTTTATTCTGTGGATGTTAAATGGTTCAATTTCAGGGGAAAACAAACAAAAAAAACTCCTCTTTGAGACAGCTATCGACACAAACCGTAGACCAAACAGAGAAAATTCACTTCCTGTTGTCTTTTCCAGGCTCTAAACAAAGTTAGTTCCTGGTTTTTCATCATCTGTACACCTGAATATTTAATGTAAAGATGTCTCAAAGAAAAAAAAATTCCCCTTAATCATCATGAGTTGGTCTTTTCAAAAGAAAATGGGACCTAATTTCCTCTTCACTCAGCTCATACAGCGCACACAGTCCAAACTGTTTCTTAAACTTAAACAACCTCAATGGCCAGAGGAATAATACCAGTTCTCTCCAAACTACAGGAAATGTTTATAATTGATTATAAATTATGTGAAAGTCAAATATATTTTGATAATGGTGGAGGCTTTTTATTTTTCAAGTATCTCAACAATGTATTTTGTCCACTTTTAGTTTGCATACAGCCACAAATTATGCTCTGCAGGTAACTAACAGGTAAAAATACAGTTTTGAATCATATCCCATTTTTTTGCAGAACCATTGTCTAAAACCTGAGCTCTCATCCTACCCACACAGGTTGAGGATAAGGACAAGCCAGGAGACACCACTGTGAAGATCAGAGAGAAATCTTCCTCTTCAAAGCCAGTGACAGAGGCTTTAGAGGAGTTGTCATCAGACTGCAGCGATGCTCAGGAGATGACATACGTTTCAGAAACAGACGAAAACGTTGAACTGGAGGCTGAGAAAAGAGAGGAGCGCTCACAGACACCATCAAATGCTGTGGAGGATGATGATGATGCCTTACGGCTTGTTCGAGAAATTTTCTTCACCTGATGATGAACTTCATTGTATACCACTAATATATGTTTAGAACAAAGGAAAAATCTCCCCTTATAGGAGAATGTTACCTGAATTACAATTTCACAAGACAGTCCAGTCTATACTTGTAAATGTGCATAGCTCGTCTATAAAGCTACAAATCATTCAATCGATGCCACTGGGGTAAAAGTGGCATTGATCAAAGTGGATGGAGAGAGACTGACACTAATTACAAACACTTTTGCATCAAAATGAGGTGTCAGCTCTGGTTGCTACCTCAGCCAGGATACTTTTGTTGTCGAGATAAATAATAGTAGTGATGCTTTGATATTCAGTGTGAAACAAATGGCAGCTATGGTCCTGTTACAGTATCACTGCAGATTTTTTAAAGCCCCATACTAAGTTTACTCATTTACTGAGCACGATACTGTAGCTCTACCTTGGGCCTCTTTGTGTGAGAGCTAAGAAAACAATCACTTCTATGCAGGTGTCAGTAAAGCAAGTAAAGTTTTGTCTTGATGACACCACAGATTAAAGTCTTTCATACTGTCTTTCATCTGTCGTAACTGTTTTAGTTCTCATCATCATTTGCCCCAAAGCGAAGATTTAGACACTGTTGAATGAAAACATATGAGAGAATATGTAACAAAATAATTTAATTAGTTACAATTTAATTTACACAAAAACACAGTTTGGTTATATCTGCATCAGACACTTTTTCTTCATTACTCAATTAACTTTTCCTGTCTGTTCATTTTCCTGCACAAACAATTCCACACACCCAGCTCTGTGGGAAAGCTGAGGCAGGGACAGTTTGGACCAGTCTATATCCAGTCAGTCATTAGCCTCCTTCCTGCCACACTGGTCAGCAGAGTCGTGATAACCAGCTCAACCTGAACACCCACACACATATAAAACCAGAGGGTCATGTCTTCCATGGACACATATTCCTGATTAATAAGCAAAAAACCAATAATGCCAGCCAGGATGAGGAAGCTTGACGCAGCCTGGCAGATCATGCTAAACCACAGTGCTGCTCTGTCTTTAGCATAGGCTGCGAACAGCATGGCCAGCAGGGCAAAGGCCACCAGCACCACTGGAATGTACAAAGCCAGGATAACTCCTGTTTCGACAATGTTATTTTTCATCTCCAATTCAGCTCCCCAGACAGAGTAGCAGTAAGCTTTAACATTCTCATGTGTTAGACAAATTCCAAAGGGACTGATGAGGAAATCACTGGAGCGGATGAACACACCAGCAAAGACCCACAAGGATGTAAACACCTGACTGAAGATGAGCAGGAGCAACATTGAAATCCAAACAGAAAACCCTGTGGGACTCTGCACAGATAGAGCAGTGATAGCTGAAGCCCAGCAAGGCCCTTTGACCTCTGACCTGTAGATTTAATATTTACATTGACAGAAATTAACACAATCATTTGACAATAACACTGCATAAAAAAAAAAGATTTCTTGAACTTACATGGTCATGGTCTGAGTGATCTTCAAGAAGAGTTTTGAGTGGGATCCCTGTCAACTTATCAACCTGACTCACAGGTCGCAGCAGCAGCAGTTAATGTCAGAGGTTTAATATTCAACCTGAAGTGGGTCAGATGATCAACGCGTTAAAGCTACTACATTTGCATTTTAAGCACAAACGTATGTAAAGATCCATATTATTTATATGTATTTATGTTATGTTCTGTATCTTAAATTCAAAAACATCAAATGGTGACGACTATTGAAACGTGTATTAATGATAAAATGTGACTGGCTGCTTTTATATAAATACTGATTCGCAGCAGGTTATTAAGTTGGAGTTGGTTAAGATAAATAACACTTTGTTGTTTAGACTTACTTACATTTGTGAGGCGGCGACGTCAGTCTGTTTCGGGAAGTACTGCGGTCTGTTGTGGGGCGGGTGTCGTGCACGCGCACGGCGAGCAGAAACTCCGTCTGTCCCGCAGCTGGCGCGCGCCTCCGTCAGTCGGCTTGACGGTGCGGACTAGTCGAGGGTGAGAGCGAGATCATCTGCTGCGTTTTCTGCTTTTGCGTCGCCAAAAAAACCCAAAAAAAAAACAACAAAAAAAACCAAACAAACAAACAAAAAGAAAAGGTTGGTAACACATTAGTTACAGTTATTTATTTTTGCTGCAATTTATACAACCGGGGTAGTTTTCACTTCTCGACACTTTTGGTTTTAACAGTCTGTTGAGCAGGAGGAGGGAGGGGGGGGTCGTCTGCAAGTTTCTTTGTTCGTTTTATTTATCCAGCAATTAGTTGCAATTAGCGCTGGGACGCTGTTTGAGTTTCCTTATAATGTTTAGACATTTGTCGTGGCAAAATGTCAAATGGTAAACTCGTGAGAACTGCATGTGTGTATATGCGGATCACTGATCTGACAGCTAACAAGGTGTGGTTGTTATACAGAATAATTAGAAAATGCTCAATGGTGGAAAGCATCGACTATAATTGTCCTGTGTTAGGTGGCAAAACTTTCAGGTGCACCTCTAAACAAGTCCAGGATTGCTTTCTTTTTTTTCTTCTTCCTCTTCTTCTAATGGAACTAAAACATAAACCTGTGAGTTGACCTGCAGTCTAAAGGAAACAAGAAAGAAAGATTCAAACAAGATTTAAAGCTTCAAGTGATCCCCTGGACACATCAGAAACGTTCACCCTGCTGACACAGCTCCTCTCCCAGCACTGTTTAGTACATGCTGTCTATGCGGACTGGGAAGGCTTGAAGGGAACATAATGTACCACTGCACTCAAACAGGAATATCTTTGCTCTGCTAGTTAACGGAAATAAAATCCATAGCTTCATTTGAATTTAAGTTTCCTTATTTACCTTTTGTTGTTAATGTAACCTTAGGCAACTGCATATTTGTGAATTTAGAAGTAAAACTTCCTCTTCGATGCAACATATGTTGCCTAAAACCACAGGAATATTATGCAATTTTGAGTTTATTTTCTACAATCATTCAAAGAAGAATAATTTGACATCAAATTGTTACTAATAATAATTCTGTTCTCATTTTGAACCTCACAACAGGTTGATCATGGGAAACAGGTTCAGCAGAAGGAGAGACGCTCCAGCCAGCAGTGGTGAGACTGCTGTGACTGAACAGAAGCCTGCAGAGGAGCCAGCAGCTCCTCAACCAGCAGAAGAGTCGACACAGGCGACAGAGACTCAGGAGGCCGTTGAGACAGAGAATCTAGAAGTGATGGTGGGGGAGGCAGTGACACCGGTGGCGCGTTTACCCTCTGAAGAATGCACATCAGAGTGTAAAGAGGTACAGGCCCCTGCTACACCAAAGGATGTTGAACCAAAGCCTGCGGCAGAAGAAGCCCCAGCTCCATCCCAACCCGAGCTGGTGGCCTCAGTCAGCGGACCGTCACCTCCAGAATCAGAACCTGTTGTCGTTGAACCTCAGCTCGCCCCAGAACCAGCCTCAGGACTTGTCCCTGAACCAGAGTCTGAGGTTGAATCTGTGCCTGAGCCCATCCCAGAATCAGTCCAGGTCCCAGCCAAGGATCTGGAGCGGCAGACAGACATGCTTACCCAAGAGTCTCTCCCTGATCCAGCGCTCCCCTCCCCCCCTTTAGTTGACCTGGGTGTCCCTGATCTCGCTCCCCAACCTGTTAAGACTTCCACTCCTGGCCTAGACACTGCAAACGAGCCCTCAGACATCCCAGTGACTGAGGAATGCGAAGACAGCGCTGAGGCTGCCATGGCCGAGCCAGAAAAGCCTGAGGAAATATCAAAATCTCCAGAAAAACCAGTGGAGATGGAGGCTGCAGAGGGTTTGGAGCAGCTCGTGGGTGATGTCAATGACGCAAGCTTGAGCGGACTCCTACAGAACTTGGAGCTGAAAGGAAATGACCTTGTCGCCGACCTCATTCCCAGTGATGTCCAGATCCCCGATGACACTCCGATCACAGACACAACCACGTCTACTGAGCTGATCTGAATTCACTGAAGAGAATTCATGAAATAAGGGAATGGATATCTGCCTGTGAAACCCACTTTACCTTTTACACAACTTCTGAACCATCACTGATTTGATGCTTTGGTTTTGGTGTGTGGCCACACTTCTTTTCTTTTTCAAAATGAACCAAACGTATCAAATGAACTTTGGAAGAAAGTGATGTCTTGTCAGTTTTCACTTAAAACTAAACATTGACACATTCATGTTTTTGATATGTATACAGCTGTATATTGTGTGTGAGTGTGATGAGTAAAGGAGCTCAAACAGGACAGGGGATATTAGCGTACTTCAGTGTATTAATGGACAACAGAGATCTTCCTCTATGCAAATTCATCAAGTAAGAATTTAACATACTCATTTTAGGGACTTGAAGAAGGTACCAAAAAATCATGTAGATTGACAAGGGACAGTCACAATGCAACCAAAGATGCAGACCATATCTGCATGATGATATAGAAGGATACAAGTATCCAATAGACATTTTTGCTTCAATATACTTGTTTGAATTTTGAGTGATCATCTCCTTATTGTATTAATTGAAGTAGTGGCTTGCTTGTGAAAATAAAAATGTTCCATGTGTGTTATAGTCATGGACCCTGCTTTTTTTAATCAGCATAAATATTATTCCATCCCAGAGATTTTAGAGAAATGAGGAAAAACGAGAAGTTCCAGGTAAAGGAAGGTTGGTGATACTTAACATTCATTAACTATTTAACCACATAACCAGATGTACAGTAGCTGTATATGGTCCCATCATTTTCAATGTGGAATGTGACCTAACTTGACTTTTTAGCAAATGAAGCTTTCTCCATTACATGCTATTACATGTATGGGAAACATTGCACCCATGGAAATCAAATTCCAGTCAACACAGCACAGATCACGTAAGCGAGACAGCGCCTTCTCATAGTCTCATGGGAGAGAGGACGAGAGAGGGGGGAAGAGGCGGAGGAGGACAAGAGACGAGGCCACATTCTTCCCAGAGGAAGGAGGTTTTCGGGGGGCCGGGGTCAAAAGTCTTCAGTGTGACTGCGTTGCAGTCCATGAGAAATCTGCTCCTCGCATGCCTCTCCCACCAGACTGCCCTCACTGGCTTGCTATCCCAACATTTTGACAAAGCAGTTAGTTGACTGGTATGAGAGCTCACTTCTGTCCGCCTGAAATGAAACTAGTAATGAAATAAAATAACCACTGACTTCACTAATTTCAACAGGAAGAATACTTAATGGCTCTGCAAGGTCATCAAAATGCATAATGTGGAGTTGCTGACAGTATAGAATTGGAAAATATTTCATCTACACTACAAGATCATGATGTTTAAATAAACTTTTCACCTTGTCCAGTGCAGTCACACCTAACTTTAACAGCCTACGCCTCAGGGCAATGTAAAGGGGCAAGTCCCATGATTTTGGCAACACACCGATGAGTCCCCATGGAAAGGGAGAGGCAATCTTTGGAGAGTGATCTCAGTCAAGCTTGCCTTTGGTAATCACTATCTATGATTCCTGTCATACCAGAGGTTTTCAGCCTAATAAACAATGATGATTTCCTGTCTCTCCCTGGACTCTGGTGGTCAAAGGGCAAAAACAATGAAAACAGAACTTGGTATTTGTCTCTGTGACAGTGTATGTCATAGAAGTAACACAAAGATGAATTCTGAGGGTATAAGATTAACTCCTCTTTAGTCTTTGGATTATTCTTCTGTTTTTGCCCCAAAATGTATCTTTTTGTTAAAAATAAAAAGGCAAAACATGGCATCAAACTCAAATGCAAACACTATACTTTTTTCCTGTATACCTTAGGTAGAATCACCTCACCATACTACTACACATACCCATTTCTGCTTTACAGTTCAATACAGTTGTGTAGAAATTTGACAAGGCCTTGAACCTGTTACACAGGATTGGTGTATTTTGGTTAGCAGAAGATTTAGTGCAGAGCCTCTTAACGGTCATAAACCATGAAGACATTGTGCAATGACAATCAAATTTGGCAGATGAGCTGTGCATGTGACAAAACAGTGGTCCTGCACAATGCAGTGGTGATTCATCAAGAGGTGGTGCAACAGCAAAGCAAGCACTTCACTAAAATGGCCTACATGCAAAGTTTATATTATTATGTCATTCACTCTTAATCTGGAACATTTCATACTTCTGCCAAAGGTTCCTGATTTAATCTCAAGAGATGTTTTATACTACAAACATACACATTATAATACTGTTGGGCAGCCGCATTTTCAATTTAATGAGTTTCAAATGCAACAAGGTATTTGATAAAGAAGATTCTAACAGATAAAGTTTTATAGCAATACATGTCAATACACTAGCAACGGCTGCAGAAACAATGTTAATTCAGTGCAAACAACAAATCCAATAAATACTTTGAGTACAATATATTAAATGAATATGGAGTGTGTATAGATAATTTTACAATCAATGCAGTGTTTTGACCTGAATAGAATTAAAGTGTTTGAGATATTTCAAAGCTGTTTCCAGCTGTTCCCAGGATCTCCGGACTGGGATCATGCATAGTCAGTACCCTGGGTTTTTCCTCTCTGAGCGCAAAAACAAGAGGAGAAAGGCAGTTAAGCTCGACAGTTACGACAGTTACCTTGAAACAGCAACCTTATTACAACATTTTCTTGTTACCATTAGCTGCCTGTATTTCTTGGCCAGGTCAACATTGGTGCGTCCAGGTTGGAAGGGATATGACCACAAGATGGAGTTCCAAGAGTAGCCAAATGTCTTTACTCCACTCAGTAGGGAGTGCACCTCCTCAAGGCTGAAGTCCTTCCTCTTCCTTCTCTAAGATTTACAAGAAGAATGACACACCAGACTAACCTTAAAGATTAGACAGTCTGTCAGACAGACAGGAGAGCATGGATGAGGCAACAAGTCATGTGCAGGGATAAACACAACATAATTAAGTATAATGCCTGAACCTCCTCTGTGTAGTTTATCCAATGGCCAAACTATGATGATGCAGAATAAAATGTGATGAATAGGATTACAGAAAATAAATGAAATAGGAGGAAATGTGCATGCAAAACTCATGATTTCCATTTTGTTTTCCCTACTGAAAACAATCCACCCAGGATGCCTGTGCTACCAATGTTAATAGATTTTGCTGATGGTTTTGCACATTTCATATGCTACACAAATAGTATGTAAATTACATCATTACTTCCTACAGTTTGTATTTTGTATATACTGCTCTTAAGACAGCGACTAATTTCAACATACTTCAGGAAGCTATGAAACCTAATTGGCTAAAACTTGACGTTTGATGTTGTGTAATCTCTATTTTTGTCAAAGCAGTATAATTACATGGTCGCGTAACTATAAGGGCTGTTTTGAAAATCCCTATGTTAGTATGTGTATGGATGTTTTGACATTTGCATGTTCAGATTTTGCTGCCTTTTGTACAATGCAAGGGATGACCAAATTAATAATATCAGTTTTTTTACACAGAGTAAATAAATAAATGAAGACACTGTGTGTCTCTAGTAGAGTTTTAGCTGATTTTCATATTGTTTTGATATTAGGAGAAACCTTTGCCAAGCCTGGTACCTAGAGAAACTGATACTTTGCTGCTGGCACTAAAATGCACATATTTTGTAGTGAAATGATAAAAACTTAATTTGAAACTGAAAGATTAATTAACAGATGCACTACAAACATTACCTTGACATTAGCTATTTACCTTAGGCAATGGATGTATTTGGAGAAATGTGGCATCTGGGTAATTTACTTTAATGATTTTTTTTCCCAGTTTGGTAAAGTACAGCACAGTGTGAAGGCTCCAATATCACAACACAAAACTGAATGCACTGTGCCATCACAAAGCATAAATCTGGCAGGTCAGATAAATATCAACACATACATTTTTGACAGACAAAATTCTCTAAAACTCTTACAGCAGTGCAGTGGTCTGTACTAGTCGTCAGGTTATCATCAAGAATGTGGTGCCGACTTTTATTCCCTCCTCTTCTCTCTGTATTTGAAACACACAGTTTGAATTTGTGTGTGTGGGAATGTGGAAAAGACAACACATCTCCTGCCCTGACTTAATACACAAAGAGACAATTTCTCTATTCTCTCTTGCCCTAGTCTTCAGAATAATAAAGGAATAAAGTAAGGGGGGAAAAGAAAAGAAGTCACAGAACAGAACTAAGACAGAGAGGAGTACATTATGGGAGAAGGGGAAGGATGGGGAAAACAGATAAACAGAAAATCTGGATCTATTTTAAGTGTGGACTCCACAAAAATGAGCATTGGAAAATGCATTTGGCTGAGTTGTATAAAGATACAATAAATCTGAGCCTGACAGCACAGAAACACCTAATTCCACACCAGCACCTCTGTATCCATATTGCAACACTATAGCAACTTTTAGGCAACAGAGTCTGACTGAGACCATGTGACTTGGTAAAATTGGAAAACAGGAATAAAAAAAGGAGATGGCAAACACAACAACAAAACATATAAATATATACTTTACAGTATAGTGACTGTAATGCATACACAATATGAAAAATCACATGGAATGTGTTCCTTTCACTGCTGTCACACTAAAACAAAAAAAGCATCAGAACACGCCCTTAAAAGCTTTTTTCCTCTCTCTCTCACTCACACATACACACACTGTTATACAGAGTGTGAAACAGCTTAATACAGCTGTGCTGCTCTGGCCTGCACTGTGAGAACACTGGCTCCAGTTCAACATTCCTCCTGCTCTTTGGTTCGTCTTCTGCCAAGAACACACTACAGAGGACAGCTCCCACCACAGACTCTCAATCATAACATTCACACATCACAATCTACTGTAAACACCCATCAGTGTTATCACATGTTTACATCCAGGAAGATGCTGCCTTTTGTAAACATGACAAATATAAAGGACAGCACTACGTGCTGCTGTGATAATATCACATACGTACCAGTCTTGTTATAGGAAGATAGCTCCTTCTCAGCTCCTCTGTGCAGTGCAGTTAAAGTGATGTCTATGATTTGGGGAAGAAGACAACATCCAAATAGCATGCAGAATATTGTACATGCTACAATGGCCTTTACCTAATAATATCAGGAAAAGACTTGGTTTGTATGGTTTTACTTTTTATGTCTTGTGAATTGACTTTTTTTATTTTCATAAAATAAAAAATTATATATTGTTGATTTCTTAGATTGTGTCGTGTAAGACACTGACTCGTGTTCGGGGCTATATAAAAATTTGGTTGGTTCTTACCATTGTGCTTCTTCCAGCCAGGTGCTGTCAGGAAACCCTTGCTTTTCCCTTCTTCTTTACATATGGGAGTTAGGCAGACCTCTTTTACAGTGGAGTAGAAATCAGACATTTTACAGCAGTAGTTTAAAACAACAGTATGTGCTTTTACAAATACAACCTTTTAATGCTGTCAAGAAATCATCCATGCAGTGGGTCTTTAATAATGTTATATTTTCCTGTAAAATGCAGTAATAATCAACCCATGTTGCAGTAGAAGGTTAACTAATGTTAGCTTTACACGATGTAAGAAAATGAAGAACTTAAACAGTAAAAGAGGTGCCTGGTGATTGTGAGAACACAAAACTGATAACACAGAAGCATGTACATGACCACAGACTTTATTTTTACAAACTTTAGGAATCAGTCCACAGTCCTGAAAAATAAATCAGCACAAAATAAAATTGCTATCCTTAGCATGACAATGAATTCTATAACTGTTGTACTTTAAAGGAACCACAAGTGCCGCTAGAATGTGCTATTTGACCAGATGGTGAGACAGGAACTACATCTTCTTACCTTTCCAGGAGTTTTTGCTTCTTTGCAGCTTTGTTGATGGCGCTCTCTCGGATTTCTGGCTTGTCAGCATCCCAGTGTTGTCCTGGTACTCTCTCCTGAGCTGAAGGCTGTGACGACTAGTCCTGAATTGCTCTGTGGCCGCTTCGAGAGCCTTGTGCATTTCACAACTGTGATGGCAGGAACTTTGAAGAGATGCAAAGGTGCGGCTGGTCACTTTCTCAAAAACCAACACGCAGCCTGAATGAGAGAGGAGATGTGAGGAATTAACATAAGATCCATTGCTGACTTTACATTGATCAGCTGATTAGCCCCTTAAAACTCAGAAATATGGGTGCAATTATAGTTGTTTGTGTGGCCTAAGCTTGGTCAAACCCAAGCTTCTCCAATAAGCCTATATATAACTGAAGATGACTATTGACTATTTGTCAAAGTACAGTAGGCCTTAAAGGCAAACTAATACAAAACATCTGTCTCTCAACAGCTATTTCATAATACAAGACAGAAAGCATTTTGCAGAGGTGATGTTCTCCTACCTGTACATCGGCAATGAGCAAGTGAATGTTCCTCTGCTGTGATTTTCCCCATTTTCTCCTGGCCCTGTACCCCTAAACATCAAAACGTAGTACTTGAAAAAACACTGTATAACCACACAGAACCAACTACAGAACCCACACTTAATACAAAGACGTTATTATAGCAGTGTGTTAAAGACATGAAGTGACCTTCCTCCAGAGTGCTTACCTTTTTCATCAGCACATTTAATTTCTTTTGGTACACTGTGCCTCACTTGTGCAGGGAGCTTAAACAACTGACTAAACAAACAAAAACAGAAGAAAAAGTAAATATAACAGCCCCTATTCCATTAGATTTTTTCTAATAAAGAAGTATCAACTTGACTAACCTGTCTACCATATGTGGCTCTCTGCCTCCCTCTAGTGACTTTACGTGAAAAGATACATTGGATCCAGCACCCTTACATACTGAACACCACTCGCACTTTCCACTGGTCTGAGCCTCGTCCTTCTGAGTACTCAACTTGGAGCTTGTGCTCTTCTTTTCACTGTCATTCTCCTTCATAATCATATCGCTTACAATCTGAAGTTTAATGTTGTCACACTCTGCTTCTATATGCTTGTCAGTGGCAGCGTGTCTATATGCTGTGGGGATGCTTTTAATGTTGCCCTTATGCTGCAGAGGATGACGTAAGGCTGGAGATTGGGACGGTAGAAGTAGCCCTTCAGCTGAAGTTGATAAGTCTTGTTCTTTCTCGTCATCCTCAGCCTCCTAAACACGAACATTAGCACACATGACATGTCACGTCAGGAAGCTATTGTACATGCTAATTAAACTGGTCAGTGAATACATGTTGAACCTTTGCCTGTTTCTTCTCTAGTAAATCAATCCTGCGCAGCAACTCCCTGGCTGAGCTCCTGAAGCTTTCCATGTTTGTAAGGGGCTCTGCATTTTCATCCTCCCCATGTCTGGCTGTCAAATCAGGCACTCCCAAGGACATGGCTTCACATGCAAACACAAACAAGTCAAACTCCCTGTTCTTCTGTATTTAACTCACAAATTATTCAATTATTCATTCTCTGTATTCAGTTGATTTAACTTTCACTCCCAGAAAAGGTCAAATCTACTGAACTATTTCAAATATGAGCGAAGTGAAAGGAATACAGACACTGCTGAAAAACACATTTCACACAAACAGGGTTAGAGAAGAAATGATCCCTGCTCTCCTCTGACTCAACTTGAAACCAGAGTTTAATACTCTCAACGATATCTGTAATTTTTCTTTAATACACAAGAATAAGAAAGCCTATTTTAATGATTTAATGTAGTTAAATTCACACTGGCTGTACTTGTGAATGGAGAGAGGGAGAGCATTTTATTGCAATGGTTCAAATAAACACCCTGTATTAATTTACTGCTAATTAACAACGTCAGTCTGAAGCTCTGATAATGACAATATGGTTTTAAAATTTGCTATAGTAGCGATTTAGCCTCCCTCCCTCACTCCCTCACTCACTCCCTCACTCCCTCACTCACTCACTCACTCACTCACTCACTCACTCACTCACTCACTCACTCACTCAGCAGATGCCATTGAAGCTGTGTTTACTGTAGCTTTGGTTGTAATGAACAAGTAATAGAGTTTGGGATTTTTACATGGATTTTAGAGTCTAGAATGAAAGAGGCCAGCCTTGATATTAAAGTGCTGCAGGTGTGCATGGCAATGGTAAATTAAAAAGTGTTTTCTTCGGTTTACGGTCCAGTTTTAAATGATAAAACTATAATGATTGCTAAATAGCTGCATTAGCTGCACACAAACAAAACTGCTTCAACTTACTGGCCTGTTTGCAGGTCTGTAATATGAATGTAGCAGCCCTCCTAACCTCTTCACTTGTGTCTTCTGCAAGTAAAGTTATAATCAGGGGCAGACCTCCACTCTGTACCAGCTGGGACTGATGCTCCTCTACAGATAGAAGAAACACACAGTTGTGAAAAATGATTGGGCATGCATGGATAATCATGTGTTCATCATGTAAACTGTACTCTTAAAGGGAGGAAGACTGTAGCAGTGGTTGACAGTTTCTAAAATGTGCAAAATATGAAGGATATTAAATATTCCACATGATGGAAACATCATCCAACACTGCAAAAGACAATGTGGTCTTACCAGAGGCCTCAGTGCAGTGGCCCAGAGTAAGTAAAACTGAGAGCCTGTCCTTAGGGTCAAGGTTTGGACTTGCCAGCAGGGAGAAGAGATGGGCCACAATGCTATACTGAGCCAGACCTGAAGCCAGAGCAGCTAAAGACAGCAGATTGTCAATGGAGACAGAAAGAATGTGGTTGTGTTCATGATCTGTTACTGTGCATGTGTGTGTGAAAGAGCAATACGTACTGTTATCAGTAATACAAGCTGACAGGGTCTTGGATATAATGACAGAAAGTTGGCAAGACAACAAGCTCACATCTGCCACTGATGTCAGATGAACCAGTGAAAGAGCGAGAGTTTCCAAACCCCCTGAGGCCGAAAAGCTCTCCTGAACCCGGGCTGCAGAATCAAACAAATAATTAATTTAAAACAATTTAATCATTTAGATTTCAATTTCAATTAATGTTTTACTGAAAACAAAAAAATAAAAGGTTTTACTCACAGTTGTTGGCAACAGTCATTGCTACGAAGGAACATATTGACTTAAAAATCTCTGTACGTTGCAGAGCAACCTGCTGAAGCCAGATTTTTATTACAGGAAAGGCTACCACACAAATACGCTGACCCTCTTCTGTAAAACAAACAAACAAAAAAAAAACATAATTAAGCTAAAACTAGTTTTGTTCTCACTCCAGATACTACAAAATTCTGTATGATATGGTTTGACTTGAAAGTAGGGGCCAAGATAATAGTATCTTTAATGTTTTATATATTAAAAGGCTATGTAAAAGGCACAAATACACAGATGACATTACCATTCTGAGGATTGTTGACACATCCACAAAGAGCACTAGACACAGATGTCCAGAGTTGGTAGGTGTGCGTAGCATTAGCTGCAATTGAAGTACCATCTGTAGAGAGGGGAAAAGTGGTCCTGCAAAAAAAAATTAAAATATATAAACTTGTATGTATGTGCGGTATGAGTGGGCTTTTTAAAAATAAAATCTTCAGAATATATATTTATGTAAACTAGGTGAAAATAATTTCCAGTTAGATCATTCAAGTACCTGAAGAGGCCCAGAAGAATATCTAGACAGCCAGTGGTTTGGGCTAAAGTCTGTCCTAATTCTGAAATCAAAAGTAAGAACATCATACTCTGAGGACTCTTACATCAAATTGACTTTTAGCCCCACCTCATTTTGCTCTACATATATAAAATTGCTTTTATGAGGTTTAAACTAAACCAAAGAAAGTGTCTTTCTAAAGTGCAAGATGAAAAGGTACATAAATTAGAAAGCTGATCCTGTAGCTGTAATTCTTTAAACTAAGGTGTCTTGATCTTACTGTTGTTGGCTACCAATGCAGACAGCAAATAGACAGTCACTCTCTTCTGTGTCAGTGGGAAGTCATCTTTCATCAACCAACCAGCAAGGTCAGCAAATGTCTCCTTTCTGCACAAAGAATTCTTGCAATACACTACCACAAAGAAGATGCAGATTATGTTACCAGTTTGTCAAATGTACCATGAAAAGACTTACATTTGAGAATACCATATTACACAGAGTTGAAATTACATATGTTTCATCTCTAGACCATAGCCTCTGATGCCAACATTTCAATTCTGAATATGTCATAACAGGACAAAGCTGTCCTGTCTGTCCTTTGCAGTTTTATTAATCCCATATACAAACAGAAAGGACTAACATCAACATTGGGATTAAAGAGTTTGCAATTCACCTATTTTCTGTACCATTGTACCAGCGATTGAAGGGCAATTATCTGCCTGTAAACCTTTAAGTCTTCATCTTTACAAACTGACAAAGCTTCAAGGCTGGACTCTCTCATTTGGGGAGACTGCATCCTTCATAAAATGCACCCATGAATTGGGATTCTGTAACTATCAAAGA
Source organism: Rachycentron canadum (assembly GCA_038496675.1). Lineage (NCBI taxonomy): Eukaryota > Metazoa > Chordata > Actinopteri > Carangiformes > Rachycentridae > Rachycentron > Rachycentron canadum. Next base: position 13,125,976 of record CM076652.1, read on the forward strand.
CAGGCCTACCATTAGCCTCGACCAGTGTGCCAAGTGTAAAGAGCGCAGCCTCCGTAACATCTGAATGAACAACACTGGATTTGGAGAGGTTAAACACAAATGCCACACCTCCCATTTCTCTGAACAGGTCCACATTATCCTCTGAAATAATGAAAAAAATCTAATTAAACAGACAGTTCAGGGGGCAAAAACAGTGTGTTTCTATTATTAATGGTTCACTAGTACCTCTTTTTTCACAGATTGAGTGAATGGTGAGAAGAGCTTGTTTCTGTAGATCAGGACATTTCATCTGAAATTTCAGACACTCGAGCAGCAAGCTGAGATCTGTCTTTATGGCTGAAAACAGAGAGAAATTAGCAAGGCCTTGTTAAGAAGATAGACATACATTTGTAAATATACTGCATAATCTTCTTTAGCTATGTCCATCGTCAAATACATAAACAAAATGTGCATAGGTACAGTTAGCAACTACGTCACTTACTATTACGGCTGCTGCTCAAGGCCCCTTTCTTATACATTTCCTCTTCCCCCCTCAGTGGATTCAAAGCCATTCACAAAGGTTAAGTGTCACTCAAGTAACAGCGTGGCTAACATAATACTATAAGAATATCATCTCCTACTCACTTTGCAGAAGATGTAGTGTTATTTTGTGCTAACGAAATGATGTTATGAATTAGCTGCCTAGCTATTCTAGCTAACAAAACAAAACAAAAAATAATCAGGCTAACGTTGTCGCTTCTGTCAAGTCTATTCAAGCTAATCTCCAAACTGTAGGAGTAGAAGATAAAACCCAATTCTCACTGGTCAAAGTTTCACAAAGTGGCAGAATATTAGCTTCAACCAACGTTAGCTTCTAAATTTCTCATCCGGGAATCACTGGTGGTGATGGAACATTGGCCCTTCGCGTTACCCTGGCAACGAACACAGCACGTGCAAATGGAACGTTCGTCAAGGTTCGTCATACGTAACTTTCCAGAAACTTTCCACGAATGTTCGTTAAGGATTTAACCTTAAGGGAACTTTCCTCTAAGGCTGAGAGACATTGTTCCCTTAAGGTTCTATAGATAAAACTCTTAACTAACTAACTAAACTAAGCAATGAAAAATGCGGACGGTCCTGGGTTTGGCTGCTAAATGATGTGAATTTAAAGTTACCCAATTTATTGGTACAGTGCAGCCACCTGACAAATATAGACAGATAACAACAACAACAACAATAATAATAATAATGAATTCGACTAATAAATATAGGAACCTGCTTGTAGATATACACCAATGTTTGCATTTACAGTAAAAGTCTATGGGCTAATCAATACATACGTAATTATTTAATTTTTTTATTATCATTATTATTATTATATTGTCATCGTTGAAGTGATTTGTTAAACTGCTTGACAACTTAATTTCCCTCTAGGCTTGAATAAACGTATATCTATCTATCTATCTATCTATCTATCTATCTATCTATCTATCTATCTATCTATCTATCTATCTATCTATCTATCTATCTATCTATCTATCTATCTGTCTGTCAATCTGTCTGTCTGTCTGTCTGTCTGAAGGTAGATCATAGTGAGGAAATACCCCCAGGTCTATGTCAATCATGTCTATGTCGGTAGAGAACAGTTCTCATTCAAAGTGTTTGTGGTGACTAGTAAAGAGATTATGTATGATTGTAAAGGAGTGACAAACCACCAGAGATCGGCAGATCAGATAAATCATTTCAATGCCAAAAACAAATCAGACAGAAATTCACAGGCTTCACAGATGTAACATCTGATGAGGCAGGTTTTCTTCGGTAGGTCTCAAACTACGAAACAAACAAAAATGTAATTGCAGTCTAACGTTATGAGCTGGACCCCTGAATAATCTGTGATTTAATGTCAAAAATTAAAATCTAAAATCTCTTTCCCCAACACACTTCCGACCAGGAAGAACTACAACAGTGATCTGATGGCGTCATGACGCCACTACGTCAAACGTTGTACGCGGCGTAACGTAAGGAGTTGGCGCTTGACGACCGACATTGATGAATTCGTAATTCATAAGTATATATGAATTTCATCCATTTAATAATTTGTCCGGCGAATTAAACAAATGCACCACATCGATCTGTATGTAGCCGTTTAGCGCAAAGGGTAAGTTTTGTCATGGCGGAAGTAGCTAACGTGTTTAAAAAAAAAAAAAAAAAATAGCGGAGCTAGCTAGATAGCAAGCTAACCACGTCTCATGTAATGTCAACTTAGTGTTGCGTAACCAGGTTACATCAATTACCACCACAGAAATGTCACAGGCTGTTTGCTGATGCTGTACCGTTATAGACCGTGGTTCATTTGAATGTGGCTAACTCACTCAACGTCCAGCCCGCTACCGAACTACGTCGTTCCCTTGCTGGTCAGGTGGTGTTCACCGTTTTCTACGATCATAACCTCGTTGTTTTCTTTTTGCCGCTGACACAGACACCAGGGTGTTTAGACCGCACATCACCCTGCCGACAGCGTCGCGTTAGAGATGTCTGGTCGTCTGTACGCCAGCATCCTTCAAAGAGCTTCAAGCTACACGCTGTCACTTTCATCCATCGCCCCACTCCAGGTTTGTAACTCACACTGTTATATATGTTCCGCTTCATTTACAAGCGTAGCGTAGTCTAATGTTGACATCACCCATGTTTTCCATTCAGTACGCCAACCTTGTAGCATTTCCCTCTTCTCAGCCTCGACCGGCCCACATTTGTCCCTTCTCATCCTGGGGCACCTTCAGATCAGACAACCTAAGATCCAATGGGGATGAGTCAGGAAACTGGTCACAAAGTGGGCGATGTCTCTCAACTCGACAGGACCTAGACTTCCAGCTCAGCCGGGTCCAAATCAACAGTATTCTGCGATCTAATGAGCAGGTAATGCACATCGAAGTGTCTCTTTTCAGGATGAGGATAAAAAAAAAAACAGAACCTTCAGTATATAAGCACACTACAGCGGTAGGATGAGGACGAAAAGAAAAGTTACAAGTATGACATCTAATCCATGTCTGCTTTCAGATTGTGAGTCTGCCAGAGTTTGATGGAAGGGGACTCAGTCTTGTGAGAAAGTTTGAGAGTAACCAACTAGCTGCTAACACACCTAATGAGGATCGTCGCAGTGCGGCCACATTTTTACAGGTATGCATCTTCTCCCCTCTGACTGTTCGCTACTTTCGTCCCCCCTGTTTCCCAAATTCAATTCAGTCTCCTCTGTCCTTTCTAGTCAAAGGGCATGCTCTTTGGAGTGTTTGACGGCCATGGGGGTTGGGCATGTGCTCAGGCTGTCAGTGAGCGTCTGCTGTATTACATAGCTACTGCAATGATGCCAAAACAAAGCCTGGAGGAGCTTGAGAAGTGCATGGAGCATGGCAGACCCGTCCCTCCCATCTTGCAGTGGTACAAACACCACGCAGACTTCAACTACCGTGACTCTGCTTCGCTCTACATTGACCACCTCAGAGTTTTCTGGCAGGAATTATTAGAGATTGAGGAACACGGTGAAGGCATGAGGTAAGTTTGTTCATATAAATATACTGTACAGCTACATTTTTTTCCCCTTTTACATTCCTACATCATATTTCTTTTAGTCCCCTGGATGCTCTGGAATGTGCTTTCAAACGTCTCGACGCCGACATCTCCTTGGAGGCTCAAGTCCCTCTTTCTAATGACCTGATGAAAAGCACAGCTATTCAGGTAAAACAATAAATCTTTTCTGTTTCATGGTGTTCAATATTACAGAGTGGTGATACACATGCATCATCATCTGTTTAGGTGGCGTTTGCTGGTTGCACTGCTTGTGTGGCTCATATTGGCACAGACGGGATCCACGTGGCGAATGCCGGTGACTGCCGAGCAGTGTTGGGAGTGCGGGAGGAAGACGGCTCGTGGAGCGCCTTGCCCCTATCCCAGGACCATAACTCACAGAACCAGGCAGAAATGGAACGAATAAAAGCCCAGCACCCACCTTCAGAGAGAGACACTGTGGTCACAGATGACAGACTGCTTGGGGTGAGAGGTTCTGACGTAACAAGAACTGTACAATGAGTTTACAATACATTTTAGCAAAAAACAAAACAAAAAAACTGGTTCTCAATTTTTATTATGCTGTCAGGTTCTGATGCCCCTGCGTGCATTTGGTGACGTGAGATTCAAGTGGAGCTGTGAGTTGCAGCAGAGCATCTTAGCCACCCTGGAATCTGGAGTGGATCTCGACTCTCTCAATCTGTACCAGTACACTCCACCTAACTACCTAACTCCACCATACCTAGAGGTGACACCTGAGATCACCTATCACAAGCTCAGACCCCAGGACCACTTCTTGATCCTTGGCACTGACGGGCTGTGGGATGAACTAAGTAGCGAGGAGGCTGTACGACTGGTTGGAGAGCACCTGAGTGGGATTCACCTACAGGTTTGTTTGCGGAGTGGCGTGTGTGCTACTTATTTACTTGCTCCCCTGATTCACAGCACAGCCTTTTATAGCGTATGCATTTTTATTCGATAAACTGATTCTGTAAAAAATGGTTTCAAACTGTCCTCCATGTTTTTCAGGCTCCAGTTTCTCCATCTGAGAGGCAGCTGAAATTGGGTCAGATGCATGAACTCTTACTGAAACGTCAGGCCCGTGCCTCTCCTGCCCTTGACACCAGTGGTGCCACGCACCTCATCAGACATGCTCTCGGCACAGGGGAGTATGGAGAACTATGCCAGGAGAGACTGGCCTCTATGCTCGCTCTGCCAGAAGACCTGGCACGTATGTACAGGGACGATATCACAGCTACAGTGATTTATCTGAACTCTGACCTGGCCAGACCTCGCCACAGCTAACGGACACACACTTCTGCACAGAGATAGAAATTACAAACAAAAGGTAATCATTACAACCTGTTACATGAAGTGATTTAGAAATATTTTAAATGAAGGGACTGTTAAAAACACTATTATATTCAGGTATGTTTTTAAAATCACTCTCCATAGTCATAACTTGGGGTTACATATTCATATTTGCGACATTCATCTGGTCAAATTATATATTTCATTGTGTTTCAGTGGCTTCAGGCTGCAGAATAATGCACTATTGTGCATCAACTGGAGACAGTTTACCTTATTTCCTGTTTACCTTTATGTAAGATGTGAAGTACTTTCAATTGGTGGGGTTGCTGTGAAACCAATATATGTTCTTTTATATGTTCTTCTCATCTGCCAATTTGTTTATGTTTCTTCCACTCACTTTTTTTTGCCACCTCACTGGGTGTGTTCAGATGAAGGCAGTGCAAATGTTGAATTATTATTAATAAATTTAATTTGGTTAATATTTGTTGTTCTCTTTCCAGATGAAGTAATAACATACTCTATGATGTTGTTGCTTGTTTTGTTTTTTTTAAACTGTATTGTAAGGTGTCCTTGGGTGGTCTGAAAGGCAAATAAAATGCATTATTATTATCTACAGTTCAGGATTTCCTATAATATGGAATAGTACCACAAAACGCTTTTTGAATATCTTAAAAAAAAAAAAAAAAAAAAAATTATTGAGTAAGCATATTTCAAGTAATCTCGTGTGCCTTTAGAACCAGACCAGCAGTAAAGAGTTTGCATAGGCACCTGCGCAATAGAGCGAGAGGGGTTGTCGTGGATAGGCAGAGGTATAACAGATACTAAAGGTTAAGTACAGTGCAGTGTCTGGGCTGAACAAACCTCTAAGATGAGTGAGCGAGTGGGGATTTACAGTGGAGGCTGTGCATGAAACAGTGCAGTTCAGTCTTTGTTTCATGTATTTGAACTCCCCTGCACAATGTGACTCATGAATCCCTGTTTTTGAGCTGCTTCATACTGATTCAAGGTAAGTTTTGTATAAATATACTCTGTGCTTTGACCGTCAGGTGTGTTTAACCTGACGCTCCACTGGAATAAAGGTGCAAAGAGTTTACATTTAACAAACGACTGATCATTTTAATCAAAACGATTAACTTTGAATAGTTTTTTTAAGAAATTATTTGGATTAAACAGTGATGAGCTGCAGAGGCCAACTTGCACTATAAAAGCACAGAGACTGAGCTGTGGCTAAAGCTGTGTGGGAAACAGTTTTCAAAATAAACTGCTAATGTATTTGTTCGTTGAGTGTCATGGGAGAAAATCTGATCCTCAAGTGTTTTGTAAACATGTAAGCTGCTCACAGAGAAAAAGTTAAGCCCCAGTGGTTCCTGTATCCTGCCAACAAAATCAGTCCAGTGAGGGGATGTATTTTAATGTATTCTGTTAGTAATAGACTTTTTTCCCTTTTTTTTTTTTTTTTTGCAGTTTCTCATTTTAAATTCCTTATTTAGGATTGTAGAGGTTGTGAATCCATGTTGCAGAAACGTCACCATTTTTTTTAAAGCGAAGGAGGAGTGTGTGTCACCAGCATAAACACACACACCTGCATGCGTGAAGGTGCCTGAGGTCACCTTCAGTTTCTTTGTTTTTCACCAGCTCCTCACTGATCTTATCAGTGAGGAGCTGGTGAAAAACTACTCAGCATCAACGGGAGCAAAGTAGAGTAAACACAATTACTGTTGCCACAGGCAGTTTAAAGAATGAAAATGGATGAGAGGGCGCGGATCTGGTAAAGAAGCAATTAATGATACTGACTGGTGAACACTGATGGTGAAAACCCCTTGAAAAGAAGAGTCGGTTTGCCACTGGGACAAATCAGCAGGTCCAGTCCAGAGGATCAGTCCAGTGACGCTGGAGGACGGACCTGCTGTGTCTCCACACTGAGGGAGATGATGGGGACCAGCAGGACTCTGAGGTTGCTCTTTTCACTCTGCCAAGTCCAGGTGAGTTTTTAAAAAAATCTGTAATAAGGTCAGCTTTGTTAATTTGTTTCTGTGGTGACTGGAAATTCCCCAAACAGTCAGAAAACGTTCATTGTTCAACTCAACTGTATATTATTTTGTTTTCACATGGTAATTTATTTCACGTTTTCCACAAAACAAAACCAATATGTTTTAAGGTTTATTTTGTATAATTCTATTTTATTTGTATGTATTTGTGTTTATGGATCTGTTTGTACGTCTGTATGTGTGAGTTCATTTTTATTTAATACTTTAATCTTGAAGATAAAATATTTAGACCTTCCTACGCCTAAAAAGCATTACACTGCCACTGCATAACAATGATTTTTGTTATATACAGTAATATACAGTATGTAGTATATATATGTGTATACAGTAGTACACAGTATGTTCAATATGTCCCTGGATTATGTCTGTTCCCCAGTGTTTGGTTGCTCTGGCTGTGGCAGGGATGCAACTACACCGCTTGAACAATAGAAACAACTACTCTGATAATGGAAACCCAAGAAACAAGAATCTTGAGGTAAATGTACAGATCATTTTTGTAATTTTCCAATTGCTTTATGAGATTACATGTACAAATATCTGACTTGAGATCCTGATTCTGCAGCTCTCCACCATTCGGTTTCCACATGTGTCTGGCAGTTTGAAACTCATGAAGAGGGAGTGGGTTATTCCAGCAATTAGCTTCTCAGAAAATGGCAGGGGCCCCTATCCTAAATTTATGGTGAAGGTAAATGCATCAGCAACAAATAAATGAATTAAGTTTGAATGCATTTGCAATAATGTATCATATTGACTGAAATACCTTTATTGTTGTGGTTTAGATTAAATCAAGCAATGAAGAAAAGGTGGCAATAACCTACCAGATCTCTGGACCAGGAGCTGATCAGCCCCCAGAGGGTGTTTTTACAGTTGATCGGCGATCTGGGGTGCTGTATGTGACACAGCCACTGGACAGGGAGAAAACGGCCAAATACACTGTGAGTTCAAACAAAGCATAACCTCAGTCTCAACTACAGCGCGTCTTAATCTTTACACACAAGGTGGTGTGTGTTACAGCTGTGGGCCCATGCAATAAATGAGGGCGTTAAGGCTGAGGAGCCCATGGAGCTGATTATCAATGTCATTGACCAGAATGACAACCCGCCACAGTTCACTCACAGTTCTTTCTATGGCCGAGTGAGCGAAAGTGCTAAAGTTGGTGAGAAAATGATAAAAGCTGCAGCCCTCTAAACTTTACTTGACTTCCAAAAATGACAATCTTAAAGTTTTGTATTGATGTCAACAGGAGACTTTGTCATAAAGGTAACAGCAACGGATAAAGATGACCCAAATACAAACAATGCAATAATTAGGTATCAGATAAAGACTCAGATGCCTCAAATGCCTAAAGGGGACATGTTTACCATAAACCCAGTAAGTGGAGCGATCAGTGTGGCGGCAGGTGGACTGGACAGAGAGGTAAAGTAATCATGCAGTGTGAACACCACCCTCCTCAAAAGACATTTTCATCCCTCATTTACTTTGCTGCTCACTTCTTGTGATAGACTCACCCAGAGTACAAGCTGATCATTGAAGCTGCTGACATGGTGGGACAGGGACTAAAAGCCACCTGCACTGTTATCATCAGCGTCACTGACAGCAACGACAATGCTCCACAATTCACCGTCACATCTGTAAGTTGAAAAAGACCCAAATACCTCATGATGGTGTTTAATCTAGCTTGATCTGTAGCTACATTTTGTCTTGCTTTCTCCCAGATGTCAACATCTGTCCCTGAGAATGAGGTTGAAGTTGAGGTCATAAGGCTAAAGGCCACTGACAGGGATGAGTTAGGATCTCCAAATGCCAACACTAAATATTCAATTATAAAAGGCAATGAGGGGGGAGAATTCAATGTCACCACTGGCTTTGATAAAATGGAGGGAATCATTACCACAGTCAAGGTCAGAGCACATCAGTCATCTTATTCTCCATTATACTCAATGTGCACAGTGCATCATACTTATTCGCCCGTTGTCCACCTTCTCCAAGGAGCTGGATTTTGAGAGCACCCCCGTCTTTACTCTGCTGCTAGTGGTGACAAACGAGGTGTCGTTTTCTGGGCCGGCGTCTACCTCGACAGCCACAGTCACCGTTGCGGTTGTGGACAAGAACGAGCCTGCTGTTTTCAGTCCAGCAGAGATCCATGTGAGCATCTCAGAGGACTTGACCATCGGGAGCGCTTTGGTTGGCATCCGAGCTAAGGACCCTGACAGAGCCAGGAAACAGATTGTTAGGTAAAGGAAAACACATTCATGTTGTTTACATGTCAACACATGGATGTGTTTGTTAATATGCATGTTGCACTGGTCCGTTTCGGCTCTAATCAGGTTGTTCCTCTTGTTTCTAGATATAAACTACACAATGACTCTGCAAGGTGGCTGAGTATTGATGGAGACACAGGCTCAGTCAAAGTGAAAAGCAGCATGGACAGAGAATCACACTATGTCAAAGACAGCACATACACAGTCCTAATTTTGGGTTATGACAATGGTGCTACTTTTATTCTTATCAAACTGCCATAGCTTTATTTCCCTGTAACACAGTTACAGGGAAATAATGACTGAATAATGACTGAATAATAACTCTGCTGTGTCCATCTTTTAGACACTGTCCCAGCTACAGGGACAGGAACTCTGGTTGTGACTTTACTGGACGTGAATGATCATCTTCCTGTGATCAAGCAGAGAAAAGTCAGTCTGTGCAACAAGGATCCTGTTCCTGTTCAGCTGGATATAGAGGATCTAGATGGACCAGGCCACGCTGGACCGTTTACAGTGGAGCTTCAAGGAGAGCACAGGATCAACTGGACCATTACCACCAATTCCACAAGCAAGACGGCTCACTAACAGCATGCATGCCCAGTAACAAGATGTAGGAGTTGTGATTTGACTCTTGTGGCGTTAATTCTGCATATTTTGCCCGTTGCAGACAATGTGGCAGCCCTGGCCCCCAAACGTGAGTTGTCACCTGGGAACTATTACGTGCTCATGCGCATTTATGATGTTGACACGCTCTACCAAGACAGCACACTGGATGTAGAGGTGTGCAAATGCCAAGGGGCTGTTTCCACCTGCTTTATTCCACACCATGCCCCTCATCGGCACATTTCTTCGCTCGCACCCTCAATTCTGGGAGCAATTGTTGGTCTTCTGTGTATGTTGCAGCCTATATTTTTCACCCTAAGTCACTAAATTAGCTTTGATTCGCTTTACTGTCTTTGCTTACTACTAGGATTTTTCTTTATCTGTCTTGATCACAGTGCTGCTTCTGCTGCTGCTGCTGTTGTTGAGGAGGAGTTGGTCAGAGCAGGAAGCCCCTCTTCTCGGAGACGTACCCAGGGACAACATCTTCCACTATGACGAGGAAGGAGGAGGTGAAGAAGACCAGGTAGGAGCTAGAGGGTGAAGAGAAGGAGTCGTGACACACACAGCAGACATGTAAAGGTGATGATTACATTAGATTACCTCTGCCTGACGCGTTTAATCCCTCAGTCACATGAAAGTTTGATGTGTTTGTTTCGTGTTTTTATGTCAGTTTTATGTCAATTATTGACAAATGATTGACATAAAAAAATGCTATTGCGTGTTTTTTTTTCTTCTTCAGGAGTTTGACCTGAGCCAGCTTCACATAAGGCTGGATAACCATCCTGAGGTTCTCTGCACTGATGTGTTTCCTGTTGTCCACAGCCACCCACGCTACCGCAGACAACTTCAAGCCAATGAAGAGATTGGCAAATTTATTGGAGACGTGAGTGATGTTAACATTTTATAGATTGTTTGTTTACAGGAATATCTTTGTTGCAAAAGTGCGTGAAGATCTGCAATTTGTGCCAATGTCATGTTTATTGAATGGCGTTGAGGGTTTTTATAATAAGGATTTTCCTTGATTTCCCCTCCAGAATGTGTGTGCTGCAGACAGCGACCCCACAGCTCCTCCTTATGACTCCCTCCTGGTGTTTGACTATGAGGGCATTGGATCTGAAGCGGGTTCACTCAGTTCCATCGACTCCTCAGACTCAGATGAGGAGGAGCATGACTATCGGAGCCTGGCCCACTGGGGGCCACATTTCAGCAGGTTAGCTGACCTGTACACGGGCAGGATAGAAGAGGACGATGACGCAGAAACGTTGCCAGGAAAGACAGAATGGGTCTGACATGAGTATTTAAAGCCTTCAGTTGTCAGAGTGCTGTGACCTTTCTCTGCTGCCTCCTGTCACGTTTGCATTGACTGAAAGTCTGAGATGGAAGCTGCACATGCTCAGGTCATGCATTACTCTTAACTTTCCTGGTTGGTTATTTCACTGGGTTGTTGCAGGAATTTGTGGGTAAATAATGATTGACTGAATGCAACTAAACAATATTTAACAGTACATGTGTCCTGAGCTCACAGTAAGGATGTCATATTGTCTCACTTTTTTGGTGGCAAAACCTCAGTGTCACATGAGTTATATTAGATTTCTAATTTATGGATTTTTCAAAGCTTTAAGTAAAAGTTGGCAAAAAACAAATTGAAGAAGTGAGTTCAAACAGGGGTTGACAGTCAGTGTTGGTGCTGCCTAACTATACGAGCAGACTCACATCTAAGAGCATAATAAAGTGATGCCAGTGCTGTTGTAAAAATTCCCATGTATGTATGCATGTATTCCCAAGCTCCTCAAGGCTCCATCATTGGTGCCATTATATTCTTATTTTTTCTTTCTCCGTAAGACTGATGCTGAGACTCTGTGTTTATTTAATTAAATTATATTTTATGATTATGCTTTTTAGTGTCATTCCATTGAATTGTTAAAAACTACCTGAGCGTGTTTTAATTTTACCTCATAAATAAAATTTGTTTGCATTTGTAAATTTGGTCTGTGTCGTCATGTAAATAGGTATTTTGGTTGAGATACTATATGAGCGTAAGGGATGAAACAAGTGAGAATGGGTAATGGAGTCAGTCCACAAAATATAGTCTCAAATTTGTCTCTGAAATGAAACCAGTCCTCTGACACCACCTTAAGCTTTCAACAGGCTGATAAGCTCTTTCGTCATGACCAATCGTCTCCCAGAGCAGTTTCCTCAAGAGTGAACTTTAACCATTCAACCAACCCAAGTGAACTTTGACCCTCTGGACACTCTGAATACACTGGAGAGTTAAAGTAGCAGTGAGAACAACTGTTTAAATGTTTCTTATTTTAGTTAGATGATATTTCCTGTTGATATGAGTGTTTGTGGATAAAAGTACAAGCCTTACAACATTTGCAGAAGGTAGGTGGCAACGCAGACTGAAATCTAGTGTGAACTCTGATCTGTGTGAATCACTGCTGGTTTGTTTGTACATGGGTCGGGCGTTTCCACCATCCATTGTGTTTACTCACAAAATACCTTTTTTCTTATAAAAACAGATGGCACAGAACATGTTTCAGGAGGGGCTGTACCATGTATTTTTTAAGGAGACGCCCTCAACCCACCCACAGACCCAGGTTACCAATCACGGGGAGCCAATGGACAATGTCAGGATCCACCGTTGGTTCAGGACTGTGGTAAACACCAGACTGTTAATTGCTGGGGTGAGAAGAAACTCTCAATTAACACAGTTTACCAGCTTTTAAACAGTCTGCCTGCTTCATGCCCTGTGTTTCGCACCCAGGTGGTTCAAGTCCTGTGTGCTTTCGCCTGTATACTAGCCACAGTCACCCATGCTTGTGTGAGCTACAACTGCTCAGTGTCCATGTTAACACCAGTGTGGTCAAGCCTATTTGTGAGTCCACTCAGTGCAACTCTTTTTGACATAAACAGAGTCAAATACTGGCTCATAACTGTTTGTATTGTTACAGTATGTGGCTGCCGGGTGCCTTGCAATGGAGGTTCAGAGGAAAGCTAATAAATTAAAGGTAAATGTTTTGCTTCATTTTTTTTTTGTTCATGTTATTATCTGCCTCACTTGATTTTGTATTGACAACAAATAGATCATCGCCCTGATGGGTCTGAACCTGTTTAGTCTACTGTTTGGTTTCTCCGCCCTCCTGGCCAACAGTCTCAAGTCTACACAGCCTGTTACACTCAACACAAACCAACAGGTAATTTAGCAAATCTTTGGATCATTTTTTAGATCATTTCTTAGATTCATTTACAACATGGAAGTTGGGTTAAAAATCACTCTGTTTGATCCACCAATACTTCGGGTCAGCAAAGGTTTTACAGCTATAAAAAGCTTGTCAAAGTTAGTTATGCTGAACGTGTGGAAATAAATGCTCTCTGTTTCCTCACCAGCGTACGGGCTCATATGTTGCCAGGGGGAGCTCCATAACATTTTCTGTACAGTGTTTTCTGGCTTCCATCTTCATATTTTTCCTGTCCTGGAGAGGCCTGCGTCGCTATAGCCCTCCCCATACTCAGACCTACAGCCGCATCTCTCAGGTGAATGCAGCGGGGCAGGATGCACAGAATAACCGGGGTGTGATAGAGAGATTCGTTCACTTTGTCCTGTGGTTATTTCCAGTTCTTGGGCTCTAAGTAAACTTTTAGCAAAAGAAATCATAAATACATATTCACAGGATTTAATGCCATCTGACTGTTCTTTGCTCTTTTTTTTTTTTTTGGGCAGGATCCAGATGAAACCAATGGACCTCTACTGGAACAAATTGAATTTAATCTGTGAAACTCAAAGATCTAATATATCTCGTTCAATATTTCTGAAAAATCCACTGGTTTACTGGGACGGGGACATTCAAAATGCTGTAGACTCACTCCTGCTTGCACAACTTTTGTGTAAAAAAGTTACTGTTGTTGACCAGGGAGTGTATGAACCTTTTGTGCACTTCTGAGTTAAAATGTGATGAAATTATATCATGCTGCCTCACTGATGACTTCTAGTTTCACTTCTCCTTTGGGATTCTCAAAAACTTGAAATGTACTTACCTAAACTATGAGGCATTACATGAACACATTCAAAATCAAAAAGATAAACTGCATGTGAAATAGACCATAACTTATTAAACTGCAGTTCCCCAATAAAGTTTACATGCTGAATACTTGTTGAAGGCTGTGCTATAACGAACAAATGAACCTTGTAAGCACATGTCTGTGTAATGTTGCTGATAAAAGGAAGCTTTGAATATTGTAACTGTCAAAGCTTTCAAGTTTTTTCTTACTTGAGAAACGACACTAGAGGGCAGCATTACCTGAGGTTTCTCATCTTCAAGTCCAGTCTGATACACAGACAAACTTTCTCTGTTTGAGGATGAAGTTGTTTCAATTGAGACCATGAGAGGACATCGTGCTCTGTCAAATATGGAGTAGATGATCATGTAAACATTTTTTATCTGATTGTCACTTTACATCAGACTAAACCTGATTCTAGGATTAACCACAGAACCAAGTTGCAGCTTTAAAACTGCTACTTAAAAAACAAAACATTTATGGCCTAAAGCTGGTCCTCACAAAGACAGACGTCCAGAAGTAAAGAGTAACTGTCTGTACAATGTGTTTGAGTGTTTAAATGATGGAGGATTTCTTTGAGAATATAAAGCAAGGCCATACACCACTCTTATAGAGCACGCGCACACACACACTTGGTAACCGACATGTGCAAGTGAAAAAAAAAAAAATGACAAGAGCAGCTAGTTTCTCACGGCATGTCTGGCTAACAGCTTCCAGCTGTTGCCTGGTTGGAGAGCTGCTATGGGAACACACCAAGTACAAAGAGTAACATGGGATTCATTAGTAAATGGACACAGAGGGAGAATAAAAGAAAGCAGGAAGATGAGGTTTGGTGTCCTCAAAGATACTGACAACTGATTCCTCTGGTGGAAGCCACTTTCCTACGTGGTACTACTGTTTGAGTTTGTGTTTACCGCATGTGTAGTTGTATACAGTCAGTTTGTTCAGATGTCGTTGCCCTTGAACATTTCCGTGTGGCATTTACACAAAGAGGGATTGTTCTGTGTGATCTGAGCGAAGAGCCAACCCATGCGACACAGCGGTTTGCAAATCAGAAAGGAATAAATGTGTTGAGAAAAAAAAAAAAAACTGCCTTGATATCGGCCGCATGTGCAGCTGTTTCATCTTGTGGCCTGCTGTTGGGTGATGAGTAATATCTGTTATCTTTGGAGTGTATCTTCCTTCTGACTGCAAGGGAAATCCTCCTGCTCCTTCTCTTGGAGGGCCAGAGTGTGAGAGGGAAGCAACTGAGGCCTGGATGTGATGACAGGAGCGTGAGTGTGTCCGGAGGAGAGGAAGTGGTGACTACATGTGGAGATTCCCTTTGATTAGTCTCACTGATACTCTGACCTCCCAGCTGAATGGCCTGGAAGGATTAGATCAGAGGCACCTGGAAGTGAGCAACTGAATGATTTCATGTTTTTGATTTTTGATGAATGAAAGAGAAAGAAAAAACAGAGACAAAGGCATAGTCTTGAGAACATTCATCAATAATTTATTTTTCTTACTCTCAAGAACCACCACGGCTTTTCACCTTGAAAATTCATCATCGATTTCCAACAACACAGTTTTGAAAAATGTAAAGTTACTATACAAATTTTTAATAGAAAAAAGAATAAATTAACTGTGGAATTCAGTTTTTTTTCTTATCAATTCCACATTTTTTCTACAACACCTTTAATGTATTGTTACAGTTGAACAGAACTGATAAAATCAAGTTACATGCTCTATTGTCTGGTAGGGGGAAGTGTTCTACTATTAAACTGTTTGTTAAAATAAGCTTCATTTTGCACAACTGGTATTGAATCTATTGATAACAATGAAGAGATGTCTAGATCCTACGTGACAAAGCAGTAACTGGTCATTTTGTAGCACCTGAAGGGTTTTTACGATGTCAGAACTAAAAGTAAAAACAATACTGGTTCATATAAAATGGAACATTGTTAAAACAATGAATGTGAATGTTAAAAACCCCACAAAACCTTACAGTGCCCCTCCGTACATACAGGAAAACGACTGATAAAAGAGTTAGTTCATTTCTCTTGGACTGTTATAAAAACCTCAAACATCTCTATGGAGCACAGAAAATATGGTGCGTTTGGAACTACAGAAGGAGGGGGGATGTCACACTTCATCACATCGGGCTCAGGGGTCAGAGATCACCAAAAATAGGACTCTCTGGGTTTTTTTTTTTTTTTTTTGGAGGGGGGGGGGGTGATTGGGTGACACTACAGATCAAGATGTGCTAATGTTAGCGTATAGAAATCAGATGCTGGATGTCTTAGGGGTTCTTAGTTCTTTGTCACTGGATCTGCGTGGCATGCATGGGAATTTGTCTTTGGCGCACAAAATCTGGGCGCATTTTTCATTGCGAAAGCTGGGTCAAAGTTGATACACTACAGATGGTAATTAAGCGGCGATCGCTGGTTCCAATCTTAGGTTAAGACTTATCAGATTTGACTAGGTACGGATGGATGACTCTTGGGAGAACCAGCCATGCACAGGGGGCACGGGAGTGGGCTAAACCTTCTTATGAAAATACTCTGGAAAGTGACAGATTACAACAACTGACGTCAGTGCATAAAGGAAACACCACTGTGAGAATCAGGGTAACACAGGTACCATTCCTCCCATGCATTACAGCATGATACACAATTTATCCCCACACACCAGCGCAATGACACTGAAGAAAACATGTCACTGAGATATAGAATCTGTCATAGTCTTCATAAAATTAACATCTGATTAATCAAGATTTTGTGCAACAGTGAAACAATGGTTCGCATTATTCTGCAACATAAACATATTTCAAGGGAAGATGAGGGGAACTGATTCAGGGACAGAAAAAAGATGCAGAATTCTGCTTCCTTTGTACAAAACCAGATGTGCTTTTCTAACCCTGTTCTGAAAATTTGATTGTTGATTGGGATGTGTGATAAAATAATTCTCTCTGGGTCTCTAGCGGGGTTTCTCTCCATTCTGGTTATGGCTTTTGCTTCTGCCCTCATAGTGGGGTATTAATTCATTCATTGATGTCTATACAATTTAAAATAAAAACACTATCAACGGTGGTTCTAGCTTTACTAGTGGCTCGTTATGCACTTTGATACAACTCATCAGTACAATAATAAGAGTGGAAAATGAGAAACATGAGAACATGTTGTGCTTTAAGACCAAAGTTATATTGACAAATTCCTTAACAATTTCCCCTGATGCCAAATCATAGATGAGCATGCAAAGTGTCTTCCAGCTACTCTCCATTGCTGCTGTTTTATAGAAGGGGTCTGTAGCTTGATGGAGTTGCTGTTCCAGAACTGAATACAGTACGAAGGTAAAGCACCAACATATTTGGCACAAATATATTAGTATTCATATGTGCCCAGTAATGCAAGTGTTCTGACCGTCAGCATGTGTTCTGGCCAGCATTGACCTCAGACTGTCCGTGTTTAGTCAGGATCTCTCCTGCCATGCTGAAGAGATGGACAAGAAGATGAGAAAACACAGTGCTACAAAGGGACTGATGGATGCACAGCAATGTGTGAATATAAAAGTCCAAAGACCAAAGAACAGACACCACAGATAAAAAAAAAAAAAAGATGAGTCACTGTAGAGATTTATCACTGAATAGCCTCAATATCAAACTACAAGTAAAGCCAACAGATGTCAACAGCCAATCGTCTTTTACTTCAAAGGTTGAAGATGAAGAATGTGAAAAGGCAAAATGAAATGTTGCGGTAATTGTGTGACTGCGTGTAGCCACTTAAAAAAAAACAAAAAACACAGGCCTTCAACCCAACCCTCCGTGCTGTGGCTCAAGTACTGTTCATAGTCCACCATGTGGCCAAACAAGCTGTTATGGACATAGAAATCTTATAAAGACCAAAGACATTAAATAAAAACGAATGAAGTCACTGAAGAAAGCATAGATAATGCCAAACCCAATAACCACAATCCCATATTCCCCCTGTGATGCACTAATGATCCTTTACTCCAAACATCACAAGGCAAAGAACATGGCATGATGCCTGCTTCAATTCACTCTGAAGATTCAAACCAGTTCATGTACTTGTACAATGTTTGTTATTGCTATAGTCCTCATCAATATCCCAGACAAACAGAGTCCCGGAAACCATTCTGATATATTGTCACTGCGAATTCACTCACATACAGTTGACTGACAGTCAGTTTTCTGCAGGGGGCACCAGCTCAATGTGTAACCAGTCGATCCAGCAGTTGTCTTTGGTTGTGGGTTAAAACTGAGAAGCGTTGAATTTGTCACCTATGTTTGTTAATTCCGATATTTATTTATTTTTTTTTAATTTTGAAAAGTTTGTGTAATGTTCTCTTTTTTTAAATACGCAGGGAGAAATAAACAAGACAGACAAACCACATTGATGGGGAGAATGAAATCCAACACAGTTCATTTGGGTCTGGGTTTTAAACTGGTGGCTCAAATCCAGCAGGTATCATCTGATTGGGTGGCAGTGCACTGGAGTTAGTAAGGTTAGGGGACCAAAAGACGAGATATAAAACCAATCCTGGAATGGCCAGTGTTGGTTTTGTTGAGTTTGAGTTGTGTGTTTGATATTTTTCTGTGCTCTCTCTCTCTCTCTCTCTTTCCATCGCTCCTTCCCCCTTTGCCCGTTTCTTGTGTGTTGCAGAGGGTGAGTAATTAAAGGGCTCCGTGGTGCTGCAGGGCAACAGTTCAACAGCTGAGGTGGTGCTTCTCAGTCTGTCCTGTAAAACCAGCCCTCATCAGAGCCTGGTGGGTGTGTCCCCGTCTGACTGAGCTGTGATGGATGGGGTATAATAAAGAGGGGATGAGATGGATGAAGGGTAGGATATAGGGAGGAGGAAGGCTCACGTCCAGTCCACCAGTCCGGTTGGGGCAGGGTTTTTGTAGGGCTTTAAGGATGAGGTTGTTGGTTGTCGATGGGTAGTAGTGAGGGGCAGTTGAGAGGCAGTAGGAGAGGGCAATGGTACTTTTCTGGGCCCCTTAAAGGAAGGTCTCAGACCAGGGTTCCAGGTTTGGCCTTGTCGTGTCCGTACCACTGCACATCTGCCAGCTCTGAACACAGGGGGCTGCTGAGAAAACAGCTGTCACTGAAAGACCTGCAGAAGAAGTGAGAGCAGGATTACACTGACTTTACAGGGCAGCTTCTTATGACAGAAGGTGAATGACTAAAACATTCGATATACAATCATCTATATGATTTGTAGTGTTCATCTGCTTCTGTGTTGTCTTTGAAAAAGAACGTTCTTTGTTACAAACACATACAGCACATGGTTAAGTATTTCTATTAGTAAATCCTGTAGTGAATGAGCCACAGTGTCAGAACACGGAGCAGAGCACATGCAGAGATCAGATACAGATACAGCCAGAGAAGGAGTACCTGACACACACATACCTCCACCATCACCTACTCATTGTCAGCCCCCCCACAGTTGATGATATAAGTGACTAGTAAACATGATGCTTTTATAGGTGTGTACGGAAAGATTTCTCTGGATATCTGATTGTGTGTAAATTCGGCAACTGCTGTCACTGCTGTGTTTTATCATTAAGGTTCTTTAGTTTTGGGTTTTTTTTTTTTTTTCATTTTGTTCAGTTTTCTTGCAATATCTGCTTATGCTGCTGCTGTGTTTTCCCAACAGTAAACTCTAGCTTTAGACCACTGGGAGGCTGAGACCACAGACAGTACCTCTATGCATCAGAGCTGGGCTGAGGGGGAGACTGACAGACGTCCTCAGTGGGAGAGCTGTCTGCTGTGCCTCTAAACCAGGAGAGAGGACACACACACAAGTAAAGGAGGGTTAGTACAGACAGAAAGAGAGACGAGAGAGAAATGACAATATTAGGAAATAGAAAATTGCTCCATAAGGACAGAGGCAAGAGAGTGAAGAAACAAAGAGGCAGTGAGTGAAACATTAACACAAAGAGCAGAACTGAATGGCAAGCCAAGAGGAGTGTTATAACTTGAGAAAGAAGAAGCTTTAAAAATAGATGTTATTCACAGTGAAACAACATCTGCTTGCACGGATGCAACCGACAATCAAAGCTTGTGAGGGTGTTAAAGTGAGGTTTGGACAACGATAGTGACAAAGAAGCTGAGGGGGCAAGATACAGTTTGTCCTAAAATAAGATCAAATCTGATCTTCAAACATCATGTCACCCTGTTTAAGTCACTTCATGTGTGCATTGGTGCCTCTTACCCGCTCTGCCAGTTGAGGATGTGCTGTGGGCTACAAGGGGGTGTGGGTGTGGCTGCATGTTCACTGGAGGGCGTCATACTCCTCTGGCTGTGAGGGGATGCAGCTATGGGGAAAACGGACATTTAGTTATGCTGGCACGGCACATGCAGTGTACAATAGAGACAAAGGAAACATGTATACACACACACAAACACACACAGGGAAAACAGACATACAAGAGACTATAGTGAGGTGACAGGCAAAGGAATTTCAACTATGCCCCACACATGGTGTTGGGGGATGTGCCCTGGTGTCACAGGGACAATCTGACTCTAGGGAAAGGGTCTCTCTCTTGCTCTCTCTCTCTTGCTCCCTCTCACACAGCCTCGTTGGCGCAGTAGGCAGCGCGTCAGTCTCATAATCTGAAGGTCGTGAGTTCGAGCCTCACACGGGGCACAATGTTTTTCTTTTACACTACAAAACAGCTGTTCTGAGATCTGTTCTGCCACATACTCATCAGACAGCTATCACAACTCACTTCCATGTAACTTAAGTACAATTTATAGTCAATTCCAAGTGTATTTTCAAAGACATGAGTGAGTTAGTTTATTTTCTGATGTGAGATTTGATACTGACAGAGAGATTATGCATTGATCAGATAACGTGTATTTGTTATGGCAACAGAGACCTGCCTATTTACCGACAGTAAGAGAGTCTTTGCCGCGAACATAACCAAAGTCCATGAGGACACAACTTGGACATTTGGACTCATTCTTAGTGTCAGTAATTTGGACTACACGACCGCAGACCTTGTTGACACAGAAGGCAGTGTCACTTTTCTAATCTGAAGGTTGTGAGTTCAATCCCCACACAGAGATGTGTGTGTGTTCCTATCCACAGTATATTTGCTTTCTGAAAAAAAAAAAAAAATCCACAAAGTGTAATATTAACATCTATTCTAACACTAAATTAGAATAGACTCAGTACTCTGAGTCATTGCTAGAACCTCTAAATTAACACAAAAGACACCAAGTACAAATCTTGTTGACACAATAGATAGTGTGCCATTGTCTATATGACTGCTATATATGTAAAGTGCCTTGAGATGACGTGACATGATTTGATGCTATATAAACAAAATCTGATCTGATTTGATTCTGAGAGCTGTCAGCTGTGAGTTTGGGCCTCAGAAGGAGCAATATTGTAAGATTGACATTTATTGTTAGAACCTCAAAATAAATGAAATAAACTCTAAACTAAATGAATGTAAACATTTATTTCAACCCTTTAATAATGATTCTCTTTTACCCTTATGAGCATAGGTTTAATGTGAACTAATGAAGGTGACCCACCTGGTGAGCCCTTGGCGAGTGTCCCTACTCTACTCCCTCGTCCATGTCCCAGAGTGCCTTGCTGTGACCCTGTCTCGGAGGAAGTGGACCCCGAATGTGAGTGGCTCCTCTCCTTCAGGCTCCCTGAGGACCTCTGGTACCAACATCGCAGCTCTTCAGACACTGCTGCCCTCCCCCCTCCTCCACCACCACCCTCTCGCCCCAATGATGGAGTCCGTACGATCTGAGAGCGTGACGGTGTGAGTCGACCACTCCCCTCTCCTCCCTCCTCTCCCCCCCAGGCCTCCTTGTACAGCCCCCCGGCTGTGTAGGAGCTGGAGGTCTTGAACTGGGCCTTCACGCTGTAGTGGCCCTCCTGATCACTTTCTAGGCTGCGCACCACCACGGGGTTGGGGCTGCCCTCCACGTACAGTG
Source organism: Rachycentron canadum (assembly GCA_038496675.1). Lineage (NCBI taxonomy): Eukaryota > Metazoa > Chordata > Actinopteri > Carangiformes > Rachycentridae > Rachycentron > Rachycentron canadum. The sequence goes on from CM076652.1 coordinate 13,147,756, forward strand.
GGTACTCCTTGATGCGGTATTGGGAAGAAGGTTGACTCTGGCTGTGGAGGTAAACTCCATGATGCCCCCCTCCCATCCCCCCTCCACCTGAGCCTCCACCAGAGCCATTCTTAGCTGCCAGGTTTGGCATAGAGCCGGAGTTAGAGGAACCCAGGTTTCCTGCAGACCTAGAGGGAGAACATAAGCCAACACTTCAATCTCACAGAACTTTCTGTTACTTTATATGTGTAAAGTACACACAAGTTGTGTCAAGAAAGCATCTTTCCCTGCATCTCCCCAACCCTTACCTGTGCCTTTGCCTCTGCCTCTGCCTGGCTTTGGAGGGTGAGTCCTCTCCCAGAGTAGAGTAGTTGGGGTTGCTGCCGGGGGGTCCACCAGAAGGGTAGTAATGCTCTGAGCTGCTTTGGCTGGTGCAGGATGAACAGTCGTCCAGTGGGTCAGAGCCATTGGAGCTGCGTCCTGGGCCCAGGAAGAAGTCAGGGCTGCCCAGTGTCCCCAGGGTGTGTGGGTGTGCGTCAGGGTCAGACGCAAGCAGTTTGCCCTGGGACTCAAGGCTGGAGCTGCGGTTCCTAAAGTGCTGAGCAAGACTGTGCAGACGTGTGGGACTGATGTCCACTGACCTGTAAAATGGGGGAACAGATTTAAAGACATATCCTACTAGGTGTTTTTTCAGTGATATAATTTGTTATGTTTACCAAAGTGATGTAACTCTTGAATACCCATTAAACAATTGGGAATATAAGGACTGACCTAGTGGAATGTACATAGTGTGGGGTCCTGGACCTCAGGTCCGGGGTCGACGGCATGCTGGACTGAGAATTCCAGTGAGGAAGGCTCCTGATGGGGCTGCTCTGCAGAGAGTTACTACCCCCTGCCTCAGCACTGCCAGAACTTGGGAAACGCCTGTGACTAAAGAAAGGTGCAATTAAAATGAGCATAATTTATGAGAAATTTCCTTACACGTAAACACCTTTCACATACTGTAGGCGCATGTGATCAACTTGCTGACAACTTGCCTTTGTGTATGACTATGGCCGCTCTGTATTTGTACACATTACAGCTAATTTTGACTGAACGAGTCACATTTGAGATGATTGAACTACACCTCAAATGCATTATGGTCAGCATAAGCATATGGCCAATATATTGTTGCTACATTCTAAATGGATGTTTGAGATAAACTCCCTTATACCTGGAGTGAGAGGAGCGTTTCTTGACTTTTTCATAGGGCTCATCCAGTGATGATTCGCTCCACATCTTGGGTTTGATGGGTGATTTATCGTAGTCAGAGCGTGTGTAGTGCAGGTGTCGCAGGCCATCCAGGGACTGTGGCGGAGGTGGCCGACTGTGAGATGGTGGTCGAGGCGGGAGGCCCTTGTGAGGTGATGCTACTGGAGAGAAGGTGGGGGTACCTGTAACTTGAGGGTCATCTAAAAACAGAGAAGAAATTGAAGTAAGATTGAGCACACTTAAAATGGGATTACATTTAATTTCATCATTATCATGAGCTACAGAAAGTGCACAAGTATAATGTGAGGGAATCACATTATTACCATCATCTAAGACCAGTGCGTCAGACAGTGAGCTGTCTTCAGAACCAATATTGGCCTCTATAGGACAGAAACAGAGGCAAGATATTAGAGACTGTACAAGAAAATACTCTTAAAAGTCTTATGTTTACAAATGTTGTGTTGACTTTTTTAAATTAATGCTCAGTACTTGAGAAGAACATTGCTGTGTGCAGTGGCAACTACAGCTAATAGAAATAAAGTGCCAAGGAAATAATCAGATTTTCCCAGTGAGAATAGGGGAATATTGGTACCTTCTATGATAAGCGATGCTCTCTGTGTAGGCTTCTTGCCAGAGCGGACCCGGTACTCATTGATAGAGTTCTCAATTTCCTGTAGCTTCTTCAGTGCGTTCAGATAAGACGTCTTCCTCTGCTTCTTCAGCTTCTTACTGCTCACATGAGGATCACTGGCAAGACGCCTGGCTGCCTCTGTAATCTGGGACTGAATGGCAAACTCCCGCTCCAACCGCTCCAGCTCCTCTTCCTGGGATAAGCACATGCAAACACAAACACACACACACCACACAAAACACACACACACAAGCTCTGAGTAACACAAGCAAGCACAAAGATACTACACAGTTTTAGCAACAGAAATCTACACAAAATCCAAAAACAACAAAGCTTAGTTTGCAGACACATATTCAGACTGTAACTCTCCCATGCAACGTATTTGGTTAGACACACACAGAACCTTGCCAGAGAAAACACACTGAGGAAATCATTTATCTGTGCTGCAGCCCCACATTTTCTCACCACTGGATATTCTCTATTCTCCCTGTCCCCCAATAACAACACCTCTCCATCAATCCATCCTCTCCTCCTCTACGCTGCTCCTGAGATTTGTGAAGCAGAGACTGTGAGGTGAACCAAGTAAAACATACATTTTCATGCTGCAAAAGTATTGCATATTGCCTATGTGTTGATTTACACACTAGAGGGGTTACCGGTGTAGTATACTGTTGTATAATATAGTATAGTAGAAACTTGCAAACGTGATTATAGATAAGGAGATAGATGTGTACAACCTGCATGTAATGTGTGCTCTCACATGACATAACACACACTTGCCTCCATAGAGACAGAGAACAATGATGTATTCACTTAAGTCGACATCTTACTGGACTACATCAGTTCTGAGGAATCCCTCTCACACAACAGTGCCTTCACACTGCCGCCAGAGCAGCTTCTGTTTCCTTTGTCTGTTTCGCATGAGTTTAAGGTGTTCAGGATTAAATTAAGAAACCTCTTTCTGCTTGCTTGACATTTTTGTGATGTTGTCTCCCTGGATTCTTTCAAAGCACACAACCTCAGCAACACACACCCATACACGCATGCCTGCACACACGCAGACATGCACACAGTCCTACTATCACCACTTCCTATGGCGAGAATGCTGCCAGATTATTTTTAGAAGTTTTGCTGCTCTGGAAAATCTATCTGTGACTCAAAAAGACAGCAAGAAAAAGATGCAGTACAACCACTTTCACAAGGTCCAAGATGTCTCAGACTGTTGCGTGTCACTGCTCTTGGTTTCCTTAGCGTCTTTAATAAATGAGTAGGGATCAGTTAACTTATCATTAATCATCAATCATCACCCCGCATGGTTTTAAATGAAATGAGTCCTGAAATGCCCTTGATTTGTAATGAGCTTTTAAGCATCAGCTGTGCTCTATAATCGCCATCTTCTGTTCATAAATGTATCATTACATCTGTTTGAAAGGGAAAGTAAACACACTAAACTAATTAGCACTGCATTTAACATATTCCAATTACTGCAGCCCTGCCTGGCGCAGGTACAGGTTTGTATTTGATTCAGAAACTGACACCCCTAGATGACCTCCTGTTTTCATCCAGCAGATTGTAGAGTGTGAAGAGCTACTGAGAGTAACACAGTTGAAGTTTTACCTCTCCCTTAGGAAGAATTTTCTGCTCGTCCAGTTTAAAGGCGGTACCAATCTTTCGTCTCACTGTGGGCGGCTCCTCTCCTGGATCCAGAGGATATTCCTTAGGAAGCTTTCCTGTCAGCTCCTGGAAAATATTTAACAAAAAAAAAAAAGGGGGGGGGGGGGGGGGTAAAGTCAGAAAAAAAGAGCTAGGACATATTTTAGTTTTCTGAATATTTACCAAATCTGTCAGTGTTTTCTCATACCGCCTCTCTGATGCAGATGCTCTTCAGTTCCTCTAGTCTCTGTCTTAGTGTTTCCTCCAGAGCTTCCTGTCTGGCCCTCAGTGCTGCCAGCATGTCCTTCTTAGCTGTCTGGGAGCTGTCTGATTCTTGGGAACCTGCAAGGTACACAGCACATGATTTGGGGGCAGAAGTCTGGAACATATGTGTGTGTGTGTGTGTGTGTGTGTGTGTGTGTGTGTTTACAGTTGGGAACTTTTGAGGAAGACTGTGGAGGGGAGGGAGAAATTGTGCATGCACCTGCTAGATTTGCAGGATGTTTACAGGAAGTGAATGGAACGTTTCAATAAGGAAGCTGAGTTTTAGTCATGTGTTTGTGCAAGTGTTTTAAAGGAAGGGGCAGTTTAGGGCAAAATCTGTGACGCACAATTTCCTAGGCCCAGAGATGGTGCCAGTCTTGTTTACAACATGCCTTGTGTTATGCAAACAATCACACACACACATATTCTGTCTCTCTCTGTTGCTTTGTCTGTGAGCCTATGTGGTTCACTGTGCGGTCAATTGTAGCAACAATGCAAAACTGACCACTGCTGACACAGTTATGGAAACAAGAAATATTCACTGGCTTATTATTGATCCAAAAACACAGTCAAATTCAATATTTCTGCATGTATTTACGTGATGCTAAACAGCCGTGTTTCTGCAGATACTCATTTCCTGCAATATATATTTTCAAATTTTTCACTTAAAATCTACTATCATTATTCAAAACAACTAGAAAACAGAGGGCATTAGCGCCTGGGTCAATATAATATGAGATCTATCTAATGAAGGTCTGAGGACTGGAACCTTCTTAAGCGTTTGTGATTTTTGCCTATTGTTCTCTAAGTTCATAGATGTGACATTAACGCTCACATATTTATGTTGATGGAAAAAGATGGCTCCCAGTCAATAAGCAGTTAATCATGAAATAAACAGACACAACAACGAGGAGACAAGTAACAAGACCCAGACTGATAAGACAGAGAGACTCTATGATAAAAGGTTTGATTAAGAACAGAGAGGAGAGAAAAGGGAGATTAGGGGACTAGGAGTGGATAGATGAAGGGAATGGATAAGAAGGAAAGGAGAGATACATGTATCTGAGAAACATATGCTGAGAAAAGAGAAGCAAACAGATCCGATCAGATGAAAATGAGTACAACAGGCAGGACATGGTTCCTGAAATAGAACAGGTTTTTCATTCCTGACAACAGTAATTGATTCAATAATGCGTAATTCAGTAACAGCTGACCCCAAAGCCTCTCCTGATGCTGGTTAGTTGATTGTGATTTTACAAGTGAATACTGCAGCAGCAGATGACCAGGTAAAGAACGTGTGCTTTTCTACTATGCAACACATTGTAAATGGCAGTTTGGCTTTTAAAGCTCTCTATTCTGATTTTAGTTAATGTATAAATATTTCTGTCACACTCGTTACTTGTCCAGATAAGTGTTGTTTTAAAGCCTGTGACAAAGTTCCACAATGACTTGCTGACCTTTTCATTCCTGCACTCACTAAATTTAGAGGGGAAAGGGGCCTCTGGAGGATGAGTCTGTGTGACATGGAGGGGGGGAGTGGTACTCTATACGTACAGAAAAACGCTGGTGTGTGTATGTGTGTGAGATCATTCAGCAGAGAATCAGTGGCCTCTTTCCAGAGGCAGCTGTTTCTGTCTCTCCAGGCCCCCCTCCCCATAACACATGCAAATACAGAGACAAGCAGACTCACATTGGTGATTCACATATACTGACCTGAGGAGAGCAGACTGCCACTGCTGCCACTGATAATCTTGCCCTTGCTGCCCATGTTGGCCAGTTTGGAGGTCTTCAGAGTTCCTGTTTCCGTAAGGTCTATAGCGATCTCACTCAAACTCCGTGCCGCATGGATCTTCGACTGGACAGACCAGAACAGAAAGGCACATTCGTCAAGGCACATCCTTAAGCAGTGTAATGGCAACACTTTTGCTGACAACCCTGCAGCTCTCTGTATCACTTGTAGGTTTTTAACCATGTCTGTGGTCTGTGGCATGAATTGAGTGTGTTTCTTGTGGGACCGACTGACCTTGCTTTGCTTGCGGTCCAGGTAGAACTGGTGTTGGCTGATGGCCATGGCCCAGATGGACTTGATGAGGGCGGGACAGGCGTACCAGGTATGCACAGCGATGCCACTGTGGCCAAACGTCCTTCTTGTCACAGACGCCCTACAGTAGGAGCGGACACAAGGCCTCCTTATATACACTGAATACAAAAAAACACCAAACTCCTCCACCACCTCCACTACTACTAACAAAATGACTGCTGCTGCAGCTGCTCTGAAGAAGGACGAAAATATTAGAGGCTTATGAGAGCAAACCTGATAGCAATATTTTTTGCAAAGCCACACACGATGTTCCCCATTGTTTACTCATCCTTATTTAAACACACATCTGTAGCTGAGCAACAGACCAACTTACCCAAAATGACAGCTTCCTTTAAAGAAAACACCACTGCTCTCTGTTTCACCCTGTCTGTCTCTTTTTCTCCCATCTCCTCCCTCTCTCTGTCTGTAGAATAACACTCCACATATATAGCCATGTTAAATAAACACAAGAGAGGTCACTTCCTCCGCAAAACAGCTATCGCTCAGCCATCTATCCTTCTGTGGTCAACTATCAAGGGTTTGCCCAGTGTGTTTGAGTGAGCGAGAGGGAGAGAGAGAGACCACATGAGTTTGTGCATGCATGTGGCTGCACAAGTGTGTTAATAATCAGCCTATCAATCTATGTCAGGCTCCACCGGGACATCCCCAATATCTTGCTCCATTGCCAAGACAAACGCAGCAACCATTACAGAATAAGATTACAATCTCTCCTTTTCTGCACTGTACCGTATGTAGCTTCAAATCTTAACACATCCACATATGGCACAGTGGTAATATACAGTAAATACTACTGGAACGCAACCATAACTAGAGGGAAATTATCGTCTATGGATATTAACTGGCAAAAATTAGGGATGACACAAGATACGAATCATCTAACCAATAAAGAGCTGCACATTTTAAAGAGAGACATTTTTAAGGCACAGTAGCAAGTTGCTTAAATTTGTGATATAAATTTACCTCCTGGGGTCATGAACTTCCACTGAAAACTTCTTCTCTCTGAAGTAGAGGTTCTCCAACTGACGCCATTGGAACACCTGAGGTTTAGGGAAAAGACACGCTCTTCAGGGCTGTTCACACAAAAAGATGCTTCACATTAAATCCACACAGCTTTCAGTCAAATCCTCTGTTCTCTCCTCTATATGTTCCAATTTGTATTGAAAAAAAAAATGGATAAGGATGACCTCACTCTGGAGAAAGACAGCGTGAGAGGGAGGAGGCTTTCTTTCCTCGCCTCAGCTTTAGTTTTTTTCTCTTTTCCGTCCGTTTTATGAACCATCAGCTTCTCTTTAAATGAAGTTAAAGCCAGCTGGGTGAGAAAGTTTCCCCCAAGACGTATTCCACAGCATGTGTGTATCTGAAATCCTCCCAGGCGCAAGGGAACAGAAAGTTTTCAGATGGTGGGTGTTCACCATCTGTAGGCATATGCGTGTGTGTGTGTGTGTGTGTGTTGGTGGAGAGAAAATGTGTAAAGTTAAGTTTCTTCCTCTCCTGAAGCTTTGCTGTGAGAGTGCAGGAGGGAGGGGGCGTTTGTGTTTCCCCTCCTCCTGACCCCTCCTCCCTCCCTAAGGGACTGTTCTTCCTGCTCTGGGCTCTGTGGTTGGGAGGTGTGTGTGTGGGGTCAGGGGAGGAGTAATGATGGGGGAGAGAAGCCTTCTGTGGCCCCTGCAATTGAAGTGCCCTTGCTTTGTTTTGTGTGTGTGTGTGTGTGTGTGTGCGCGCGCACACTCACACTCACAAAGTTTGGGTCTGGTTCTTGTTAGAGAAAAGGTAAAGGAGTGTGGGCTGAACACAAGAGGGCCTGCATCTATCAGCTGGAGCAGTCATGCAGACACACTCAAAACCTCTGACGGCTGCCGTCCAGCTATTAATGAGGAAAGTAAAACTGAGCTTCAAGAACGGACAAACAAGAGAAAAGAAACAAAGTAAAAGCTAAGACCCAACTATGACAGGATGAGGGAGGAAAATAGGAGAAAGGGAGCTCAGGGAGGAAGAGGTCACAGCCCAGGAATTTTAACAGCCTAGGAAAACAATGGACAGAGAGATGAGGGGGAGGAAAGGGGAGGAGGGTGAGAAATATTATGAAAAAAGGATGTAATGTATGTATTTATGTGTTGCAGTAGTTATGCACTGATGTGTATGTAGTGCACGAGCTTGAGGAAAGCAAACCTGTGCCCTTATCAAAACTCTTTCTGTACCGTACATTTTAAATGGAGTGTGAAGTGCTAATGTAGCATGGTGCTAAATATACCGGGCAGGGTAGATAGTGAGAGTGACTGTGTGTGTGTGTGTGTGCGTGCGCGCATTTTGGCTACATATGGACCAGAGCTGTAGAGATTAGATAGGTGTTTGTAACTGTGTTCAGGCACAAGACCACAAAAGCTGTCCTCGCAGAGCTGCTGTAACTTTGATAGTGGACTTTGATGTTTCACGATAATCTATACGTGTGTGTTGGGTTCAAAGCAGTCACAGGATTTACAACAAATGCCACAAAAGTTGCTCCAGAGTTTAAAATTAGACATTTTTGTTGCGATTACAGTGCTGCTTCCAAAAGTGCTCAAGTTACATAAGCCTTTGTAGTCTGTGTGACTACTTAGTGAATATCTGATAAAAACATGCTGACAGCTTCTCTCTCAGGAACTCTGCTGAAGGTACTCCTGTTGTTAAGAAGAGGATGTTGCATGTGTGCATGCATATGCTATAAATCCTCTTCCTTTGACTGTGAGACACTGGCACAATTTTTAACAATTATTATTCATAAACAACTGGGTGCTCACTGGCACAGACCCATCTGTCCCATAATAATGCTTGTGCTCCTGAACGTACATCCATTATGGATGAAAAGGTCAGATTTGATAGAGTACAAAGGCCTTTATTCTGTGTACTGAACTCCCTGTGGACTCAAAGAAAAGAGTTTAGAATAGAAGAATAGTAAAGGCCACAGTAACTATGATGCCAGGTATTATTCCTTTCTAAAGTTGGATCTGAGGGTCCATTGTTTTACCCATAGGTGGGGTTCTAGTAAGCAATACTATAGCCACCAGTTGTCACGGTGATGAAGATACACTCTGGGGGCACTTCCTGTTGTTTGAGTATTGGTTGTGGTTTTTGGAGGGAGGACATTTATGGAAAAACAAATCAGAACAGGCTGTAGCTGCCTATGTGCCCTAAATAAATCACATACAGAAGTTAAATAAGTTAGTGGGTGGTGGGTGTGTATTCTCTGCAGACTGCAGAAAATTATAAATGAGTTAATATCCAGTGAAATGCATATGGGATGATAATAAATAACACCATACTTTGCTGCATTTGAAACTTTCTTGCGGCTTCATCAGTGTTCACAGAAGCTTTTCTATGTTAGACTTAAGTCAATCAGTCAGGTAGTTAGTCTATAACCTTTGCCTAAATGAGTCAGAGCACAGTAATGAGGCATTAGTATAGTGTGTGGTTAGGTTGTAAACCCCTGTCTGCGTGTATTGTATATGTCTGCATGTGGCCTGTGGTAAGCAGAGTGGGGAAAAGTATTTTAACATCCCTAAATGAACATGAATGGTGCAGGAGTTGGTTTGCATTTAGAAACAACAGGAACTCCCCTTGTAGAGACTAATTAAACACAACTGTCTCCAGTACAACACATCCATTATAGCAAAACTCAAAATTACTTAATAATGAATTTAAGAAAATTTGATTGTAAAGAAAGATGGTCATTGGCCCAAAATATCTCATAATTAGTGCCCTGCCTCTACCTCAGTGAGTCACAGCACTGAAAACAGTGATAACCTAGTGATTACCCTCTGAGTCAGTGGTTACTGGTACTGGACAGGCAGACTGACTAATAACCTAATCAACCGCTCTTCCTCTAGTCTGTTGAAACAGGGATGACCCTCATTATAAACATAACATACAAAGCTCCTAGTGACCTCTCTGAGTCTCTTCCTGTGAAAAAGTTTTTGAAAGAAGCAACACCCAGTGTTTTTTATCTGCCTTATTACTGAAAAAAATCCTTAACAGTGTTCACTGAACATATGTGTGTTATGGATGGAAGGAGAATGAGAAAGAGAAATAGTAAGAGGGAAAGAAGAAAAGAGAAAAAAGTGGGGAGGGGGTCAGCACTGAAGCAAACCAATGACTCACACTGACTGTTGCTATGGCAGCTGAATGCTTGATAAGTCACTTGTGTAGCAATCTTATTAAGTCTTTCTTCCCTCTACCTTTCCATCTTCTTTGTTGTTTCTGGCATTTAAACTCTGTTCAACCTCCCATACGTGGTGAGGTACAGAAACCCATGCTTTGTGACCTTTTCACAGGCTTCTTAGCATGATCTTGTGTTTGTGTCTGTGAGATAAAGGGGACTGTGTCGCAGGTGGACAGCTATTTTTTCTAACACCATGATGATTTAACTTGACTTGTAGTAGTTGTGAATGAGGAAAGAATGAGGGCTTCGTGGTAAGACAAGCTTGTGGACTGGAATGTACGAAACAAGACACATGTGCACGAACATACTGCACCATGTTAACGCCAAACAAGAATGTTGTGGCAGACAGGAAGTGCAGGAAGTGCTCATCAGGATGGTGAGTTCAGAGTCCATTTCAGTTTCTGTCTGTTCCTGTGTTCATTTGCAAGTGAACATGTGGTTTTATGAGCAACAGTATATCTTTATACATGTCTCAGAGCCTCTTGGTGATCAGTCACTACAGAGGGATAGTGTTAACCCCATTAACACCATATGAGACAAGGCTAAATGCAAGAGATGAAGGTCCTAAACACGACTGGGGGTCAAAGGTGTGGTAAGAAAGGCTTTCAGAGACGAGCCACTGGGTGCAGAGAGTGGGAGGAGGACTTCATCCACAGAAGGACAGAAATAAAAGCAGGACAGGATGCAAAACATTCCAAGACTGAACGTCTCCAGACAGTAGTATTTGTTCTGCATTGTTCATGCTCTTTCCAAAGACAATATCCTGACTCACTGAATGGAAAAATGGACAGTGGTGACAATGACAGACATAGACCATCTGAAGCAGCACATTATTTATATTAACCATAAACTTGTCTTTTAAAAAATGGGTGAAAGAAGATAAGATATATTGGAACTTTATTATGGTGTCAATAGGGCTAGTATACCCATTCATTGATTAATGCTTATTGAAAAAGAAGCCAAAAGTTGTACTGTGGACAGTTTAGTTGTGGTGACAAAAGATTAGAGGGAGCATCATCTCACCTTCCTGGGCTTGACCTTGTCCTGATGGTCATACTGAAAGATGCCTTTATAGCTCAGACCCAACCACCATGGAATCCCCTGCTTGTCCTAAAACACATAACAAAAAAATACCTCAGGAGAAGTTGTGCATGTGTGTAAGGCTGACTGAGAGAGAAAGAAAAAGATAAATATTGGTAGTGAAAGAAAGACAAAGTACTATCCCTAAATCCAAACTGCCTGCTTGCGGGTCCAGAGTGAACAAAAATGTGTGTGGTGCGGGCATGCATGTGAAAAAAAGAGTAGTAAAACTGTACCTTTACAGCATAGTAATGCACTCCATATGTGGGCAGAGACTCTACAATGCTCATATAACTGTGAGGGACAGAGAGACAGAAATGTAAGACTTACAGAGAACACAAGCTTCTAGGGGTAACATAACCTGGCACGCACACACACACACTTACTTGACAATAGCTTGCCCTCTGGACTGCCCACTGAGCTTCTTGTAATGCTCTATGACCCGGTCTTCACTGTAAGACAGCACAATAAGGGATTGAAAAGGAAAATTATTAAGAAGGAGGAAAACAAGACAAGGAGTGCTTGTGCAGTTTTCTGATGGATTTCTGGATGATGGACTAGTCTCTTACCAGTAGGCCAGAGATGGGTGCTCCTTGAGGGCTTGGGTGGGCAAAGCAGGCAGTTTTTTAAGGTCAGACCTGGTTGCATCATTACTGGAAGGGAAAAACCACAAGACATGATCAACACTGCGTCTGCTAAAGTGATCATTCGCTGCTGTAGGCAGAACAGTTTCATGCAAACACTGACCATACCTCTAAGCTGTAGAAAGTTGAAAACTTACATATTTAGCATAACAAGTTAAAGAAAAACAGATTTTCTTAAAAATGAAATGTTAACTTTGGAAAATTGTGGAGAGTGGAACTACAATCAGTGAAGAGGAATGAATACTGATGGTCTCAATACCCTCTATTTCTGAGATTGGGCACTGAATTATTCTGAACAGCTGCAGAAACACAGACAGTTGGAATCCCAGGAGAGAAAAAAGGGACATAAATACAGTCTCAAGCATGAGAGATAAACAAATGAAGATAAAAGGAGATAAAAAAGGGATGGAAGAAGTAAAGATAAAGACAGAGTAAATGAGACAGGGAATCACACAGAGACTTGGCTCCAGATTCAGTTTTCAGACCTCCAGTGGCAGGAGGTCTTAATACCCCACTCTAATCCTTTAGCCTCCCCCCAGCCCTTGTCGAGGCCATGGAGGATTGGGGAAAGCCCTGGGAACATGACAACGCATGAGCTAAAGCTCTGGAAGAGATCCATCCCTCCACCCTACGCGGCTGTTCTCCAATGTCTGGACACAGCTGTGAATATAGATTTGTTGATATCCATTCAAGTAACTACTCGTTAGGTGTGTGTTTGCATTACACACAATGAAAGGGCAGGTTCAATTGAGCAAAAAATTGAAAAAAACACTGTGTGCGCACCATGGCACATTCATCTTCACAAGTGACTAAATCATATGGCTTATTTTTCTTTAAATAGTTTTAAATGTGTGGGTAAACACAGCTTATTTCCAATAATTTCACTTGTTGCATGATCCCTAAAAGAAACTGATTCATGTGACTGATATCAGAAAATTACCCTTGATTTAGTGATTTTTTTTTTTTTTTTTTCACACAAAAAATATTAAAAACAAATTAAAAACAATTCTCATTGTAATGGATACTTTTACAGGAGGGGCGGTGAGATATAGTAAGAGTGGAAGAGCAGTACAGTGTATGGTAATGAAGAGCATTACAGAGGGCAGGGTCTGTTTTGAGAGGTATGTGTGCGGGAGGGGCAAGGAAAGTGGGAAGAGGGCGATAGGAATGCCTTAAGAGTGTGTCACATTCCATCCCTCTGTGGGATATCGTGTTTATTTGCTCTTTTCACTGACGGAAATGAGGTCAGAGGTGATGGCTGCTGTAGTCTGTTATCTGTGCCACAACAAAGGGATGAGGGGATGAGGGATGACACACATTCACGCCAGCATCACTCAGATGTACGTCTCGAGAACCACATGTGGGCTGTAGCTCACGGCACATCTGCAGGACTGTAAAGCTGCAGGATTAAACTCATGAGTTTAAGACTGATATTACTTAAATTCATATCAGGAAATCTTTCAAGTCCAACTAGTAAAAGTGGGTGAAGCAAAGTGGAACAGGGGTGGCAGGAAAGAAGGAAGGAGAGATCAGAAACAAAGACAGTGCTCAGTGATGATATTGTTTCTATTGCCCCTCTGTCAGTTCCTCTCCCCACTGAATCAACATGTATTAACCCAGCAACTCCTGGCACTAAGAAATAGACATAGCATCCAGCGCATAAACCAATTATTCTCAAAACGTTTTGTTAGTTTTAAGCCTGCTCTGTGGCAGCATGTTAGATTTTCAATTAGGAAAACAACAGCAATACAGCTAAGAGAATAAAGATGGGAAAGAAAACTTTAAAACTAACAACATCACAATGTGCCCAATCACCACAATGATTGCTACAGAGCAATATATTACACGAGTCCTCGATGTGGTTTCGGAGGCCTTGTGAATGCTGTGGTCTGTCACTGCACTCTCACTTTTATGAGGGAAGTTTCCTGGGTTGGACCAATTTGATTACACATATGATTTCCTGGTGAGTGAGTCTGGTGCAAAGATGGTCACCTCCTTGACATAAACAACCTGATCCACAGGCTTAAAAGGAGATGAGTTTATTCTAATCATAATTAACCTGATATAGATTTGATAGATCAATGTGTTTTCCTCGACATATTCTTTCTTGTTATCAAAAGGGGAGGAGTCTAATATGCTTTTAAACAATTTGGAGCACTGGAACACTTTTAATCATCACCATGACCTGTCCTCTTAACACTCCCAGCGACAAGGACAGATGCTTATACATTGCATAATGATGATGATTAATGTGTGCTTACCTGGTGAAATCACCTTTAGCCTCCTGTTGAACACAAAAGGAAAGAGAAAAGTAGTGAGAGGACAATTTACCTACATGGATATGTGACCATAAGATTTGTTTTTATGTTCTGTTTGCATAGTTTAAAATGCAGTCTGGTCCTGTGCCCTAAAATCAGAGAGAAACTTTAAACCTCCATCTAGAGTGGAACCTCTGAAGGCCTACAGTACAAATACCTGATACTGTGCATCTGCACCTACACAAGAGCCACACGGACTCACACAGAAACACACACAAATGCACACAGAAAATCAGCCCAGTCTATGTGGAACACGACCTTGTAGTTAATAGACTAACCTGCTCTGAGAAAGGGAAAGGAGCAAGTAAGAGCTGGAGCTGAGTAGAAAAAAACAAGATATCTGGAAAGACACCCACACTGTCACACACACACAAACAGACTCTATCTTACTTGTAGAATGTAGGAAGCCAATTCGAAGACAACCTCACTGTCCACTTCAATAAGCTCCTGCAAAGAAAGGATAAAAGAGGAGAGAGCGCATGGGCTATGAATGATACATTTTCTTTCTGCTGGCATCAAGTAAATAAAACACACACTGTGCTGATGTTCGGGAGTAAAAGTGGACGTGCCTCTAATCATCATCCACTTCTCCAAGATCGGTTGGTGGTTCCTTTCATCTTCCTACCACTCCCCCTCTGTTTTTCCTCTCTCCCTTCTCTAATTTCACGACCTCTTCATGTGGATGGAGCTCAGAGATTAGAGGCAAAGTGAAGGGGGTTGGGAAAAGGGGTTTAGGGGTTGAGGGTAGGCATGGATGCTCTGGTTTCTTTTTTTTTTTTAAATGCATTACTGATTCTAATGGAGAATCTGAGGCACATCTGAGCCTAATGAGAATCTGAGGAGGAAGAAGGAAGAAGGCAGAGAGGTGCAAGCAAGGTTGATTTAATCTAGTCCCTGTGTGCCAAAGATTTTGGGCTGCATTGAAAATTCTTAAACTGCATAGTGTTGGTTTAGATTATGTACTTCAACAACAATGTGCTTATAGATATATACAAATCTATGCTTTGTGTCCACTGAAGGGGAGAATGATATGGGTTAGTGTGCAGTGAGTAGCGGGTCACGTATGCCAGGAATGTTTCCTTCACAATCCACCTCTTAATTGGTTGGGAGATCAGACAGCCAGGATGAAACACTAGACAGAACAAACCCACCCTGGGTGGTACATCAAGGGTGGCTACAAATCATTACACAGTGTGTGTTTTTGTACTGTATGCATCCCATTCCCACAGCATACCAGAAGATGTTTCTCATGCCTTACACAAACAATGACTGAAAATCCTGAGCCACTATGTTGTAGCTACTGCAGAATGTTTACATAAAATATCTAAAATACTATGTGATATTTCTTCCCCCGCTGTCTTTTTGCCTGTGTCGCTCTGAGGTTGCAAGGATAATCTATGACTGGAACTAGTGGGGAGGTCATTTATACTTCACAGTGATGTCTGGCTAATCATCTTATCAGGGTTGACATGGTCAGGTATGGTTCAGCTATCTTCTTCATGGACATTTTCAAAGAGCTAAAGGTTGTTCTTGTTCCATGTTTTAGCTATGGAAATTGTCCACACCATCAGCATTGTATGCTATTTTAAAAAAAAAAACAAAAACACAATTGAATTGTAGGAAGAAAAATCTTTTGTTCTCTCCTTTTCATGGTTGATTTAAGCAAATAGTCTTGCTAACCTAGCTGGGCAGTTTGTCTATTGGTCTGTCTGTGTCTTGTTAGCAGCCACTTTCAGACATGCTCTGTGACTCTGTGAGAGTGAAATACAACTATTTATAATGTTATTATAGTTACCATACAGGTTAATTACAACTCTGGGCTACTGCATGATGGAAAAAACAGTTTGGAATTTGACCATTCATTGCATATTGAATACTGGGCAACAGCAAATAAGCCTCTAGGCTTACATTTACATTGTATAGCCAAAGCTAATTGTATAACGTCAGTACTGGACTAATCACCAGGAAGCAGAGAAAAAGATCAGTGTTATATTTTATATTTATATATATACCTCATTCTATTCTGTGTAGGTTTCTTTATTCTTAGACTGACAGATGGAGCAAGCTCTTTTAAAGGAGGGAGAGAATTGTAGTGGGAACACTGTGGTGTCAGGTGACACAAAACTGTGTAGGCCTCAACACAAAAAACTCATCAGGGATCATTAAGGGAATCAATAAGGGATCTGATAAGCAAAATCGATAATGGCACTGGTATCAATAAAACCTTATCTATTCCCATCTCTGTTGCTAATGGACATTATGGTGACACATACATTGGCATATGGTGCTTAAACTTAATCAGCAACAACTTGGCTTCACCTATACAATCTTAAGCCTCCAACGTAAACTAAAGGTTTGTTTTACTATTTCACCACAGCACGACAGCTCTGTACCATACTGAACATGCATTCAACAAACCTTTAATTCATTTAAAACTTTGAACATTACAAATAAGAAATGCTAGCTCTGTGTTGATTTATTGATGAGGCACAATATCAAAACCTACTAGACATTATTTGATTAAATATTTTCCCACTTTCAGCATAGAAAATAATGGGTCTTATGACATTATCATCTTCTACACAGCTTGTGCTAGGACATTTGTGACAATTATTTTCCTTTAGGCCACATACGCCCTCTTCTGGAAATAAAAAATAACTGCTTGACATTGAACACTAACCAGACATTAGTATATCTAACAGGTAGACTAATGGCAAATAGGGTTATCAACTCACTGCTACTGGCAGAACGTGAACCAGTTAACCAGTTTAAACAACAAATGGCCTTCTCTGAATGGGATATTATATATTGATCACTAAATATACAAAATACATGTATACTGCATATGTATGTGCCATACACTTCCATGTTCATTTTGTCATTGGAATATTTTTTGTGTAACTTGCAGTACATGTCAATTGTGAGGCCCAATTTTTAATATCATTTAAACAGTAAAATAAATATGCTTCAGCACTGACAGATGGTAGTGAATGTGTCAAATTATTCAGTAGTTGCTGCAATGTGGTGCAGCACATAACACGATGAGTAACAGCTGATGAAAAATGGTTCACATTTTCTGCTTCACCAAATCAGAGTGGAGCACCAAAGTCCAAGCTGGCCTCTTGGGGTGTCTCTCTATTTAGAACCAGAAATGGGCTAATAAAGTGGAATACTTCTAGCAACATGAAGGCCCATAGTTCACATAATCACGGTGCTCCAGCCAAGAAGCAAACCTCGATTTTAGATACGAAATGTCAAAATATCCTACCTGTCCACATTTACAGCACTACACAATAAACAATACATTCCCTCACTGTCACAAGTTAATTGTGTTGCAATACGCATTACAGAAACAAAGTAATGAGTTTACCTTGTAGATGATGGACTTGGCATTAAGAAAAAACAGCTCAATAGTGGCATTGTCCTTCAGGTAGGATATGCTCTCTATGTAGAATCTGAAAACATAGAAGGAAAAGGCTCAATACACGTCAACAGCAAAGGCAACAAGGACCTTAGTTGACCTTGAATCCTGTGAGGAATCCTACAAATCCTATGAAGAAGATCATCGATTATTATGTATTTCCTTCAGAAACAAGAAGGACAGATTTAACATGCAGGCTATGATTGATGTGGCAGAAATGGTGCAATGACCAAAAAGACCAGGAGGGGGCAGACAATACCAAAGGCTGAACTGTATACAAATGTCCTTCCACTTCCCCTCAAACCAATTCTCTCTCTCACCATGGTCGCTGGCAATGATCCACTATTAGTTTGTAAGTGTGCGCACATTCCACAATCTGAATGTGCATGCATGTGTGCAAACACACACCCACACTCACAGGCAGATAGATTGAATGTGCACATGATGCAGTTCACACATTGTCTACCTATCTGCATCATCAGCAGTGTGTACTGATTCCACATGCACGTACAGGACTGACACACACACACACACACACACACACACACACACACACACACACACACACACACACACACACACACACACACACACACACTACTGGAGAGAGAAGCACAGTAACCCACTTCTACAGAGCGGTGAGCAGGAAACTAACATAATAATGCAGTCTAAATTTAGCTCATGAATGCATGAAGAGCCAGGGGGGAGCAAGGATGATACAGTAGGAAGCTATTCATCGTTAGGTCCTTTCTGATGGAAATGCACATCAAAAAGATGATTTTTAGGTTTTGTCTTTTCTCAAGCCTCCCGTAAAATCGCCATAAAATTGCAAAGTAGCAACATATGGTCATATGTATACAGGGATATATTCCTATATATTCCTGTAAGAGTGAATAATTTGACCTAAGCACAAGTTCCTCTGAACATACATGTGTTCATCTGTGTGCACATGAGTGTGTATTGGTATTGATTGAGAGGGACTGTAGGCGGATCAATATTGGAGGGCTTAAATCGCGTTAACCACTGAGCAGCAAGAGAGAATGAGAGGAACCTTGTCAATATTCAGTGTGAACATTTAATTAAAACCACCGTGTTGGTGAAACATACACACACTGCCAGCACAGCAGCAAGCATACAAACAGGCACCCACTGAATCAGCAGGAGGTGGGCATCTGCCTTACATTCACTTGGAACACACAGATAACCCAAATACCACATAAGCATGCTGACATATTATGTGAATTCACCTGCACAGAGACACACACCTACACACAAACACAAAAAATCTTATATTGTGCTAATGAAAACAATATGCTCAGACTGATAATGGATTCAGGCCTGACATTTGGGCTGATTGTTGTTCCATTTCAAGCCCTGAAACTGCATATATGTGTGTGATGCATGTGTCTAAGAAGGTAAGGGTGTGTGTGTGTGCGTGTGTGTCAGAGAGAGAAGGGGGGGGGGGGGGTTTGGGGTGCAGTCAGTGTGACATTTGGAGAGATTGAGGTTAGAGATTAGACTGAACTATAGGAGAGAAATAGTGTGATGAAGCCTCAAAATGGTGTCAGAGTTCACAATGTCACAGTGCCAGAACCACATCTTCAAACACCTATTAGTCTATGTAAATACACCCACAATGACCCTCACCCAGACCAACACACCACCCCCTCCAAAGAGACACACACATGCACAATTGTTTTGTAGGTTTTTATATCTGAGGTAAAGACAGGGATTTTACATCAGTCAAACTCATCAAAAATGTTTGACATGGCCAAATAATAAATAATGGCAACCAAATATAATTATCTTGCATCTTTTGGTAACATCACTGTCATGTGTTGTACAATGATACCATTGTTCATAAAATAGGGTGAACAATAGGTCTATGTGCTAAGGAAATTATTTCGATATGCAGCCATGGCATTGTGTCATTATTTGAGCTGTGTTGTAAATGTCAACTGGAAATGACTACTCAGTGACATTTTTTAGCAGGGTTTAAGTGCGTCACGTTACTATGTGCGTTGCTAACCAAGTCACAGTCCCTGGGGTGTATATGACATCATCGAGATATGTTGGGGACAGAGAACAATCACTGGGCCCCTTACAAAGCCTTGGCTTTGCTGTTCGGTTTCTCACTTAGAGGGCCTGTATGTATGTGTGTGTGTGTATATGTTCCTGTGTGTGTTTGGGGGCAGAGAATGGGTAAGGAGGGCTTTGTCTTTTCATTTCAGGCTAAGAAAGATCAGAAAATCTCTTCTCAGGTCAGGTGCTTTTTCAATAGCCTATTGAAGATAAAGCATCCACACACGCAAACAAAAAAAAAACACACACACAACTGTGCACTCTCTGTATTTCTGTCAAATCTACACACATGACCCAGTGCCTGGGAGTGAGTCAGGAGTGTTTTATATATGAGTGGGGCTATTGTATGAGCAGTACAAAGGGCTTGGAGAGGAGAGTGGGATTGTGAGGTTATTTCATAACCCTGTCACAACAGGTCATAGAAAAGCTGGCTTTTAACTGAGGAGATGACTCTAATACAGCAACAGCAATAATAAGAGCTCACCGCAAGGGCTTCATCACACAAGTTGAGTTAAATACAATAATATTTTCCACCCTGTTAAACATTATACTCTATTATGAGTCTGCAACAGCTTTTGTCAAATTGCTTCTACATATAAATGCGCAGAAACGATGAGGCTTCTCTCCCAATGGGAAAGCATTCTGCTATCTTGTTTGGAGTACAGCACTTTGTAGTCACCGTAAGGCTATGTGAAGGGATTTGCATGTAGCGCATACTGATGAAGTCTAAGAGGCACATGATTGGCTGAGAGGCCCCCGTGGCGGGAGTTAAACACTGGGGTCAAAGCAATTTCATAGGGGCCTGTCATAACTAACCTTGTTAATCTGTTCCCATTACCACATGAATGCATGTGCATAAACAACCATCTTTCTTTCTCTCTCCAACTTACATTCAAACAACATCTCCAATAAGAGACCATGTTACGTGTGAAGGAAGTACTTTAATTACTGAAGAAAAACTCACCTGACACAGAAGTAGAGGACGATGGGACCAGACTTCTTGGGAAACTCATGTTCTAATACCCTGCGGTCCAACTGCAGCCAACTAAAATGGCCCCTGATGAGACAAGACAGGCAAAACAATCAATCCGTGCTATTATTCAGAAATGTCTGAATATCAAACAAGGATACACAAAAACCTCAGCTCATGATGACACGGAAGACTTTTTTTGTTTTTCTGTTATTATTCCTTCCCCTCTATTTCCCCTAACTTCTCTCCCCCTCGCTACTCATTTCTCTCTCCCTCTCCAACAGAGAGGAAAACTGCAGAGACAGCTTGTCACCCTGGTAACCCTACATGGTCTCCTGAGCAACTGAGCAACATCTCTCTCAAAGTCGCCCTCCTTCTGTCTCTGTCTCTCAATCTCCCTCCCCCCCCACACACACACAGTTTCTTTGACCACTGAGCAGTCAGCTTTGAGGCGTCTACTCTCCCCAGGCACACCTAACAAATCTACAAACCATAGAATTAGCCCTGGGGGACTAAGACTGCAAAGCTGATGTTGCTTTGCTGGTCTGACACTGGCTACAAAATGTGTCACAGTCGTGTAAATGCCATAGAGCAGAGGCCAGTCTTCCTTGACATCATTGGGTGCATGGGATAAAACAAAAAAGACAGACACAAAGGCCATGGAAATGTTTGCGTCTATGTAAATCATTTGTATGTCTGCATGACTAGTTCCGGACTATCATGCTGTGGTACTCCTGTCTTTCTAGGTCACGCAGAGTGAAATGAGTTTTGCATTTCAAACACAGTTCTCATAACAAGGCCTCTGGCAGACATAGCCTTATAACCTTTTGCTAGCGGAGTGGTCAATTTGCCATACAACTGAAGTTAGAACTTAAATAAAATTATATGATATATACAAAAACTAATATTCTCTCAACAGACAGTTGTGCGATATTAATATAATGATATACATTTGTACACCAAGATTATTGAATATTTTCAGTTTACTCACTTTTGTCAATGATGATGATCTGTATTACATCAATTACCAATGTAGTTACCACAATAGTTCAAACTATGATTTTGGGAAACACTTGCATTTTAACTGCATGGTTCTAACTATGTAAATTGCTATTGTATTTAGCAACCATGGTTTTGGCATGTTTTGAAACTGTTCAGACCTGATATTAAAATGTGTTTTCAGTGATGACAAGTGGTCAAATCACTTGACATCAGATCTCACATGTGTCCATGCGTGCGTGAGCAGGGAGAGAGGCATGGAGGGGTTAAACGAATCCTTGTGCCTTTGAAAGCCATTAGAAGTAATAAAATGCTTTCAGTTTGTTACGAACTGTGGCAGGACAAATTATGTTAGCTGAGCAGGTGTTTCATCAGTGATTTGCATTAACACTACCCATATCATCTCTGAATGTGGTCGGACTGATCAGATGCATTCTTAATGCGTCTTGGTTGCATTCACATATGAACTCAGAGGTGTGATCAGGGATGCTAATACCAGGTCTGAAGTAAAGTAGCCTTATAGAATTTTCATAGTAGCATTTTTGTACACAACGTGCATCTTACCTATGTTCATTCAAAGTATTTGACAATAGCTCTTGCCTTTTTAGCATTTTTTACTAACGTTATAAAGGTCAAATAATGGACAGTTTAAGAAGTAGTAGTAGAACAGACATGTCATGTGAAAACATTTCAAATCCCAAATCAGAAAGCAATTTGTAGTCGTACACTACAGCTAATGACCTTTTTCTTTATTACCAATACAACTAGTTGCAAACTTAACTTTTGTTTATCTTTAGCATAATATCTCCTATATGATTCCACTGATAGAGCATATAAGCATATAAAGAGTGTTAGTGGTCTGGATGTGGTTACAGTCTTATAGGGCAGCAATGACAAGCCTAATCTAACAAACAAGAAAAAAATCAACAAATAGTTCTGATACATTGTGTGCACTGTATGTTTCAAAGGCATCAATATTTGAACGTGACTTACGTTTCGTCTGTGTATGCAATCCCAAAGTACTCCTTCTCTTTGAGGTTGAAGTGAGAGGCCACAAGGTCCAGTAAATCCTTAGCCATCAGCTTGGGCTGTCGGGAGACAGACATATTGGTATTGCTCTCCTTATATTTGTATATAACTTGTCTTGTATATGAGTATAGTGGTTTATTACACTGTAGTTTTATTGGAACAAGTACATCTGGTAGGGTTTTATATTAATGTATTCTATCAGCTATTGATTTACTGCAATGACTAAGCAGTTTGACAAACACTAGGGAAAAGAGCAAGAGAGGAGGAGATAAATGAGAGCGAGCGTGCAAGAAAGATGGATGGAGTGTGTGGATGTTGCTGACAGTGCAGGTACCCTGCCCTTCCCCTCCTTCTCTCCTTTCCGCCTCTCTGACCCACACCTCTACTGCAGAGTCATGGCTCTGGGCTGCATGACTGTATTGCAGGGAAAGGGCTGCAGCTAGCACAAGAGCTTGCTAGCTAGTTAATACTGTGGAATACAGTCTGGGCTATAGTGTATCTGATGACAAGCTCCATTCATCACAACACTCGGAGCATGCAGAGCATCTTAAAGCCAAGCAGAGTCCGGGGACTGCTGCCATATGCTGCTAGTTTGTGACATCTTGGATAACAGCAGCATGCCCCACCCTGAGGTTAACCATGGGTGTGCCTCACTGCCTACATTTTCATTATACACACACATATACACGTGAACAAATCTACATATATTTATATACACACAAGCCTATACACAGAATGCAATCCACTCTCAAGATACAGGAGGAACACGTGCTGAGGGACAGAAGAGGAAAATATATTGTCTGCAGCCAAATACGCACACATACACCATATAGTGTTGGCATATATTTTCACCCAGAGGTGTATTAGTGTGCACACTCTTAACAATCTCTCCCTGAGGTCCTGTGCTATCTGCTCACTGCACAGCTACAACTTCAGTGACAGAAGCTACTAAGAGCTATTTTAAGCAAAGGAGGTGATGTCATGCAGAGAGCAAGCATGCACACATGCGTGCGCATGCACACACACACACACACACATCTCCAGTGACCTAGATCTCCTATAAGTGCGACGCCTACAGTGATCCTGCTACACAAAAAGGCTCTGGAGAGAACAGACATAGTGGAGAGAGCTTGAGAAGAAGCTAGCATATAGGTTGATTGTGCCATGTGACGTTTGAAACCAAGTGAGTCCAAGTAGATGATGACGTTATATACAAAACAACGCTGCTGATGATTTGGTCGTTATGTCCTTTTGACATAACTCTGGTATAGCGAATGCATAATCACATTAAGTACTGAGTATTGAGTTAAGTTACTATTTATTTTATGATTACGTGTAGTTTAAGATATCACAAGCGGTGATTAGGTGCTGACCTGAACTATGTTTACGTCTAACATCTTACGTTTAAGTCTTTATCCCAGGACTCTGAAACAATTGTTAGTCCCATCCACAAAGTCTCTTACTAGCTCTGTTGTTTTTCCAAGTGGGAGTGCAGCCATTCATGAGAGCAACACAAGGCCTCTTTGAAGTGTTCAAAACATTTTAGACGTGGAAATTTTAGGTCTAGTAACAGGCAATCTTTATAGTATTAGCAGTAATGCATGTTTTGGTTCAGTCTGAGACACAGTGGTGGTCTCTTATTACCACACAGCAGTCAACTGCCTTGGCAACAGTACCAATTAAGCATCATTCATGCCAACATAGCATAACAATTAGCTGGAGGACAGGGACACGTGGACACTTATAGTAAACAATTGGAAAGATGATATGGAGACAAAAAAAAAACCCAAATACACCGTGGAATATCGGAAGCATATAACTGAAGATAAAAAAACAAAAAAAAACAAGGCAAAGACTGAAAGGTTAGGCTGAGCTTCTTGCCTCAACATTGTAATGAATACCAAGCAGACTGTAAAAATCACATGGGCTGCACTGGGTAGTATAATTGAGTTAGGCTTTCTCTTCCAGTGACGACTCACCCTCTCCCCATGTGTGCACATATCCTGACACTACAGCCTGTGAGATGGCGGATACCAAACGGATGTGTTACTATGTTGTGGAAGATGCCAATAGTGATAGAGACCATGAATGACAGTAGTAAGTGATGCGGTGCACAAAACATGCACACAAATATAGGCACACAACCCAGACATATCCAGACACACCTCTACACACAAACACACGCGCGCACACACAGTAAGGCAGTATGGAGCCATCTATCAGACATTAAAGCTCTGTGCTAGCTTAGGCAGCATGACTACTAATAGACATTTAGCCTGTGCCTCCTCAGCAGCACTGGTAATTAACAGCAAAAGAGTTTCAAGAAGGTGCTAGTGAAGCGGAGACATGCTAGAGCAGACCCACAGACAACTGACAAATACACAACAGTATCTCACTGGTCCAGCTGGCAGCAAGTCACAGGGAGCAAACAACTAGTCAGGTCCTGGCTAGGTCAGGTCCTGGGCGCCTTCAGGGTTGTTCAGATTTATAAGACAATGACTGATTTATCAGTGACAGTCAGTCCAGTCACATGTAATTCATTAATTGTGTCATTCCCTCTCCCTTAAAGTCTGGTTACTACTATTATTATAGTAATTCTGTTGGTGTCGCTTTTTTTCAATGCAGAGTCGTTCATATAGACATTGCCATGGAGGCTTAATAACATATTCACTCTTTAACCTTCATCATTTTAGCATTAGGGAGTGATACTCATATGACTGGCATGTATTTTCACCCAGTGATGTATTTGGTGGTTAGCTTCAACCTTTACAACCTAGTCCACGGGTGTGTTGACCCTCTGGCACTCAGTTCCTTGCCAATGAGACGTTGCTCCATAAGCAGACCACAGAGGACACGCCATTAAAGATAGGAGGAAGGGCATAAGGAAGAGGAAAAAGGTGAACAACACTTCTGGGATTTAACAGCTGGTCAAAGCCAGTGACAGAAGTGAGATCCAGTCTTTCAGAGACTAGCTTTCTGGCTCGCTGGTGCATTTGGCGCAGCGACAGGAACTTAAATGAAAACCTCAACGGGACAGACTTGACCACAGTGCTGTTAAATGATCAGTGAAGACATGAAATAGCCCAGTGGAGCGTGTAATATTGGAGCACTGCCTTAATATAAAAGAAATACAACTGTTTGCCCCGCTTATGAATTATGATCATCCCTTCAAGAAAAACCTCCTTTTTTGCAAATGAATGGAGGATTTGACTGCTTCTTAGTTGTCTGGAAAACTAATAATAACAGAGTAATTCTCTGTGGTCCTACTACTGGCCTACTATGCATCCGCCCAATGGAGAGAAGCAAGGACAGAGAGCAAGAGAAATAAAGCATCCAACAGTATCCTGATTTAAATGGCAGTGATTTATTAATAACATCCCCCCTTCCTGTCTTTTTGTTGTAACTTCTCTCATACTAATATAATTTCCAAGCTATAAAAATACCTTTTGCTAACACTGTGTATATTATGTGGTAAACAGAAAAGCTTTTGTCACTTACAAATTGTCTTAAATAACCTATAAAATTCTCAACCTAAAACAACCATTATAATAACGTTTTTATTCTACTCTTTAGCCCCCTTCTTGTTTATCTCCTTGTTATTTCCTTTGCTGATGACCAAGAGGATGAATAATGAGCGGGGAGGAGGATGGATGGATGACGAGATGTGCCACCAGTGTATTTGGAGATTTAGAGAGGGGGACACAGCCATGAAAAGGCAGGTAAAGGCAAGCAAGAGACTGAGTGAGAAAACAAGATATGGAGGGTGAAGAGTACAAAGTCAGAGAGATAGGAAGAGAAAGAGAGAGAGTGGAAGAGGAGCAGAAAGAAGTACCACTTTAAAAGAGAGGATCAGTTCTGGCAGAGTAATCAAATCAGAAAGTCAGCAGACCTTTCCTTGGCTCTCCCTCCATTTTCTCCTCTCTATTCCCATCCCTTTAGTGTCATCTCCTGTCTCTCCTTCCCTGCATTCTCATCTCACTCTTGTCTCTTCCTTTAAATCGCCTAAGTTTTTGCGTCAGTCTTTCTATCTCTCCTTTTGCTCCTCTTCTGTTCTAGGGCAATTACCTTCTCTTGTCTTTCTCTCTTTGCAGTGGAATCAAGTAATGGTCTGACCCAAAGGAGCATAGGATGTTAGGAGGAGTGGAAGGAGCTTCACACAAAAATGCTTTGGTACATGAAGCCTGACAATGAAAGGGGTGGATATATACTAGATGACTGAGCCATTCTGGGTTCTCAGGCAGGATGGGAGGGACAGAGAATTACCATGACCAAGCATGAGTTTGGGGCAAGTAAATGTTTTTGTTGAGGGCACGATTGCAGCTATGCTTTGTTTAGTCAATGTATAGCAGGGAGAGAATATTAGGGCAAGGTCTTCTGCGCTCACACCCGTATGTGATTTTGTGTAGGTGGAGAGATCGGGTGAACATCAAGAAAGTGCAAAGTCACCAACTGCTGACCACATTTCCCTTGGTCAGCTATAATCAGGTCCCTTAGGACACCAGACATCTCTTCTCTTTTGCTCTAAGGAAATGAGAGTCTGCAAAAAGAGAGGGAAGAAGGAAAGTAAGAGAGAGAGAGAGAGGACGGTAGGAAGAGAGACTCACCTGTACAAGGAGCTCCAGCTTCCTGTCGTCCAGGAGATGGACCTGACATCGCCTCCCCTCTGTCATCTGAGAAAACCAAAAAAAAAAAAAAGATGAGGGATGCTTGTTAATATGCATTACATATTACACTGATACAAATTAGACTTTTGTGTGCATATACACTGATGCCAAGTATAGAAAGAAAACAAAAAATTAAATTGCCAAATAAGTTTTATATTCACATATTCTGGTTCATCAAATCAAACAAGAACACGTATGTATCCCCATGTAATATATATGGGAGACTTGTATATATCAGTGTGGGATCTGTGACGTCTTAACAAGGATAGCTGAGCTGACTGCACATGATGAAACAGTAGAGACAATGTTCTGTGCTGCTCTCTTCCTCATGGAAATTTCTAATGTTCCTCCTTGAAAGGGAAATCCATTATACATCCGTGGTGGACTGCATGCTGACAATGTTCACCCGTGTGTTTGTGTTGCTGATACAAGGTTTGGAGAACAGAGCTGCAACTGATAATATCCATCTGCCAAGTCCATCCGTAAACAATGAAGCAGGTGCAATGATGAAACAGTCAACTCCAGGAAATACGTGCCACAAACTAGACCAAACACTTCGCATGACAGATAAAGCCATTTCTCCAAACCTGTCTGAGAGTTTGCAACTGCGTGATCAAATTCAAACAAATGCAAGACTACATACATTTCACAGCACAAATAGAGCTAGACTTCCAAGAAAAGATGAACAAATGATGCCAGAGTGTTCAGCCTGTGAGTGTTTGGGTGTATATGTGTCATGGTGTTTTCAGCACGTGTAGTTTCTCCACGATTCAACAGGAAGCGTGGACCCTGAGGAACACAAACACCCCCTGGCTCCTCCCACACTTCCCTCACATCTGGGAGATGGGGGAAGAGAAGGGGTGAGTGCGTGGGTGTGTGTGTGGGGTGGAGGGGTAAGAAATGTTGGATAAATGGGAAACATAAGAGAAAGGGAAAGAGGCATCGTCATTGTCAAACATTCCATGAGAACGAACTCCCTTCAAAGCACAAATGCTATAAACATGAGCACAGGCGTAACCGGTTTGTAACTCCTCACCATAAGAAGGATCATATTGACCACCTGAGGCTCTCGCAATTTGGTAAGGGTGTGTCTACACGTACTTTCTCACCAATCCAACTGGCATTAAGGTGGCAAGTTGGAGGTGAGAGTTTAGCAGAGAGCTGAAGACACCAGAAAAAGAGAGGGAAAGAAGTGACAGAGTTGTGTCTCAACACTCATCCCTGTGTGAACTCCTCTGAATGACTACTGGTGTGTGTGTGTGTGTGTGTGCATGTGTGTGTATGTGGCTTCTTGCTACTTTGAAGGGTTTGGTTTACCCTCCCACTCACCATTGATCTCCTGTGGTTTGAGGGTTTAGATTGGGTGCACCTGTGCACACAGTCAATGACATACACACACCCACACCCTTACATTTTCCAGCATTGCCTTTTGTTTTCATCTCCTGACTTGGAGTTACATTACCTTTCCAAAACTTTCCATGTTTATACTGTATACAGCGATTTTAATTACTACCACAGCTGCTGAGTAGTGGGTCTGTGGTGCAAAAACAATTGATGATAACAAATGTAAATAATACAAGAACTCTGATAGGGCCAGTCTATCAAAGGTTGGTGCAAAATCACTGGATTCTATGCGAATATATGATTTCTGAAAACACTGTGCTGGTCAAACTTATCTTCTCTCTCTATTATTTCCATCACTGAGCCTAGACATGTGATAGAAGAGAAGGCAAGACAACGGTATACTTGCTAAAAAAAACATCCTACTCAAGTGTCTTGTCTGCAGAATACTTAAAACTGCAATGCAGACAGTGTACACACACACACACACAAATACACTGCCTCCTTGGCACTCTGCTTGAGGCACCTGGGAATAGTACAAACCTTAACGTCAAGGTAACAAATCACTGCCTGCAGGCTAAAATTAGGCAGCCCAATCTGGCAGAGACAAACGCTTATTGGTTTTAGTCATAAAATCCACTTTGCGGTATTGGACACATGCTACTGAGTTTGTGACTGCCATGAAACCAAATGTACTCAAGTTTCTATGAATAGCTTGTTGTCATCAAACAGGGTTGGAAAAAAATCTAAAAAATCTAGAGTATTATACATGACAGAGTCAAGCCACACAGTCCATGTTATTTACGGCGAGGTGAGTCTTTTTAAAATCACTGGGTATGTTTACAGCACCACACTAAGCTCTGATGTATGTTGTAAATATGACAATACAATGCAGTTCAGCTGACAGAACCACTGGCTGAAAACACACGAGGTCCAGTCGTGGTGTGTGATTCATGCTGTATGTTTCCCACTAACATTTCTGACCTATTACCAGTCAGGTCTGAATTAGCTAACCCAACTACCTCCTTAGGCCTGACTCACCGGTAAGAAAGAAAGATTAAAAGAGATAATAAAAAAAAAATGAAGACTGTAACCCAACACTACAGTGCGAGCCAGCCATGTTAACAATGGCAAATAGCAGAGGTAAGATACACACATGCAGACAGTTGACAGTAGTGATGGTCAGTGTTTGCAGTGACGTTATCATTAGTTAGTTACCTTGCAAACACACGCACCGCACGAGCTCCCGCACACACACACACACAAAAAACCCGGCTTCAACAGACACGGAAAAAAATAATTTAAAAAAAAAAAAAAAAAAAGAATTATTAATCCCAGAAAGACACGAGTCGCGTTACTGCCAGAGAATCGTCAAAAAACACCCATTTTCCCGGCTGGACTCGGGGAGGAGATACATCAGCATCCATGTTAGTGACCGTTAGTTTGGAGCAGCTCGCTGTGTATCCTCCTTTGCAGCCGTTACATCCCGTCTCCTCGCCGTTCAAACTACAGATGAGTCGACGCTGGTTAACGGCGACTAAGCGGCGGCGGCGGCGGCGGCAGCGACGGCATTTTCCGGCTCTGGCGTCTCTCTCATCCCCCTCTCTCTCCTTCTCTCTCGCTCTCTCTCCCGCCTCCTTTCGACAGCAGAGAGCTTCTCACACGGGTCCAGTCCCGGTCGACCACAGCTCTCCCACCACCTCCACCTCTCCGACTACCACCACCCCCACCCCCGCCCGCCCCAGCGCCCTCCCCGCCCCCTCGCCACCGGCACCGCGCACGAACGGCGTGTGAACGGCGCTTGACAGCAGAGGACCGTACCAACGGCCAGCAGACCGAGGGGACCGACCGGAAGAAACGGACAGCACCGGACCGCAGTCCAGGGTGCCAGCTGCGTTTCACCCTGTCACCGGGGGTTGCTTGGAAAACACGGGCATAATGGAGGCAAGATGTGGGGGCGGGGAGAGGAGAGGATGAGGGGAAATTTTCTGCAGCAGCTCACAGCCATGAGAAACTGCAGACCTCTCTCTCTCTCTCCTGTGTGTGTGTGTGCTCACAAACCCAAACAGACATCCGTGTCTGCAGAGCACACTAATAGTCTGCCGTTGAAAAAACGACTGATGCACGGCTGATAAATAACAATGAGCAGTGATCACAGACTGCAAATCACTTCCATAAACTGTTTTCATTGTGGGGGAGGAAGGCTTCCCTTGAAAGGCTCTATCCTCATATGACTTTGGCTATACTGTTATATATTAGACCTATAGCACATGCATTTTTGGTAGATTTCTGTCAGAAATGCTTAGATGGTAATCTATTTAGCAATAAAATAGCCGTTTCACTGGGGTTTCTCTCTCTCTCTCTCTCTCTCACTAGTTTGTCACTTCCTGTCTGCACTTTTAAACAGACATCTCCTTGCTCTCAGGTTTGACTTGCTTGAATGATTTCTGGCCTTCATACCACTGCAGCCGTTGGACTGACTTTCTCTTTTTATTTTTTGTATGACCTAAATTGGGCACTTGTGTTCACCTTACACAGCTGGAGCGGCTGCCGTTAAAACCACAAGTTGTTAACATAACAAAATCAGTCCAGTTTTTGGTACCATAAATAGATACTAATGTGCGCTGTGGCATGGATAAGCCTATACCTACTGTCAACAAAGTCTTTGAATGACTCTGCAAGCGTAGGCTAGTCTGTTTTCTATTATTGTATTATAACATGAGTAATCCCCATGTTATGAAAACAGTGTGAGGCCACATGTACAATATACATACATACTGGATGTAGTAGATATGCCTTGTTAAGCTGTCAGCATCTGGGATACTTGGCCATTTTTTGCCTAAAGATCCTCATCACCTTTGAGAGTCTGTCAAATACATTTTGTCTGAGCCAAATGCAATTGCACCATATGTGAAACACAGCAGTGACTTGCCCATTTTAAATTTGCAGAATTCTTGAGGAATACTCTCTCCCCCCGCATTGATCATTACGAAGATGCGATTACATTTAATGTGCTTAGCTTGAACAGTAGTTGCTATACCATAGCTTATGCCGCAAGCTCAAAATTCAGCTTACTTTGCTGAATGTAGAAGGTCACATGAGAAATGAGGAGGTGTATCCTTTCCCTTCCTGCTGGATTTTTTCTGTTTCTGGATATTTTTGGCCTGTTCCAGACACCGGAAACTGGGCTGTCCAACTTAAACATCTCCAGATGACTCTTTCTTTGGCTTTAATGCATACACCCGTCCCTCCTTCTCTTTCTCTGGCTAAATACATATCTGCCTTTATTGGTTGCTTCCTCAGTTTGCTATCACAAGGGCCCTGTTGTTTGACCAATGCAAAGGAGGGAGGGAATAGGGGACAATGCAGTCAGTGGAGAAACAAGGTAAAGCTAACAAAGAGAGGGGCAAAAAATGCTGGATGGAAAGGATGTGACTACTGCCAGAGATGCTGATTCAAGGGGGGGGGTACAAAATAAGACTGAGGGATAAAGGAAGGAAGACAGGAAGCAAAGCAGGTAGTGAGTGAGTGCACAGCTGTTTACCCAATGCTCCTGCCCCTTAACTTCCCTATGCGTGGTCACCTTTCAAGGACCTACAGAGAGTGTTGCCAAGAGGCACAAGGTGTCAAACACTTGTAGGTGTGACATATCTGGGCCCTGACAGAGAGCCCTGTTATGGAGCCAGTGGACTTCTATTCTGGGCTGAGGTGTGGTTGTAATGAGGTGCTGATCTGGTGTATTTGTATGGAGTAGGGGTCCAAAGGGGAAAGATCTGAATGGGTGAGATGGGTTTAACAGGCAGTGAGTATTAGAGTCAGGTTTTAGGGTCGTGCAGGGGACCAGGGTTGATGCTCTGTGCTGGAAAAGGTAACCTATATTGGTGGAATGTGATATAAACAGCACTGAATGGTTAATTGAAGCAAGATGGAGGATCTCTTTAACCCTGACCGTGCAACGCTGCGGTAGGCAGTTAGGATTGATACACACATACTCTATGCTCTCACTCTCTCTGTCTTTGTCTGCGTCTCTCTCATATTTATGGAGACTAAACAAACACACACTCTTAAACACGTCACTTTGGAAGGTCTGACACAAGCAGTCCTATGATGATTAATGATGCTGAGATCATTATGGCTGAATAAGCTTTATGACTCGTCGTCAGTTTTAATGTAACGGTATCCGCATATGGTGCAGATTAGAATTCAACACAAGATTCAGCAAAACATACAGTAGATCTCAGTACTCAATACAGTTTCAGTTCAATGGGTTATTGAAAAACTGATGGAAAAGTAATAGCAGGGCCAAATCTTGTCTTCTTCATGTAGTGCCTCATGTAGCAGCAGAATGAGACAGAGCTGGGAGGGTCATGGAAAGGCAGCCAGGAATGTCTAGAGAAATGACTGACTGGGAGAGATCTGTTTTGTTTGTTCAAGTGAGTATATATATCTATATATATTTATATATAGATATATATAGACATAGATATATATGTGTGTTGTGTGTGTGTCTGTGTGTGTGCATGTTTTTCTGTGTGTCTGTGAGCTCCACCCTCTCTGCCCGTGAATGACTTTGGGACTGAAATGTGGTTCCAGTTAGACCGTTTTTAAAATCAGAAACACACTGGCACTTCAAACAAACAGCAGATATTTCTGTAGCCAGCTCTGCTTTGTTCTCATTTTACTACAAACCTCTATTCCCAGACTTTAGCAAAAACTTTTACTCGTTTTTTACCCAGAAGATTTTTCCCTACATTTTTTAGCTAAAATCACAACTTTGACTGCAACCGACAGAGAGAGACGCTTGTGAATTTTAAACACAACTTTTAATAGGAAAAATGCTATGAAGTGTTTATAGACATGATGAAGATATCAGAAGTCATAGTTTATAGTTGACCCAATTTTAAGTTGTGCTGAATCCACACAAATGCATCTTTGGCTTCACATTGTAAGTTCAACTACACTGTCATATGTACCCAGAGGAGCCTCAATCCTCAATAACTTGAAAAGATACAGGCATCAGCTCCTGGCTTCATGCTAAATAGTCCTGGAAGACATGCAAAAGCTGCTTCTTACATCTTCACAACATGTCTATAGTTTGCCACGATAGCTATATATATGCATATGTGTGCAACAGCAGTAACAGCAGTTATGTATTCAGTGACAGAACAAACCATAAAAGGCCCTCTAAATATAAATAATGTGCAAAATATGAGCCAATGGTTTGCACATGGATAGCAAAAAAGCTTTCTGTCTTAGAGAAAGAAAACTAAAAGGGGTGAAGATAACAGAAGTGTCCAAATTTCTATCCTACAACAAATTTGTATATGCTCTGTAGTCATAACACTAACAACCTCACTGAGAGCTTGACAAATTCCTGATAGTCTGAAATTCTTTTCAGATTCTCCACTAAAAGGTCACATTTTCTGATCTTAAATTCATTTGATACATTTTTGAAAGTCCAGCAGAACTATGTCATTGATTTAACAGCCAGTGTTATCTTGTTCTATAAACTGAAACTCAACTAGTAATGTATCTATGCAAAAAGACCAGTGACTGTGTGCTGTCCGTGACCATCTTCGTTCCGCATTTGTTTGCTTTCTTTACTCTTCCTCTCCCAATCCGTAATAAACAGTTCTTTTCCCCCCTTGCTCTCACTCATGCCAAAACTATGGAGCAGAAAATAACTGTGTCACATAGATGTACACATGAGCACAGGCACTTATATAGCAATTGTAGTTATTTTTAATATAAAAAGCTCTAAAACGGGACCACAGTAAATGTAAAAGCAAATACAAGCCTTTCGTGAGCAGCTCAGTGCAATGATACTGTGCCACAGCGTGTCACTTTGAGAGCAAGTCACCACTAGCCTCTGTGGTTTCTCTGCATGCGGGTCATCTGTCCTTAAAGCTACCGGCAGTTTGAATTTGCTAGTATTTGCGTTTTTATGGTGATGACCTGTATTCAATTGGCAAAGTGGAACAATCCACTTTGCCTATTTTCCAAAGGAGGGTGAAACTGCCTGTCTTTCTTCTTCTGGTCAGCTTTGGCCTTTGCTGACACGGGTAGCACATTCCTCAAATTCCAGACCAAAAGGGAACACTTCGTTGATAAAGCCATTACACGCACCACTGTTGTGTGTGTGTGTCTGTGTCTTGGTGGGTGTGCCTCTGAAAATGTGGCCACACATCTGCTCTCTGTTTAGGATGAAATAGATCTGAGGTGATTCAGAAACTGAAGTAGCTTCTGAGGAAGGACAGAAGACAAGGTGATACGGGGGAGGGAGGGTGAGCCACAACACTGGCAGATTAATAAGAGGAGCTGAAAGGTTCAGGGCAAATAGGTACAAGTGATGCCAAGTCTTCAGGTCTTTTTTATCTCAATCAAACAGTCTTAGTTTTCATGGGGGTTGATCTGCATAGATCTGGCCAGTCAATGTGAGTCTTTGTGTATGAGTGTGTCATTCACAAGGGAAGGATCTTTTACCCCTACACCTCCTCTCTTCATTTATAATTTACACCATGAGAAATCACTGTAGACCTGAGTGACCCTATGTTCACCGATACTGCTGGCAATGCATGTAGAAAGACAGTGTGACGTAAGTGTGCTATTTGGTTCTGCAAAGCTTATAGTACTCTATATAAAGATGAGTGTGTGAGTGTGTGCACTGGATGTGTGTTTATACACTTTAGTCTGTCTGCAAACCCACAGAACAGTGTTGATTCACCCCTGACCTCTCTTCATCACTTTCTTGCATCTTCTGACTCTCTTTCAGTGTCTCATAAGCAAATAAACAACACGCACGCACGCGCGCGCACACACACACACACACACACACACACACTTTGAAACACAGCTAAACTCAAGGGCATTGTGCACTGCAGAGCAGTTGAACTCCAGTGGCCTCTATCCCCTGTCCTGTGACTGGATGGAATACCAAACACCCTAATCATTTAGCATGCTGAATATTAAGCAGTCCTGTGTGTGTGTGTGTGTGTGTGTGTGTGTGTGTGTGTGTGTGTGTCACAGTCCTAATGTATTCTACTGGCCTACCCTGAGTGCAGAACAGCAAGGAAAAGGAGAAAAGTGATTTTGGGTAAAAACCGCTTAAATCCTCTCTGTTCTTTGCTAATTTTGCCCCTGTGTGCTTGTGTTTCTGTGTGTGTGTGTGTTTCTGTGTGTCCTTCAGGGGCTCCAAAGACCCTTCAAGCTAATTAGGGAGACAGCCACAGAACGACATCACTCAAGGAACTGGCTTTACAGGTCCATATAATAACTCTTAGATTTTAAAAGCACTTACTTCTTTTGCTGAGTGGCATGGACACAGCCTATGATGTCAAGCGCGCACACACACACACACACACACACACACAAGCCTATGCACATAAATGTTTGACCAGCCTCACTCCCCCTTGCTCTCAAGCCTAGGATGCAAACAAAAGTTGTCATGACAACTTTCTGGGAGATCCAGCCGTCTCCGCCATGCACTCTCTGCCAGAAATGTAGGGCACTTAGAGGAGGAGGCACTGTAAGACAATGCCAAGACACTGTGACAGGCTAAGGTATGACCCAGAGGTAGAAAATTGAAGTAAAAGAGACATGAGTTGAAGGTTTCTCTCACAGAGTGATTAGATCCAGGTGACCACAGTATCATGCTCCTTGGCCAGCAGATAC
Organism: Rachycentron canadum; assembly: GCA_038496675.1. Taxonomy (NCBI): domain Eukaryota; kingdom Metazoa; phylum Chordata; class Actinopteri; order Carangiformes; family Rachycentridae; genus Rachycentron; species Rachycentron canadum. The sequence goes on from CM076652.1 coordinate 13,184,049, forward strand.
ACAGGATCCTTTACTCAACAAAGTCAACATATTTACAATTTTACAAAGACCCCCAGTCCCCTATACCTCCACTGGGCCCACCCCTTGGCCTACCGCCCCTTCTTCCCTTTAGGGGCGGCAAGATATCCTGGCTTATGTGGTGTAAGGAGGGTTTATGTGCAGGATCAGTACAGGGATAGGTAAGAAAAACACAAACACACACTTCAACAGCGACGGCAGTGGAGTTAAGACATTCACAGGCGAAGAGTCTGAAATGGTAAAGTGGACGGGTAGAACAGAAAGTGGGGATAAACTGGAGATGAGGCAGGCAGACAAATTGAGGCAAGATAATAAAGAAAACAGAGGCAATGGAGCGATAAGAAGAGACAGTCTAACATGTTCCAGACCTTTCCTTCATCTTCCCCCAGGACCTACTCTGAGGTATTCTGGTGACAAATAGGGGAGTGAAAAAGAGCTACATGCCCCTCCACAGGCCCTGTCCTGCAGCCTGTCTGTTCTGCCTCCACTGTGCTCTACAGTCGGGATTTATCCCTCCATAGCTTTGGCTCACTGTGACTGTGCTCCATTACTACACACTTGATTCCTCTGAGCCAGGGTAATGAAAAATGACCCAGCTCATCTGCAGGGAGAGCCCTTTGGCAAGTGTGTGTGGTCTGTGTGTGTCTATGTGAATGTGTGTGTGTGTGTGTGTGTGTGTGTGTGTGTGTGTGTGTGTGTGCGTGCGTGCGTGCGTGCGTGTGTGTGCGTGTCTCCAATTCCTCTCATCCAAAGGGAATCCTGTCAGTGTAAAGGTATTGAATGTCTTCCATTTGGCCATTTCACCTCGGGGAGAGCCAGAGTATGAAGGTAGGAGGTGAAAAGCTTTTGCTCAAGAGGTAAAAAAAACAACCTAATCAATCATGTAGGAAAGTTACAGATGAAAACTGGGTTAATTCTTTTAGCTTTAGTGGTTGAAATTGTTGGAAATTTCACGCTCGTGCATACATCACAACTATCTGGCAGTGTCAGATTTGTGCGTACAACATTTAGCCTATTGTGCATACCTGAGAGAGACACAGTTTGAAGGTATTCACAGTGTTATAGCACTTGTAATAAAAATTTCATAGGAGCCTGCATGGACTCCTCCAGCTTCCATAATTATCCCTAAATGATAGGACTTAAACATTGTGTACTGTCTGACCGCAAAGCCCAAAGGAACATGGGAAATCAAATGATCCAGCTCAACCTCGTTTGACCATATGATCATCATATTTTCTACTCTAATTCTCATTAATGTGACTGAGAAACACACTCATCTCCAAATGTTTGAGCACATAGAAAACTTTAAACCTCTGTTTGGTAAACACATGTGGACACATTGTTAGAGGATATTATATCCATACACACAGAGGATCTGAGAGTCCCTGAGGGGGATTTCCTCAGATATTCAGCAGATTCTCCTGGTAATCCTCTAGGATTACCATTCTATACTGAGGCCCTAACCTCTGAACTTAAAACATTATAAACCCTTATATCCTCATCAGTAATGCCACAGTTAAACCCATCATTTCACTCAGTAGAAGAGGACCACCTCCAAAAACCTCATCATGTCCACTCACTTGCAGCTCAGGCCTCAACTCAAACACAATTAGAGGATTTTAGAGGGATACCAGCCAGATGTATCAAGTAGTTCTCTCAACTGTGGTCCAATGTAACACTGACCAGCTATTACAACCCATGTGTTTTATCATGTTTGAAATCTGAATAGTCTCCAACATGGCAACTGATATCTGGGGAAGTGTTCATATTCTGCAGTAATTTTAGATAAAAAAAAAACACTGTCATTGTTATATTATGTATATCATGCAACAATATGCAAAAGTGTCAATATGATACAATACATTCAATTCTTTGCCTTAAATCAAAGATCGGTTCTTTGGGATGACGGCATGGCACGTGTGTGAGGAAGTCAGTGTGCACACATACACACGACTATAATTAATCAAGTGAGTGGCTGTCCCATCAAGTAGCATGCCATATTCGCACATTACCAGAGAAATTAGATTCTGGCATGGCTAAGAAGCTTATGGTGCACAGTGACTAAGTGACATGGCCACATGGGGGGGGGGGGGGGGTGTCATGCTAAATGTTTTACATGTAACAAGACTGCAAATCTCCAATAGACTTGTCAAACACACTTATAGCTACGAAATATAAATGAAAGATAAAATTTTGATCACGATTTATAATTTATGGAGTGGTAAGAAATCAGTTTCCCATGGTTGAACTGCTGATGAATCTCTACAGGAATTTGCCTTGTCCCCTCCTTCCTTTTTCTTTTTCACACACATTTACACTGACACTGGGTATTTGATAAACCTGGGAATGGAGCAGTGGAAATGTTTTCCAGGCAAACTATGCAAATAAGACCTTATCTCCAGGGAGACACTGTAAACGGCCTCAACCACCAACAGAATCTACAGAGGGCCATTTATGTGTGTGAGTGTGTGTAGGCCTGTGTGGGGATATCAAACACAAACATGCCGCCGGCTAGTTGCAAACAAATTAGAAAATTACAACAAAAAAACAAGATACTGGAGAATTTTGAGACAATGTCCATTCTGGCCTTCTCCACCCCCCCTCCCAAACCCCTCTTTCGGTTCTGGGAAAAGATTTTCTCACATACAGATCCTGACTTTGGCAATGAGAACAAAGATGGCTGCCAGACAGGGATAGTGATCAAAATTCTTCAGTAGGAAGTCACAAGTTCAACTTCAACCTCTATAATTGCTTGGCTGGAAGATAGGAAAAAATTAACAACACTGGGAATTAGTAAAGACACAGACATTTTTTTAAACTTCTGGATATTTGCCTGCTTGCAATGAGTCAATTTTTTGAAATCTGCTTCAGTGGAACATGAGAACAAATGGATGATAAATTGAACATGAGTGTCAGAGAGACTTAAAGTGAATCGAGTGCAGTCATGTCCTGATTCAGAGGAACTGCTGGCAATCACAGTGAACTCTGTTCCCAAGAAATCCACTTGCTTGAAAACACGGTGGTCTGACTGAGCGTCTACAGTTCATCAGCAAAGACATAAATGAACACAGAAATGAAACAACTCCTAGAGAGAAGGAGGCTTGTGCGTTATTTTAGGGCTGTTTTGTCTCTGCTTCATATCATAATGGGCTGGGGCACTTCAGCGAGAGAGGAATATGATCAGTGACAGAGCTATTCTCGCAGGAAACAGGCCCAGATGAGTTAAGTGGGAGGGAAGGGGCCTGGTTTTAAATCCGAAATATGATGCGGTAGAACCTACACATGCCCACAGCAGTAAGGGCTAATGAATATGTATGATAGATGTGACATAATACTAGATATAAAATATGCATAAAACTTTTCATTGGAATTGTGTTGCTAGGAAACAGCTTGGATCATAGTTTATTTGCCGACTGGGAGCACCAGGATCCTGTCAGCTACTGTTATTCACAAGCAGTATAACAGGAAATAAACTAGGTCTATCTAGGATGTTTATCTTGTCAAGTCTGAAATTATCTATGAGGATGTTGAATTTGTTGAGGATGAGTTTTGCTGAGCAACATGTCACTTCACATACTTAAGAACAAAATAATGGCTTATAGAAAACCCTTGCGAGCTGCAGGACAGTGATGATTACAGATAAATACAAAATTCTTGCAACTCAGGGGAAGTCCAGCCACCTGTGTTTGCTATAGTCCTTACTCCTGCTTCTTCCCCATGCAGGATTTCCTGCCTTTGGGATGAGGGAGGGTGGCAAGGAGGGGCTGGTGTAAAAGAAATGAGACACAAAAAAAAAAACAAAAAAAAACAATGCACACAGCTGAAATCAATGCGAATGGAAAGCAACACGAGAAATGACAAACAATTACCCAGAGACACTGTCTAACACCGCACAGCAGAGCACCGCCCTTGCACGCCTCTCTGTCCTAACCCTGTTTAAAGGGTCACACCACCAGAGGAAAATGTGTGACTGGAGGCTGTTGAGTCAATATTATTCAGCCTGATGTATGAAAGTGTGAACACACGGTCGCGTTCTCTCACGAGAGAAATAAGAGGACATCTATGTGAACAAACAACATTTCACAAATGTTGCAGTCTGCTGGTTAATATAATGCCACAACTCAATCAAACAGGCTACAGCGCCACCCAACATGCAAAGCACCTTGAGCATCATATTATTAAGTTGACATATGGGTCACACTGCGGAGTGTCCTCAACTAGGCCTGTTGCTGATGGATGCCTTCCCCAGCCAGAGTAGAAAACACTGCAGGGGATTAAATAAGAAATGAAGAAGTAATTTAAGAAGGGGGGGAAAAAAAGCAAAAATAGAAAGTCAGAAAGGAAAAAGACACGTTTAGATCAGAGCAGTCGTGTGGAAATATTCAAGGAGGAAAGAAGTAGAAACAGGTGAAAACAAGTTCCAGTTTGTCTCGCTCTCTCTCTTATTCTCTCTCTCTCTTTCTCTATTGTGTGTGTGCCAATTGTGTGAGGCTGGGTATCTCATTAACAGTAATAGAGGAAGCCAAGCAGGGAGTCAGTGCAGTGAGCCAGGGATATCCCCATCCTGCAGCCTGACACACTGACCCCTCCTTCCCTGCCTTTGCAACTCCCTCCACTATTAACTGCTCCACCTTGGAACATACCACTTCAGCAGGCCGGGGGGAGTTATTGTTTGCAGCTCATCAAAGGCCTCGTCCAGAGGATGTTTGCTAAAGTGTAAGAAGACCTCTGTTTGATAAGTGTTTAAACATGGCCTCTTTGAGACTTGAGTTTCACTAAACAGGGAGGGGGCGTTAAGGATGGGTTTGTCTTAGGGAGGCCTGGTAAGTTAGTTTCCTCTGATTGTGTTACCTTCCCTCAGGATGCTTAAACGTAGGAGCCAGATAAAAACACATGAAGACAAAAGTTAGAATAACAAGCCAGCTTATTCCCTTAATCAGAATGAAAGGGGAATTAGAGCAGAGGGGCAGGAAAATACATGTGACTGTGTTTATATTAACATATACACTACGTGTGCACATGTACATTTATTTTAGTTACTCTAGTGATCGTTTCGTGCTTCGTTATCTAGCAACAGGCCTGGTGAGTCTCTCTCTGTAAGACTGCTGGGTTTGTCCTGGTGGTGCCAGCTGCATACAGGGCAGGTGACATGCCTGGGGAATACTAATGCATCCATGAAAGCACCGAGTACTGGTCCAGACACGGTGGAGTGAATACTGAACAACCATTTTGCTGAATCACAGCTAGACAAACACAAGGCACAAAAGATGCAATTGGTTTTAATAAAGCAATTAAAATAATTGAAAGCATTGAAACTGTTCTCTTAAGGCAGATTGACATATTTAGTGCATCAATAGTTACCATGGCGTTAGATTAAACGTGTCAGACGATGGAGGCATGGTGACCAGACAGCCTATAAAACTGTGTGTGTGTGTGTGTGTTTTGCATGCTAGCCTTCCCCTTTCCCATATCCACACAAACACTTACAAGCTTAACAGCTTAGTTCTTGGCTCCTGAATAGTGACCCCAGCAACACAACTTCCTGTTCAGGCTTTCCTTCCTGAACATAACAACAACAACAAAAACAACAACAACAACAACCACAAAAGAGCATTCTGCAAGAGATTAACTTGGTAGGACAACACCCCACATGCATGTGAGCAATGTGTATATAATGCTGTCAGCTTATGTGTCCCATTTCGCCAGCAGGAGCAACATCTAACCCAGTTCTGTCCTCTATGCTTAATGAAACAAATTAGTCCTATTTAACTCTGTCCCTGTCTCTGGCCCTGGTCTGTTACCTGAAGGACATACCTGGCCTGCAGCACTGTTCACTGCCTTCCTGTCCGTCTCCAACCTTGACACAGGTGTGGAAACATTCATTTATAATAGTTTCCTGTACCAGATACCCATCTCCACAGGTGGCACAGCATGCATACGGACAATTGGTGCTTGCAAATCTTATCTCTTCCAAAGTTCCTCTTAGTAGGGAGACATTTAAGGTGCCTACTTTAATATATTGGTGTGCACATCCAGTGTGTGTGTGAGGTGGAGCCTACCTGGTAGAGTGGCCTTGAAACACACCTGTGTGTGTTTAATAGGTGCAGGGGTCCAGGAAGGTTCCTGGCATGCACACAAAGGCGTCGGAGGGCCGTGGAGGTAAGAGTCCACAGCAGACCCTGCCGAGTACAGACCACCTCGTCTAGACCCAACAAGACTGCCTCCATCACTGTACAATCTGACACCGGGCTCTCTGTGATGAGAGATGCACCACCAGAGGTCTGTACAGCATTACAATGTTGATATCAGTGGGATATCCACAGGTATCACATTTGCAAACCTTTATTTGAACAGGTGAGCCATTACAGGTAAAATCCACAAGGCCCAGGTAATGAGAAGATATGATTAGCTTTTATTGTCCTCTTGATACCACTTAGTGCCAATAGATAATAACTGGGTCATCTCTAGAGGTAAGCCACAATGAGACGCGATAACCCTGCGGCTTTCTCCTCTCCTGTCTCTGTCCCTCTCTGTCCTCTCAGTCTCTTTGGGATTCAGCGGTCTGATGTCTCCTCAAGGTCAAACCCTGCTAGTCCTTCTGCCCCAGTCCCACACAGATAGTGGTCCCTGCTGAGTCCTGCTCTCCTCTTCCTCCTCTCTCTTTCCTCTCTCTTCCTCTCTGAGGCAAAGCACCCTCTGTTCACTGGTCTCAGCGCCACAAACACAAACATTCCCTCTAAGGACATGCAGCCGGTCTTAGTCTCTCTGACTGGTAGTTGTTTTTAAAGCGATATGCACTCTAATACTGCAGCTCACATGGGGAGCAACCGGTCTCTCTCTCTCTCTCTCCCTCACTGCTTCTTTTTTCAAAGAGAAAGGGATGTGGTTACAAGCTGCACACATCTGGTCAGGCTGGACACTATCCGTATGCTTCTCACTCGAAATCTAGAAACACACAAACACAGGCACACACACACACACACACACACATATAAATACTTTACACCAGCATGCATTCATGCGTGCACAGACCAAAATAGTCACTGAACTGAAAAATGCTGACATTTGGTCTCCAAAGACATGAGCATGTTACTTTCTGACAGCACTGGGACTTAAGCCAGAATGATTTTAAAAAAGGAAACTTTTTCCTTTGAGCCAGTTTTCCCAGGCTGGAGTATCCTGACCTGACCTAACAAATTCTTCCAAAAATGAAAGAATATGCAACCCATCTGTTACTCCAACCAACCAACCAACCAACCAACCAACCAACCAACCAACCAACCAACCAACCAACCAACCAACCAACCAACCAACCAACCAACCAACGCCAGGCATTATCCTCAAACAGGATGGGAAAAGAATGTAAATATACATGATTACATCAAACTTAATTCAGACAAAAATCCACAATGAACCTTATTTTACATTTGATTACACACGCACATTTACAACAATGGCCACATGGAGGCAATACAACCCCCACATACAAGCTGTGCCAAGCCCACAGTGCATGTGTGTGTAGCCTTGCCAGTCTGTTATAAACTCTGGCTGCCAACAAACAATGCAGCTTCAATCGATGATCACTGTGTTTCGTGTAATATAAATGTTATGAAGTCAAACACAGATGCATACTTTTCCTACTTCCCACAGGCAGCCCACAGTCATCTAGATCTCTGAGGATTTTTTAAATGTCAATCGTAACAATAAAAAAGAAAAAAGAAAAAACTCAAATGCTTAATAGTTTTTTAGAGTCAAATTGATTTTTTTTTTCTCAGAAAGCCTTGATCAATAGAAAACTCAATAACTCTGTGCTGTACAGTAATTCTCCGCCTTCCAACCAAACCCAATCTGACTGTAGCTGGATTAAATGTCCTTTCCTTGCCCACACTGATTCATGGAGGGGTTTATCAATGCAAAGGGTCAACTCTATACTGCTGAGCTGGTGTGTGTGTATACTGTTGAGTGTGTGAAATCAAAATGTTGTATGATGCTCATAACATTTATTTGTTACTGAACATGAGTAAGCGACTGCTATATCATCAAAATAAAATTGTTGCTGTTGTTTTTTGCTTTCCCACAATGAGAAAATTACATGATACTGTCTTTTTCTATATTCTCTTCTCTCTTGGTTTGTGTGCTACTTTCTTTTTCACTCTGCGATTTGCACAGATGGCTAATTGAAAGGATTACTGAAGGGTTCATTGCACAAAAATCCTAATCCCTAATAATGCAATATGCTCTCGTATCGGCTTTAATTTTCTTAATTTCACCGACCACATGCTCACAGATCGGTCCTTACACAGTTTCCCATTCCTCTGTCTGTGGGCCTCATGCTGTGCTCTCAGCAGTGTCTTAAGACATCCATGAGGAATGCATGAGTTTTCCAAAATGAATCAGTTTGGCTGGAGCTGCACACGAAGGGTGGAGACATTCACCTCTCAGCCACTGTAATTTATGAGGGATGAAAATATTTGTTGTGGTATGGGGGTGGGGGTGAGAGGTTAGGTATGACAGTGCACTGTTCCCATGAGTCCATGTGTTTGCAATGTCCCTGCTGAATCCTGGGAAAGGTCGTGCAAGCCCTGCGATGTAAACAGACCACGTCAGAGCGTCAGCTGGCCAGGCTATTAAGACAGGGAGGGAAGAAGACACTGTTCGGGATTTTACAATCAGCGTCGTGATGGACAGATGGAATTGACAGCCAACCAGTGAGATAATCTGTTTTTTTTTTTGGGTTTTTTTTGTTGTTTTCATTCCTTCTCACACACGTTCATCCACATACCGACAATGATAGACCAAAACTCTGTTGAGAGGTCATCCCAGTCCTGACACAGGCAACAAAATCAAGAGTAAACGTTCACCTCTACCCCCGTTTCCCGGTCTCAGTATGCTTTCACCTGCTTCCATCTCTCTCTGGCTCTCCCTCTTTCATCTCTCCCTCATATCTCCCTCTATCTCTCAATCTTCTCTCCGCTGTCTGATCTTCACTCAGGCGTGTTATACTAGAGTGCAGGCAGTCTCAGAGAGCGCGAGGGAGGGAGAGCAGTGGAGGGAAATGGGTCACAGACACCATAAATTCACAAGAACATTCACAACTGAAGCACTCCGGCACACAAATTTACCAAAACAGTTGCGTGTACAAGATAGTAAAAAGTGCAACGGACACACATGTACTACTCATGTACTTCTTCTCTCCATTAATGTAATTTCAAAGTGACAATAAACCCGTGATCTAGCTTTTTGCTGCTGGCATACTTTCCTCATAGGCTCATTTTAAGCACATGCTATGTATCCCTGTGACAGAGATTACAAGTGGCACACGTGAATAGACCCAGTCTGAAATTCAATTGCGATCAGCCTAGTTGAATGTGATTGTATTAGAGGTGCAAGCAGGAAAATCAATAACATAACGCAATGTGGCTCGAGAGTGATGAAAGCTGGGAGCTTCTATATGCCTGTGTGAGAATGTATGTGCATGGCATGATCTTTGGTTTCCTCATTCATGTGTGTGCTTGAATTAATTAAAATGAAAACACTGTTTGCTGTGCAATGTGTGTAATGAAGAAACCCCATGATGACACAAAACCTTTGAAGTGCTGGGACTCGTCAGTCTCTTAAGTATAAAAGTTGACCTAGTTCATATGTTATATGCTGTAACACACCACGCGCACACACATGCACGAAGGGATGTTCAAGAACAAATTCACATTCACACACACACTCACACAGACACACACAAACATACACACACTCTCAAGCTAATCATTCTCTCCACTTTGCCTGGCAGATAAATATTAATGAGGATTACTATGTTACTGCAGTACACCCACGGGAAAACAAGAGGCTGCCCCTCTCTCTCTTTCTAACACTTTCCCACTTTCTCTCTTTTGTCACTCACACCCACACACACCCACACACACACAGCCTCGTGGCTCCAACATTTTCAATGTCTTTAACGCTTCTTTTTCTCCCAAACTTTCCTTTTCATAGTAACATTCACACATACACACACATACGCACACACACACACACAAACTATGAATAAACCCCTTTATATGAATGAGTCACAGACAGTGCCTCCGTTCTCATTGGGTCGTGTTATCTCTGTCAAACAAAAGGCACTTTTGTGCTGGGATATTTCAAGAACATTTTGGGGTCTCTACATCCTGTTTTGGGGAGATGGAATTTAACAGACTCCTTCCCATCAACCCACACTTTTTTTTTCTTTTTCTCTGCTCTCTCTCTCTCTCTCTTATTCAAAAGGGGCTCCATGATGCCATTTCTGAGAATAGAGAAGCAGAGATAATGAAGAAATCATTCTGTGCTCTGCATGGAGGTGGCAGAGGATGGGAAACACACACACAACTACACACAGACACACACACACTAACACAGAGGCGAATCCATCCATCCACTAGGGATGTTTTGGCAGTGGGCAGAGGAGTCCACTCTCACCATAGCTACCCTGCTAACAAACTGTCTCCATAGAGAAAACACATTATCAGCAGCTCACTGCCTTCAGCCTTCACTCACAGTCAACAGATGATCATCTCCTCATTGTTTGATCATACTCTGTACAGATTTACTTTGAACTCATACACAGCTGTGTGTCTATAGGTCTGCCGGTTGATTTTGGATGGGGAATAAAAGAAAGAAAAAACAAAACAAAATCAGAGCAGAGAGTGATGAAAGAGATGGGGTGGAGAGAAGGGTGGGAGTCTCTCCTGTCTCTCCCTCCTCCCTTGCTCAAAAAACATTCCTCCTCCTGAGCTGCCTTGGGGAGAAAAGGGGGGTCCCCTTTCATGCTGAACAGGGTGTGGTGCAAGAGGGGCCTGCAGGAGCCTTTAGCTCCAGTTATTCCCACCTCTCTCTTTCTTTCTTCCCCCGTTTTCCCCTCTTTTCTTTGTCTCTTTAATTGGACTGACTGACCGCAGCTCTCTCACCTATAGTCCTGGGGGCTGGTTGAGATCCCTGGGAATCAATACTGTAGCCAGACAGAGCAGAGCCGTAGGGGGAAAAAAAAAATCTCAAAGCTGTAAACTGCTATTTGGTCTTAAAAATTCAACCAGAAACGTATATAACTTTCACCTGCTTAAATGAATCCTGACTCTAAAATCAACACAATTAGATTGGTCTGCTGAGAAACAAGCAAGAGTATCAACGTGACCCACAGCACGCCGGAGTCCAGCGCTGACCTTCTCTGTGATTGGTGCAGACAAAATGTTTAAATGTAACAAGGATTGATTAGTATTCCTGCCTCACCACTTGTCTCGCTGCCTCTAGCTTTCAAGCCTATAGTGGTAAATTACAGTCATGCTATTGTCTGTTTTTATTCCAGGAGTGTGCGTTTCGAGCATGTGTGCACGCCTCTATATGTGTGTCCGCGCCTGTGTGAACTTTTTCCTCTCTGACAGTGATCCACCCCTCCCGCCTTTAAACCCCTCACTCCCCTGTGGTGCCCCTGACAACAACATGTTTCCTCGGAGAGCAATTCAGCCGCCTGAAATCTGAAATGCTTTTCGTCTGAGTAAACGCGCACATCTTGTCCTCCCTTTGTTTGTTTGTTGTTTTTGTTCTTAATTTCACAGGAAAGAGCTGAGCAGCTTAACACGATAGCAGGATGACAAAGGCGGAGGATAATCCTAATTCAGGCTGCTGAGGTAATCTAAACAAAAAACATCCCTAAAAAAGAAGCTGTTTGAAATTGTCAACACCAACTGTGCAATTTATCATTGTGATTACACTGTCACCATACAGTATAATGTCTCTATCTATGAAGACTTTCACTATTCATATCCACTTCAGTCACTGCGGCCACTTCTACTGCCTCAAAACTGCTGTGATGTAATGAGGGTGAGGTATAGAAAAGATGATTCATAGAAGAGAAAAAGAGTAGAAATTAAGTTAGTCTCCTCTTTTATTGTTGAGCTGTTCACGAGGCATGTTTTGTTCAGATGTGTCATAGCTGCTGGCTGTGAACAAAGATGGCTGTGTTCCCCCAGTATATATTACTCAATTAACTGTGATAGAAACCCACATCCATCAGAAACTTCACAGACGGGCGACAATTTATCTGCATTAGTTATGCGACAGGGCATAGACGAGAAGCAATCTGGAGAGTCGATTTTTGAAATACTTTTCCAACAAGTTAGAGACTGCTAATGACTTTGAGAGGGTGTGTGTAACCAGCGGGGATTCACTCAACCCCACACCCAACCATTTTTACTGGGAAATGCTGACGGATATGAAAAACTAGTGTGTAAAATGCTTTTAAATGGATCTACACTTGTGGACAAAACAAACAAACAAAAAAAAATGTTCCCCTCTACTCAGTCAGCTGAGTATAGATAGAGATTTTGTCAGTATTTAATTTTTTTTTGTATTCATGTGCTCCTCTATGCAGCTCACACGGTTGCATAAGGTGGGGACGGGATGATAGAGCAATGAGTTATCTAACATGACATGTCAGAGCAGGACAAAGGTGCAGCTGTGTATAGAAGTGAAAGTATTCCAGAGCCTCGCTAAGGACATAGGAAGGTAAAATCATAATCCAACAGAAAGTCGGCCTTTTTAGAGCCTCTGGGGAAGAAACCGGTAGATCACTGAGCTTTGTTCACCTGCCATGGCGGAGGAGAGGAATCAGTCTGAGGATTTAAATTCTCCTTTTAAAACTGTGCTCCTGGTCTATTTGGTTTAAAGGATGATGTTATTCTGATATTCTGATGCATTCGCCACCAGCAAGCTGATGCACATCCATCTATTTTTTCGGCTCTACAGTACAGTTACGTGAGTGAGTGTATGTAAATCATCACAACAAGTAATCCCCATTCAGCCTGTCTACACACAGCTGGCTGCAAGAGGAATGGGAGGCAGAGAAAGGGGAGGCAACCAGGAAAGGGAGAGAGGAAGAGAAGAGAGAGAGATAGAGAGAGAGAGAGAGAGAGACCAATGACAAAATCTACTTTTCTCTGTTAATTAAGCTGATTTATTTGTGTGTGTGTGTGTGTGTTTACATTTACTCATTTGGCAGATGGTTTTATCCAACGCAACTTACAACTGAGGGACATCACATCCATTAGCAATACTTCATTAAAGGGCAGTGATTATTTAGTTTCCTCCAATCATGCACTGTTATGACAGATCCAGTTATATCACACTACAATTTCACAGGTCAATTTGAAAGCCGCTGTAAAATTACTTAAAATTACACTCAATCTGAAGACTAACTTAAAAAGTGAGACCTGTAAGCAACAGAGCGAGTTCTCAACTTCTTCTCAACTACTTTAGAGGATTTACTCTTAATGTGCAGCTTGGCTATGAATGCTGTGTTTTTGTGTTTTGTGCAGTTGCAGAGACGTGAAGGTTAAAGCAGTTATTTTTGTGTTGAAGCAGGTTGGAAATTTGTATATCAGGGCTTAATAAGGTGAAGGCCGTTTCATCCAACATACTGTAGCCCCACTGTTTAATTCATGATAGCACGTGTGAAGGGTGTGTGAGCTTCTGGTGCATCACTGTATCCTCTGTGCATGCGTTCAATCAAAGACAGAACTACAAAGCAATTCTCAGAAGAGCTGGTGGCATTGAGAAGTCACAGTCCCTCGAAGAGGTGCGTTCATGAAACTGAAGTCACATTACATCGAGTGGGAACGCTGAGATTTCAGATCAGATTCAAGTCAGCGTGATCCTATCAGCTACTACGGCAGGCAAGAGAGATGACATACATCACAGACAAAATGCACACACACAAATAGACCCACAAGCCTCAATCTCAATGTTGCTGCTGCTTTAAGTTTGCAACTTTGCTGGAGAGCATGAGAGGGAGAATCAGCTGGCAGGTTTCAGCCTGTCTTCACAGCAGCATAGAGGTTGACTTTACAGCAACGCACATTCCACGTCTTCCAAGCTTTGCTGGAAACTATTATCTTCAGTCCTCAGCTCACACCCAGCAGATTTGCACAAACGCAGAAAAACCCGGGCTTCTGACGTCCCGACTGACGTGAAGTGGTTTTCGCTGTGTAAGAAGCCCAGCACTCTGAAAGGAGGCTCAGTCGTGTCTCCAGTCAGCTCAGCTGCATTGACGGTGACAGGAAAACACAGGCTGCACTCAAACACAGCTCTCCCACAGTGAGACTCCCCTGTAACCTTGAAAACCGAGGACGGCCGTGGCAGAGGCAGACTGAGCGGCGGAGAGACCGACAGGCTCCGACTGTCAGGGAGAGGAAGACAGAGACGCATTGTCCGCTGTGGAGATTAGAAGCTTTGCTCTTCACTCGCCTTCCACCAACTCAAATCTAATACCGTTCCCTGGATTAGCCAAGAGCCTCTTTCAATCCCACTTACACACACACACGCACACTCAACAGCTCGGCCAGACGTGGTCACGGAGAGGGGGAGAGACACAAAGTCAGAGAAGAAGGGAGAAAGTGAGGAAGAGGAATTCGGGGAAGCTTGTTTTCTTACCCTCTCTCCGCTGTTCCTCCGTAGAGTCCCCACCGGCAGCTTAAGCATCAGCCGGCGGGTTCTCCCGGGTGTCACGGCCCCTTGGACCACCATCGTACGCTCCAGAGTGTGTGAGTCCATGGGTGTGTGAGCATGTGTGCAAGTGGGTGTCCTCGCCGTCCCGTCCAGCCTGGCAGCCGTGGTTCACGCGAGCTTGCGCGTGGGTTTGTATCAGGAAAGAAGCGTGTGTGGTGTGTGTGTGGTGTGTGTGTGTGTGTGTGTGGGGGGGGGGGGGGGGGTTGTTGTAGCAGCCCCACACGGCTCCTATGTGCCTCTCTCTGCCTCTGTTTCCCTCTGGGTTAAAACGCTGCCCATGCTGCTGCCCCGCTCCGCTCCAGTCTGCTGCTCCGGAGGTGAATGAGTGTGTGAGAGAGGGAGTGAGAGGCAGAGGGAGCCCGCTTTGTCTCTCCTCTCTCTTCTCCAGCTCTCTGGCAGCTCCCCCTCCTTGCCTCTCACACTCACTTCCTTCAGTTGGGGGCTTAACCAGGTCACTGGATTAATGTGATGTTACGGCTGTTATTAGCATACGCACTAGTGTCACGTGATCCAATAATAATTGTGTCTGAGCATTTATACCCCCACCACACATACACACACACACACACACACACACCCAGCCCTTACAGGGGATCACGTGGGGAACCTCAAAAGGAATATGGGATGTTTTGCCATCTGGTAGGGAGATTATCTTTGAAATCCCACATCCAGCTTTCTCTCCCTGCACTGTCTGGACTAGGACACAAAGGGAGAATACACACACACACAAACAGACACACACAAGCATGCATCCTTGCATTTAATGTCCATGCTTTCAGGTATTAATCCTATCATTTAGTTCATTGTTTTTAAGCAGAAAAGTGCAAAGTGCTTTTTTTGTTTTCCCAAGAAAGTTGTGACTAGTGGATTCCTGGCCGCGAGGTTCCTGCTCTTGCAAGGATCTTTCATCATGATGGCTGCAGCCACAGAGCTGAGTCAGTCCTCTGTATCCACCACGGTGGTCTTTACATGTCCATTAAAGCTATTGGACTCATGAGTTACAGCTGCACCTAGTGACTTACTGTCATATTCTCATCATCACTCACCACTGAGCTCTGTTTGCCTCTGCACATCAATACCGAACTGTCAGCTGATTAACTAAAGTGGATCAACACACACACGCACTACACACATACAGGCATACGCAGATGTCCAGTATGCACACATGTACAACAGGTTCACGTATATAAGAGCAAACATATTGGTAGTTCAGGTGGCTGTTGTAAGCCAGTGGCTGTGGATTATAACCAGTACGATTTAGCTTGGTTATCACAGCTATGAGGTGATTTGATGCTGGCTCACAGGACACAAAATCAGATTAAAGCCACCAGTCGAAATGAGCAACCCAGACCAGTCCTTTTCCATCCCCCCATGTCATTCCTTGAAGTGAGGACCTCCAACGGCTTTAGTGACGTGATATATGTCACGCTGACACACAAACACACACGTATGTGCAAAAACCACACACACACGCGCGCGCCCTGTGGTAAAACAGAGCGACAATCATACAGGAGAGAATCATCTGCAGTGGTAATCCCCAGTAAGCATTATTTATTCAATACCCTGGCCCACATCTGTGTGTGATTGGCTGTGGCCTACATGAGGAATATCAGAGGGCTATTTATAAACTTTGTCTGCAGACACACAGGTCTTGGTCTTACAGAAGACATACGTGAGGAAAAGATGAAGAAATGGAGAAGCACACCGACAGACGCAATTCATTTCTCTCTATTTGCAATCTGTGTGGTGTTTGTGTGTGTGTGTGTATGTGCGTGCCTGTTTGATGTTAATTCAAACTGTGATGACAGAGATTAACTGCCACTGCTGATTTGGGAGACAAAGCCCAGCTGCTTTCATAGTGATTTTATGTGACACCTTGACAGGAAGATGACAATACACCCTCCAAATTGAACAGTTTAAGTACAGTTTGTGTTTGTTTGTACTCATCTGCAGCTCACAGTTTTTTTTTCTTTCCCTTAAACATCTCTTAAATTCCACCGCCTCAAATCCTGTGAGGTGATAAACCCTCATCTTGACAGGAGGAAAAATAAATAAAGTAAAAACATGTTACTATTCCTGATGCCTAAGGCTAGATGCATGATGACCCATTTCAGTCAGCGGAGCATACAGGAATAAAAGCAAATGTGATTTACATTTGGTAATAAAAATATGAAATACAAAACTGCATACATAATAACATGGGGAAAAAAAACCTAACTGTACTGGATCAGTTCACAGCAGTTGTCCTTAGAATGAACTACCAGCTATTAAAGCATTTTTTTTTTAAAATGCAAAAAAGGGGAGAAAGTGAAAGAAAAGAAGAAACGAGAGCAAGAGATGATCACTACCTGGTTATGAAAGATCTTAATGGGGGAGGTGCATGTGGATTGTCTGGGTTTTATTTTTACATTGTTTTTGTGTGCATGTGTGTGTGTGTATCTGCCCCGTCTGTGTTTGTAGTTGTAATAAAAGGCAGTGGCTCTCAATTGTAGGATCCCAGCATTGTTACGCATTAATTTACCCCGATAACCCAGCCAGTCTCTGCCCACGGCCGTCTGACTCATCCCTGTGGTCCTGCTCCTCACTGTGTGTGTGTGTTTGTGTGTGTGCATGTGTGTGTGCGCGTGTGTGGGTGGGTATGTTTATGGAAATGCCCTCTAGCTGGACTCTCACCCCATCCCAGGCAACAAGAGAGGGGGCTGAATGTTTATGTTGCAAGACTCCACAAATTACAAAGGCTTAAGTTACAGCACCACTGCGCAGAAAACACAGACAAACAATTATATTGCCTAAACAATACCACCATGATAGTGTAATTCAAGTCACCTCCCACTATGTGCTTCTGTCTATGCTTCTAAGCGTATGCCTCTGTTGTCTTTCTCTATCTCAAGAGAGTGAGATGAGCAGAAAGTGGGGTCTCCCACCCTTCATCAAGCTAGAACTAATCATAATGACTCCTCCACAGGGGAGCATCCACTTCAATTAACATCCCCACAGTAGTGTCTGTGTAAGAAAGCCTGGGAAACACTTTTACATGCTCAGAAAGGTAACAGATAGCCCATGAGATTTTGAGGAAATGAGGACATTTGCATGACTCATTGTGAAAACTGGGGCATATTTGTGTTTTCGGAGAGATTTGGTCGAACACCGGGACAGATCGTCCTAGTCAAACCGTGTCGCTCCGCACAACATCTGCTCAAACCTGCTGGGAGGTGACTGTCTTTCAGTATGATTAACATTTCAGCCATTGGCTCCAAAGGAATGTGGACGGATGGAAAAAAGTCGTGAATGGGCTCTGTTTACAATTGTATATAAAAGTGTGAAGACGTCGGCTTGAAAAAAAAAAACAAAACACACACACACCTAAACTCATACGCTGCTTTTATAAAGTCAGCGATGCTTTAATGGAATTAGAATATATCATTCCAATGGACTAATCAGTAGGCTATTATGGGAGTAGCAGCAGACGTGAATGGGCCGCTAGGCGTGCAATTTGCCCCAGTGAATAGCATTTAAGGCTTCTGAATTATTCACCCAAGTCTGCTGGAAATCCTGCGTGTGTGCTGGACCATCAGACTCTGGACCCTAAATTTAAGGGGGAATGATAACAGCTTAGTTTGCAGACATACACACAAAAATTGGATCAAGTTTGTAATTGTAATTGTCTTTTCACGATTTATTTGTCAGTCACTAATGAGGCACGAAATGGAGAAACACTTGATTGCTAAATCTGATTGAATTCAGGAAGTATAATGTATAATGTCTTACTCTGTTCCATATTTTTTAATTGTATAATTTTCTTGATGCCAAAGAAGATAATTCTACTTTTAAGTATTATCTATAAAAGATGTCACCATACCAGACATTTGGTACCAATGCCAACAGAATTCGTTAACACAAAAACAGCAGACTCCTACGTGCTGCTTGCAAACACAAACACACACACACGAATACCTCTGCATAGTCAGTTTGCTAGCTTAAATCGATCAGCGCTGTGAAAGTATTCGTTTACAGTAGCCTGCTAATGTTGTTAGCGCCCAAGCTATGAGCAGTAGCCATGTTAGCCTGAACAAGCTAACGTTAACCTCTGAATGCTCTGCTACAACAGAAGATAACGGTACCGTTTCAAAACAACAAACAGGCATTTAGACAACAAGTTAATATGATGTCAACAGCTGAACTCGCTCACCCTAACTTCTAGGTGACTATCTTTGAGATGTTAGGAAAAGTCTGAGGTGTTTCCTCCTTTGGCATCCTTTGCATACTGGTTAGCCAGACTAGGACGCTTGTAGGTTATTATACTGCCCTCCTCAGTCTTGGAGGTATCACATCTCCAACAACAACAACAACAGCAATGTAGTAAAACAAGAAGAACCTCTGTCGCAGTTTCTGAATGTTGGCATTGACTTGGTATGTCAGTTTTTGTGACTTCTCTATTCTCTGTGTAGCCCTGATATACCTTATTCGTTTGTGCCATATAGATCCAGTTATTTTGAGCCTCCTCAGCATATAGTCGAGTGTCTTTCTGCTGTAAGTCATCACAGAAAATATGTATTCACCCTCAACAGAATATAGTTCCAAATAAATGCAATATTTACTTCTGTTTGAGTAACATTACGGTGCCCAGCTCTTTTAGGAGCGATGAACTAACATGTTGTAATTGTCTGTAAATTGGATTTGTATATATATCTATATAAGAAAAAAACAACAAAAAAAGCTTGATTATAAGGTTGCAGTGAAAAGGCTTTTAAATCTCCATATTTATGCCTTGGTCATGGAGCACTTGACACTATAGCCTCATACAAATCAATACCACTATCAGATTAATGTGGATGGGATCACAACTGTTGGGTGGAGAGAGGAGCAGAGCAAGAGACTGAGATGGATAGACGAGGAGAAGAGAGGAGAGGGACGAGGTCAGCTTACTATAATTGAACAGTTTTGTTACCGGGCAGAGGACACACCCATTACATAACAGAATGGTCACACATAATACACCCAGTCAATAGCCTCTGTCTGAATCAACACAGTCAAAAGACAATAGTATGCTGGAGTGTATGCACTGTATATTGACACATACTGTACAATATTGTGCTACAATTGTCACTGTGGAGAGAGCGCAAGCTCTTGGTATCAGTGCGTCACAGTGTTTGGGCTCCTGGTAGAGTGAATGCTGCCAGACACTGAAGGCCCTTTGTGGCAGACCAGCTCTCCCAAAGATATGAACAAGTGCTTTATGGCTGTTGGAAAGAGAGAAGACGGCGCTAAAAAGACAGTCTCCTGAAAAGAGCAACACAGAGCAATCCAGTACAGCTGTGATGGAAACAATCCCATCCAGCTGAGGTCCTCCGTCAGAGGAGACGCAGGGGGATGGAGGAGAGAGAAAAGGCGATCTTGGAGCCAGAAGACTGAGAGGGGAGATGCTTAGCTCTGCCTCCAGGCATGGAATCGTGCAGGGGATGAGGATGTTGGGGGGAAGGAGTCAGGGGGGAGGGGAGACGTTTGTGGGGTGCATGAGGAGGAGATTCAATTAAACTACACAAGGACTGAATGCATTTTTAATCATGCCGCTTCATTTCCTGACGTGACTGTCAGCCTTTGTGCAAGACTGTGAGACATCCTCTGAAAGAGGACCTGCCATCTCTCTCTCTCTCTCTCTCTCTGTATCCTCCCCTACAGCTCACACAGCTCAGTGGTCCAGCAACACAATACACAGTAGCTTTGGCAGGAGCTGATATGACACTATGAACAGACATTTTGAAGCAGCTAAAAAAGAAAATCCAATCACAAGATTCAGATCATGTCACTGTTTTATGATCATTGAGCGGTGCTGTCACTGTGTATGTGGCAGCCTTGCGATGCACTTGTAAATGAGACCTCTGGGGCACAAATTTCGTGGAAATTATGTTAGACACTAACACTAATCAAGTGACATTTGCCTGTAAAATGACAAGATATCTCTTCTGAACGGCAGTGCAGTGTTTTTTGAGAACATCAGCTGATTTTGAGGCTGTTGACAGACTTTCTCACTAGATTTCTGAATTTTAAGCCAGTAGGCATGACTTTGTAACCTTGTTGCATGCAGTCATGTGCTTTAACTCTATGACAGTGGCCTTAAAAGCAGGAAAGAAGTTGACCTGAAAAAGCTACATACTCCAAATGACTCTGCTTCTAGTTGCGCTTCCTGCGAGCAATCCAGACAACAAAATAGTGACCTCCTTTTCTTGTAGTGAAAGTGTCTGTAGAGGAAGTTCCTAGCCTTGGATCCTCTCGGCTTTTCTGAATCATTCACATGCACTGCCGTGCTAATGAAAATAGCTGTGTACCCTTGAATATAGCTGTGCACTCAGCTGCTGCTCCAAGCCAATGAGGGGCACAGTTATGGCACTGGAAGACCTGGAAGTTGTTACTAGAGGCTGAAGAAGTGCTGTCATTATTATAATATCCTCTGACAACTCTGGTCTCAGTGCTCAGCTGGGGTAATTCACACTTACAGAAACACTCACATCTGTGCTGACACCCTGTTAAAAGCACAGAAGAAACTCTACACAGGAGGAGGATAAAGTGTAGTGTTGCTGTTTGTCTCTGGCTTTCATACACCCTGACAAAATGTTTTCAGTAATAAGATGCCAGGTCCTTGACATGCGTCTACTGCTGGTAAGCCTTGCCATAAAAGTATTTAATTCACCCTGCCTTTATTTGATGGTTCACTGAAATAGACTTCTTAGCTCATGTCTGCACGTCTTAACAGTTGTGTGTGTGTGTGCATGTGTGTGTGTGCGCATGTGCACGCTCGGTAAGAAACCAAGCTGGAAAGGGTGCAGGCGATTTGAATATTTCTCATTTACGTATGCAAAGTGGCCAGATAACCCTCTGTTTTCTAGCCTCTTCCAGCAATTAGAGAAATAATAAATAAATAAATAAATAAACAGTCTAATTAGGATGCTGAGAGAAAATGTGGAGGAAGGAAGCATTTTCTTGATTCCCATTTTTCCATTCCACATGCAGTGCATGAATAATCCAAATCCTGTTGTGGCCATAAACACTAATCTTTACTGCCTCAGTGATAAATCATCTATTGGATATATGAAAATGACCAAATCTCCAAAATGGGTTGATGGATTCAGGCATCAAATCCTTGCATATATCAGTGACACTGATGCCCTGCAGCAGTGGAATGAGTGCTGATACTGTTAACTGGAGGCACAGTGTATCTCAGGAAAGGACAGATTTCGACCCCCCCCCCCCCCCCAACAGATGCCTGCGCCTGTAAACAATGTTAAAAGGAAACAGCAGCTTAACGACCAAACTCATTATAGCAGCCGCCAGATCAAAGCAACCAGGGATTCTGATTTTGTATTTACAATGTGTGTGTGTGTGTCTGTATGGAGGTAGACTTCGTGTGCTTGCATATGAGTATGTTTTTGTATCTAAACGTGTGTGAGGGATGCAGTGTGGAGCAGTTTTTCATTCCCACAGCCCTGAATGCTTTGTAAACCACAGGGGCCTGAGTAATCTACCTCTAACCAAGCATCAATAGAAACCTGACTATCACATCAGACTTTCCTTCTGCTCTCATCCCTCTTTCAGTCCTCATTTCCTCACTCTAAATCCTTACTTCCTTTACTTGGGATATTTCATTCATTGCTAATCAAAAGATTTATGCCTATCCACAGATAAATATGAATGCTGCGAACCACAGAAAGCATAACTTAGCCCAGTATCAAGATTTAATACTTTGGACTCGGTTGGATGAAAGCTCCTCACATGCTGTGTTAACATTGCTAAAGTTGTGACTCAGTGGGTGAACACTGAGTCATGTATAGACCATGTAGTCCAGGTGAGATTATTGGTCAGACAGTTTACTCCCTAAATCTCTCTCTCTCTTTGCAAGTTTGATGTTTAATCAGCATGTTTTTTTTCCCCTTTTTTTTCCTCTGCCAATTACTGAGAGAGCATCTGGAAAGAGGCACGAACATATGTTGGCCTCTGGTCTCCAACAGCAATTATGAAAGAGGTCAAAACAGAGAGGAGAATGGCAACGGAAGACAAAAAAAAAAAAAAAAGGGGGAGATAAGACAAAAGCTGTGATTAAAAATAAAACTAAAGAAAAGAAAGAGTAGTCAAACTTACAAAAACATCCATAAGCATGTGTTCCAGGGTCACCTCTAAGTCCTCAAGTCGAGCTGCAAGAGTCATTGTTGAGCTGATCCAAAACACGGCACCAGGCAAAAGTTTAGATTTTGGTTTTCTGACAAAAGTCTTAATCAACTCTGGTTTTCCAGCCTGTTTCTCTTCCTCTCTCGTATTGTGTGTTATTATGGGATATTGACAGATAACTTAATGGAAGACTTTAATCCATCTCAGCCTCATAATATCCCAATTCTCCAGAAAACCATGACAGCTTCTAGCAGTCCAGCCTAATTTGTCCACACTTTCCCTTCATTGTCCATCAGGAGTGGTTTCCCAAACATCCAGCTGTTGTCCAACAGTCAAATAAACACTCTATTGCCACTGAACTTGGCTTCGAAAACTGTCTGGATTCTGATCAGCGCTCCAACTGTTTCTAAAAAGGGTGTCGGTGTCCCCTCAAAGTGCCCTCAATCGCTTCTTAGTTGAACCTATGCTTCCCGATAAGGATTTGTGACAGACTAGAGTCTTGGAGACCCCTGTTCAGATCTGATTTATGATCCATGTAAGAGATGAAGACGCTGACAACTCCCTGGCAGAGGGTGGGTCTCACTGTTCCTGTTAGGATGCACAGAAGAGGAGAAGAGGAGGAGGAGGAGTAGGAGGAGTAGGCATAAGGGTTGATGGGAAGTCATGTGTCTGTTTCATTTTTTTTTTTATATCTTTCTATCTCACATTCTCTAAGTTGTTCGAATAGGATATCTCCTCCCTCTTTGCCCCTGCTTTCTCCCTCATTTTTATCCGTGCCCTTTCAGGTCTCTGTCCACAGTGGACGTCTTTGTGTGGAGGGAGAGCCTGGGGCAGCTGATGCCCAATTCTGGGTGCTCTTGGCTGGGGTCATCCTCTCTCACACTAGGCCTTTCATCAATGGGCCATTGTAGGGGCCTCATTAAGGGCTGGCCCTGGATGCCGAGGCTCCCATAGACACACAAGGAGAAATCAACAGCGATATGGCCCGGATCTATGACTGGAAGCTTATGTAACAGTTGCAGGGAGGGGCAGGTGGGGGTTGTAGACAACAGGGCACGTGGGGTAAAAGGCTGATTTTGGAAGGAGGCTAAGGGTGTATGGTGCTGAAGGATAGTGATTCAGTGAGGGAGGAAGGAAAACAGAAGAAAAGAAGGGAAGCAGGGGGATGAAGGATGTTGGTGGTACGATCCATAGAGGGGGTTGTTTTTGTTTTTTTGGCAAGGGCTGGTAACCCCCCCCTTCTAAAGAGAGAAAGACACAGATATTGAGTCAGACAGCGGGTGGGGTGGGGAGAGGAAGTGAGTTTAACTGGGTTACCACCAAACAGGATATGACTATATGTTGTAGTAGTCAGTAAGGAGGAAGAGTGTGTTTGCATGAACCATAGACTGTAAATAAAGATGGACATAGCCTCCTTAGTGGTGCCTAACTCCTTGCTAAAGAGGTGAGGACTTTGTTGCAGGCTAGTTCGTGGCAAGTATATACTCAATAAAATAAAAAAACAGGTAAGTTATGTACAGGTAAGTTATGTACAAATTCCGTGCAGTTGACAAAGGGGCAATGATGCAGGCCACAACCATTTTTGCACCAGACTGCAAAGATGTTTGTTTGAGCTGTGTATTTGGCCATTTTAACAGAGGAATGTATGGGTATTGACTTGCCAGTCGCAGGTGGCCATTTGAAGAACTGCAACTTTTGCGAACCCTGAGTTTGCTTCTTTTTTTACCCCCAGAAGTTACTGCATGATATTTGCATTAGAAACAGAGTTAGTGGGAGAAATCAGGTTGTATTACTAAGCCTTTGCATGTCTTCAGCGGCTCTGGAGCAGCCTTACCAAATCTGCAAAAATAACCCTGATGATACCTCAGTGATGTTATTAGTTTATCTCGAGTTATGTTTTAGATAACACAATTCATAAATTGGGGGTTTTCAGTATAAAGGTTTGTCCATGTTTTACAGTCAGGGAAAGATACTTTCAACTTTCACCGTAGGAGATGTACGATCAACTGTTGACACATGGACTAAAATCAGGAAAATGTCTGCATTTTTTTCTTTCTTAACACATTAAAGTGCAAATGTTTCAGATTTTCACAAAGTTCTCTAATGAAAAACACTTATATTATTATTATCATCCTACTACACGACACTGTGTACACAGAGGTCTTTATCATGCACATACAGATTTGTGCATAGCCAACACGGCGACAACTTGATGTTTCTTTTTGGGTTTTTTCAGTAGAAGTTGTGCCTTGTTAAAGAGGTTTCTCTAATTCTTCACCCTGATTCGTTCTTGTTTACTCCACATCTACAGCATCAGGATCCTGTTGAGAACCAATGGTGACCCAGTAAATGATAAGCTGATTGATTTAGTGAAAAGTTTGTAACATCATTTATTCTCACATTAACCTTTTTTTCTCCTGCTATCTCTCCCTTCTTGCTCCATTTATCTCGCACAGCTTCTTCGGGTCTTTTGGATGTCCCAAATAATTTTATGTCTCTGTCCTGTCCTCCTCCTACCCTCTTACTAGGCCACCCAGAATGCCAATGACCTTTTGCCCTTTTTCACCTCTCTTGGGTGCAAGGTCGACAACAACAGCCACTCATCAGTCCTCGCATCAACTCCGTGGTCAGGACCAGTGGGGTGTGACCAAATCTTTTGCACAGCCAGACACACACACACACACACACACACACACACACACACTCACTCACACTAACTCGCACTCACACAAAATCTCCATAGACACCATTATACACACCACTTGGTGTAAAAAAAAAAAAAAAAACAGAGTGCACAGATCCATCAGTCCTTTGTTGCCCTCAGGAGGCTTTCCTGTCTTCCTCAAGTCGCTTCTAATGCTGTGAATATGTAACACCCACCATTAATAAGGCAGAAATATCCCTCTAATTCTCATCTGCATGCCACTCATGCATTATAAATACCCTCCAGCATAGTGAAGATGGACAGTATATGGCCACTAAGACTTGCGAAGCAGGTGCCTTGTGGAGTCTGAAAGCAGTGAGGAGTGTGGTGATCGGCAGGTAGCCTATCAAGACCAGCATTTGCCATTAGTGAAGAGCTTAACCCCCGACAGAGGGGCAACAAAGGACAGCATGTCTCAGTCTTCTTTGCGTGGCTGGGGTTAAAACGCAGATTTCTGTGTGTAATCCAGGGTGTGTGTGAAGCTGTATGTAGGTAGTGGAATAAATTGTTAGCACAGTGGTTACAACAGCCATCTCAGGGAGAGTTTAATATCACTTCATGTCTTTGCACAATACACAGGAGCAAAGAACACATATTATATGTTCCATCAAGCCACACTCACATGTACTTGCAAATGCATATTATTGTGAAAGAAGGAGTTTGAACTGCCAAGCTACTGTTCTGCACATGATTTATTCAAATATAAAGGTAGGATTTACAAGGTTCCTTGCTGAGTCCTAATTCACACTTCCTCATGAACATCATCATGCAGACATAAATAAACAATAACCATTATGTGGATTTATACATACATATAAAAACATAATGAAATTGTACAATTCAAGGAATGATTTATACAAATGATTTGCATTAAAGCTATCAAACTGCAGGCTTGCTATATCAACCGGGGCTAGCTAAAAAGCCACTTCATCAAACGCGGTACCTTAAAGTGAAACAGGCTGAAGCAGTCTGAGGTGTTTTTCCATCGTTCTCCACCACCAGTTTCCACATGGAAGGTGTCGGTCCCGGTAGTCCGGCAAGCAGTAAGAACACCACAGTGATGGCAACCGCAACAGCTCAGACTGTGCATTGGACAAGTGATCTTGATCAGCCTCTTTGATTCTGATTTATCTCGAAAGACAAAGTGTGACGGACGTTTTGCTCTTTATATCTAATTTTGAGCAAGAGGACAGAGCGTGCGTCTGCGTGAGCCTGATCGATTGTAATGTCCACCTGGCATGGAAAATAGGGATATGTGCTAATCAAACTCTGGGCAATCTTCCAAATGGTTTGAGGTTTGCACATACACACACAGTCACACACTCAAAAATAGTATCTATTCCAGACATGTTGTTAAAGCCTCTTAAGCACCTGTTTGCAGCTAACTGTCTAAAGGGTTTACTGCCAGTCTTATACACTGGGCAAGTAGGTGTTAAAGAGTGCAAAGAATGCAATGCACTGCAACTCATCTGCTCACACTTCTTCCAAATGACCTCAAATGCTTTATTGACTCCGAATATGTTGCACAAGTTATTTTCCCTTTGTTGCATTTTTATATGCCCACCACTCTGCCTGAAAACACTGTTATAAACATACAGTATCTTCATACAGTTGCTGTCTTTCATTTTATTTATCTTTTTTGCTGACTGTTTCTGTTTCTACTCCATTCGTGTGTCTCTTTGTGTCAGCCTCGAGTGATGAAGGACAGCAGAGTGCAGATGAAAGGGATTCTGCTAAGTCATTCTCTGCAGCACTGTTAGTAATCTGAATTCTGCTGTGTCACACTGCACCCCAAATCTGTCATTGCACATTACAGTGAATGGCTCTCTCTTATTTGTGTGTCTCTCTGGTGTGTATGGGTGTGTGTGTGTGTGTGTGCATAAAAGTGTCTGTGTGTGGATTCGAGAAAGACCTGTGAGAAGAGAGGCAGGTACACTCCTATCTTATGTCATTCATGTTGCAGTGAAAGTGACCTTGGATTTTACGGTTAGATCCACTTCATATTCACAACGAGCCAAGGAAAACGCTCTTTGAAACATTTGAGTAGAAAATGAATATGCAGGGGACTCGAAAGGCATTTGTTAAACAACTATGCACACCTTCCACCTTTTCTAATTTGGACAGAGCCTTTACTTCTGTTTTCCCTGTCCTACATATGAGCCTCTCACCACAATGTGATTGTGTGTCTGAGAGGAACTGAGCAGACAGAATGCGACAAAGGCATATTTGAGAGGCCGGTTGTATGAAGGCGCTGGATTGAGTCACGCTCCAGCATTTTCTGCCCCAGTAAACTTAGCCCACTTTACCCAGTGCTGAGGAGGCTTCCCAGCCTCCTGCAATGCACAGAAATAGACACAGAAAGACGCACACTTACCCAGCAACACCGTTACGTGGGTAAGAAAACATTGTTTCCCTAACACTGATTTAACAATTAACACTCTAGTAAGCAGGCATGCCTGTCCGCCTGCAAGACTGCACAATTGTTATGAATTACTCTAGCGTGCAAACAGCACACTCAAATCAACTTAGGATCAAGACATTGCACGTGAGTGTCCCAACCCAAAGTCCACATACAATTAGGAATCTGATTTGTAGCAACGTGAGCGTTAAATGTTTGATGATATAGATACATATTTAATCTTAACAGGCCAGATCATGAGGGGAAATGGGTTATACATGATCGTACTCCCAGGGGGAAACACAGGGATACTGGGAAAAGAGGAAAACATGGGTTAACACACTTTAATGTGTGTGTGTGTGTGTGTGTGTGACTCATCTACAATAGATAAATAAAATGTAAAATGTAACATACGATAAATGTCATTACTGATTCACACACTAGATTATTACTAGATACTATTTTTCTAGATATGCAATTGTTCATTTATCATAATTTTTTGCAATATCTATATGATTTTGATTTGATCAAAAATCAAGTTTCTGTTTCTGTTCTGACTGAAATCCATTGAACTAATGTAAGTTTTCCTGTATTCTCACACCCATAGCCAAACCATTATGGGTCCATTTCTCAGACCCATCTGTCAATGCGCAGGATGCAGCTGTGCTTATAACCCTCATAAACCTCTCAGCCCCTCGTAACTAAATGGCTCCATTTTCATAGACAATGAATCATGATAATACTTGAGAGATGCAAGCCACAAACTAACAATATGCACAAACAAAAAACAAAAAATGTACAAAGAGGATGCAGCTATGCACATACACACATACACACAGATACACACACTTGCATTTCCTTGTTCTTCTAATGAGCTAACATGACCTACTCATTCTTTAATCCGCAACACACTTGCATGCTTTCTCCCTGGAGAGCAGTAACCCAACCAGACTGTGCAAGCCCCACCTCTTGCTGCAGGCATGAGACTAAGCTGCTTGTTACTGTACAGATGGGCCCCACACCTATGACAGGTGCACCGGCCCTTCTACTGAACCAGTGGCAAATGTTGGCCAAATGACTTGGGAAGTCTTTGTTATCATACAGAGGAGGAAGAGGAGGAGGAGGAGAGCCCTTAGGGTTCAGGGAAAGAAAGACGTAATTTGATCGTCTCCTCCTCCTGACATTAATCCAGGCCGTCCTTCTTCTTGTTGTGAAGGTAAAATCACAGTCATGCATTTTGTAGATTTATTCTATTTTGTGAGTTTATTGCTTTTTTTTGTATGAACATCTGCATCTGCATATTTTTCTCTGTCCAACTCTTTGCAAGGACAAATAGATGGGATCGCAGAAGGATCCAGGGAGGGAGTGGGCTGACAGAGCAGAGCCAGACTGACCCCCTGGGGCCACAGCCTCCTCTGAGGTCCCCTGTCAGACAGACCAGTGCACCTCCCTCCTTTCTCTTGCCTTTGTCCTTGCTACACCTCCTCGCCTCCACCACAGTCAGAAAAAAAGCTGTGCCGTGACAGCCAGGGCTTGAGCAGTCCCAGGTTTCACTCCAAGCCAAGGTCCTGTCTCCTAGTATTTACCACTTATTTACATTCGGTTCCTGTTATCGCCATGATAACAGAAGAGCTGCTGAAGCCACGAGAGAGAGGCAAAGAAGCAGCAGACAACTGGCACATGAAAAATGATGTTCTGGGGGTAGAGGGGGAGGATTTATTGGGGAGGGTGCAATAGGGAGGGGGGTCGGTGTGCTGTTAAATCCCACGTAATTGCCCCTCCAGTAACAGCAGGGGCAATGGGATGGCTTCTTGGTCACTGACAAAACTCATAATTATTAATCAAGTGGAGCCTTTAACATATGCTTCCTTCCTTCAGTCTCTTTGTCCCTCTCTGCCCTCCTCTCTACTTTTCTAGTTGTTTTCTCTCTCTGCATTTCTCTTCCTTTCCCTGCTTTTTGTCTCCTCCTTGGACAGCAGGAGGAGCAGGAAGAAGGTCATCAATTATACATATAACACTTCCCTGGTCACAACACACGCACATGCGTGCACACACGCACACACTCCTGCTTTCCTGCTTCTCCACCTGGTCCTTTCCACAGGCCAATGTGTCTCTGAGAAAGCTGTGATGACAGATGAGAGGAACCACGGAGTTGTCTAATAAACTTAGTGTTTATTGGTGCCAAACGACCGGCACTCACACACACCAACAATGTGGCAGACCACCGCTCATTAGAGCTGAAGGTCTCCACTTATTGGCTCCATACATCAGATAGGACACAGCAAGGAGGAGGCTGGTTGCATGTGACAGCCGAGAATCACAGCGGCAAAGAGATTTTTCTAACCCACACGTCAGTGGAGGAGCTGACGGAAGGAAGAAGAACATGCACCACTTCAACAGCGGGGCGAGGAAGACTTGCTCCTCCCCAGTTGATAAAAGTTAGATAGAAACAGAGGCACATGATACCTTGCACATGATTGGGCAAGGTAATCGAATCTCATCATACAGCGCTCTCTGGTGGTCAGAGTGTGGAACACATCTCACTGGTGAAAGACTGGGACGTGGCTCCAAGAAGTGGTCAAAAGGATAGAAATATCTTCTGAAAGGAGATTTCAAGGACATTAGGACACATGTAGACCTCAAAATAAGAGACAATTAACACTATGAGTTCTGGAGATGAATCATTGAGACAGTTAATACTAAAGTTCCCACCACATAAGGGGTGTGATGCCTCTGGGAATCAACACACTTTTTTCTCACCACACATGACAATTGTGCCGCACTATTATTTGGAAACTGGTATAAATAACAATTATCAATATCCAACTGCACCCACTTCAGGGCTTGCAGGTTAACATTCCACATGAGACTGATGTACTGTGGTCGGCTTCCTTTTCATTATATCCTTTATAACTGTATTATGACGCACTTCCTTAGTTTTGTTGAACTACTGTGCAAGTGTCAACACGGCCCTGCATTTATTTGTGAGAGTTGCTTAAACATGAGCAAACAAGAATATTCCATTTTTAAGAATCTCACCATGATATAAACCAAATTAGAAAGAGTTGGATCCAGTTACTTCCAAAGGAAAAGAGAGACACCTACACTTACAAAGACACATCCATATTTAAAATCAACTATGTCATACAACTTGCAAAGGTGTATGCACAATCAGACTACGCGGCAAATAACAACAGCTGTTGCCGGAAACCAGACACATCCACATACAAACACCTCTAGACATGTATTAATGGCCTTAACTGCAGTGGCAGATGCTCACATCTGTTCAGAATAAAACACACACATATATCTGCAAACACACAAACACACACAGGGGTGAGTTATAAATGTGACACACATCACATTTAATTGTTCTAACAAGCAGTAATGAGAGCATTGAGGGTCAGCGAGACACTTAGGATGATGTAAGTATTCCTCGGAGGATGGATGAGCATCAATCTGGCAACCTTGATTTCATATTTGGGTTTAATTCAGCGTAATGGCAGCTGTCTACACATGGGAGAAGGGTGATAATAGGATACTTGGCAACCACTGCACAGTGTTTGAAGCTGGAGAGCTGCACTGGTGATGAGAGCAGGGGGAAACTGACAAGAGGGGTCAAATAGAACACACAGTATTACCTACATTTTGGCAATGAGGCTAGAAAATGAATAGGTTTTTTGCATCAATATCATAATTTTGATTGATCGCACCAGTTGAAATACAGAATATTTGAGGGAAATTACCCACCAACATGTGCAGACACATTTATGGGAAGTAAACTCCTGATGTAGGCCCATTTTATACAGAAATATTTATTAAAGGCATGTTCCTCACTGCTGCCCCCACCCCCACCAAGGAGCCCCAATAGGATCACTAAAGCTGGAAAAGATTGGTAAACTGCCAATGGTGTCATAGACTACTGCTTCAGAAAATCAAGAGCTGAAAATCAAGAACGGCTCGAAAGCTTCCCCTCCCCCCTCGAGAACCAATTTGCCACTATGAACAGATTTATTCCTCTGATTCCTGGAACCTTCACCATCTCTCATTCTATCTCTCTCCTTTTTCCATCCATCCATCCATCCATCCATCCATCCATCCATCCATCCGTCCATCTGTCCATCCATTGTTCGTGGAGCTCTGAACCTGCTTGCCCCTGTCTTGCTGCTGGGAGGCTGGCGAGCCAACATCAATAAGACTGTCTGAGGCGGCGTAAGGGCCCCGTATGTCTGGAGATGAGCATGCACATCTTATGGAGCATGCAAATTGAACACCATGCATGCACGTGTGTGCAGGTATGCACATTTTGTGTGTATGGGTGAGACACTGTTCAGTGTCTTTGTCTCCTTGCACGGTCATGTAAATTGTGAATTAGACATTAGAGCACTAGAGCAGAAAATGTGCAAATGTGAAATCTGTGCAGCTACTTGCGCTGAAGCCATTTGAAACTGAAATAACTGAGGTTTGAAAAAAGACGAGAGGACAAGCTATTCTACAGGCCAAGACAAAAATGTGACATATAAGGTGGCTTGTCACAAAATGTTCCACTGTTATTGCTTTATCTTTTTCAAGTCTCATTCAAATTCAAATTCCTTTATTCCTCCTTTAGTGGGGAAATTGCAGTTTCATTTCACTGTCCTGGAATTGTGGAATCAGACACTGCATTTCTTGTTGCTACTAACTCAACTCCCTCTGTTGGCCTGGGGAGGGTGCAGGCCTCCGATGCGCATGCCGTTGCAAGTTGCATCTTCACCAAGAGGCAGTGCCACACGCAGAGGTCCGTGTGATCGGCTCTAAGGCAGCCAGTAGTAGCCATCAGCGTAGTAATAAAGATAAGATCTGCAGCTACCTACCTGTTTCTCAGCCAATTACGCTTACAGGAGCACCTGAGCCAGAAGCCAGAAACAACACAGCCAGGGATTGCACACTTGCTCCAGGCTGAATACGTAATTGTAATAGAGCCAGTATTGTTCAGTACATGTTAACAGGTCAGAACTGGAACGGCATAGTGAGTATTAAAGGCTGAGCTCCTTTATGGTGTGTTTTTCTTTTGCAATATTTACTGTACTTTCAAAACTAGACTCCATAATGCAAGCTCCTCCTGCCCCGTGTTTCCTCTGTCCCTCTCTATGATAATGCACACCTCTCTCTCTCTGTCTGTCTCTCTCTCTCTCCCCTCAGGACAGTGTCTTGGTCAGCCAATCAAATGTAGGGAGTCCTTTTACTGACTGCTTCCTCTTTTCTCCTCATGTGAAGAGGTCACAGATCAGAGCCTTGGGGAAGGCGTGTGGAGATGGAGGTAGAATGACTTAAAACAGGAGAGAAAGAGGCTAGAAATGGTGGGTCTCCTGTGGGGTCGAGGTGAAAATAGCAGAATAAAAAGGGGGGTGGAAATATGTAAGTACATGTGACTGAGGAAGATTAAAGAATAACAGGAAATGGGGTGAAGGGAGGAAAGAAACTCTATTTCCTGTGTGAGTTTGTGTATGTGTATTTCTGTATGCGTAAAATTGTCTGCGCTATGTAGACCTACTGATAAGGTGATGTATGGCACCTGTGCAGTGCAGGGTCACCCTTTGCAGCAGGGGTGACACTACTAATCCTCTGCTCGTTCATCAAAGGTATCTGTGTGTGTGTGTGGGTGTGTGTGTGTGTGTGTGTGCGTGTGCATGCTTGCAGTTACATTCCAGTATAGGAAAGTCTAATTGCCACTGATTCTCTAGGGGCTAAAAGCAAATCTCCTGGGACTCTATCTATTCTATGCAATTACACAGATAGAGTCAATAGACGTAATACAACTGCTGGAGGCTTTCTATGTGCTTGGTTGTAACACTGACACATAAACACAAATGCATTCATTGAAGTGTGGTGTTACGGTGACATTTTCATTAATGTACTTCTGTGTCTTGCTGCGTCTTCTGCCTTTCTTTGTGGACACCTCCCATCTTTCAATTGCCTTTCTTAGAAATAATTTAGAAAAAATGCCTGTGCACTGATGGCAGCCAATGAAGTGGAAAATTTGCGCCCTGTGTTTCCATGACAACACCTAACATTAAGTGCATCACTGGTTTGCTTCTCTGGTTGCTCAATTGTGCTCGGATTGATCTCATCGTTTGGGCCTCTTCAAGGGGACAAGAGCACATTTGACATGCTTGACACAGCAGGGCACGCGCACACGCACACACAAAACACGCTCATACAGACAGGATCAGAGATGGCGTATGGGCGACATGCAGTGCCAGAGCTTCAAACAGGGAAAGTGGAGATGTGCAGAGGAAAAGCTTCAAGCAGGGAACTGTGGGAGTATCTCTCTCCACATGGCATCCCACTGATGTCATCTTTCATAGTACAGGAACAGTCCTGTTCTGATCTATCG
The DNA here is from genome assembly GCA_038496675.1 of Rachycentron canadum. Taxonomy (NCBI): domain Eukaryota; kingdom Metazoa; phylum Chordata; class Actinopteri; order Carangiformes; family Rachycentridae; genus Rachycentron; species Rachycentron canadum. The sequence goes on from CM076652.1 coordinate 13,218,240, forward strand.
AGAGCTTAGAAGCTAATAAAGGTAATAAATATTATTTTCTACATTTGACTTTATCATGAAAGCTGTTCACTTTGCTTTACCTTATCAAAACTAAGAACTAAACCTCCCCCTGTTATAGCAAGTGCACATTAAAATTATAGATGAAAGACATTTGCAACAACATCAGTTGTCCCTAATGGAGACTGCCCTTGACAGTGCACTTATTAGGCTGAGATGACAGCTGTGAGATGGGACTCTACATCCAAGTGTGTATGTGTGTTTGTGTGTGTGTCTGTGCCTCAGCATGTGTGTTTGTTAGCATGTGCCCCATGTGGTTCCAGTCACTAGACACCCCCCTCTCTGCAGCTCACTTTGGCCTTTAAATGCTGCCAGCCAACCTGCTGTGCATTGAATGTGTGTGTGTGTGTGTGTGTGTGTGTGTGTATGTGTGTGTTTGTCTCAGTGTATGAGTGGGTTGCCAAAGGCAGTCCCACCTTGTGCTGCAAATCCAAACCCCACCAGCCCTGCCTTTCTCTCCTAATTATTTTCATCCAAGCAGCGAGGCAGCCAGCTTCAGGGATGTGGGTCTGGTCACTTCCCTTTTGGCTACTTTGCCCTCTCGTCCATGCCACACTGACCTTAACCATCCTGACAACCGTCTGCCCGCTAATGAACCTGGTGGATGGATGGATGGTGAGGGAAAAGAATGAGGGAGGGGGTGGGTGGGGCAAATGAAACATGTGGTACCCAAGGCTATTGTAGGAGGGAGAATGATCAGTCAAGCTGTTGTGAAGTTGTGACGCTTGTGATGGATTTCATATACAGATGTGATGCAAAAGAAAAAGAAGTGCGTGTGTCATTTAAACGGGACATATCTTAATGCAATAAATATGTGCTTGTGGGCAGGGTGCATGTATGTCCAAGCCTTTGCCCATTTCTGTAATGGCTCCATCTGTTATGGGCAGCTGGACATAAATACACACGTTCTCCCTCATGTGCACAAACATGACCTGAGGAGAAAAGAGCCTTGAGACAGGCAGTGAGGCCGTGGTGAAAGAGAACGCGAACCAGCAGATAAATGACAGAGGTGAGAATGGAAGAGCGGAGCGGTCTCTTTGATTAGACTGATAGAGCATTGACAGGGTTAATCTCTTTATAACTACTCCCTATTGATCTAGTAACACACAAGAAGAGTTGACTTGAGAGCTGATAGACACATAGACACAAACACGATGATGTGTGTAGAAGATGCGCCATACAACAACACACGTCCCAGCTTTGTGAAGCTAGAGCTCCTTGTTCCACTGACCTATATGCATATATTACACACAACTGGGGATATCAACAGGGAACTGTGTGTGTCCTTCTGTTCGTATATGTCTGTCTGGATTCCCTCTTATATTTGCTAAAGAGAGACTATACAATAATGAGGAATACACTTGAGCAAAGTTTATGGAGACCGAAATAACAAATTGTCCACTTTTCTTCAGATCCCCATAGGATTACTTTACTCACTGTATCCTTCATGCACTGTTTGTTTGTGTTGACCTGCTTTTCCACTGTATGTAACTACACAAAGGCAACACAGACGCACAGCTCACTTATGCCTGTTTTATTTCATTTTCCTGCCTCACTGCCCATTACTGCCATCCTAAATAAGGAAGCAGATAAGACAAGCGATACAGAGCACAGGGGGAAAAGAAACTGTGCTGTGAGTGAGGCAAAGGAGACACAAGTACGACTCTTCTTAAGATAACCTACACGCAAATATCTCAGCACAATTTTACCATTTTAGTGAGCTGAGGATTAAGATTGGTGCAGCTTTTACAGGCTTTTGCTCTTACATGTCTGTTATTTTCAATTGAAGTCACCTTTTGTGTAACCTTGAAGCATGACCCAGAGTCATGGTATCTTAAAGGCAAGAAGCTATTGATTTTTTTTCTCCCTAAACTTCTTCTTTTTGACTTCTGAAAGGTACTGGATTGTGTTTTGGTTTTATATGAGCAAGAGAAAGAAATCGCACCCATAAACGCTATTAATGTGATACTGTCAACACTTCTGTATGGATAAACTTTGAAGTAGTTTCTCACAGATTTACTACAGATGCTCTTTGGCTGTGAGTACACACTGCTTTACTCCAATTCAAAAAAGACCATGAAATGGCTTCTAATGTGACAACACCAGCCTTTTGTCAGGGGCTTGTTTCCCTCCTTAAATTTCCAATTTCTAGTGCTGTTTACAAGTGTACTGAGAGAATGGACTAAAAAAAGATGGCAAATTAAAAGTTGCCGTTCTGCACTACATTTCTCCTTTTATCTTAGAAACAGTGCATTAAAGTGGGATTATGCAGTATAAACTTTGAGAGGCTCCTGCATCATTCACATAAATCTAGTAAAGTGGCTTTGATGCCAAAACTGAGACACATAGATCGGCTGTGGGGCATGTGAAGCTCAATGTGGCTGATGAAGATAAATGCGAAAGTCATTTAGTCACTGAAAATGATTCCCACAGCTCTCAGGCAAATCTGGCCAGGGTGGTAGACAGCACAGATATAGCAGGCTTGATTCCACGCCATATCTTTGAAGCCAAATCTATCTCCAAACAGCCCGCTAACACTCCTCTTTGGATTAGATCATGGGCTGATCTGCAAATACCAATTACAGAGCTCATGTGAACTGCCAAAGACACAGGGAGGGCCAGACAGACGGACAGACAGACAGATGGGCAGGTGGGCAGACAAAACAGGAGGGAGAAGCGAGAAGAAGATACACAATCTTGGCTTAAAAACAAACAAACAAAAAAAATGTGTGTGGCACATACACAAGAAAAGATAGGGTCCAAAACTACAGTGAAAGGAAGAGGAGAAGAAGAACGAATTACAGGGGTGAGGGGGGAGAGGTGAGCAGAGGAGGGGTACCCATGTGTGACAACACCATCAGGTCATCCCAGAGAATTAACCCTTTCAATGCCCTCGCAAGTCAAGGCTCGTGCGGTCGTCATTATCTGGTTCTGATTTAATCTTTTTAGTCAGCCCTTTTGAAATTTGAGGTCATTTTTACGTGTGTAACTGGGGGAGGACACATGGAGAATTTGTTTTTGGTTGTATAGGTCTGTACCAGTGGCTATAAAACAAGGCGGGGGAAGGGAGGGGTGTATAAGACAGAGCCAGGTTGCTAAATTGTATCTGTCCTCTTGGGGAGAACAGGAAAGGGCGGAAAAAAGCTAAAAACAATATTATTTTAGGGTTCTGAGGTGATTCCAAATCAGGGCTATATTTCGTAGTCAATCCGGTGTCAGTGATTTCTGAATATTTTTATAATTATAAATAACGCTGACAGAATCACTCTTCTCTCCTTCCCAAAAGGTAATCATGCCTTTATAAATATTTAAAACACTATTAGAGCCTTTATATTAAGGTGCTTACCTTGTCCAGCTAACTCTCCCTCTCCTACACATAATGGGAGACACCACTCAGAGCCCATTACTGTCCACACAGATGTGCTGGATGTCACAAGCAATCACATAACCTAGCATATTCTGACAGCAAGCACACACACATACACACATACACACAATTGTCTTCTTTTATTAGACTTACTGTACTGTACAGACATAGACCCCCACTGTTGGACAAACACTGACCACAGTGCACTTTGAGACACCAACCTAAAAGCCCCGCTCTTAAACAGACATGGGTATATAACGGAAGATTGTGTTTAACAAGAACAATAGTGAATTGCCACTTTCAGACATTCACCCAATTCACTGCACAAACTGAAGCCAGTATCTCCCTTGCACCTCTTTCTCCGCTCCTTCTTTCTCGATCCTAAATCAAAAGGCCAGTGGTTTGTACTGAGAGGAGATAGGCACCACTCTGAAACACTGAGTCATTCTTTCAAAACAACCTCTCTGTGGATGGACAACCACACTCACACACACACACACACACACACACACACATGCACAGACACACACATTGCATGTAAACTTTAACTCCATTCCCGTTTTCTATGCTGTTTTAACATTTTTCTACGTTATCTGACACCCCCCATGTCTCCTACTCTCTCCCAGCTTTCTGCCCATCGCCCCTAGCAACGCCGGTAGCTCGGAAACTTCTCAGCTCAAAGTCTAGTATCACCGTGGCGACTGCGGCATGGACTGATTCGTTCCAGCAGTCAACCAAGCACGCAAGACATGCTCATCTCCCAATGTACCATTCTGGTGTTGAATTCCTGTGGAGGACACTGTAGTTAGGATGCTCTGCAATCCCCATGGTAACCTACCCGCGTCCTCATTGGAGACAGCAGTCCCTCCATGGCGTATTCGGTTGTCTCCGGTGGGCTTGGGTCCCCTCAGCTGTGTCAGTGTATTATCCCAGTCCGCAAATAGATCCTGTTAGAAACGCTGTCTCATCCTCAGAGCAAACATCTCTACAACGCAGCTCCTTACCCACCCAGAGAGCCCGGCGAACTGACAGGCACACAGTGTCTGTGTGTATGTGTGTGTGTGTGTTTGTGTGTGTGTGTGTGTGTGTGTCCGTGGCACACACACAGGCACATAGGCACACACACATACACACACACACACACACAGTGGGAAGCAAGAGGAGTGAGGGCAATGCCAAACTTGCAGTGCTTCTCCTCCTTCCGTCGACCTGTCAGTTGGTGTGTGATCTTCCTCTACACAGCACCGTGGTCTTAATGTGCAGTGTCCACGAAAGGTCTCCCTCTCTATCTCTCTCTCTCCTTTGGTTACCCTTCTGACTCCCTCTCCCTCTCTCTCTCTCCCTCCCTGTCCCCTTCTCTTTCACTCTCCTTCACTGCCTCCAGCTACATTTGTTCCCTTCAATGTGGCAAATGATTGCAGGTCCTTTTTTTTTTTTTTTCTCCTCGGCACGGCTCTCCTGCTAGTGCTCTCCCACTGCTCACACTCTCTTCTATCTCTCCTCCTCCTCTCTCTCCTTCTGTCCCTTCTCGTCCTCTCAGCTTCCCATAATGCTTTTTTTCCAGTCCTCCTCCTCACTGTCAGTTCCTTGTTCCCGCCCAAGCCCCAAGCTGGGGGGTCAGGCAAAACGTACATTTATGGTGTGTGTGTGTGTGAAAGAGGCAGCAAAAGAAAGCGAAAGAGAGACTGAGATTGAGAAGAGAGGGCACTCATGGGGCCACTATTGTCCCTCCAGACAATAGTGGCTCTTAATCTCCTGGCAACCTGATCACCCTCTATTCTCTTAACAGACAAGGCATGAGTCACCCTCTCAAACACAAAAACACACACTCACGCAAACCTTGTCCCTCCTTTCCACAACCGATACCCGCCCTCACACAGCTACAGCTGCACCATAATCCACTGTATGTATTCATTACAGGTGACAGGTTATTTGGCGTGTTGTAGATTGTTTGGATACCGTGCTCACATCGTTCACTAAAGATTTCTGCTGTGTTCTGGTGTAATAGAGCTGCCATCGAAGACAAACCAGGGAACTGTAGGGTGATGGCTGACACCGGTTGTGTGTGTGTTTGTGTGTGTTAATGTTCTTCCTTATTAGTGGACGAAAAACACTGACTAATCATCACCTCTGCTCTGAGCTGCATCTCGCCGTTGCTATGGCAACAATAGGAACGAGTGGAGCGAGACCATAAAAGTGAAATAAATTAATAATATATGTGCATTCCTATGCCTGTTGCATTTCTCAGCCAAAGCAGTTTTGATGTAGACACAAGACACTTGTGGTTCATGTCTTATGACTGAAACAAGCCTCACTGCTTGGACTGCGTGACAGCAAGCGCTCTCTCTCTCTCTTTCACACTCTCTCTCTCACTCCCTCTCTCCTTGTCTGTCTTCCTTTCCCTCTTTCAATTATTTTTAGCCTGACTTCTTTGTATTGACCCAGATAAGACAAAAAAGCATTTCATTACCCAAATTAACCACAGTGGACATTACTGATGAGGGTCCCTTATAAGCTTTTATGCACAGCATGACATACTATACAAAGTATCACCATACATATTTTTATCATACACCAGGTGCTAACAGTAATGACCCTTAAATGTGAAAGCACAAATAACTTAATGTACATGTCATGACAACATAAGCTAATTTGAAGAAAAAACAAAAGCAGAAAATTTCCCATTATCAAAGTTTTCATAGTAAGACATGTAGATGACCCACAGGCCATTGGGCCATTTCTGTGTGGTAGAGCTCTAATAAATAAAATTAATCCAGACATGAGTTAAATAGACCATGGCAGTCCTTTTACGAGAAGGAAGCATAAATGGGTCTGATGCTGGTTTAGCGCTAAAGTGTGTGCGTGTGTGTATGTGTTAATATATGTTTGAATCTCCGAGGCTAGTGGTCAGTGGCACGGCGATTGATTTGTGCTGACAAGCTCAAAACGTATGACGACTGTTACCCCATCACATTACCACCGTGCCGATGAAAAAGCACTTTGACTGGAACCTGCTGTCGCATAGCAGCATTGATCGCTAGCCGGCCTGGATGACACAGACATCTCAGCACAACAATGCATGGAGCAGATCAATAACTTTCAGCCTGCAGGTGGCACAGCCGCTATGGCCTTATATAAGTGTGTTTGTGTTAATGTTAACAAAGGTAATGTTGAGTTTTTAAAGGCAAACATTTAAGTTGCATTTTAAATTGGACACATACAGGATTGCATGATCACAAAAATGAATGCATTCTATGAACTGAAACGCTGCTCAAGGGGCCTAGGGGGTGAAATGTGATGCAATACTCATTATCTTAGAGCTAATTAAAATCTAATTAATGAACCTCCATGAACAGGGTTCATCGTCATGTATTTCATTTATAAGGCATACTTAAACAGGAGATTTCCCACAGGAGAACATCCCACGGTCCACTTCACATCAGACAATTTACCTCCTCACACACAACAATGCCATCAGACCATATGATTATATCAAAAGACATGCTCATACGCACAGACACAGATGAATCAACACACACAGGCACAGGCACACACTATATCAACCCTTATTGACGATGTAAAAATTGGATAAGGTCTCTATGGGGAGGCAGTGGGAAGAGCTCAAATCTCATTATTCAGCTGACCTCTGACCTCAGAGCATCGGTAGGTTCACTGTAGTGTCCTAAATCTAAGCATGATAAATAAACCTTTTATTCCCAGAATGTCTTTTTTCATTTCTCCAAATAGTGTTTCATTTCATGCATTTTGTATCTGATTACTCACTCTCTTTTCCTAATGCTGGCTGAATATATATTGCTACTTTAGCTCGGCCTATACTGTGTTTATAGGAAGGAGGATGTTTTTAGGCAGAACTCTATATTTGCCAGTGACGCGAGGTTGAGTTTTTCTTCGCCAGGCTGGATATGCACGTGTTTGGAAAGTCACAGTAACATGCAGCCCCATATTTCACCATCACACATTACTGCTGACAGATGTTAACCTGTCAGTGAATCTCACACTCACACACACACACTGTGTCCCTGCCCCCAACTCTTCCCAGTCACTATTAAACCTGCACATAGCCATACATAAAGGAGTGAATGGGTGGATGGGATACAGAGGGTGATAACCATTAAAATCACAGCACAGTGCAGTACACACTGCAATATACTGCACATTGCCCTTAAACCCATCCCTACCCCCTCTGTCTCCCCATCCCCCTTCTCCCATTTCCCTCACCTCCTCCTCACTCCTGTCCCAATTGCTCCAGCTGGACCCCAAAATGAATCCCATGTGAATTTTTACATCACACAGATGTAAACTGACACACGTTGTTGTTTGATTTATCACTCTAACTCCTTGTGGGTCTTGTTTGCTTTTGTCTTTTTGTTTATTTATGTTTCCATATTCTGCAGTATTCATTCCTTATCTCGTGACAGTCCTTCCTGGTTCACGTAACCAGATGAAAATGTTAGTGTGTAAACAGCATTTACACAGGCGCATATATAATAGAGCCGCATCATGGGCAAATGTGAAAGTGGTGTGTAATTTTCTCTGGCTGTTTGTGTTTCTGTTGAGAGCTGCAATTACACTGCAAAAAGCAGACGTCCAATGGACTGAGGTAATAAGCCGCTGCTAAACAGACTGTAACTTCATGAGGAAACAAAGGAATTAATTGCAATCATTATCAATTAAACTACATCACAGCAAGAAAAGGAGCCTAAGCGGTTCTGATTGTTCTTTTAAAACTGCTCCAAGTCCATGCGTCAACCTGATGTCTTTTTGTCATTTAATCTGTTGTCCCATCTGCCATTATGGCTGTTCCAATACTCTGCTGTGTATTTGGCCACACACCATTTTTTGAAGTTAGTTTACCTAGTTTGCTTTTGATATTTATAGTCTATTTTCCTCCAGGGAATATTCACCTGTGTATTTGAGACTTAAAACAAGATTGTATCAAAACTTACCTGGTCAGCAACCAAGTGACCAAAGTGAACAAGAGCATGTCAAAAGAGAGACAGAAAGAGAGGAACAAAAAGTAAAAGACAGAAGTAATTTTGATTGTTATTCATTGAGTGTGCCCAGGCGTCTGGCTGTGAACAGAGAGACCCATAAGTCAGTGTGTGACCCTGTCACAGCATTACAGCTAAATCAATGCCACAAGAGAGGGAACTGCTGCCTACTCTCACACACCAGACTGGGGCTTCTTCTCTACACAGACCAATAGCATCAACTCAGGAGGGAGTTGGAGATATAAGACATGTGTTAACAATCCCTGTCGATACTGAGGGCGGTATGATGGAAAAACAGATAGAACGGGACCTGCTGTAGCAGGGTTTACTTGTTTGGGTGGAAATTGCAGCATCCTGGAATGGAAAAATAATCCAGTGTTTGTTTCATTTTACATTGTGAGTATTAACCCAGAGTCGACCACTTTTTACCTCAGCATCCATATTAAGCCATTTACTGAGGCAAAGGGGAAATCCTCTGAATTAATATTGACAGAGCTATATGGTATGTATCTGTGGGATTGAAGTAAGACAAGAAGAGTGCTAATTAAAGTTTAAATCAATTAACCACATTATCGTCATTAAATATTTAAAATCCTCGTTCCTGGTGGAGACTTGAGGTAAACTGCTGTACAGTAGATGGGTTAATCTGGGACTTACTTGAGCAGTAATAGAATATTATCTTCACAACTCACGCACTTATTGTACTTCAATATATACTGAAGACTGAGAGAGGCTTGTCATTGCTCTAAGAGCTTTCAACAAGATTTTAGTGCAAATTGTTACTGCTGTTTGGTGTCAGACTCACAGCCAAGGGTAAGATTTACAATGATAAATTGTGAGTATGAAACTACTTTAGCCCATTCCCAGAGCCAAGGGTCCCAGCCATGTTTGAGAGAGCCAGGGTGATTGTTGCCAGAGGGAATTTGTCTGACATCCAATCTAAAGTTCATTAAACAGCTATCCTGGGAAACATGCTGCACATGCACGCACACATACACACACACACACACACATACAAAGAGAGAAAATGAAAAAATCCACCAATATGCAGAGACATACATTTGCTATGTGGCTATATGGCTTCCCTCATTGGCCTGCAGTCCTGGAGGTAGTTAAAGGGAGAGAGGAAAAGCCCCTCTACTCTTACACCTCACCACAGCTCAGGGGGAGGAACATCTTATCTCACTACTGCAGAGAGACAGAGAATTAGAGTAGGAGAAAGATGGATGGGAGAGGGTAATGTGAGCAGGGTTTTGTAGCGGATGGACATGAGGAAACGAGAGAGAGAGAGAGAGAGAGAGAGAGAGAGAGAGAGAGAGAACGAGCGATTGGACAAGAGAGAATAGCAGCAACAGAAAGACAGGGAATATTTAATCAATCTCATTTCCATTACTTTCATGTGCCAAAGAAACAACCTTTGTGGTGCCACTGATTAGTAATGACTGGTTTTATCCAGATTAAAGAAAAACATAACTATCAGACTGACATACATTCACATTTGTTCTGCAAGAACACACCTCATTTCAGCTTGGAAGCCTCTATGCACAAATCAGCACTAATAATTGAAGGCTTTCTTACCACCAACAACTGTAGATGTGCGTTGATGTATCGATTATCGGGACTTTCAGATATTTTACCCTTATTTACATGCACATTTGTTTGAAAAGGAAATGTGCATTGGTTTTATTCATCGTGAGCCATGGTATAAGCGTGCACAATGCAATGAAGTCACTCCAGAGTGGTCTCCTAGCAACTGTTGTCAGGGGCAACCAGCACTCTGCAGACAGCCCAGCCAGCCTTCGAGAGAGACAGCTAGAGAGAGAGAGGGAGGGAGCGAGACACATAGAGAGTGACAGTGTGGTTGAGGGTTGACTGTGGCTATTACTGTTTTCTGTCTTCATAGTGTTTAACAGCATAAACCACCTTTGCATCTCTCATCCAGATTCATCATCTACCATCACGTGTCTCGCAACGCATCATACAATGTAATGGTTCATGAAAAGCCTATTTCTATACACAGAGCTATGGCTTTGCATATTTAGCATAATGATTTAGTTTGTAGGCACAAACACCCTCAGAAATCTGAACTATTTCTGTATCTCTGACATTTGCTGTATACTCATACACATGCCCAAAGTGTGGCCAGATGCTGGCTATTGCATGAACTAGTCCTGATATATAGTTATCGCCCACCCACATTCACACACTGCCCTCTACTGCTAATCCCCAAACAAAACATGCAGGTACAGCCTTTTCTCTCAGCTCAAATGTAATATGGCAAAATGTGAATTTGACATTAACTGGATTACAAAAATTCACATATTGTTTGCTAAAAGTTGATCTTCTTCATCGTGTATAATATAACAACACACGCAGGGTAGATACAATAATAAGATAGATAATGAAAACACTGTGCTCAGTCTTCTATCTCCATATTGATAAGATCTGAATTCCCATCACTTAGCCCGATGGAATATTAATAGAGAAAAACACTGTTTTTATTTATCACATTCATCTCTTTGTTGTTTTTGATCCGACTATAATTGAATTCTTGTCCAAGAGCACACAGTACTAACATATGTAACATCTACCCATCCATTAGCATGCCACAAACACACTAATGGGATTTCTGGGAGTGAAATTGCTTTTCTGTAACAGGATGCAATAAAAAAAAAGTGATACAATTCAAAGCTGAAATAAGAATTGTATTTAAGAAATTGGTATTAACAGGTATTCACTGATCATCAAACAGCAGGATATGGCATGGAATGTGAATTACCTTCAAAATAAATGTCATCCTTGATGGCAGAACTGCAACTGTGACATAGGAATATTGCAATATTATAATAATCTCACAATAAAATCAATGTGCTCTGAAGTCATCTAAATTCCTGTTAAAATCAAAGTTATGTATTAGATATTTTTGCTGTGGCTTTTGCTGGATTTGCTGTTGATTTGTTTGTTTTTCAGATTTTATCATTCAAAGATTTCTATAGAAAACAGTAGCTGTGTGCACAGCTGCAGGTCCTGAGTACTGTATCATTTCCTCAGAGGAAAACACAGGAAAGCAAAGGGGGCAAAACATAACATGAATGTTGAGATTTATGTAGATTCTTGGTAAAATTTAGAACTATAAATGATCTGTTAACAGATTAACTTAATTTGAATTTGAACTTGAACACTTGTGAAATAAGGGCGAGTAAAAATGGTGCACGTGCTCAGATGTGATGTGGTTGTGAGGCATTAGAGGCGGCTGCCTGGGGTGTGTCTGCTGGGTAATATATTATGCATTACAGAAGGGATTAGCGTGGTCTTGTAATGTTTAAAATCAGCAGCTCTGATATCAATCACATTAGCCTGTTAGCAACACACAGATGCACAAACTGGGGCAAAAATCATTTTACATCTACAATCAAGAACTGCTTTTAATCTTTGTGTTAAAAATGAGCATGCTACTCATGGGGAGATGCCATTTACAGTAACATGCTGAGAAGAAGCATTCACTGTTGACCTTCCTGTTCCCTGACCTGCTCATAACCCCAGGGGTTTCACATTTAACTATGCAACTGTGCTCAGATCACCTCAGTAAATGCCAAGACCGACACACATACACTCCCACCTCCAGCCACAAAAGAAACAATTAAGTCTTACAAAATTCTCAAAGCATCATTAAAAGCACAAATAATTCACTCTACCCCTGCAGAGGGTGTCGGGTTGGTTTAATAGTCTTTATCTCCCTCTAGAGGCAGACGAAAGAAGCTACAAGGACTAGTTTACGTCACGTTGCTCGACCCCTTTCTCTGTTCTCTGTCCCGCACTTTCATCAGCTTCCTTCCATAATGGCTCTGCAGTGAATCATGTGACAGATGTGCATGGTGGTCATAATGTTTCAAAGGGGAAAAACTTCCATATTTAATATCCATATTTAACTTCCATATTTCATATCAATGAAATAAACAGTTATTTATTCTTTACTGTGCCCATACACTTAAACTATTCTCTCTTCACACCTTAAGCCTATTTCATTTCCACCTTTTATATCTGTAACGAGCAACACTGCACTGCAACACTTGGATTGTTATATTTATGACGCAGGCGGAGACCAAACTTCAAGGCATCAATAAGTCAAAAAGAGTATAATTTCTCTTAACTACAGATTGTGAGGAGAAAAAATGCTGTAAGAATGTTACATTGCAATAAGCTGTTTCTAGGACAACCAAGGCCACTCCTTTGTCATCCTACAGAGGAAATATTGAAAAGTAAGTCTCTGAGCTGGATCATGTTCACTACTGATCAAGACATCTCTGCTTGTGGCTAATATGATCTTCCCAGATACAATAAAGGTGTATTTGAAGAAAAAAAAAAGTAAATTGTGTAAAAATGTCGATGTGAAATCCATCATGGCAAAAATTCATTAGACTAGCAGGAAAAGACCGAGATCAAGCCACAGTTTGGGTCACATTTCTCAAAAACCACATTGCTTCCTGTTGCAGGGTGTTAGATTGTGCCTCCCCTTCTCCTGGTTTCACTTTTAGTGCACATGCTTTATTTCACTAAATCCAAGCTGAAAGTGTAGGTCATTCAACACCTATTGTCACCCAAACAAACACTTTCAGAAAATGGAGTTAAATACACAGTTGTTTCACAGTAGGTGCCAAATTTTCCAAATTTGTGTCAATGGCGGAGAAAGAATATATCATATTACAAGGTAAAGACACCAGAATACAAAAATATGGTAATTTTCCAGTGCCCCTATTTGTAGAAAAATAGAAATATATAGAATGCAGAAACAGTTTACACTGTGGCCCAGATGAAAATGCAACAGCTCCCAGAAAATTATTTTAAAGATGAGAATGATGCTATAAATTCATTGTCCTTCCTCTTTTCGAGTTGGAAAGTTTTTAGGTTTTTTTCCAGTCTCACAACTTCCGGCACATTGGCTCAGTCAGAAAAGTCAATTATTCCTTCACATTTCGAGATGCACACATGTTCATTTTAGAGGTATAAGTGTACTATGTCTGTACATATGTACTTTTGATTGTTGTAGGTCAGAAATTTCTGCCTGTTGTGCAGTTTTGACAATAAGCAGTTGTTAGTAACTCACAGCTAATCCTGATGGACAGTAGAGCCCTTAAGCGGGAGGGTGAAAATCATTCTGAGTATCTTCTCTGTTCTTTAATGAAAGTAGGTGAAAGTTCACACTCTGAATCTCAGGAAAAATTTCATCAACAGCCCTTGCATAAAATGTCTCATGCGCAATGTGGTTCATTCTTCACATTGACTCTCCCTGCTTATCCTCTAAGTGCTGCTAACAAGACAGCTCTTCATTATGACAAGGGCCCGCTATCTGTTAAGTCACTCCATATGGAAGACAATCAGCCCCACTGGGACCTGTGTGAGACGTCAGAAACATTCACACTGCAGCGCACATACAAAAATACATATACACATGTGACGAGATTCACTGCAACACACACACAAAGGGAGAGAAAATGAACTTGGAAGAAAATGGAAACCGGTCTTTCTACTCAGACATCTGTTCGGTCCCAGAGACAGATGGTGAGCCAATCAGACCGCCTTGTGCCTCTGTTACTCCCATGCCACCCTGCCACCCCTCCCCTAAACCTGCATCTTGCCACATATGACAGGTGGCAAATTGCAAATGTGACACTGCTACTGCTCTGGAAAATAATTTATGTATTCATCACATCAGCACCAGCATGCAGCAGATAACCACATGTGAATGCGGCCCAGCCTGTTACCTTTTCTTCACAGACAAATTTCAAAACAAATGTATTTCCAGACAGTTCACATAGATCAAAGGTAAGAGATGAGACCTTAAACCATTAACAAAAAGCAGCAGACAGAGAACACTTATTGACCCCACTCCCTCCCCTACCCTCCTCTGCAAGTGAATGCGGTGCGTCCATCATACCCAGAGGCTTGCTTCAGATTCTGCCATGATTGATTAAACTGGAATACACTGAGCTTATTGTCTTTTGATGCTGCAACACCAAGCAGAAAAACCTCATTCATCTACCCTGAGAGGTTTATTTCCACGGTAGCTTGACCATCTAAAGGCGACAGCCGTCAGCTAAATGTCATGTGCAGGTTTGGCTGTGGGCAATGTCCTGCAGGCTGACTTAAATTAGATTAGCTCTTAAAGCTGCTGCAGAAATTCCATGTAAACATTTTGTTGGTTTTGAAAGTGGTGACTGAATGCACCATATAGCAGCCCATGTGCGAGTGGATGGGTTGTGTGCAAATATAGGAGTGTGTGTGGGCGATAAGAAAGGAAAGATGCAGTTCTTTCTCAGGCTGCTGTTTGATCAATGAAACGGTCAGTATCTTACAGTTGATGCAAATACCCGAAATGTCTGCCCGTGTATTCATACACCACATGGACCCAAGATTTAAATAATTAGCAAGCCACGTTTCATCTGAGTATTTTCAGTGCACCTGCAGAGGTAGATAGAGCAGACCCGGCTCTGATAAACATCAGGATGGAGGCAGAGAGACACAGCACCGGGAAGCGCTGGCAGACTTTGATGGGGATCTACCACAGTACACACACTGGGTCACGTTCTGCTCATTAAAGGCTGTTTCATTAACCCCTTTCTCGTATCTCCTAAGCTCAGTTGATAAACTGACTCGCAGCCAGTTGGCCATTAACACACAAAGAAGACTGTCACACTCCACTGCAAGTCATACGCATGCATTAACATGCAGGAGGGGACTCACTGTGCACACACACACACACACACTGCAAACACTTCACATATTCACACCTGAGACCTTTCCCTGACTACACACAAACACTCAAATGACCACAGCTGAGCGAGCAAATAGTCCGGTGAAGTCAATTAGAATTGAAGCGCTTTCACCTCTGCAGCTCATCAATAGTACTTAAACAGGCTGCAGTGTTATCAGCTCAAAAGATTTAATGGTATTCCGTGGTCTCACTCTCTCTCTCTCTCTCTCGCTCTCTCTCACACACACGCAAACAAAACAAAATACATATTTATACATGTAGTGAAAAGTGAGACCTATTTCTCTTGTTTGCGGGTTATTCTTGCTTGCTCTCGTTTATACCTGATTTTGTCACTCAAAAACGAAATTTTGGCAACTTCAGAGCAAAGCAAAAAAATAATGCTGAACATCCATTTTTACAAAAGTTAGAACCAAATCCAGGCTGAAGCAGGAATTCCTTAATGCTGCTTCAATGCAATGCAATGTTTTAAGGTAGTAACGTGGTGATATAAAAAGATAAAATGGGCTGTGTGTCGGTTTGTCTTCTGAAAGTGAATTATTCATTGCATTAAACGAGGAACTCAAGCTGGTTTAATGTTGCCTTTTCTGTTTGGAGCACACTTTGAGGGCACAATACCATGTCTGGCACAAGGTAAATTGAAATAATTAACACTTCTAAATCAAGATAACCTATAAGAAAACCAACTAACTAACCAACAGTAATAATATTTACACACACCAACCTCTTCACACAACACAAACAGAACTGTCAGGTTAATTTCATTGTGGAAAAACAGCATACTGAACACAACCATAAAAGGCATTTATTTCTGTAAAAGTGTTTCTTTCCCCCTGCAGCAACTCCATCGCTTTAGTTTGCTGACATCAGCAGAACCAGCTCCACACATCACTCAGGCATGACTGTTTTGCAGTCAGACTGCAGCATTAGGGAAGTTATGAACTGTAAAATTGTTAACGTTAGTATTCATAATCATAGAGAAACTAGAACTGTACAGATAAGCAAAAAGGGAAGTACAGAGAAAGAGGTTCAAAGGTGGTGGACAAGAGGATTAAGTGCCTGATTGTGACTGCAGTAACAAAGAAAAAGAAATCAGTGCCTGTGCCTCTCATTCAAACTAATCACTCAGAAGGTCCAGGTTATAAATTAATTCAGCAGGAGAAGTTTGGAATTACAACCAGTTCTGGCAGTAATGTGACAACATATTCATACCCAGTTACTGAAAAGTTATGATGGGTGAATTACTGCACTACTATATTCTGATTGATTTTTACCGCATCTGTTCCATCCAGGTGAACCCCCCCCACACACACACACACGCACACACATACACACACACACACACGCACACACATACACACACTGCCTCTTTCCCTCTGCCATTGTTACAGGGCAGTAATCAATTATCTCAGTATGATGTCATTCTGCTAACCCTCCCCCATGCTGGTCAGCCCGCCTTCATTTGTACACTGGCTGCTCTATTGTGGTGAGCAACAGAAATAGAAAATACAATCTTTGGGAGAATCATTTCTAAACACTGATGTTTAACCTTTGATTCACCGTTTGAAGTACTATGTTGATATTCCAAGTATTTACAGGGATAAGCATAAACTAATGTGCATTTCAATTAAGCCACATGTATCTAGCCAACATTCAGTGCATCACGTCATAGAGCGGTGATTTGATTAGCAATGAATGAATCCTCTGGCTTGATCACACTGAGTCATCTGGTCTCCATCCTCAGTGACAGGATAATTGAATGAGGGACAGTAATGAAGAGACATGGGCGCCAACATGAAAGGCAGCACAAGCTCTTTGTTTTGGAGTTTCTGGATAGTTGCAGGTTCCTAGTTGGATGCTTGCCCAAGTATAAGTAACACTTCCATTATGAGGTTATCAACATTACTTCACACACTCCAAAGTGCAAGCTACACGCTTACAGCTTTATAGACTTGATAATTGCTTTGGCAGGTATGTACTGATGTCATCCATAGCACCAGATGCCGTCTAACACACAGACGACCTCTAACATGTACGCTGCATTGAGGAACGCAAACTTGTGTGCTGTTGTTGTCTCACTGCATGCAGAGCAGAACCCTCCAGCAATATGAAGATAATCCACTTAGCTAACGTGTGTACGTCAAGACACCAACTTGCTCTGTTTTCCCTCAGATGCATTTGCAGAGGCCAGTGTAACGCAAACAAAATTCATGTTGCTCAAATACCCTCATACAAGAACAAGAGATTTGCAGAAAAAAAAAAAAAAAAGATGAACCAGAGAAGCAAACTGGATATAATGTGTTTCCATTTTGACAACCTTCTCTAATTATAATTCCATGTGGCACTTTGAATTTATGATAAATCCTGGATTAGCTGTGTCAAAAAAACAAACAAAAAAAAAACTGGAGCCTGTGAAATCTTGTTCAATTTAGACTGTAATCAATTATGTTATTTACCTCCTGTACCCATTAAAAGATACAAATTTAAAGCAGCTCTTTTTATAAAATCCATATTTACTTTTATTGATATTTAATTCTGTATTTCAGGGTATCCCCTCAAGCTAGACCCTACTTGGAGCTATGAGCGGCTCTTCTCTGAGCCCTCAAGAGTGGAGCTAATCAGCTCAGTGATAAGCGTGGGGGGCAAAGTCTATAGCTGCTCCAGTTCTGATTTGAAGCAGTAGAGGAACCCTGCAATCAAGAGCACACACATTAGTTTCAATCACAAAAGGCAAGACTTAATCACACAAGTCCAGGATCAAAATAAATGTCTCTCTTGTGCAGTAATAGTCACCCATTCCAGTTTAGGTATCCCTGAGATAGGGATCTCAGCATTAAAGCTCTGGAATGGCCAATTGACGTCAAAGGATAGTATCAAGTTTGTGAACTGTTCGAATATCAGATGACATCATGTCTCTTTGTGTCTTGGCTGGAGACAGTCTTGGTATTGATCTCTTCATCCTTCTCCATCAGTCCAGGCAGACAGATAGAGATGCTGCATCTGTCCATGTAGATACACTTGACATGAAAGCCCCCTGACAACTATGAAATATGGCGATATTTAATTAATCCAGGAAAATTAAGTGCATTCAAGAAAAAAAAAAAAGACTATAATAATTCCCCTAAGACTTATTCATTAGTATCTTGTGCCATATTTTATTGATCTAATCCATTCATAACAAGATTAGGATACTGGCTATGACTCTCACACGATAGTCCTCCCCACTTGGCCCTTTTTCTATGTCAGACATGAGACCATTCAATTTTATAGCTACTGTAAGTCTTGGCCAATCACATTACCACGAGGGCCCTGAGGAGAACTAAAAACATTTTACTGAATTTGTGTATTTGTACCAGCCAAAACAGGAACATGATAGAAAATAAAAGAAAATAATGATAGATAGTATTTTTTCCCGAGCCTTATCTGTCTATCTGTCTTGGATGTGCGTGATGAAGGTTATTTGTTGTGCTGTCAGTGCAAATTATTTAAAGCCGCTCCTGTAATTACTGCAGGGGATAATCACTTAAACACCTGAAATATTAATATACACAGAGGCAGGAGGCATGATCAATATTAATCTTGGCTCACGCACAAACACATGCGCACACGCGTAAAATACAACACATACGCTGCATAAACTCCCATCAATAATTGAGATAGGTTCAAGCTCCGAACACATCAGAATGAATACAAATGCCAGAGATTTTGGGAACAAATCACTGAGCTCTGAAATTAGCGATCCCATGTCGCTGTTGTTCTTGCTGCTATTCCTCAGCCTTAGTGATTTTACAGTAACAGACACATATCTCTGCCAAAGACAACACCAGAAAAGCCATTGATGTCCATACTTAAGTGTCTTGCTCATCGTCTCAAGACTGAAGCAGCTGTGAATAGTGAGAACATTGTACATGTGGGGCTCTAATCAAAAATGGGACAGTGACAGTAAAAAGTTGTGATGGCAAGCTAGTTTTTTTTTTTTTAAATTTTATTTCTAGTTGGGAGTGACATAAAAAAAAATCTGGGGTGACAGCAGGGCATTTTTAGGCTGTCAGCTATGACAGTAACAGCACTTGTACAGGAACGCCCTCTATGCTAATGCTAACATATGCAGAGGCACTGCAAAATGGAGTCATGGGACACCGACTGTCTGCGAGTCGATGCTCAGCAGATGAACGCATTCATGTCTCCACACTACACATGGCAAAGAAAAGAGTCTTCACTGTAGTGTGCCACTTTGTCTTCCCTTTCTGTATTCCTGTCATCTTCGCTCGAACTTCCTTTTCCATCTTCTTCCCTCTGCCCTGTCATCTCTTGCACTGCTACTTTTGCTTCCTCCTCTCCCTCAAGTGGGGTGCATGGCCTATCGCCATAGTAACAGACAGCCATGACAGGTGGAGATAGCAGGTAGTGCGGCGATGCATGACTCCCCCTGGGACTGCAGAACGCCAACACTATAGAATGAAAATGAGTAGAACAAGCCCCTCTATATAAAATCAACCAGTGTGCAGGATGTACATTCAATTCATTGAGGCTTATCATAAGAAGGGTCCATGGCTTATCTGTATTCTACACATGCAGCAAAGCCACACTGCCATTGTTCCACTGCGCAGCTGGACAGGGGAGAAAACAGAGTTCACTGCATTAAAGCATGTTGTGTGTTTCTATGTCATCACTCTCTATGGCCGAATCTGAACCAGGCTGAACCGTTGAAAGCCAAGCCAATCTGTTTCATGTCAATGAAGGACTGGATGCTACACTAACAAGATCCTACAAATCCTCTGCCATGGGCTGCAGCAAAACTGCTCTCTCTATATAATGTGTAATTGAATTGCTTCAGTCTGAAAGATGGGAAATGATCACACACTGATATGTTTCACACACAGAGAACAACCTTTAAGCAACTTATTTACATGCACATACTGCACATGCTGCACACACTCACACGTTTGCTTGCACATCCACATATATAATAAGATACATGTCTCCAACATGCCATGACACCATGTTCAGCACCGCACCCCCGTGGGTGTAATTGTCTGTCAGGGATTTCTCCTACGCTGGACCACTGCAGTAGTTGCACAAGTGGGAGAGAGAGACAAAAGCTAGAGTTTTCGGAGTTGGAGGTGAAAAGGAATGAGTTTCTTTAGCACACAAAGCAGCTTTTGATCCTCACCAGAAAGTTATCAGAAGATTTCAAACTGGTAGATAGTAGTAGAGGGGAGGAGCAAGCAAGATCCCTTTTAATGAGATGACAGCTTACCTCCTGCTTTAGTAGGTGCATGGGCATTTGGAGAGAGTGATGAGCAAAAGGCAGAGCAGAGGAAGAAAGAAACAAAGACAACCAGTAGACAGCGCTGGCAATACTATACCCCTCTGAGACTCACCATGAGCAAACACACGGCTGATTCAGGGATGAGTTGGACAGCCATGATGGGATCCTCCTATAGATTCTTGAGAAAAAAGGAATGTCGCCAATTTCCTGGATGGACAGTCTTCGTTATTATTATGACTCCTCAGTCAGCAAGCAGGCTCACCTCTGTCCAGATGAAGTCCTTTGACTGGTCCTCCCACTCTGTGTCCTTAACCACCTCCCTCTGCTTTTCAGTCAGTGCTGCAGACAACCTCTGGTCCCTAATTGTAATGCCAAAGCCTCTGGAGAGCCTCTGACTCCCTAGACTCTCCAGAGTGAAAAGCAATCCTCCGTCTTCCAGTTCTTTGATCTCAGAGCACAGCAGACTCCCCCCACCCCTCACTCCTCCCTTCACTTTTAAAACACTCCCTGCAGACCCCACGCCCACCTCCCCCAAACCCCTGTGACTCGGGTGCCTCTCGCTAAATGCTCTCCTCCCTCAGTTGCTGCCTTCTGCCTCCCAACACAAAGCACATCCAGCACGTGCTTCCTCCTGAGACTGTCCAGTCGCTGCTCCAGAGGATGCAACCTGCATCAGTGATGCTCCTCAGCCTGAAGCACTCCTCCACTGTAGTGGGAACGGCAGACGCTCACCTCACCTCTCCACTCACAGATCCGGTGCTGAGAGCTCCCCTTTACACCAATCCTCACACATATCTTCAGCATGAGACATGGGGAGAGAAGGAGGCAGATAAAGGAGACTAATAAATGGTTTCAGAAGGACATAGGATAGAGTAAAGGAAGGCGGTAGGAGAGAGATGTAGAGAGCAGCCACTGGTAAGAGAGGTCCACACTGTGCTGCGCGCAAATGAGGGTGGGTGGAGATGAGGGAGGGGTGAGAGCAATAGAAATGAAGAGAGTGAGAGCAGACCGCGCCTATCGATGCCGGTTGAAAAAGCATGGCAGCATGGGATATGAGTAAATACACCTCAGCTTGCTTGATGAAAGGGGTGTAGAAGTGAGACACATACAGATCCATGATAGCTGTCATATCCACAGGCACGGGTGCTTGAGACTGCATTTTTTCTAGATCAGTGTTTGACATTAATAATTTAGTCAGACAACAGTCTGAGCAAGGCTTTTGTCTTGCTTGTGTAGGGAGGGAGCATGCTGGGCAAAGACCCTGAGAGATGAAGAGAAGTAATGAGTAAGAGCTGCGAGGGAAAAGGCCAGAGATCATGTAGACTGATGGCTGATGAATGGTATGAAACACGACAAGTAGCTGTAACTCAGCTTTAAACACCGTGAACATGCGATAGTCCAAGTTGTGGGTCAATGTGTATGTATGTGAATGTTGCTGTGATTTTCTCTCTCAAAAGACTGCGCAGGCTAATTTGCAACTAGTGATGTTACATGTATTTAATCCAAGAGGACTAAATATGTAAGTGGGTTATTTGTTGAATGCGTCACTAAAATGATTTAGCAAAAAACAACAGGGGAAGCTTTGGGTTAATGGAGAGTAGATATTTAACATTTTACTCATGAGACCTTTAAAAGTGTTATAATTTGTTGGCTTAATAAGATATATATATTCTTCATCTATAGTAAGGCTCGCTCAGTGGTGACAAATAGCCAAATAGAAGATACAATCTGAGCAAAACTTCTTTTCAGAATGATATCAAAATCTCAAAATTTAAACCACCCCTTTAGATAATGTATAAAAACTGCCTTTTGTAACTTTCTTTATGGCATTTTATAACCACTACAAAGATAGTGGCAAAGGAAGAGCACTCTTTCAGTTTGTGGCTCCATTTTATTTCAACAAAGAAAAAAGTTTGTTGCGCCTAGTCACTCCTAAGTCCCGCCCCTCGGCGATGGCGCCTTTTACTCAAGGAGCGGAAACAGGAAGTAAGAGCTGGTAACGTTTTTCTCTCCCACAGCTCGAGTTTGAGAAAGTACACAGTCTTGGCTTTTCAAGTAGACGACACATGAATCGATATATGGTGAGTACAAGCTGGATTTTTAGTAACATAGTGAGAACAAGACAAGAAGTGTCGATACGTGTACGACCGGTACCGGTATGTATGCGAAGCTCAACTTTTCTTCTTTTTCTTCTTCTTCTTCTTCTTCTTCTTCTTCTTCTTCTTCTTCTTCTTCTTCTTCTTCTTCTTCTTCTTCTTCTTCTTCTTCTCGCATAGTTTTGAGGGTTGCATTTCTAGCAGAAGATGGCGCTGTCGTTCCGCCCAACAATGCGCAGTGAGGAGTTTGAGCACTGGACAGAAATTGGCTCTGGGGGATTTGGCTATGTCTACAAGGCGAGACACAAGCCCTCAAAGTTTTATATGGCCGTTAAGATACTTCATAGGGATTGCTGGTAAATCTAAACATATCTGCAACATTTCACTGAGGACTTATTTTAAATTATTAATACACGCACACCCACACATTGTGAATAGCAGCTCATGCAGCTCACCCTCCTGTGCTTTTCCTCTTTCTCTAATGTGGTCTTCTTGCAGCACCACCATAGACCACGATAAAGCAGTGTCTAAGGAGGTTAATTACATGGATCTGGCTTCCTGCCCGTATGTGGTGATGGTTCAGGGATTTTTTGCAGGAATTCCACCATATGGAGGATCCATGGTAAAGGGAATAGTCATGGAGTTCTTGGACAAAGGATCAGTTCAGTCTCTGTTGACTGGCCAGCCCCCACCATGGGCCCTGGCTTTTCGCTTGGCCCATCAAGTGGCCCTAGGCATGAACTTCCTCCATACAAAGGGACTTGTACACCAAGACCTAAAACCAAGTAATGTACTGCTGACTAAGGAACTGAACGCCAAGGTAGAGTACAAACCTAATTTCTTGATTTTAATATTAGGTAAAAGTGATCTGAATCTTATTTAATTGTTTGTTTTCCCAATAGCTAGCAGACTTTGGTCTGTCTAGGTTTTCAACCAGCACTATGAACGACAGTGAAATGTCAGAAGAGGCTATAGTTGGAGGCTCATACAAATACATGCCTCCTGAGGCATTGCTTGATGATTCATACAAACCTTGCCGTTCTTTTGACGTATACAGGTAAACATTCAAATCAATGCTTTTAAAAATGAATATTATTACAATATGGTTCAAAAGTTGTACTGTTTCTAAAAAAATCTCTCTCCCTCTCTTGATCAGCTATGGTATCTTTCTCTCATCTCTTTTTAACGGGAAAGAACCCTATCCAGGTCCTAATTCATTTTTCATCTTACCATTTGCCTGCTTGTTTGTTTGCTTTAAATTTAAGCCTCTGATCTTTTATTTGACAAAATGACTTTGTTTGTTTAGTAGTTAGGATTTCCCTCATAATTCATCCCAACTAAACTAAGCACAGTGCATCTTTATTTTACACATATATACACTACATTGCTAATATGTGTTTTTTGCATATTTTGATCCATTTCTTCTTTATATCACATGCACTACAGGGGCTGGTAAGGCTCTTGTGAAAACGAATGTTGGTGAGAAAGGCCAAAGACCCCCTTACAAGGAACTCGAACAGAAGAATGTAAAAGGGTTAAAAGAGCTGGTTTCCCTCATGATCAACTGCTGGAAAGTGAAATCCACTGACAGGCCTGACTTTCACAGTATGTATTTGTTATGGCCATCTACATCGGGTATTCACTGGCACCATAATGGAACATTTGCCTCAAGATGAACTTCACACTTATACCTATATTTATTTAATTCACACTGTAATTTATACTTTATCTTACACTAAAATGAAACTTGGTTCATGTTTCAGAATGCGTTGATGTCACAGAGATGGTTTCATCCATGTACTCGGATCTAGAAATTCGTACGGCAGTCAATGACATCTTGGTACATGACATAAATTAAAAAAAAAAAAACTAAAGTGCTGATTAATCACAAATTATAATTTAAATTAAACACTTATAATTCTAATATATCTGTCTTTCAAACAGTATATAATACTTTCATTCTTGTTTTAGGATTCCCTAACCAGTAATTCATGTTCAAGCACAAGTGCTTCGCTCAGTTCTCCTCAGACAACAGGTAGATTATTGACTACCATTTGTAGGTTGGGTAACTTTAATCTGATAAGTGAATAAGTGATTACTTTCCCTAGTAAAACATAATGCATATGCTTATTTCTCTTTCTTTTCCAGAAGAGCCACATGACAGTGTGGATAATATAGTTGGAAGGTTATCAGCACAGGTATGCTAAATGCACTTTGATCATCGCCTCACTGGAAGGTGAAAAGAAACAAAGTGACTTTGTTTAATCAAGTTTCATTGAGATCAAATAGTAAACAAACAAAAGCAAGTCAGATTTGGATTCATGTTTAAATGTGTCTGTTTTGCTTTACATTCTGTAATACAATACATGTATCAGTCCACAGTATAGACTAAAATAGCTTTTTACTTTTGCCATCAGGGGTTGGACACCACCAAAACAATGAGTGATGAAGAAAAAGGTCTGTATTTGTTTTCACTGAACTGTGCATAAAAATACATTTACATTTTTTTTTGTTAAGATTTCCTGTGTGTTAAAAAAATATCAAGCACTTTAGTATGTGTGAAGGATCACGTTCATTTATGGACATGTTTTCATTCCTTATTTTCAAGCAGCAAATTTCATTGATGTCAACAAGTTGAAGTTAACTGAGAACGTCATCAAGGTGATGGAAATAGTAAAATATCTTGGAGACATGGTCTCCTCCAATATCTTCACAACAATCGAGGTCACACCGAAAAGGCAGGAAAAAATGAGAGAGCTTTTTCAAACCTCACTTCGCTCAGGAGGGGTATTTGTCAAAGCCGCATTCTTCGATGCCCTCAAAATACATGAGCAAGAACTAATGAGAGAACTTGGTAAGATTTGCGCTTTTTAAAGCAGTCAAACATGATTAAATTGAATAAGTAATTAGTAGTTAAGTTATTCAAATTCTTAATTTACTTTTTCTTTATATATGTATATGTATGTGTGTGTGTATGTATGTATGTGTATGTATGTATGTGTATATATATATATATATATATATATATATAATGTATGT